>OX411553.1:2981292-4181292 GCA_948146395.1 Fragum whitleyi
AATTGAGTCGTGAATTAGGGTATTGATCAAACTGGTGGTCAATACTGGGGTCGATTGGATTTCAAATTATTTCAACAAAACTTTAGTTAATCCTACATTGTGGGTTGTCATTATAGAGACAAGACGATTCAAATTAGTACCCACATTATAGATGCCATCGTTATAGGCTTTCAATAAGAAATTTATAAAGATTTTAATTAGGCAATACCCATTATCTGTACAGCAGTTCTGAAATAAGCTGTTCTACTTGTGCATTAAGCTGCACTGACAAGCAAATTTTCATGGCTAGGTTGTCTGTATACAAGTAAAATATACTCTATAGAGAAAAATATTTTCTTAAAAAGTTAGCCCTTTTCTGATATTCCATGTGTAGCCAGGTTGAGTATAAGGGTGTTTGTACTGCCTTGCCGTACAACCTAGCTTTTATAGCGACGTGGTAGAGCACTCGCTTTGGGGCACAGAGGTCCCGGGTTCGAATCCCGACGGAGTCGAATATTTAATTGCGGGTTACATTTGGCGCCCACCGTAAATAACCCACATGATGTGGTGGTTATGTGATTAGGTAGTTGAGGATGTTGAATTGAAAAGATTTGTGGAAGAATCTTAATTGTCGAGAGGGTGTATGTAGCCAGGTTGAGTATAAGGGGTGTTTGTACTGCCTTGCCGTACAAGCTAGCTTTTATAGCAAAGTGGTAAAGCACTCACTTTGAGACACAGAGGTCCCGGGTTCGAATCCCGACGGAGTCGAATATTTAATTACGGGTTACATTTTCAGTGAGAAATGGCTTATACTCAACCCGGCTACACATGTAATACCATGTCAACAGGAAGTCTATTCCTAGGATTTTTATAGTAAAATTAATTTTGTTTTCAATATTGTGCAGACTCTACAAAATTTAAACGGATACTGACAAGCAAGTTTGTGATAGTAACTTGTCCATAGACAAGCAGATATTCAAAATATTTCAGAACCACTACTATACCTATGATAAGTTGTGTCTTAATGGAATTTATTTGCGAACAAAAATTGTATCAGATTGCAAGTCATTTTTGATACAAAGCTCTGAGTCAGAAAGTCCAAAGACGCACTAGGAGACTGCCATCTTGACCCACTTGAGTGAGATTTCTAAGGGTCAAATTGGGTTTCATCACTCAAATTTTTAAGGATTTATGTTAGATTTTACAAATTATAAAATCTTTGCAATAAAAGATAATTCTATTGTCTATTCTAAGAATTGAAAAATTAGGGTGAAATTTCTGCTTTCTCATGAAAAACAGGCAGGATTTTTTAAATGAAGGGGGATCTGTATGAAGCGACAGTTGCCATGCGTAGATGGAGAAAATCAAGTGCAAATTTGACTCTTTAACCCATTTTAAGCTCCACTGGCTGAAAGCCACTTGGGCTATTGTCATGGCGTTGTGTCCGTCATCCGTGCGTCCCTGCGTCCGGTTGTAAACTTTTTCTTTAAAAATCTTCTCCTCAGAAACTACTGGATGAATTTCAACCAAATTTCACAGGAATGATCCTTGGGTTTTTTAACATCCTGGAAATTTTTCATTCGCTAGCGGGTCATAACAAATACATGTACAATCGGATGGACTGATCTATGAAAATTTTATTTAAACCAAATTATGTTCGCATTGTTAAAAAGCCCCATTTTAAAATAACCTTGGCAAGGAATATCATTTAATTTCAAAATTATTTTTTGTGTATATTATCAATGCTAAATAAAACACACACTTGTATGTATTCTGAAACTTGTGACTTGTTTGCCTGTAATAATGCAGAAAATATGTTTCGTTTAAGGAAAACCTGAAACTCAATTAGACTCATAAAAGTGTACATGTATGTCAATATTTAAAATGGAATCAGAATGAATTATGTTTGCACATTGTTCTTGTACTTTTTGCTAGGTGCTCTGAACAATTTTGTTGATTTGCGTGTCTTCAATTTTTAATGCAGAACTATTGCGCGTCAGCTTTAACAAAAAGTGTAAGCCTTGAAAAATGAGCTTGAATCTCAAAATTGCACATCCTAGAATAGACACTGACTCAGGGCTCATGTTTGACCCTTAAACCAGGGTTTTGACCCCCAGAAATCTGAAATATCCTAATTTGAGCCCTAGAAATTTCTCCCAATGGGGTCATTTTGAACCCTTGGGAGGAATTACTAAAGTTCAAACCATGTTTTTTTCACAGATTTCTTTCTAAAGCTCTACATATTATTTACTTGTTTCATATCATTACAAGAAACGGTTAAAAAACTGACCTTTAAATATGTAAAATTCTACTAATGATTTGCTTTTTCTGTCTTTTTGACCCCTGTAAATTCAGATTTGACCCCCAGAATTTCTTAGGTGAGGAGTCAATGACTCCCCAATATCAAACACTAACACAAGCCCTGTGACTTAGACTCTTAAAACTGCAAAATCCTACTAATGATTTTTTCCTCCTGCTGATTTGATCCCTTTCAAATCAGTTTTGACCCCCAGTATTTCTTGGTTCATGAGTCAATCACTCCCCAATGTAAAATGCTAGTACAAGCCCTGATAGGTGTACTTAGAAAATTTACATTCTATTGTCTTTGAATTTAAGTGGAAAGAGTTAGGGGCTTGTCAGTTTCCTTGAATTTACAATTACTGAAAATCATGTGACTTTAATTGTATTTAGACCATTTGAAAGGTATTGCTTTGATTAAGTCCAAGTGTTTGTACTCTTTTTACTTCAATATTGACATATTTTCTAGAAAATGTTTTGATGATTTTTCTTTTTCCAGATTGCTTGGATAATGGCAACAATAAGAAGGCAATACAAGAGGCAGATAAGGTGTTAAAGAAACAAAAAGATCTGCAGTGTGCTAAGGTGTGTATGTAGTGTGCTAAGGTGTGTATTTAGTGTGATAAGGTGTGTATTAAGTGTGATAAGGTGTGTATCCAGAGCATAAGAGAAAATTAATCGGGGTTACAGACTAAAAATAGGACGGTAAAACAGTTTGACCCTTAAACCAGGGTTTTGACTTTCAAAAATCTGAAAATATGCTCTTTTGACCATTAGAAATTACTCCCAAGAGGGTCATTTTGACACCCCCCCCCTTTTGAGAGAAAATTCTAAGGGGCAAAACTGTGTTTTATCACTAAAACTTTCAATGATGTGACTTGAATACTTATTAATTTTTCCCTTTATATTATTACAACAAAACATCACCTGTAAACTTGAAAAATTCTACACACTATTTGCCCTTTCTGATGTTTTGACCCCTTGAGAATGAGTTTTGACCCCCAGAATATCATGGTTTACAAGTTAATGACTCCTCAATTTCAAACACTAGCACAAGGTCTGGTAAAATAATACTAAAATTTGCCCTAGTGGTAGAAAATATTCTTGGAATTATTTTCTCCTCATATAATCCTTTCCACTTCATGCAATTGCAGAGGTGCAGATAAGAGAGGGTAGCACCAGTCTCAAATCTTTATTTGTCATTGAAGCCCTATGTTGTGGGTTCTAATTTGAACCATCTCGACAAGACCATTCTAACAAGTTCCCACAATATAGAATTTGTGCAAGTATAATTGAAACAAATGAATTTGAGATACAAAATACCCCCTCTAGCTGTAGCACTTGGATTGTTTCTTTTATACTCACACCTTATTACAATGATCATTGAAGACGTCATACCAGTGCATCTTGTTTTCATGAATGTTTTAAGAATCACCTATAACTTGGGATCATTGCCCTGGCAGTAGGGAGTCTTAAGTATTGGATGGTTGCATTTAAGGTTAGATAAATCAGCTTTTATCTATAATGATCAGTTTAATAGATAGTCAACATACTCGAAATTGAAGGTTGGTAACCAAACGAGGATTTGGTAACTAAATGATGAAATGTATTCACTTTCACTTAGCATGCTCATCCTTTTGGTTTAAAGATACAGTTATTTACATGTGTTGTTCTTGTGAAAGAACCCAGAATATTGAAAAGTAAACTGGCCAAAATTTTAGTCATTGCTTAGCCATAGGCTGCTAGGTGAATAATAACACAGAATACTCAGGAACAGCCTACTTTATTTAATTTAAGTACATTAAAGGAAAATATATAAATACATTGTTCATGACTCATGATTCACTAGTAAACAAAGTTCCATGTAAGAAAAGGATTACTTTTTGTAACAGAAATCTCATGATTAATGGCATTGATCCTGATGTGGCTTCAGGCTTTTTTGGAGAACTTTTAATGGGATGTTTAATCTTATCCATACATGCCAAAATTTATATTCTGATTCCTGATTAAATGTATATTTCAGGTTTTAAAAGCCCTAGCTCTGCTCCGTCTTGGTCGACATGATGACAGTTCCATTTTGTTACAAGATGTCCACAATCAACACCCTACAGACGAGGCCACTTTACAGGCAATGGCCATCTGTTATCGGGAAATACATAAATGTAAGTACCTACAGCTGTATCAAGGTTGTGTGATTTAGTTATCTTTCTCACAGTTTTCATTGTAATCTGTCGTTCACTCTGTCATATAATTAGTCAAGTCCGAGTAAGAGGTATAGAAAGAAAAGGGTATATAAAATCTTGAAAACCACCTTTTTATTGAAGACAGGTTTACCTGTCTTTCAATATAGGGATCGTCGCCATCGGATTCTGATAACAAACCTACATGTGTCATTACGCTCAAAAAAGTAGACCCATTCATAAAAATAAACGCGGCAAAAATAATCAATAGTGTAGCAATATACCGTAAAATTTTGGCGCTGACCTAAATTCTGGCCGGGACCTCAGGGGAGTGAACACGTGATCCATGCAGAAGTTGCCTGCAGAAACGTGTTTTACATTGGTAAATGGTGCTGTTTTAGGGCGTTTTCGGCTGCAAACTTTTGCATTTGCTCCAAATTTTCCATTGCATCCTACAACTGTTTTTATACATAGCATTGGCAAGCTATTTTCAGTTTCCCATTTTAGACTCCCTATTTCTCGTAAAATTGTGTGTTTGTGTGTCCTTAAGGTTGCTTTATTTATCCGTCTCCCGGGCCTGTCGTAGTGTAAATGGATAAAAACTAAAATAGCAAAAGGCTATTTGAATAAACTCGTAAACCCTTGGAATTTCCTAGGTTTGAATTTTTACTTGGATTTACGGAGAAATTTCGATGGCTTATCAAATTACTTTATTATTAGGCTTGTTTTGTCTATCCACATTGTACAGCATTTGGAACATCACTCGGTCATATCCGTAAACGGCAACAGATCGTGATATTCACTCGGCAATCATCTGCGATCTCCGAAGTCTCAGATAAATGTAGGTTACGGAATCGGCCGAGTTGTGACGAATGCGTTAGATTGGCCGGGTGGTGTTCCGAATGGCCTATACAGTAGTACCACGCATGCGCGATCCCGGTTTTGAGTTTCCGTTTTTGTTTTCGACAATTTTCTGACAATAACAGAAACTGTTTTGGAAACTGGAATGGATTTATTTGTAACATTCTGGAGTGGACTTCTCAAGTTGATAAATGCTGTAGCTCGGGATTTCATTTAACGATCTGTCATTTGGGCAGTTTTGTCAAAATTGATAGTTCACCGGATAGTTCAATCCGAATCTTGATCTAGAAAAGCAGTCCCGTGGAAAAGGCCTGAAAGGTTGGTTGTCTTAACAGGTTTATATATTATTTTGTAGTAAAAATAATTTTCTACCAAGTAAGACCATCTGCAAGGAGAATAACTTGAAATGGAGATCGAAATATCTCAATGGAAAAATAGAAATAGAATGTTTCACTCATGGAAGAAACTTAAACGGTATTCATAAAAAAGCTACAGCTATTGTACGGGAAAATACTTCTTCTTAGTATTTACTTTAACTAGTAAAAGTATAAGAATATTGGTATTACTTTCATTGCTTCTTCTATGTGGAGATAATTAGTCAAATCCTGGATCAGATAATAAATGTAAAAGAAATTTGAACAAATTTCCAATTCAGTGCAATATTCACCATGGCGATGAAATGTTCAGCTCTTCATCAAGGGGTTAGCAATGTGTGTCATGTGGATTAACATTTTATTTAAGATTTTTACACATCCACTTAATAAGTTTGACTGGAAAAAAATCGGATTTGGATCATATTGGATTGCTGGGGATAATCTATACAATTTTATAAAACAGGGTTGCAATAATTCATATGAGCTTTTAGAATACAGGAATTGCCACCATATTTCTGTTGGTTAAATGAATAGTTTTCATTTAGGATATTGAAAACTTACACTTGGGGATGAATAGCGATTATGAAGGCAGTTACCCTCTTGTTAAGCTTGAATTGGCTAGAGGGATAGGTTTATCTGGAAGTGATGAGTCTTCAAATTAAAGCATATTCATTTGTTAGGAAGGTGCAGTTTCCATATGTAACCATCAATGATTGTTTTAAATTTTTGATTCCCACTCAAGAGATCTTCTTAAAACGCCACAATTTTCATTCCAATTGTTAATATTCAGTCCTGTCTTCAATATAGGCCTTTCAGGCCTTTGATTCTTTAGCTCTGGGTGATATCAGTCAAAAGTTGTTACTGCTTAACAAAATACAATATTGTGGTTACTTATTGCAAATTTCCTATTTGGTACATTTAAAATGAGGTCATTTTGACCCCCATGAGAGAAATTTCTAAGCGTCATTACTGGGTTTTGTCCTTCAAATTTTCACTGATGTATCTTATATACTATTTAAAGTAAAATTTTCAAATGAATGTTTTCTTCAAATCTTTACAATGAAAGGTCAATTGACACATAACTTTAAAATTGTATTCATGATATGCTCTTTCTGTTGTTTGACTTTGAAAATCAGTTCAGACCCCCCAGAATTTCATGGTTAGGGGGGTCAGACTTCTTCATTTAAAACACTAGCACAATCCCTGTATTGCTACAACCTTGGTGTCATCTTCATTGTCATATTGGAAGTGTGAAAACTTTGACATTTTGTGATATCTCTAGTTTTACTCAAGAGCTCGTGTTTGGCCCTAAAACCAGGGGTTTGACCCTCAAAATATGAAAATATCCCATTTTGGCCCCTTACTTTCTTTGTCACGAGGGTCATTCTGAGTCCTAAAATGTTCAACTTAATATTGCTTCAACTTATAAATTGATTAGAAATATTTTGTCTACCTTATTTCCTGAAGAGGTATTCATATTTCATATCAATCTCTTCTAAAGGTATGAAGGAGACAGTTGAATAAGTCAATAAGCATAACCAAGAAATATTTACTTATAATTGCAATCCAAAAAAATAAAGAACTCTGATTGGTTTAAATCGCATGGGGAAATCCATTGCACTTTATTTCTGTATAAAATGCAATAGGTCTTTCGGGAAACCCCCGAAATTCGATCTGCAAGTCCTGTGTTGTAGGAACTCGAATTAACCTAGTTCCCGATCATCAACGCAACATTGCTATCCAATCTATTATGAATCAACATATTTTCGAAAGAATTTACGATAACAAGCATGCAGTTGTGATTCTGAGCCGACCTAAACTTAGAAAACAGCGAGTCGACGAAGACCTTCAAGCAACCCTCTCAACAAAGACGTTTTCGGTCAAAAATACATACTAACTTTGTAGAAACAAGCTTATTTGTCATAAGTACCTCTACGAATTTTAATGTTGTCTTTAATTTGTGTATCATTTGTTTTACTATATGACATTTCACTTCGATAGCCAGATAAACAATACACGAACTAAAAATAGATCGTGTAATTTATACGCGCAGAAAGTAGACTTGAAGCTTTAATGTTTGGCTGAGTATTTTAATAGTTTCTTCGACCTAGATGATTGCAATTATAAGGGATGAGTGTCTTTTTCACTGCGTTTATTGGGGTATAAAGTGCAATTGCCTTAGCACATGGCTTAATCATAACGCCCTACGGGCGTTATTTGCCATGTGCTAAGGCAATTGCACTTTATACCCCAATAAACGCAGTGAAAAAGACACTCATCCCTATAATGATCCTCTTATTCTATCGCTTTGACCCCAGAAACAGCAGTTTTGACTTCTTAAAATCACAGTGAAGCGGTCAATGACTCAACAGCAGAGTCCGAGCATAGGCACCTGTAGGTGGTCATTTTGTTCTAAATCGTCATCACTTCTAATCAACCTTTGATATTAAATGAAACAGCAGGTATTTTTTGAACAGAGAAATAGAGATTAATTATCAAAAGGAATTTCTTATTCAAAGTTTCTCATTCCAATTAGTTCCCACAATATAGACTTTCTTTGAGAGATTGAAAATTTAGAATGGCTACCCCCTTTCTTAACTTAACCTCTGGTCTAAAAAATACTGATGAACCTAAAGGTATTGGACCCGTAATAGTTCCGCAACGTTTCATTAGTGATGAAATTTAACATTGTTAACTGAGGTTTCCATATGATTTTCATTAGGAAACCCCGGTCAGCATTGTGAAAGATCACGAGTTCTGAAACGTTATGGAACTATTATAGGTCGGCTACTTTAAATATCAAATCAAACTAGAGACCAGGCCTCAATGTAGAGATGGCAGTCTGATTCCATGGCTGCCCATTGAGGGCGCAACATTGGTTTTGGACAATTCCTTACCTTGTCATGCTGAACCAGGAATATTCCTGCTTTGGTAGAAGCTATAGACAAACATCAGCCTGCACATATGTGCAGTCTGATGTAAGTCTACACCATCTGTTTATCACTTTCAAACCATAATTGTCAATAGATTTTGATTTTTTAAATAAAAATTGACCTACACTTGGATTTTTCAGTGCTTTTTGCCCTTTGATTTGATTCAAATTTTTAGCCAAAATTGATTCAGCATGACAAGTGTTAAATATTTCAACAATAAATTAACAAACCCTATGTTGTGGATAATCATTTGATTTTTCTTTTATAATGAGACAATTAATTGCAACAAAGATTTATAGTTTGATAAGAAAAGAAAGGTTTTGATTAGTGTTGCCCTTCTTTTAATTCCAAACCCTTTTTATGCCCCTGTATCGAGAGATAGGGGCATATTGTTTTACTCATGTCCGTCCGTCTGTCCTTCTGTCTGTCCATCCGTCTGTCTGGCTGTCCGTCTGTCTGAAAACTTAACCAAACTCAACCTTTGCCTTTTCTCCAAAAGTATTTGACATACAAAGCTTTACACCAAAGTCAAGGTCATGTGACAAGGTCAAGGTCATCTGTCAAAGTCGTCAAGGTCATGTGACAAGGTCAAGGTCATCTGTCAAGGTCAAACTTTAAGAAAAATGCTTTTACGGGGGCATTCATGTTTCACAAACACAACTTGTTTAGCTTGGTTGTTTTAGAAGAAAATCCACGGTATTTTGATCACCTTGGCGTTGGTCCTGTAGGTGTTGATGGCGTAGGCATTGGCGTGTCAAATTTCTACCTTGGTCATGTCTCTGTTGTTATGGAAGATATCTTCATGAAACTTAGCATGAGTGTTCACTATCACGAGAGCTATCCAGACTATCAAGGGGGGTTAATCTGGAAGTATTTTTTAGCTCCACTGGTTGAAGGCCAGCGAGCTATTGTCATGGGTGTGTGTCCGTTGTGTGCATCTGGCCGTTCGTCTGTGCGTGCATAAACTATTTCTTTAAACATCTTCTCCAAAACCATAGGCAGATTTTCATGAAACTTGGTAAAAATGTTTCTTGGGTGACCCTCTTCTAAAATTGTTAAAAGAAATTTTGATTGACCACCAAGTATGGGCGTGGCAGGGCGTGGCATTTTTTCACTTTAAATCTTTTAAGATCTTCTCCTCCAAAACCATTGGGCCAATTTCAATGAAACTTGGTGGAAATGTTCCTAGGGTGACCCTCTTCTAAAATTGATAAAGAAAATATGATTGACCCCAAAATATGGGTGTGATTAGGCGTGGTATTTTCACATTGAAATCTTTAAAGATCTCCTTCCAAGCCATTGGGCCTATTTCAATGAAACTTGGTGGAAATGTTCCTTGGGTGACCCTCTTCTAAAATTGTGAAAAAATTATAATTGACCCCCAAATATGGGTGTGGCATTTTTTTATCCCCCTCTGTTTTCGGCAAGGGGGATATAGTAATGGTCTCCGTCCGTCATTCTGTCATTCCAAGGTCCGTCACTTAACTTGTCTGGAGCATATCTCCTAAAGTATAATAGCTATCAACTTAAAACTTCGTGGATAGATAGAACCATGGAGGAGAAGTGCAGTGCACAAGAACTACAACTCTTGCTTGCATTATTTTGGAGTTATTGCCCTTTGTTATTTTTAGCTCACCTGAGCACGAAGTGCTCAAGGTGAGCTTTTGTGGTAAGGTGGATGTCCGTCGTCCGTCGTTCGTCGTCCGTCGTCCGTCGTGTGTCGTCAACATTTACCTTGTATGCACTCTAGAGGCCACATTTTTTGCCTGATCAACCTGAAATTTGGTCAGAATGATTGGCTTGATAAAATCTCGGACGAGTTCGAAATTGGGTCAAGTGGGGTCAAAAACTAGGTCACAGGGTCAAATCTTAGAAAAACCTTGTATGCACTCTAGAGGCCACATTTTTTGCCTGATCAACCTGAAATTTGGTCAGAATGATTGGCTTGATAAAATCTCGGACGAGTTCGAAATTGGGTCAAGTGGGGTCAAAAACTAGGTCACAGGGTCAAATCTTAGAAAAACCTTGTATGAACTCTAGAGGCCACATTTTTTGCCCGATCAACCTGAAATTTGGTCAGAATGATTGTCTTAATAAAATCTCGAATGAGTTCGAAATTGGGTCAAGTGGGGTCAAAAACTAGGTCACAGGGTCAAATGTTAGAAAAACCTTGTATGCACTCTAGAGGCCACATTTTTTGCCCGATCAACCTGAAATTTGGTCAGAATGATTGTCTTGATAAAACCTCGAATGAGTTCAAAATTGGGTCAAGTGGGGTCAAAAACTAGGTCATGGGGTCAAATCTTAGAAAAACCTTGTATGCACTCTAGAGGCCACATTTTTTGCCCGATCAACCTGAAATTTGGTCAGAATGAATGTCTTGATAAAATCTCGAATGAGTTCAAAATTGGGTCAAGTGGGGTCAAAAACTAGGTCACAGGGTCAAATCTTAGAAAAACCTTGAATGCACTCTAGAAGCCACATTTTGTGCCCGATCAACCTGAAATTTGGTCAGAATGATTGTCTTGATAAAATCTCTAATGAGTTTGAAATTGGGTCAAGTGGGGTCAAAAACAAGGTCACAGGGTCAAATCTTAGAAAAACCTTGTATGCACAAGAGAGGCCACATTTTTAGCCCGATCAACCTGAAATTTGGTCAGAGTGATTATCTTGATTAAATCTCGAATGAGTTCAAAATTGGGTCAAGTGGGGTCAAAAACTAGGTCACAGGGTCAAATCTTAGAAAAACCTTGTATGCACTCTAGAAGCCACATTTTTGGCCCGATCAACCTGAAATTTGGTCAGAATGATTGTCTTGATAAAATCATTGACAAGTTCGAAATTGGGTCAAGTGGGGTCAAAAACTAGGTCACAGGGTCAAATCTTAGAAAAACCTTGTATGCACTCTAGAGGCCACATTTTTTGCCCAATCAACCTGATATTTGGTCAGAATGATTATCTTGATGAAATCTCGGACAAGTTCGAAATTGGGTCAAGTGGGGTCAAAAACTAGGTCATGAGATCAAATCTTAGAAAAACCTTGTGGACACTCTAGAGGCCATATTTTTAGCCCAATCAACCTGAAAATTGGTCAGAATGATTATCTTGATAAAATCATTGACAAGTTCGAAATTGGGTCAAGTGGGGTCAAAAACTAGGTCACGGGGTCAAATCTTAGAAAAACCTTGTGGACACTCTAGATGCCATATTTTCAGCCCAATCAACCTGAAAATTGGTCAGAATGATTATCTTGATGAAATCTCGAACAAGTTTGAAATTGGGTCAAGTGGGGTCAAAAACTAGGTCATGGGGTCAAATCTTAGAAAAAACTTGTGGACACTCTAGAGGCCATATTTATAGCCCAATCAACCTGAAAATCGGTCAGAATGATTATCTTGATGAAATCTCGGACAAGTTTGAAATTGGGTCAAGTGGGGTCAAAAACTAGGTCACAGAGTCAAATCTTAGAAAAACCTTGTGGACACTCTAGAGGCCATTTTTATAGCCCAATCAACCTGAAAATTGGTCAGAATGATTAACTTCATGAAATCTCGGACAAGTTTGAAATTGGGTCAAGTGGGGTCAAAAACTAGGTCATGGAGTCAAATCTTAGAAAAACCTTTTAAGATTGTTAATTCAGGTGAGCGATTAAGGGCCACTATGGCCCTCTTGTTAATACTTAGATTTTGTGTGGAGCATTATTCCTGAAGTATAATAGCTATCAACTTGAAACTTTATTGGTGGATAGATCTCATGAAGGAGAAGTGCAGTGCACAGGGACTACAACTCTTGCTTGCATAATTTTGGAGTTATTGCCCCTTGTTATTTTTGATACTTAGATTTTTTCCTGAGCATATCTCCTAAAGTATAATAGCTATCAACTTGATGTTTTATTGATAGATAGATCTCATGGAGGAGAAGTGCAGTGCACAAGAACTACAACTCTTGCTTGCATAATTTTGGAGTTATTGCCCTTTTGGTACTTTTGATTTTGTCCTTAGCATATCTCCTAAAGTATAATAGCTATCAACTTGAAACTTTATGGGTGAATAGAACTCATTGAGAAGAAGTGCAATGCATAATAGCTACAACTATTGCTTTCATGATTTTCGATTTATTGCCCTTTGTTAGTTTTGATACTTTGATTTTGTAGGGGGTAAATCTCTTTAAGTTCAAAAGAATCCATTATACATTAGGCTTCAGTTTACTATCAAGCTTTCGCGGCGGGGGATGGCTATGTCTGACATGGCTCTTGTTCACTTTGAAATCTTTAAAGATCTTCTCCTCCCAAACCATTTGGCCAATTTCAATGAAACTTGATAGAGATGTTCCTCGGGTGACCCTCTTCTAAAATTGTTAAAGAAATTTTGATTGGCTGAAAAATATGGGTGTGGCAGGGCGGGGCTTTTTTTGAGCTCGTTTCTTTGAATGACATCTCCTCCTGAACCACTGGGCTGTTTTTGAATGAAACTTTACCAGAATGTTCCTTGGTGTCCCTTTTTAGCTCACCTGAGCACGAAGTGCTCAAGGTGAGCTTTTGGGGTTACTTGATGTCCGTCGTCCGTCGTGCGTTGTGCGTCGTCAACATTTACCTTGTGGACACTCTAGAGGCCATATTTTTAGCCCAATCAACCTGAAAATTGGTCAGAATGATTATCTTGATGAAATCTTGGACAAGTTCGAAATTGGGTCAAGTGGGGTCAAAAACTAGGTCACAGGGTCAAATCTTAGAAAAACCTTGTGGACACTCTAGAGGCCATATTTTTAGCCCAATCATCCTGAAAATTGGTCAGAATGAAAATCTTGATGAAATCTTGGACAAGTTCGAAATTGGGTCAAGTGGGGTAAAAAACTAGGTCACAGGGTCAAATCTTAGAAAAACCTTGTGGACACTGTAGAGGCCATATTTTTAGCCCAATCATCCTGAAAATTGGTCAGAATGATTATCTTGATGAAATCTTGGACAAGTTCGAAATTGAGTCAAGTGGGGTCAAAAACTAGGTCACAGGGTCAAATCTTAGAAAAACCTTGTGGACACTCTAGAGGCCATATTTTTAGCCCAATCATCCTGAAAATTGGTCAGAATGATTATCTTGATGAAATCTTGGACAAGTTCGAAATTGGGTCAAGTGGGGTCAAAAACTAGGTCACGGGGTCAAATCTTAGAAATACCTTGTGGACATTCTAGTGGCCATATTTTTAGCCCAATCATCCTGAAAATTGGTCAGAATGAATATCTTGATGAAATCTTGGACAAGTTCGAAATTGGGTCAAGTGGGGTCAAAAACTAGGTCACAGGGTCAAATCTTAGAAAAACTTTGTGGACACTCTAGAGGCCATATTTTTAGCCCAATCATCCTGAAAATTGGTCAGAATGAATATCTTGATGAAATCTTGGACAAATTTGAAATTGGGTCATGTAGGGTCAAAAACTAGGTCACAGCGTCAAATCTTAGAAAAACCTTGTGGACACTCTACAGGCCATATTTTTAGCCCAATCAACCTGAAAATTGGTCAGAATGATTATCTTGATGAAATCTTGGACAAGTTCGAAATTGGGTCAAGTGGGGTCAAAAACTAAGTCACGGGGTCAAATCTTAGAAATACCTTGTGGACATTCTAGTGGCCATATTTTTAGCCCAATCATCCTGAAAATTGGTCAGAATGATTATCTTGATGAAATCTTGAACAAGTTCGAAATTGGGTCAAGTGGGTTCAAAAACTAGGTGACAGGGTCAAATCTTAGAAAAACCTTGTGGACACTCTAGAGGCCATATTTTTAGCCCAATCATCCTGAAAATTGGTCAGAATGATTATCTTGATGAAATCTTGGACAAGTTCGAAATTGGGTCAAGTGGGGTCAAAAACTAAGTCATGGGGTCAAATCTTAGAAATACCTTGTGGACACTCTACAGGCCATATTTTTAGCCCAATCATCCTGAAAATTGGTCAGAATGATTATCTTGATGAAATCTTGGACAAGTTCGAAATTGGGTCAAGTGGGGTCAAAAACTAGGTCACAGGGTCAAATCTTAGAAAAACCTTGTGGACACTCTAGAGGCCATATTTATAGCCTAATCATCCTGAAAATTGGTCAGAGTGATTATCTTGATTAAATCTTGTACAAGTTCGAAATTGGGTCATGTGGGGACAAAAACTAGGTCACAGCGTCAAATCTTAAAAAAAACTTGTGGACACTCTAGAGGCCATATTTTTTTGCCCAAACAACCTGAAAATTAGTCAGAATTTTTATCTTGATGAAATCTTGGACAAGTTCTAAATTTGGTCAAGTGGGGTCAAAAACTAGGTCATTGGGTTAAATCTTAGAAATACCTTAAATATTTTTTAGATTGTTAATTCAGGTGAGCGATTAAGGGCCACTATGGCCCTCTTGTTCAAAAAAATTTCATGAATTCTGATTGGCCAATAAATATGGGTGTGGCTTATTTTGAGCCCGAAGTCTTTGAACAACAATTCCCCCTGAACCACTGGGCTGATTTCAATGAAACTTCACCAGAATGTTCCTTGGGTGACCCTTTTTCAAAAAGATTTCATGAAATTTTGATTGGCCAACAAATATGGGTGTGGCTTATTTTGAGCTCGAAATCTTTGAACAGCATCTCCTCCTAAATCACTTGGCTGATTTCAATGAAACTTTACGAGAATGTTCCTTGGGTGACCTTTTTTCAAAAATTGTTAATGAAATTTTGATTGGCCCATAAATATTGGCGTGGTAGGGCACTTATTTTTTGAGTCCAAATTCTTTGAATGACACCTCCTCTTGAACCACTGGGCTGATTTCAATGAAACTTTTCCAGAATGTTCCTTGGGTGACCCTTTTTTAAAAGATTGTTTTTCGAAATTTTGATTAGCCCATATTTTTGGGCGTGGCAGGGAGGGGCTTATTTTGAGCCCAAAAGCTTTAAAAATCTTCTCTTCCCAAACCATTGGGCCAATTTCTATGAAACTTGGCATGGATGTTCCTTGGGTGACCCTTTTTAAAAATTGTTAGTGAAATTTTGATTAGCCTATAAATAGCTTGTTAAAAGTGTTGTGTTTATTCAAAGAAAGCTTTATTTAATGAAAGTCTAAAGATGTTAAAGCCAGTGGAGTGATACAGGCCCTATTGGGCCTCTTGTTTAAAGATATGCCCTTTTTCAACTTTTGCATTATCTATCATCTGCAGCCAAGCATTGCACCCTTAGGTGTTGCTCTTGTTAGATTTACTGTGACATTTTCTTAGTGTCACAGTTCAGTTGAGTATCCGCAACTTAGGGTTTTGTAAGAAAATGATCAGCAGTCTTAACTTCATATCTTATAATTTTGAATCCTGCATCAAAATTTGTCCAAATGCGGACAGATTTATTTTGGGACTACTTTGTCTAGAAGCATACATTCATTGGGAAATGAAACAATTTTTTCAGCCAATCAGAATGCACAAAATTGAAGGAATCACCAAAAATTAAAATTATTCTACTTTGAGGTCGGGTAAAGAATCTAAAGGATACATTTTTTATATTTTGTACACATAGATAAGTTTAGTGTCTTTTATTTGCTGTGCAGTGTTTCACAATAGACTAATTCCTTTTCACCATTGTGTGTTTGTCTATGAGTGTAGTTTGACTTCTCCATTAGATACAACCCTGTCAATTTATAGCCATAAACTGAGGGTCAAATTTGGACATGTAGTGAGATAAACTAACTATATATGTTGTGATTGGCCATAAATTTGCGGCAGTAAATGCCAGTGGAGCAAAACAGGCAATCAAGGTTCTTGCAACAATACAGTGGATATTGCTCGAGCAACCACGTCTATAAAGCAACCAATTTTATTAAGCGACCACGATAAAAAGTCTCTGCACTGTAAGCAAAATCTCTGAAAAAGAGGACATTCTTAATGAAAAATTGGTTATTGTTGAATCTTATGTTGTTGGAACCCATTAGAATCGTCTCAATAAGACGATTCTAATGGGTTTAAACATCATAGGATTCAGTATGACTTGACCGACAATCTATGAATGCTATCAAAATGAACCGTCACATTTATTATGATATTTTGTATTAAGCGACCATTCCCATAAACGACCACTTTTTGGTGGTCCCTTAAGTGGTCGATTAACACAAGTTTTACTGTATATTAGAATGCCTCCTCTGTATTGAAGGCTACAACTAAAAACAAAAGAGTCACATTTCTGCACTGGTGTAAATTTTGATTCTAGATAATCACATTTGAAAGTGACTGAAAAATTGTTCAAAGCAGTTGTGTGGAAAAACACAATTTCTCCACTTGTCCCTGCGCAGGTGGCATTCATTCTTTCCGACTCTTTGTCTCCCACCTAATGGCTCAATAATCATAGACCTATGTGGGATAGCAGCTGTAGGCTAGGAAAGGATGTAATGGAAAAACTGGTGTGAGAAATTACCAGGGATCCATTGTTAGTTGCTCCATCTGCCGCAATATAACTGAAAGATTGTTGAAAGTGCCATTCAACTCCATTCAAACTAACAAATCCACTTCTCCCTGGATGAGTAAAAGATGATTTCCTAGTTGTCCAGGATCATATTGAACTTATCCACATAAATAGAATTCATAAATTTAGAGTAAAATATGTTTTTAGCTTACCTGAGCACAAACTGCTCAAGGTGAGCTATTGTGATCGTGCTGTGTCCGGCGTCCATCTTCTGATCGTCTGGTTGTCTGGTCGTCCGTCAACATCTTGTGTGCACTCTAGAGGCCACAGTTTTGGCCCAAATGTCTTGAAACTTGGTCACAATGTTAGTCTCCATCAAATCTCGGACAAGTTCGAAATTGGGTCAAGTTGGGTCAAAAATGGGGTCAAGGGGTCAAATCTTAGAAAAACCTTGTGTGCACTCTAGAGGTCACATTTTTGATCTAAATGCTTTGAAACTTGGTCAGAATGTTTGTCTCCATCAAATCTCGATCAAGTTCGGAAGTGGGTCAAGTGGGGTCAAAAATGGGGTCAAGGGGTCAAATCTTAGAAAAACCATGTGTGCACTCTAGAATCCACATTTTTTTTCCAATTGTCTTGAAACTTTCTCAGAGTGTATGTCTTCATCAAATCTCGATCAAGTTTGAAATTGGGTCAAGTGGGGTGAAAATTGGGGTAAAGGGGTCAAATCTTAGAAAAAACTTGTGTGCACTCTAGAAGCCACATTTTTGGCCCAAATGTCTTAAAACTTGGTCAGAATGTTTGTCTTCATCAAATCTCAGTCAAGTTCGAGTTTAGGTCAAGTGGGGTCAAAAATGGGGTCAAGGGGTCAAATCTTAGAAAAACCTTGTGTGCACTCTAGAGGCTACATTTTTTGCGCAAATGTCTTAAAACTTGGTCAGAATGTTTGTCTTCATCAAATCTCTATCAAGTTCGGATTTGGGTCAAGTGGGGTCAAAAATGGGGTCAAGGGGTCAAATCTTAGAAAAACCTTGTGTGCACTCTAGAAACCACATTTTTGGTCCAATTGTCTTGAAACTTGGTCACAATGTTTGTCTCCATCAAATCTTGATCAAGTTCAAAAATGGGTCAAGTGGGGTCAAAATTGGGGTCAAGGGGTCAAATCCTAGAAAAACCTGTGTGCACTCTAGAAGCCACATTTTTGGCCCAAATGTCTTGAAACCTGATCACAATGTTTGTCTCCATCAAATCTCAGTCAAGTTTGAAATTAGGTCAATTGGGGTCAAAAATAGGGTCAAGGGGTCAAATCTTAGAAAAACCTTGTGTGCACTCTAGAGGCCATATTTTTGCCCAAATGTCTTGAAACTTGGTCAGAATAAATGTCTCCATCAAATCTCCGTTAAGTTCGAAAATAGGTCAAGTGGGGTCATAAATGGGGTCAAGGGGTCAAATCAAAGAAAAACCTTTTGGGCATTCTAGAGGCCACATTTTCGGCCCAAATGTCTTGAAACTTGGTCAGAATGTTTGTCACCATCGAACCTCACTCAAGTTTGAAATTGGGTCAAGTGGGGTCAAAAATGGGGTCAAGGGGTCAAATCTTAGAAAAACCTTGTTTACTCAAATATCTTGAAACTTCGTCAGAATGTTTGAATGAAACCTAGGTTTAGTTTGAAATTGGGTCAAGTTGGGTCCAAAATGAGGTCAAGGGGTCAAATTTATTAAAATCCTTGTGTGCACTTTTTGATTGAAAATTATGTATTTTGGTCAGTATGTTTGTCTTGAAATCTTACACGAGTTGATAGAGGGTCAAACACTTTTTATACGCCCGTCGAAGACGGGACGTATTATGGGATCACCCGTGGCGTCCGGCGTCCGGTTGTCCGGGCGTCCGGGTGTCCGGGCGTCCGGGCGTCCGGCGGCGTCCACTTCTTTGTCCGGAGCATAACTCTGTCACTTGAAGTCCGATTGACTTCAAACTTGGCAATTGTATTCTTCTCATCATTGCGGAGTGCAGTGCACAAGAACCATAACTCTACCTGGCCTATTTTTTGAGTTATTGCCCTTTGTTGTTTTTCAGACTTGAATCTTGTCCGGAGTATATCTCTTAAAGTTTAATAGCTAGGGTCATGAAACTTCATGGGTGTATAGATCTCACCAAGGGGGAGTGCAGTGCACAAGAACCATAACTCTACCTGGCCTATTTTTTGAGTTATTGCCCTTTGTTGTTTTTCATACTAGAATCTTGTCCGGAGTATATCTCTTAAAGTATAATAGCTAGGATCATGAAACTTCATGGGTGTATAGATCTAACCAAGGGGGAGTGCAGTGCACAAGAACCATAACTCTACCTGGCATATTTTTTGAGTTATTGCCCTTTGTTGTTTTTCATACTAGAATATTGTCCGGAGTTTATCTGTAAAAGTATAATAGCTAGGATCATGAAACTTCATGGGTGTATAGATCTTACCAAGGAGGAGTGCAGTGCACAAGAACCATAACTCTACCTGGCCTATTTTTTGAGTTATTGCCCTTTGTTGTTTTTCAGACTTGAATCTTGTCCGGAGTATATCTGTAAAAGTATAATAGGTAGGATCATGAAACTTCATGGGTGTATAGATCCCACCAAGGGGGAGTGCAGTGCACAAGAACAACAACTCTACCTGGCCTATTTTTTGAGTTATTGCCCTTTGTTTTTTTCAGACTTGAATCTTGTCGGAAGTATATCTCTTAAAGTTTAATAGCTAGGATCATGAAACTTCATGGGTGTATAGATCTCACCAAGGGGGGGTTCAGTGCACAAGAACCATAACTCTACCTGGCCTATTTTTCGAGTTATTGCCCTTTGTTGTTTTCCAGACTTGAATCTTGTCCGGAGTATATCTCTAAAAGTATAATAGCTAGGATCATGAAACTGCATGGGTGTATAGATCTAACCAAGGGGTAGTGCAGTGTACAAGAACCATAATTCTACCTGGCCTAATTTTTGAGTTATTGCCCTTTGTTGTTTTTCAGACTTGAATCTTGTCCGGAGTATATCTGTAAAAGTATAAAAGCTAGGATCATGAAACTTCATGGGTGTATAGATGTCATCAAGGGGGAGTGCAGTGTACAAGAACCATAATTCTACCTGGCCCTTTTTTGAGTTATTGCCCTTTTTTTTATACTAGAATCTTGTCTTGAGTATATCTCTAAAAGTATAATAGCTAGGATAATGAAACTACATGGGTGCAAAAAATATTCATTCAAAATAACCTCAGTTCTATTCAAACCCCCAGTTAAAACTAAGCAGTGTGACGGGCGTATCTTGTGACAATTTGGCACCTTGTTTAGTACTTTAGAAGGCAACATATTTGTCTGAAATGTTAACTTATTGATATCTTTGACTTTCGTTTAGCCATGCATCAGGTGAGCGTTTAAGGGCCAATGGCCCTCTTGTTTTTTAAAAAAAAAAGGCTGGAAGTAGAACCCAGAATTTTCTTATTAAAAATAATGTTCTCTACCCTTTGATACAAACATTAGGCTAATCCATCTCTTCTATCTATATTTAAGACTTCGTGCAGTTTGATGATTTATTCTGGTATTTACTAGTTCTAAGACAAGTGGCCCCCAAAAATTTACTTGTCTGCATATAGAAAAGCCTGTTTTTGACAAGTTGGGCATGGGAATTCCACATCTGTGGTTCAAAGCTCCATGGAATTAGCTTTTCAGTTGAATCATTTTGTTAAGACAATTCAAATAGAACCGGTACATTGAATGTACTATTTGAATTGTCTTAACAAATTGGTTCCACTGAAAAGCTACAGCTAGATCTTGGCAGTATTATAGAATACTTAGTTCTAAAATCCATTTCACCCTCTATATTTTTGACCTCATAAATAGTATGATTATCGTCGTATATATAGTACAGAATATTGGTAGTTCTGCATGATATATCACTGCTGAGCCTGATGTACGTCTCAGTTTTTACTGCAGTAGTTGAAATTTGTACATCTAAGTTTTAATGTCAGTAGTTCAAATATGAGTTTTAGTTAATTGTTCCTTTTTCGACAGATGAATCACCCAATAATATCAAGGCTTGGAAAAACTTTGAAGAAAAATCTTTGCGGTCCTGTAAGTATTGATGCATGCTTTCTTTTTTTTAAAAAAAAAAAGTTCTTTTTGAAAGATATTATTTTGAACTGTTTCTCAAATTATACCTGTTTTCATTTCAAGCATGTCTATTTCTGTTGCTCAACTAGGCTGAGATAAACTTTAAGCACTATCATTAAATAAGATTAATTGTTGTTACGATTTACTTCGGGTTTTAGTTGGATCTCAACAAAATAGGGACCCAAGGTCTTAATAGCTAGACTCGAAGGGTTGTTCAAAGGCTTGCTTAAGGTTTTGGAGTCCTCTGCTTTGAAAACAGAACATTTCTTTTTAGCTATCCTCATGTTTCTGTATTAATATTGAAATATTCCCTGGATTAAGCTTCACAAGGTATTGGATATGTACATTTAGTTTATACTTATTTGTTTTAGTTTGATCGCGACAAAAGCTTAAGCTTATGGAATCGCTCTCGAACACTCTATCCTGATGTTTTCACCTCCCTGAGAGAGAGAGGCAGTGGTTTAAACCCTCTACTACCCATTTTCACAGCTGGGTGAACTGGGGTTGGCTATTAAGTGTTTTGCCCAACACATCCCGGCGACAGTGAGGCTCGAACCACGGACCTCCAGGTCACGGGTCGAGTGCATTTACAACTAGGCCACCAAGGCAGTAAATGTACTTTTGGAGATCATCTTCAAAAAAGAATTGAAGACAGTCTGAAATCCTTTCTGAATTTGAACCCTAGAGACATACCAGATAGTTTTGATAGTCCTGATTACATATTTGTGTAACCATCAATTTATACCGTGCTCATATCTCTTGTAATATTAATTGTACTTTACAGATATAGAAATAATATATCAGTGTCTTAAAATATCAATGTTATCTGGTTGAGGTTGGGAGAATTTATCATGACGAGGCTGTGCCGAGTTATGATAATTTCTCACAGCCTAGACCAGATAACAATGATAAAACCTTAAGAATCAAAGAAATTTGTGTGAAAGTTTATGCAAATTGTTTCTAAAAATAGACTGCCTGATAACATATCATGTTATCAGACAAGTGATATCTGGTCAATACAGGTTTCGTTGCATGATAAAGTTGGATATCTACTTGAAACTTTTTCTTTCCGTGGGAGACAAACATTTCTAATTGTATTCAGGTCTCCAGATAACACAAAATGATGACAATCTAAATCTCTTATTATACCCCTCACCTACAAAGTACGGGGGGTATATTGGTTTCACCATGTCTGTCCATCCATCAATCCATCTGTCAGTCTGTCGACCTTTTTGTTTCCAAACTCTTACTCAAAAACCAAGTGGCCTAGAATCGTGAAAGCTATATACAAATGTCGCTTATGACCCAAGGAAGTGCCTTTTTGTTTCTGTGTCACATAGGTCAAAGGTCAAGGTCACAGTCAGCCTTTGTTTGCTTTTCATTTCCAGACTCTAACTCGAGAACCAAGTGACCTACAATCATTGAACTTTATGGAAATGTTGCTTATGACCCAAGAAAGTGCCCTATTGTTTCTGGGACACATAGGTCCAAGGTCAAGGTCACTCAATTCTTGTTCAATTTCGTCTCTGGACTCTTAACTTGAGAACCAAACGACAAAGAACCATGAAATGTAATGCAAATGTTGCTTATGACTTATGAAGTGCCCTATTGTTTTTTTGGTCACATAGGGCAAAGGTCAAGGTCACAGTCAATTTTTGTTCAATTTTCATTTCTGGACTCTAATTCAAGAACCAAGTGACCTAGAATCATGAAACTTCATGCAAATGCTGCATATGACCTCAATATTTGTTACAAATACATCCTGCACTAATAGCACTTACATATTGACAAAGTGCTGGAGGGGGGTATAAGTCCGCTTTGCGACAGTTCTAGATTTTCATCAAAATAATGTTGTTGGTACTCATGGGAATCATCTAGATGAGATCATTTCATTGAGCGCTTACAACAAAGGATTTGATTGATATTTTTGTAGGCAAAATCATGCAACCTATCTAGAGCTCTATGAATTTCTTTTTCGTAATCATACCTGGGCCCGAGGTGATAAAACTTTTCTTAGGCTCTACGGAGAATTTTCTCAAATTTTAAATTTTAATAAATGTATGAAAATAAAAGATAAGATTAATAAGTTGTTATTTATAACAACTTATTAATAAGTTGTTATTTATAACAACTTATTAATATTATCTAAATGTTAATACATTAAAATGAGTATTAAAACAGATTTATGGCTTTAATCCCAAATTGAAATTTGAGAAAATTTTGAATTTTGATTGAAAAAAGTTGTATAACCTCGGGGCCCTGATTTCAAGTTAGATTTACAGCTAGGCTATTTTAGATTAAGCTAAAGGTTTGGATAGAGTAGTGGTGAGGGTGACCAAATAATATGACGTTTTATAGGTAGATTTTGAGCGGTGAGCCGTGAAATCTACTTTTAACGGTTAAATTTCCATGCTATTCTTTCAAAATAGATAAAACAAACATAAAAAAGATACAAATTACCTTTCAAATTGAAACTTAGTGCTTGTCCTAGATCTTAAGGTTTACCCATATACCTATGGTAATGGACTCAACGCCTGGGTCAGAGCTCAGTTTTGAAAATACACCTATATAAATCTTTTGACTAATGTAAATTTTTTCATGAAACCTAGAAAAAGATATGCTCTTAATAAGTACACAACAGGGAATTATGTTACACTACAATTTCAGAAAATTGTCATTAATTCTGTCAAAATATGACTAATTTGAATTTGGTTTTAAGCAGAGAAGGTTAAAAATATCAGGAATTGGTCGGATGTGGATGATCCCTTTTAGATATGATGAAAAAGTTATTGTCGACCAAGTAAAAATAAACTTTCTTTTCAATAAATCTTTTATCAGCAGACTTTTGAAAGATCTACCACATTCAGTAAATTCTTGATGTCCATTCGCCTTTTCTGCTTCAAAACATTTTTTTTTTCAGTCAATTATTAACAGAATTGTTGAAAAATATCGAAACATTTGTGACATTTCCAACAGTTTTATGTGTGCATGATACACAGATATTAATCAGCCTCAAAAGCCTTACATTATATTATAAATACTGTGCAAAGAAAATGTAAGTCTGTAGCTATCTTTAAGTGCAAGGTGAAGACTCCGATCAAATGTGCAAACACACAGACTGATCTGATTAATTACACTGTGCACATGTGAAATTATTGAAAATCTCAAATATAGGCTCAAAGTGATTTTTCCTACTTATGTATGATTTTTCATCATAATGATTGTAAATGTTTTCAATTCAAATGCAAATCTGTTGGTATATATTTAAAATCATGGCCTACAAACTCTCAAATAACCCATATATCATAAATAGATGTCTTTCTTCTATGCTTATTATATTGCTTTGAATATTTTTATTTCATTTACTTAAAAATGGTTTCGGCACATTTGTACCTTAAACACTTGCCATAATTTCCCCATTTACAATATAAAACCCACTGCAATTAACATGCTGACTCTCACTCGTAAAACAATAAATAGTTCTGTTTTTAAAGACATATTATGTTTTGCTTTTTAACTTGGCTGTTTTTGGAGAAATTATTTTTTTCAGGTTCATAGAAAATCAATTGTTTCTTGTGCATAATTGTATAACATAGAAGATATTGAATGAATTGTAAAAATAAACTAAATGAGTCTTTAATGAATAGGTAAAGACAAGGTTTTACCGATAATATTTTCCTTACTTTATTCAATATATGGTATTTTGCTAAGCAATTAAACTACATCAAAACATGTATTACATATATGCCATCATGTTCAAGATATTCAAATAGCATTTCTACACACTTTAAACTCATTTGTACACATATTATACTAGTGGAATGACACAAGTGTTACATAAAAAATAGTCAACAGCTTTATTTCACTCACTTACTCTAAGTCATATCATAAAAATATATTTGTTTATTATTTCCAGTGGACATGATAGCTGACATGTACGAGAACGCGCACAAAGCTCGTCCGGACAGCGAGGAGATTCTGTCTGCGCTGTTTATGGCGTACGTCCGTATTGGTGATCACAAGAAACAACAACAGACTGCTATGGTATTACACAAACTCAAACCACAGAAAAACCCATACTACTTCTGGGCTGTGATGAGCATAGTTATGCAGGTCAGTGTTATTTTAATCCTTACTCTGCTATATTAAAATTAATTTTTATCCCTTGTCGTTTTCGGCGAGGGGATATAGTAATGCTCTCCGTCCGTCATTCTGTCATTCTGTCATTCCGAGGTTCCGTCATTAAACTTGTCCGGAGCATATCTCCTAAAGTATAATAGCTATCAACTTGAAACTTTATGGGTGGATAGATCTCATGGATGAGAAGTGCAGTGCACAAGAACTACAACTCTTGGTTGCATAATTTCGGAGTTGTCCGGAGCATATCTCCTAAAGTATAATAGCTATCAACTTTAAACTTTATGGGTGGATAGATCTCATGTAGGAGAAGTGCAGTGCACAAGTACTACAACTCTTGCATGCATAATTTTGGAGTTATTGCCCTGGTTATTTTAAATACTTAGATTTCATCCGGAGCATATCTCCTAAAGTATAATAGCTATCATTTTGAAACATTAAGGGTGGATAGATCTCATGGAGGAGAAGTGCAGTGCATAAGAACTTTAACTCTTGCTTGCATAATTTTGGAGTTATTGCCCTTTGTTATTTTTAAGACTTAGATTTTGTCCGGAGCATATCTCCTAAAGTATAATAGCTATCAACTTGAAACTTTATGGGTGGATAGATCTCTTGAAGGAGAAGTACAGTGCACAAGAACTACAACTCTTGCTTGCATAATTTTGGAGAAATTGCCCTTTGTTATTTTTAAGACTTAGATTTTGTCCGGAGCATATCTCCTAAAGTATAATAGCTATCAACTTGAAACTTAATGGGTGGATAGATCTCATGGAGGAGAAGTGCAGTGCACAAGAACTACAACTCTTGCTTGCATTATTTTGGATTTATTGCCCTTTATTATTTTTAAGACTTAGTTTTTGTCTGGAGCATATCTCCTAAAGTATAATAGCTATCAACTTGAAACTTTATGGGTGGATAGATCTCATGGAGGAGAAGTGCTATGCACAAGAATTACAACTCTTGGTTGCATAATTTTGGAGTTATTATGCCCCCGCATCGATAGATCGGGGGCATATTGTTTTACTCGTGTCCGTCTGTCTGTCTGTCTGTCTGTCCGTCTGTCCGTCCGTCTGTCCGAAAACTTAACCTCGCTCATATCTTCAAGCCTATTCAAGATACAAAGCTAATATTTGGCATGATGATAGATCTCAATGATCCGCATCCGCTGGTACCAAAGTCAAGGTCATGTGACAAGGTCAAGGTCATCTGTCAAGGTCAAACGTCCAAAAACTTAACCCGAAAACTTAACCTTGCCAATATCTTCAAGCCTATTCAAGATACAAAGCTAATATTTGGCATGATGATAGATCTCAATGATCTGCATCCGCTGGTACCAAAGTCAAGGTCATGTGACAAGGTCAAGGTCATCTGTCAAGGTCAAACGTCCGAAAACTTAACCTTGCCAATATCTTCAAGCCTATTCAAGATACAAAGCTAATATTTGGCATGATGATAGATCTCAATGATCCGCATCTGCTGGTACCAAAGTCAAGGTCATGTGACAAGGTCAAGGTCATCTGTCAGGTCAAACTTTGAAAAAAAAAATGCTGTTACGGGGGCATTCGTGTTTCACAAACACATCTTGTTGCCCTTTGTTATTTTTAAGACTTAGATTTTGTCCAGAGGATATCGCCTAAAGTATTAAAGCTATCAACTTGAAACTTTATGGGTGGATAGATCTCATGGAAGAGATGTGCTATGCACAAGAACTACAACTCTTGCTTGCATAATTTTGGTGTTATTGCCCTTTGTTATTTTTAAGACTTAGATTTTGTCCGGAGCATATCTCCTAAAGTATTTTAGCTATCAACTTGAAACTTTATGGGTGGACTGATCTCATGGAAAAGGTGTGCAGTGCACAAGAACTACAACTCTTACTTGCATAATTTTGGATTTATTGCCCTTTATTATTTTTAAGACTTAGTTTTTGTCTGGAGCATATCTCCTAAAGTATAATAGCTATCAACTTGAAACTTTATGGGTGGATAGATCTCATGGAGGAGAAGTGCAGTGCACAAGAACTATAACTCTGGCTTGCATAATTTTGGAGTTATTGCCCTTTGTTATTTTTAAGACTTAGATTTTGTAGGGGCTTAATTTCTTAAAGTAGAACCCTTTATCTATTAGGATTCAGTTTACTATCAAGCTTTCTCGGTGGGGGATGGCCATGTCTGACATGGCTCTTGTAACCCTTGTCATGCTGAACCAGGAATATTCCTTCCTTGGCAGGAGCTTTAGACAAACATCAGCCTGCACATATGTGCAGTCTGATCTTTGTCCATACCACCTGTTTATCCTTTTATGAAACCAGGCAAGCTTAAAAATTTAATTTCCAAAATGAGTTCTGACTCACATTTAGTGCATCCAGTGTTTTGAGCATTTTGATTTGATTGTAAATTTGCCAAGATTTTATAAGGCTAAAATAACAGCACTACAGATTAAGGGGGAATTTTGGATTTTTTGGCCAATAATTTTAATGATTATTGAATAGTTATGCAGGTCAGTATTGCTATAATCCTTATCCTTCAGAATATGTTTTTTTGTTTCAAACAAATTATCGATTTTTGGCACATTTTAACAAGTATGGCTCAAGATAAGATGAGATGAGATGAAAATAGAACTTTAGGACAAATGTTCTTTCTCTCTCGTGAATACATGGTAACATGATGATGTTTTAGGTAAGTTAATGGCTCAGCATGAAACAGTTGTAGCTGCCTTTGTGGTTAAAGGAAGTTACAACTGCTTTGCACTAAGCCATCATAATGGCATGAAATGAGCTAAAACAAGGTTACGTTTTCGAAAACAAAGACTATATAAGGTTGCCTAGTAATCACTTAAAAAAAGAAGAGACTTTTTATAAAATTTTCCATTTTTAGCTCAGCTGTTTTCAAAGAAAACTCAAGATCACCTTGGCGACGTGGGTGTAGGCGTTGGCATTGGCTTGACAAACTTTAATCTTGGTCATAACTTTTGAATGCTAAATGATAGAGCCTTCATATTTCACATGATGATTGCTTGTTATAAGACCTTTCTGTAGGTACCAAGTTCAAGGTCATCAGTCAAGGTCATTTTTCAATTTCAAATTTGTTAAAAAAAACCTAAAACTTTAAAATTGCTCATAATTACATGGTAAGTGATAGGTCATTTATCAAGGTCAAATTTGTGAAGAAAATATTTAAAAAGCATTTGCATGATGATTGCCTTGGACAAGCCCTTTCTGTTGGTACTTAGTTCAAGGTCATCAGACAAGGTCATTTTTCAAGGTCAAATGTATGAATAAATTAAAACTTTAACCTTGGTAATATCTCTGTTGTTATTTGGCATGTGTGTTCACCATCACCAGAGCTATCAAGACTATCAAGGGATAAGTGTTGGAGCATTTTTGTAAGAGTATTGCCCCTTTTTGACCTAGATTTTTTTGGATTAACCAGCACCTGCAGCTGAGCGTTGCATCTGTGGGTAGTACTCTTGTTTTCATGTAAGATCATTTAATTTTTCATGGTAAAAAAAAAAGCTTTATTTTCTTAAGTCCTCCCTCAGAAAATAAAGTTATTGCTGTTCACTCAATGAATGGAAAATGGATCTTGCTCTAAATCTAGCAATTTTCCAGTGTATCATCTATTATAGGCTCATAACTGTGCTGATCAGGGTCTAGCCAAGAAAATGTTTCTACCACTGGCTGAGAGAATGACGAAAAAATTTGTAGATGAAGGAAAGATTGAGGTGGAGGCAGGTAGGAATTTGCTATATTTTTCAGCATAGCTAGAGGGTGGTATTGTAAGTCTTTGTGTCTATAAAAACTTATCCTGCCAACTTAATTTAATTAATGTGTACAAAATACAAGTAATGTATCCTTTACATTCTTTACCAGATCTCAAAGTAGAATAATTCAATTTTAGTTGACTCCTTCAATTTTTGTGCATTTTGATTGATAATAACCTATGTGAGATAGCAGCTTGGGGCTAGGAAAGGAAGCGATGGTAGTACTGGTGAAAGAAATACCAGGAATCCATTGTTAGGTGCTCCAGCCGTCGTAATATAACTGAAAAAATGTTGAAAGCGGCGTAAGACTCCATTCAATCCATCAAATTGTGCATTTTGATTGGCTGAAAAAATAGTTATACTTCCATAAGAAATAAACTTTGATAACACAGCTATCCAATTACCGAATTACTGTAACACTATTTAAGTTACAACCTGGTCTTGTGTTTGACCCTCAAACCAGAGTTTGGACCCTTATAAATTTCTTCCAATGGTTTCATTTTGACCCCCTTGGTAGAAAATTCAAAGGGTCAAAACTGAATTTTATCACTCAATCTTTCAATGATATTCGTGCATACTATTTAGAATTCATGGTTTAGGAGTCAATGACTCCTCTATTCTGAACACGAGCCCTGACAATGCTCTTACTTGTCATAAAGGTTCATCTCAACAGATCGCATCTTGAAGGTCAAGGTAATGTGAATAGCTCAAGGTTAGTTATTGAGGTAAATCTAATGAAAAATAGCTGTTTCTGGGCATAAGTGTTTTACGAACACATCTTTCTTTCTTTATCATAATTTAGAGGTTAAAATTTACCATATAATTATTGAATTATTTGAAAAATTGAAAAAAATTGCTATTATTATAATGGGGCATTTTTGGTGATCCATAATAAATAATACACTGTAACAATGTTTTGATATTTCAGAGGTTCAAATGTACCTTATTATTCTGGAGTTACTGGAGAAGTGGGAGGAACTGTTAAATATTATACAAGGGCCTCTTGGAGGTAAGGTTTGGATATACACAATAGGGTTAATTTGTCATTTTGAGATTGGTTTATTTACTTGTCTTTGATGCTGACATAGCTATCGACAGTTCTATGTCTTAGCAAAAGACTATGGTCCAATTGCATAACAAAAGTTTAGAAGTAACCAAGAGGTTATCCATTATATTAATATGATTTATCCCGAGGTAACCAGTAACATTTTGTTATGCAGTTGGGCCTTTTAGTTTGTTCTTCAATTATAAATCAACCTAACATTCAGTGATATTTATGCCTGTGCATTAGTAGACCAAGGCATGTTTGTTTTATCAGTGGCCATCTGTATGTCTGCAAAAACTTAACCTGCTAACTTTACCTGAGAACTAAACATTTTCCCATAACTTCATTACTATTCAAGTAAAAATGCCCTCATTTTGCATAAAAAGTTCCTCTCATCAATCTGCATCTTTGAAAGTCAACCTTAACACTTTCCTGTTTTACAAAATTTTGGACCTGTCAAAATTCAAAGGTTTTGCAGACGAAAATTTCAAGTGGATTTAATTTGAAAAATAACCATTCAGTAGGGTAGAAAATAGTGTGGAAAAAGAAGAAATTGCTTGTCAGAAGCAATTTCTTTTTTATGCCCCCGTTTCGAGAGATCCGGGGCATATTGTTTTACTCATGTCCGTCTGTCTGTCTGTCCGTCTGTCCGTCCGTCTGACCGTCCGTCTGTCCGAAAACTTAACCCGAAAACTTAACCTTGCCAATATCTTCAAGCCTATTCAAGATACAAAAGTAATATTTGGCATGATGATAGATCTCAATGATCCGCATCTGCTGGTACCAAAGTCAAGGTCATGTGACAAGGTCAAGGTCATCTGTCAAGGTCAAACTTTGAAAAAAATGCCGTTTCGGGGGCATTTGTGCTTCACAAACACATCTTGTTTTTCACAATGTTTTCTCAATCATAAAATCACAGGCACGTAAAAAGCAGGGATTAAACAGCAAAGGGTTAAGCACACTATGTTTAATTTCTTGTGTACAATCTGTTGCACATTTTAGTAAAAATTAAAATCCTGCTTCTAACCCCAAATTTAAAGTACTAGTTGATGTTTTGGCAACTTAAACTGTATTTTCTTTTATCAAATACCAATACTCTAGTGAACATAATCTATTGTAGAAAATTCAATACTGGTGGTTTTTAGCTTGTTAGCTTGGCTGTTAACTTTAATGAGTGTTAATGAGATAAGCTTAGTTGAAAAGGACTTAAATATTAGTTAAATTGTCCCCTCTTAACCCTTGTTATGTTGACCCCTAAACATTCCTGCTTTGACAGGAGGTATAGACAATTATCAGCCTGCACACACATGCGGTCTGGTCTTAGTTTATACAACTGATTTTAATTTCAAAAAAGAAATGTTCAATAGATTTATATTTTCCAATTACTGACTCACAATGAGTGCATCCAGTGTTATCAGCACTTTGATATTAATGCATTTTGGTGAAGGGTTTTTTATTCAGCATGACAAAGGTTAATCATAGTTTTAATATATTTTTGTTCTACAGAAAAGCTTGTCAGTGAGTTGGACTACCAAGTTACCAAATGTGCAGAATTATACACCAAACTAGAGAGATGGTCAGAGACTAATGGTGTTTATAAACAATTACTACAGAAAAAGTAAGTTTATGATCTTGAATCAAGGCCAATCATTCTTTTGGTTGTAGACTACAATTCAATTGATGAAATTTCTTATAATGTTTATCTTCCTGAAAAGGAAGTACTGTGATTGGCTAGGTATTTGTGAAAGAAAATAGCATACAGTAGAATACTCTAGTTCTTTGTCTGTAGATAATTGTTCACAAATAATGAAATATTGCCTGCCATTCTGACTTAGCGTTTGACCACTTCAAAGAGAAAAAAAATTGATGTCACTATGAAACATTGAGACGCGACAACATATTAACAAATTTTCAGTTGTAGTTGAAAACAGCAATGTATCGCAATATTACGATAAACATTTTGCAGTGTGATAAAATGAACATATGATTTTGTGTGGGTGCATGACAAATAGTACTTGATGGAAGATTTATGTCATCCCTTGCTTAAGGGTGACATCATTTTTCCATCCGAGAGTAAATTGTCATGGACCCTTGCAATAAATTGTATAACTAATATTTTAATTTCAGCACAGACAATATGTTTTGGTGGAAGGAGTACATCAGATCTGCCATTCAGTTATCCATGATGAAATGGGAACCAGACAACAGGTACCAGGGGCCTTTTTTTATGTCCAGGCTTTAAAGTTCCTCGAATTAATGCCTATGACACTGTTGATTATGAAAATTCTCAAATAGATCTTATAAAATTCAGCAGACAAAATGGCTTAAATTTAACAAAATCACAGTTACTTATATTTTTCCTACAGGTTGTCTTTAAATTTATTGCATAGATTGTGCCTTGATATCATGGAAAAGTTTGAAAAAAATTCTGATACCGTATTTCCATGATAAACTCCAAAATTGCCATTTAGATACAAAATTCTTTTCGGACTTTAATTATTTCACTAGTAGTGTATTGACCCTTATTGTTGGAACAGACATGTCATAACAAACACTTTTGTAACAGATCAAACTGGTCTACAATATCTGCCTTTCAGTTAGCCTCATTTGCATGCATTAACAATTTTGGGTTACTCTCTCTAACAATAATTGCATGCCTTTTGGTGTTGAGAGTCTTCCTTAAAAAATCTGTTTAGATTTCAAATTACATTACATCATGTCTTATATTTTCCAGTGAAAACTTATCATTTATTAATTTTCTTCTGTTGATATATTCCAGTGAATCAATTGACAACACAGAGGACAAGGTGGTAAAATTTATTGAAGAAAGTCTGGTTAAGGAGAAGGAAGGGTCCAGACCTTTGAGAGGCCCCTACTTAGCTCAACTAGAACTTATAAAACAAAGTCAGGAGGTAGCAGGTTCACAGTGCAGGAAGTATGGTAAGCAATAAAGGTCTTAGTCTATTGCAATATATTTTCCAGCACGTATCATTTCAGATGTTTGTCCTTAAAGATGCTCTTTCACAGATTGGGAAAATGCGATTTTTGAAAAATATCGTAAAAACAATCGGAAGTAACAATCTCATCATGTTTATGCCTCTAAAATAATAAGATTTAGTCTGGTAATGCATGGAAAGAAAGACCAATTTTCCTGAAATTAATGAAAATCATTACAAAAAATAAAGCAACTACTAACACCTAAAAAATAATTCTTCATTTTTGTGCCAACTATGAATGCAAGTGCATTCCAAATGTTTGTGTTTTTCAGTCAGAGATTAAGGTAAAAGTATTTGACAGGTGGAAAGTTCATATTAATACAAGCAAAAATGAAAGATTATTCATGGAAAAGAACTATTTTTAAATCTATAGACTGGAAAGTAATAGACTGGATCCCTTACTGACCTTGCCGCTTTCCGAAAAAATAAGTTACAAAATTATTGAAATATGATGCTTTGGGTGCCAATGCCTTTGAGCCATTCTTAATCGTCTAAAAATACACACATTTCAAAATCTAAGAACAGGTTTTGTATTTTTTTGATGAAAAACTGTGAAAGAGCACCTTTTACCCTTGACATGCTGAAACTGGAAGATTCCTGCTTTGGCAGGAGGTAAAGACAAAGATCAGTCTGCACAATTAAAGTAAAAAAGTAGTTAAAACCAGTGTTAAATCCCTCAGACAAACAAACAAAAGCAGAATGACAGCTTAGTGGGAAACAGTTGTAATTGCCTGAAATACTTTTTTTATGCCCCCTTCAAAGAAGAGGGGGTAAACAATACTATTTTTTATCCAGAGCATATCTCATAAAAGTTTGAAAGCTAGAATCATAAAACTTCTCTGGTTGATAGATCTAATTAAGGAGAAGTGCAGTCCAAAAGAACCATAACTCTACTCATCATATTTTTTAGTCATTGCCCTTTGTAAATGACAAAGAATAAGTCATTGACCTGCTCTTATGGGGGGCATAAATGTTTTACAAACATCTCTAATTTAAATGATACTTCATCTCCTTCTTTCTTTTCAGGTGAGCCTACAGAATTGATTGAGACGTATTTTGATAAATTTGGTGACAAATTCTGCTGTTTTAGTGACCTGAAGGGGTATTTAACCGTCCTTAACCAAGAGGAGATGGACAAGGTAAATATACCTTCATTTATATTGAGAAATATAAAGAGAGGATGATTATTGCAGCGTAAGATCAATTTTTATCTTATAACTATATCAATATCTGCGTGATAACAACCCGTATGATATTTTTTATGATATCACATAGTTATTTTTAGAACAATAATATCATACAGTTATTTTTAGAAACTTGCATTTCAGTAAGAAATATCGACGAAAACAAGAGAAATAGAGATTATAAGATAAATATAATACATACTTAGTGTATTGTATGAAAAAAATATCTAACTCGGTTGTGAGAATTGACAATTGTCTCGGCAAAGCCTCGACAATGATCAATTCTCCCAACCTCGTTAGATATTTTTTCTCATATAATACACTAAGTATGTATTATATATTTAACTCCACTGGCGGAAGGCCAATGAGCTATTGTCATGGCAGAGTGTCTGTCCTGTGTCTGTACATAAACTTTTCTTTAAACATCTTCTCCTCCTAAACCAATGTTTGGATTTTGACGAAACTTGGCCAGAATGTTTCTTGAGTAACCCTCTTCTATGGTTGTTAAAAAAAAAAAAAAAGGATTGACCCCCAAATATGGGCGTGGCAGGACATGGCTTATTTTGAGCCCTAAATCTTTGAGCGACATCTTCTCCTGAGCCATTGAGCCAATTTCAATGAAACTTTATCAGAATGTTCCTTGGGTGACTCTCTTCTTAAGTTGTTCAAGAAATTTGGATTGACCCCAAAATATTGGTGTTGCAGGGCGGTGCTTTTTTGGAGCTCAAAACCTTTGAGTGACATCTCACTGAACCATTGGGTCAATTTCAATGAAACCTTACCAGAATGGTCCTTGGGTGACCCTCTTCTAAAGAAATTTGTATTGACCCCCAATTATATCCTTGGCAAGGCGGGGCTTATTTTGAGCCTGAAGTCCTGGAACAACATCTCCCCTGAACCATTGGGAAGATTTTTATGAAACTTTACCAGGATGTTTTCTAAAAAAAAAATGCAAAATTTTGATTGGCCCATAAATATGGGCTTGGCAGGGCAGTTTTTATTCTGAGCCTGAAATCTTTTAAGGACATCTCCTCCTGAACCACTTGGTTGGTTTCAATGAAACTTTTCCAGAATTTTCCTTGTGTAACCCTTTTGAAATATTGTTTGCAAAATTTTGATTGGCACATGAATATCGGCCTGGGAGGGCATAGCTTATTTAAATTCTTGGAATAACATCTCCTCTTCAACAATAAGGCAAATGTGATTGAAACTTTGCCAGAAAGTTACTTGGATGAGATACACTGGATCAATAAAATTTAGGTGAGAGGTTTAGGGCCATTCTGGTACTCTTATTTTAAAGTGATATGTAAATAGTTTTCTTACATGTAATTTTACATATTAGTTGTATGAGTTCACTTCTGATAGCTTAGTATCTATTTGGAAAATGTCAGAATTCCTTCTGAATGCTGGTGACTTTCATTACCTTCTATTGTTATAGATATTAAAGCCATTGGAGCGATACAGGCCCTCTTGGGCCTCTTGTTCTCAGTCTTAGCTCCTCATTTTTTTTATATGACAAACAGCCATCAGAGATATTCTTGTATAACACATGTGTAAGATCACATTCTACAAGATGTTGTAATGATGTCATCTAACACACATGTAACCATGGTATTGTTATCATCATAGCATTTAAGAAATTGGTTTTGACACAAGAAATTGGTGTTAATTGGAGAAAAAGAAACTGCTCCTAGATTTTGCTTGAGAAAATCTAATCTTGGCCTCGTCTAGAATAGAAACCAAGACTCACTAAATAACATTTTTATTCTACACTCGGATAAGATCAGCTTGTCTCAAAATCTTAAGACTGATATTTTTCACTGAGCTATCAGACAGTGATAGGGAACTGTTACTTTTATTGTTCACCAAATAAACTTTTATTTTTTATGAAGAACAAATGACTATGCTATTTCTTTAAAAAAAAAAAGATGACAATATTTTATTTGATATTAAGTTTTTGAACTTGAATTAAATGATGATTAAGATTTCTAAATATTGAAAGAAATTTGGGGATTGCTTGGTTCAAACAATCTCATTTTCCAGCCTTGTTTACCATATATATTTTCTAAAATGTCTCAAAAGTTTAGATGTTTGTCAATAGGTATGATTATCTTTCCAGCTATGTGAAGTATTGAAGGGCAAGCTGTGTTTAAGGAATGAAGATGGATCTATCAAATATGCTGAAAATGTAAGTTTTTATGCATTTCCTAAAACAAAAATTAAGTCGGAAGATGTTGAAAATTTAGATTTCTTTGTTTTCCAAGAAAAAAAGCAAAAGTAACTGAGAGAATGTTTCTAGTTGAAACATATTTTATTGCCTATTATTTACGTTTAAATATAATTATAAATTCAATACAATACAATATTGGCAAAGGGTCCTTGCCGCAAGTTCCATCAAATTAGATTTGACCATTCCAAGAAATATTTCTCCTACTAAATGTCTACTCAAAAGTTATCACACTTTAATATAAGAATTTCTCTTGTTTAAGGATTGTTTCCTCTATATTTTTCCTCCCAATGGAAAACTGAAATATTTTCTGAACATAATCACTCAGAAAAACATGCACAAAAGAAATACCTCCCTGTCTGTGTTAAGCATGGTTGCTTTCATTAGGCAGGGTTCAAAGAATTAAGAAAAAGGGACTCGTCTTGCAGGGCAAGTCACTTGAAAAAGTTAACGGTATTGCTTTGACTGTCGCTCGCCCTATGATTTGCAAATGGTCTTTTAACCCTTGTCACGCTGAATAAATTTTGGCTTAAAATTTCATCAAAATCAAAGGGCAAAAAGCACTGAAAATACCAACGGTAGGTCAATTTTTATTTGAAAAACTAAATCTATTGACAATTTGATTTAAAAATGAGAAACAGGTGGTGTAGACTAACATCAGACTGCACATATGTGCAGTCTGATGTTTGTCTATAGCTCCTGCCAAAGCAGGAATTTTCTGGGTTCAGCATGACAAGGGTTAAAAACTTACTTATATCTGAAAATGTCATTTTAGAGTGCAGACGAAACAAAGTTACAAAATTTATGATGTCAAAATAACTAATTTTGGGGCTTAGATACTGGTAAAATGATCTAATCTAATATTCTATTTTGCAGCATATAATATCATGGATTTTCCCATTACAAATTCAATGATTGTGCCTATATGCAATTAAAGAAATAGTAGATATAGACAAAACATGTGAAAAGCCTGTGAATTCTCGATAATTCTTATGCTTTGGGGATCAGTAAACAATTACGATGTTTCGGACACGGATAATATCATGCAAAAAAACGGAAATTTATTAATAGAAATCTAAGTACATTACTGTTTAAATTGTTGTGAACTTCTATCAGTGTAAAATTTTTAGCTCACCTGAGCACGAAATGCTCAAGGTGCCTATTGTGATCGATCAATGTCAGGCGTCCATTTGTCCATCTGTCTGTCACAGTGTCAACTTTTTCTTGAAACGACATCTCCTCCTAAATTTATGAGTCAAAATCAACCAAATTTGGCAGAAATATTCCTTGTGTGGTCCCTTGTAAAATTTGCTAAAATGGAAAGGATCCGTGCTATATCACAGGATAAGGGGCCTTAATGACAAATTTCTTGTTAACACTCTAGAAACCACAAATTTGGTCCAATCTTCATGAAACTGGTCATGAGGATAAAGTCTATTGAAATGGGAAGGATTCGTGCCATATCACGGGAAAAGGGGCCTTAATGACAATTTTTATGTTTACACACTAGAAGCCACAAATATGGTCCAATTATTATGAAACTTTGTCAGAATGTTTGTTGGGTCATGAGGATTAATTAACTCTTTTGAAAATGGGAAGTATCCGTGTCATATCAAGGGAAAAGGGGCCTCAATACATTTTTCTTGTAAGAGCTCCAGACCCCACAAATATGGTCCAATCTTCATGAAACTTGATCAAAATGTTTGCCACTTCAAAAGAATGAACTTTGTTGAAAATGGGAAGGTTCTTGCCAAATCATAGGAAAAGGAGTCTTAATGATAATTTACTTGAAATATCAGGTGAGTGATTTAGGGCCCTCAGGGTCCTCTTGTTTTTAAGGGTCTTTTCTGTATTTTATCTGTATTTACCCAGACACTAGTCATTATATTTAAGTGCCATTCTCCACTTGTCTTGGCGGAAGACTGACTTAGAATTTCCACTCATCCTCTGTGATTTCTTACTCGTAATTACGTGCGGACAAGTGGATTCTTTGGGCCCTGATTAGATGAAACATTCAATGACTCATGGTGTAAGAGTTGTATCTGCCTATAAGTATATAGGCAGTTACAACTGTTTCACACCAAGCCATGGCATTGTTAATTTTACAGGCGAAGCAGATGCAGAGACATTTAACCAGTCTACAGATGTGTCGGAGTTTAGGAAATCATCAACATTTAACCAAAGATGAGAAAATAGAGTTGGCTAAAGAATTGATAGATAGACACAAACATGGCTTACAGTTTGGTAAGCTGGAATTATTGTATAATTTCTCACAAAGCTAGCCTCGATTACAAAGTAAACAGCTGTCCCAGGCATGCCCAGGCTTACTTAGCTTTTCAATTTCATACTTGTCACCTTGTCTCACAATATACGCATGAAAGTTCCAGCATATTTAATACAAGGAAAACACTATTGCTTTTATTGCTTACAAATGAAAGATCAATTCATTGAATTCTTCATGGAATGATATGAAATTAAAATTTTGTTTGGTTCTTTCATCTGGCAAAGTAAATGCTACTAATCATCAAACTTAATGAATGATCCTTCAGGCCAAAAGTAGGGAACATTTGTATTCTCAGGCACTATCTTGAAATTCTTTGCATTATCCTAGCACTTCAGAAAATTTTGAATGTTGCATCAACATTCATTATGTAGCTTAAGATATGTATTGATAATTATCAGTGGCAGTGCTTCGGCTATCGTTCAAAAGGTCCTGGGTTTGATCCCCGATGGTGGCACCCATCCTTTCCGACAATCTCATCGATGGGTTGATAATTGTAGACCTATATTAGATAGCAGCTGGAGGCTAGGAATGGAAGTTACGGTAGTACTGGTGTGAGAAATACCAGGAATTCATTATTTGGCACACCATCCGCCACAATATAATTGAAAGATTGTTACCAGCAATACCCAATACAAACAAACAAATTATCAGTTGCAACTTCTTCTTTGTTACTACACATTGAAATAATTTTCGTTGCCATGTCTCAAGGGTTAACAGTGAACAACAAAAGCTATATTTTTATGAGCTTTGTTACTCCTGAAAATATAGCCTTTGTTGTTCACCCAGTAAAAGCTGAATAATTTTTACACTATAATAAAATAATAAACAATTATCCTTTATGTGTTATAGGTACAGAGTTATTGACCACAGATCTCCAATTTAGTGATGATTATTTACTGTTAGCTGTTATGTTGTTAATTGATATTTGGAAGACTGGTGGTAAGTTGTGCATTAGAATTAGAATGATATTTGACATGTCCGGAGATCAATTGGTTTCGTCAGCATTTCTAGCTACAGTTAACATTGCTTGAGCCACCACTTCTCATAAGCAACCAATTTTATTAAGCGACCATCATAAAATTTCCCTCTACCATAAGCAAGATCTCTAAAAAGTGGACATTCTCGAAAAAATAGTTTTACCCTCCACCTCAGAACTAGAGGGGGTTATATTGGTTTCAAAATGTCTGTCTGTCTGTCCATCTGTACGTACGTCTGTAGACCTTTTCGTTTCTGGACTCTAACTCAAGAACCAAATGACCTACAATCATTTAACTTCAAACAAATGTTCCTCATGACCCATTTTCAACAATCTAGTTTGAATTTTTGAATTTGAATAAATATTAATGATATCTATAAATTCTAAATACTATAGAACTGTAATTTAAGAATGTGTTCGAGTCAGGGTGTAATATCTGAATTCACATTTATTTCAGGTGAGAAGGGTCTAGTATGGCAGATTATTGTATTGTTAGAGCTAGCATTACTACAGAGTCCTTCTAGTTTCCAAATGAAGTTGTTATTGATACGGTTATATTGTGAAATGGGTAAGTTTACTGTATTATGAAACCTATCTGGGAACTCTGGAAATTTCATAGCTGCCTGTGTGTGTGTGTCCCGAAAGACCTATTGCATTTTATACAGAAATAAAGAGCAATGGATTTCCTTATGTCATACATTCAGGAAGTTAAATTTGACTACTTTTTATGTGTTTTTAAAAAATCTTGAAGCCTCTTATTAAGGCCCATACGCACAAAATCAAGGTCACTAAAAATTCAACAGAGGTTTTATGCACCTTTTCCTCAATCAAATAATGAAATTTTGTGAAATAATGTGTTTTTATACGCCCGTCGAAGACGGGACGTATTACGGGATCACCCATGGCGTCCGGCGGCCGGGCGTCCGGCAGCGTCCACTTCTTTGTCCGGAGCATAACTCTGTCACTTGAAGTCCGACGGACTTCAAACTTGGCAATTATATTTTTCTCGTCATTGCGGAGTGCAGTGCCAAAGAACCATAACTCTACCTGGCCTATTTTTTTAGTTATTGCCCTTTGTTGTTTTTCATACTAGAATCTTGTCCGAAGTATATCTCTAAAAGTATAATAGCTAGGATCATGAAACCTCATGGGTGTATAGATCTCACCAAGGGGGAGTGCAGTGCACAAGAACCACAACTCTACCTGGCCTATTTTTTGAGTTATTGCCCTTTGTCGTTTTTCAGACTTGAATCTTGTCCAGAGTATATCTCTTAGAGTGTGATAGCTAGGATCATGAAACTTTATGGGTGTATAGATCTCACCAAGGGGGAGTGCAGTGCCAAAGAACCATAACTCTACCTGGCCTATTTTTTGAGTTATTGCCCTTTGTTGTTTTTCAGACTTGAATCTTGTCCGGAGTATATCTCTTAGAGTATAATAGCTAGGATCATGAAACTTCATGGGTGTATAGATGTCACCAAGGGGGAGTGCAGTGCACAAGAACCATAACTCTACCTGGCCTATTTATTGAGTAAATGCCCTTTGTTGTTTTTCATACTAGAATCTTGTCCGGAGTATATCTCTAAAAGTATAATAGCTAGGATCATGAAACTTCATGGGTGTATAGATCTCACCAAGGGCAAGTGCAGTGCACAAGAATGATAACTCTACCTTGACTACTTTTTGAGTTATTGCCCTTTGTTGTTTTTCAGACTTGAATCTTGTCCAGAGTATATCTCTTAAAGTATAATAGCTAGGATCATGAAACCTCATGGGTGTATAGATCTCACCAAGGGGGAGTGCAGTGCCAAAGAACCATAACTCTACCTGGCCTATTTTTTGAGTTATTGCCCTTTGTTGTTTTTCAGACTTGAATCTTGTCCGGAGTATATCTCTTAGAGTATAATAGCTAAGAACATGAAACCTCATTGGTGTATAGATCTCACCAAGGGGGAGTGCAGTGTACAAGAACAATAATTCTACTTGGCCTTTTTTTGAGTTATTGCCCTTTGTTGTTTTTCAGACTTGAATCTTGTCCGGTGTATATCTCTTAAAGTATAACAGCTAGGATCATGACTTGAATCTTGTCCGGAGTATATCTCTTAGAGTATAATAGCTAGGATCATGAAACTTCATGGGTGTATAGATCTCACCAAGGGCGAGTGCAGTGCACAAGAACCATAACTCTACCTGGCCTATTTATTGAGTAAATGCCCTTTGTTGTTTTTCATACTAGAATCTTGTCCGAAGTATATCTCTAAAAGTATAATAGCTAGGATCATGTAACTTCATGGGTTTATAGATCTCACCAAGGGCGAGTGAAGTGCACAAGAACGATAACTCTACCTTGACTACTTTTTGAGTTATTGCCCTTTGTTGTTTTTCAGACTTGAATCTTGTCCGGAGTATATCTCTTAAAGTATAATAGCTAGGATCATGAAACTTCGTGGGTGTATAGATCTCACCAAGGGAGGGTGCAGTGCACAAGAACCATAACTCTACCTTGACTATACTTTATTGCCCTTTGTTGTTTTTCAGACTTCAAACTTGTCCGGAGTTTATCCCTAAAAGTATAATAGCTAGGATCATGAAACCTCATGGGTGATAGATCTCACTAAGGGAGAGTGCAGTGTACAATTACCATTATTCTACCTGACCTATTTTTTGAGTTATTGCCCTTTGTTGTTTTTCAGACTTGAATCTTGTCCGGTGTATATCTCTTTAAAGTATAACAGCTAGGATCATGAAACCTCATTGGTGTATAGATGTCATCAAGGGGGAGTGCAGTGTACAAGAACAATAATTCTACCTGGCCTATTTTTTGAGTTTTTGCCCATTGTTGTTTTTCATACTAGAATCTTGTCCGGAGTATATCTCTAAAAGTATTATAGCTAGGATCATGAAACTTCATGGGTGCAAAAAATATTCATTCAAAATAACCTCAGTTCTATGCAAACCCCCAGTCAATACTAAGCAGTGTGACGGACGTATCTTGTGACAATTTGGCACCTTGTTTTTTTTTGTTTTTTTTTTTGGGGGGGGGGGGGGTTCTCACCATCTAATTTAAGAAATATTGATGAAAAAGTTGTAACTGCCTATATGTTTATAGGCAGTTACAACTGTTTCACACTGAGCCATCAATATGTAGCATAGTCTTGAATTAAAGCCCATACCTTTCAAATGGAATTGCTGTAACTCTAATAGAACCCTTGGGTTTTATTAGAGCTTTTACAGTAGTGTTTTAACCCTTTCCTGTTTAACAAAATTTTGGACCTGTCCAAATTCAAAGGTTTTACAGACGAAAATTAAAAGTGGATTTAATTTGAAAAATAACCATTCAGTAGGGTAGAAAATAGTGTTGAAAAGAAGAAATTGCTTGTCAGAAGCAATTTCTTCTTTTTTCACAATGTTTTCTCAATCATAAAATCACAGGCACGTAAAAAGCAGGGATTAAACAGCAAAGGGTTAAACAAGGACTCATCCAAGGTTGTGCCTTACCGGGGTCTGACAAAAGTCTTGACTAGGCACTCTGTATAAAGGTACCCACACTGAGTTCCTTAAGAGGGTCAGAGAATTTTCTTACTACACTATGTGGCCTGATTCATATTGGCACCATGTGCATTGCTGAAATTGTTGGAAAGGTCTTACACAAGCTCAGATTTAAAAAAAAAAAAAAAAGATTCGATCTTAGGGTTTTCAACAAGAGAAAGTTTTGTAAACTTCAAACCAAAAGATAATAACAGTAGTTGCCCATAATTGATAGTGTTATTTCAATCATGTATCATGTTATTTATAATCTCTCCTTTCAAGTAATCCTGATTACTTATACACTTTGTTGTTTCCCCTAATTACAGGTGTTTTTGGTCCCTGTCCCATGTTATATGATGGCATGGAAATCAAACATATAATGAATGATACTTTAGGGTAAGTAGATATTGATTAAACCCAATTTTGGAACCCGTACTCTTAAATATTGTCAATTATCTCCTCTTGATAATGCTAATTTCACTAGATTATTGTAGTCCGGGGCATTTCTCCAACACTATTGCATGTGCTTACTTGAAATAAATGCATAATGTGTATCTGCATTCAAAGCTGTGCAACTGCAATTTTGAAGTACCTACTATGATTTGTTGCTGAATTTTCTCCCCTTTAATTTGTCATTTTCACATATTCATTATCCATAGCTTTTCTCTTGAACTTTTACATGTACTGAGGTAAAATTTATTCACAATGTAGCTGGTAATGAAGCATGTGTTTCTATAGTTTTTAGAACCTTATTCAAATTACTGGCTAGATTGTCTCCCCTTGAACTCTTAAATTGTGATATTTTTTTATTACCTGGAGCATTTTTCCTACATTATTGCTGCTACTATTTTGTTATTTATAGACAATGTACTTTTCAGTGTAAACTAGTGTTTGTGATTTTTTCATTACCCAACTGATATTAGCTGCTTAATTATTTCACCTTGAACTTGTCAATTTGTACATTATTTTTATCGTCTGGAGCTTTTTACCTGAAGTATTGCACATGGTTGTTGCCAAATCATCTCCCTTGAACTTGTAAATTTTACTCAATTTTTGTTAGCATGTTGCAAATAGATCATTATACTGAAAGCACTTATACAATACCCTGATGGGGGGGGGGGGGGGTTGTTCAGTTCATATTATAAGCTCACCTAAGCAAAAAGGTGCTCAAGGAGAGCTTTAGGATCACCCTGAGTCTGTTAAAAACTTCTCCTCCTGAACCACTGGGCTGATTTCAATGAAACTTTGCCAAAATATTCCTTGGGTGACCCTCTTAAAGAATTGTTTGCAAAATTCTGATTGTCCCATTAATAGGGGCATGGCAGAGCATTTTTTCATTTTGAACCACTGGGCCGATTTCAATGAACTTTTCAATAATGTTCCTTGGGTGACCCTTTTTAAAATTGTCTGCAAAATTTTGATTGGCCCATTAATATGGGCCTGGTAGGGTGGAGGTTATTTTAAGCCTGAAATCTTTGAAAGATATTTCCTCCTGAATTGTATGGCTGATTTCAATGAATCTTTACCAAAATATTTCTTTGGTGACGCTTTTCAAAAATTGTTTGCAAAATTTTGATTTGCCAATATGGATGGGCGTGGCAGGATGGGTCTTATTTTGAGCCCGAAATCTCTTCAACAAGTAGGCAAATGTTAATGAAACTTTGCCAGAAAGTAACTTGGATGAGATCCACTGGACCAATAAAATTCAGGTGAGCGGTTTATGGCCATTCTTTCCCTCTTGTATAAATACTAACAGGACAACAGGTCAAATCATAGAAAAATTTCTTTTTTACCAAATTTTTATTTAGCTGTGTCATTGTTTCAAAATGGTGTTGTCAAGTGAAAAAAATGGGACACTAGGTCTATTTGTGAAAAGAAAATATTTGGGACCTACTTTTGGAAAACTGTAATGATTTACATTGAATAAAAACACTCAATTTCAATATTTCTGCAAAAATTACCTCTTTCAAGAAAAATGAAACAAATGATACCCTTTATGAAATGGAATAAAATGGATGCATGGATTTACATTATTATTTAGAAGTGTTAAGATTTGTTTCACTTTTCTTGAAAAGGGCAATTATTGCCAAAATATTAAAATCCAGTGTTTTTATTAAATGTTATTCCATTCCCTTCAGAACAATTTTGGTGATATAGTATAATGATTTAATTCACTATGCCATGTGTTTAATATTAGTGCGAGGGGAGTGATATATGGCCATTATTTTCCTCTTGTCTTTAGAAGCCATGCTAAACAACCTGTAATTCTGTTTCAGTTATATAGTTTCCAGTCACGTAGGTAGATTAGGACATTTCATGGCAGCTTGTGCAATGTACGGTACCATGTTACGCTTCTTCACCGTCAATCATAAAGAGGTAGGTCAATTTTGATATGAGCCTGTGCGTGAGATTTCCAACAATTTTATATATGTAGGTAGCAAACTTTCATATATGTATGTAGCATCCGCACAGTCTGATCAGAGTCTTAACTATGAGTCCAGTAGATAGATAAGGTCTCAAAGTACATGTACACCATCAGGTAACATTATTATTGAAGACAGGTTTACCTGTCTTTCAATATAGGGATCGTCGCCATCGGATTCTGATAACAAACCTACATGTGTCATTACGCTCAAAAAAGTAGACCCATTCATAAAAATAAACGCGGCAAAAATAATCAATAGTGTAGCAATTTACCGTAAAATTTTGGTGCTGACCTAAATTCTGGCGGGGACCTCAGGGGAGTGAACACGTGATCTATGCAGAAGTTGCTTGCAGAAACGTGTTTTACATTCGTAAGTGGTGCTGTTTTAGGGCGTTTTCGGCTGCAATCTTTTGCATTTGCTCCCAAATTTCAATTGCATCCGACAACTGTTTTTATACATAGCATTGGCAAGCCATTTTCAGTTCCCCATTTTAGACTCCCTATTTCTCGTAAAATTGTGTGTTTGTGTGTCCTTAAGGTTGCCTTATTTATCCGTCTCCCGGGCCTGTCGTAGAGTAAATGGATAAAAACTAAAATAGCACAAGGCTATTTGAATAAACTCGTAAACCCTTGGAATTTCCTAGGTGTGAATTTTTACTTGGATTTACGGAGAAATTTCGATGGCTTATCAAATTACTTAATTATAAGGCTTGTTTTGACTATCCATATTGTACAGCATTTGAAACATCACTCGGTCATTTCCGTAAACGGCAACAGATCGTGATATTCACTCGGCAATCATCGGGCGATCTCCGAAGTCTCAGACAAATGTAAGTTACGGAATCGGCCGAGTTGTGACGAATGCGTTAGATTGGCCGAGTGGTGTTCCGAATGGCCTATACAGTAGTACCACGCATGCGCGACCCCGGTTTTGAGTTTCCGCTTTTGTTTTTGACAATTTTCTGACAATAACAGAAACTGTTTTGGAAACTGGAATGGATTTATTTGTAACATTCTGGAGTGGACTTGGAAAGAATTCTACTCAAGGTGACAAATGCTGTAGCTCGGAATTTCATTTAACGATCTGTCATTTTGGCAGTTTTGTCAAAATTGATAGTTCACCGGATAGTTCAATCCGAATCTTGATCTAGAAAAGCAGTCCTGTGGAAAAGGCCTGAAAGGTTGGTTGTCTTAACAGGTTTATATATTATTTTGTAGTAAAAATAATTTTCTACTAAGTAAGACCACATGCAAGGAGAATAACCTGAAATTGAGATCGAAATATCTCGATGGAAAAATAGAAATAGAATGTTTCACTCTTAGAAGAAACTTAAACGGTATTCATAAAAAAGCTACAGCTATTGTACGGGAAAATACTTCTTCTTGGTATTGACTTTGACTAGTAAAAGTATAAGAATATTGGTATTACTTTCATTGCTTCTTCTATGTGGAGATAATTGGTCAAATCCTGGATCAGATAATAAATGTAAAAGAAATTTGAACAAATTTCCAATTCAGGGCAATATTCACCATGGCAATGAAATGTTCAGCTCTTCATCAAGGGGTAAGCAATGTGTGTCATGTGAATTAACATTATTAAAGATTTTTACACATCCACTTGATAAGTTTGACTGGAAAAAAAATCGGATTTGGATCATATATTGGATTGCTGGGGATAATCTATACAATTTTATAAAACAGGGTTGCAATAATTCATATGAGTTTTTAGAATACAGGAATTGCCACCATATTTCTGTTGGTTAAATGAATATTTTTCATTTAGGATATTGAAAACTTACACTTGGGGATGAAAAGGCAGTTACCCTCTTGTTAAGCTTGAATTGGCTAGAGGGATAGGTTTATCTGGAAGTGATGAGTCTTCAAAGTAAAGCATATTCATTTGTTAGGAAGGTGCAGTTTCCATATGTAACCATCAATGATTGTTTTAAATTTTTGATTCCCACTCAAGAGATCTTCTCAAAACGCCACAATTTTCATTCCAATTGTTAATATTCAGTCCTGTCTTCAATTTAGGCCTTTCAGGCCTTTGATATTTACAGTAAGTGGCTGTCTACGCTGCTCAATGTTTGTACCTCACACACATTTCAAATTGTTGGAAATGTCACACACAGGCTCATATTTAAAAGGCCTTTCAAAACTTTCATAGAAATCTCACTTGTCAACACCTTGAAAATGTCTGTATGAACTATTTACTTTATTGAACTTGGATCATAGGTCATCACATTGTCATGTAGTAATGTGCAATAATTTATTTGAAACTTTTATATTTTGTCTAACTTATGCATTTAAAAAATAGAACAATCACCTTTTCTTGTATAAATTTGATATGTTTTTATACGCCGCCAGAGACGGACGTATATTGGCGTCATCTTCTCCGTCTGTCCGTCCATCCGTCCGTACGTCCATCCTCTTTTCTTGTCAAGGCAACTCCTTCTAAGTTTCTGGCTGGATCTTCTTGAAACTTGGTCAATGTTATCACCTCATGTGGTAGATGTGCATGAAGGAAGGATTTTACGGTTCGTTGATTTTTGCCTGAGTTATGCCCCTTAAAATTTTAGTCTCTGGATCCTCTTTTCTTGTCAACGCAACTCCTCCTAAGTTTCTGGCTGGATCTTCTTGAAACTTGGTCAATGTTATCACCTCAATTGGTAGATGTGCATGAAGGAAGGATTTTACGGTTCGTTGATTTTTGCCTGAGTTATGCCCCTTAAAAACTTAGTCTCTGGATCCTCTTTTCTTGTCAAGGCAACTCCTTCTAAGTTTCTGGCTGGATCTTCTTGAAACTTGGTCAATGTTATCACCTCATGTGGTAGATGTGCATGAAGGAAGGATTTTACGGTTCGTTGATTTTTGCCTGAGTTATGCCCCTTAAAATTTTAGTCTCTGGATCCTCTTTTCTTGTCAACGCAACTCCTCCTAAGTTTCTGGCTGGATCTTCTTGAAACTTTGTCAATGTTATCATCTCAATTGGTAGATGTGCATGAAGGAAGGATTTTACGGTTCATTGATTTTTGCCTGAGTTATGCCCCTTAAAAACTTAGTCTATGGGGCTTATTGCCTCAGTTATGCCCCCTTAAAATTTAGTCTCTGGGGCTTATTGAAATTGCAGCCTTGTAAATGCAACCAACAGAAATTGTTAGATGATTATGAAGTAAGGATTTTATGGTTCATTAATTTTACTCTAAATTATGCCCCCTTAAAACTTAGTATCTAGGGCTTATTGAAATTGCAGCCTTTTGAACACGAATCCTCCTTACTTTTTGTCTTTATTTAAATGAAACTTGGTCAATGTCATCACCATAATTTGTAGATGTACATGGATCAAGGATTTTATGTCTCATTTATTTCCCTGAATTATGCCCCCTTAAAACTTAGTGTCTGGGGCTTATTGAAATTGCAGCCTTGTGAAGGCAACTCCTCCTAACTTTTTGTCTTGATTTAAATGAAACTTGGTCATTTTGAATTTGGTTCTGTCAAAATAAGTAGTGTCTACAATTATTTTCGTGAAACAGCAGCAAAGTGGCGGCGTATTTTGTGATGATGGCACTCTTGTTCATTTTGTATTTTCACATGAGTTGTTCATTCAAAAAAAGATACATGTACATTGATCTCCGTTGTAACAAACAATCACTGTAGGGATAATTATTTGCTAATATTTCACTGCTGGAGACTTAATTGTGTAAAAATCTTCTTATAGCGACAGACAGGTGATAGAAACCTAGATTAGACTATATTATGTCATGTTAACCCTTTCCTGTTTTACAAAATTTTGGACCTGTCCAAATTCAAAGGTTTTGCAGACGAAAATTTAAAGTGGATTTAATTTGAAAAATAACCATTCAGTAGGGTAGAAAATAGTGTGGAAAAAGAAGAAATTGCTTCTCAGGAGCAATTTCTTCTTTTTTCACAATATTTTCTCAATCATAAAATCACAGGCACGTAAAAAGCAGGGATTAAACAGCTAAGGGTTAAGACTGATCATTGTCTGAGCCTAATGCCATTAAATTTCTTGGTTCAAGGTCAACAAGGTCAAAATATGTCCGAATTATTTTTCAGACTACAGAGTACCTCATAGCATCTTACAAATATGGGTCTTTCACTAAGGTAAGTTGTTAGCTGTCTTCACATTTGGAGCAACACTCGGCCAATCTCAAGATCAATCTAGGATGTACATAGACAGACTATTTTTGAAATTTACGTGAAAACCTTGGAAAAACCTGATGACATCAGTTAAATGGAGTTAGACATTGAGTGGACATATTCAACGTGGCCGACGCTACTCGTTTTAAGTCACTGATGTGAAACCATCGTATCCTTTTATAGATATCTTTAGGTTCTTAAATAACTACTGAAAAATCTTAATTTTTGAGAATGATTTGTAATTCTCAAAAATTAAGATTTTTAAGCCTTTGTTTACTGTAAAAGATATAAATCTAAACATAGAGCCTGTTGTTTCCGTGCTAGTTTTTCTTACATTGTTTCGCCTAACAAAATGCACAATTTTGTTACATACCCATCCGCCTTACATACATCCGAGGTCTGTTGCAGTTTAAAGAAATAGCAGAGTAATGTTCCGAATGCTGTCTTCATAGCGCTGTTGGTAGTGTGTTGGACTTGTTGATCCTAACAGAAGCATACATCCTTTCTGACAACTTGTCTTCCACCTATGGGTGGATTATCGTAAACCTAAATAGGATGGCAGCTGGAGACTAGAAAAAGACATAATTGTTAATTCTGGTGCGAGAAAAACAAGAAATTCATTGTTTGGTGTGATATAACAGAAAAAATGTTGAAAGGGAAAATAAGTCTGGTTCAAACAAATTAGCAAAGGTAAATTGAGATAAAAAGAAGTCAGGAGTTCATTCATATATAGAGGAAGGGGCCCAGGGCTACTAATTTGTGGAAATTATGTCAAACAAACGGTTACAGGCAAGAAAAGAGTTTAGAAGCATATAAGCTGATAATCAAAGCTCTTAAATTGTTGAAATTAATACTCACATTGTTGAACCTTGCAAAAGTTTGAACATCGATTTATGAGGGGTAAATAGCAATTTTAGGGGAAATATTCCCAGGGGGGGAGGAGCTGATATTCAGCACCACTTTCTTAGTAAAAAACCTTGTAAGCAGTCGAGGGACTTTCGGCTGGCCGTAACGAATTTTGTGACAGACTCCCATCGATTTGTAGAATTTATGATAAGGTGATTCTCATTTTGTATTCACCACCAGGTGGCACTTAGGTCCCAAAATAGGGAGGGTTTATTAGTCCCCCACCGGTTACCGGTTGGGGGACTATAGGTTTGCTCGATTCCGTCTGTCCGTCTGTCCGTCCGTCCGTCCATCCGTCCGTCACGCTTTTGTCCGGGCTATATCTTCTAAACCATATGTGCTAGCAACTTCAAACTTGGTACACTTATAGATCTCATTGAGGAGAAGTGTCATGTTCAAGAACCGCTACTCAGCCATGCCCACTTTTTGAGTTATTGCCTTTTGTTGTTTTTAGCCTTACATTCTTGTCCGGATCATATCTCCTAAACCATAAGTGCTAGCAACTTCAAACTTGATACACTTATAGATCTCATTCAGGAGAAGTGTCATGTTCAAGAACCGTTACTCTGCCACGCCCACTTTTTGAGTTATTGCCCTTTGTTGTTTTTACCCTTACATTCTTGTCCGGATCATATCTCCTAAACCATAAGTGCTAGCAACTTCAAACTTTGTACATTTATAGATCTCATTGAGGCCAAGTGTCATGTTCAAGATCCATAACTCTGCCACACCCACTTTTTGAGTTATTGCCCTTTGTTGTTTTTAGCCTTAGATTTTTGTCTGGATCTTATCTCCTAAACCATTAGTGCTAGCAACTTCAAACTTTGTACACTTATAGATCTCATTGAGGAGAAGTGTCATGTTCAAGAACTGTTACTCTGCCACGCCCATTTTTTGAGTTATTGCCCTTTGTTGTTTTTACCCTTACATTCTTGTCCGGATCATATCTCCTAAACTATGTGTGCTAGCAACTTTAAACTTTGTACACTTATAGATCTCATTGAGGCGAAGTGTTATGTTCAAGATCCATAACTCTGCCACACCCACTTTTTGAGTTATTGCCCTTTGTTGTTTTTACCCTTACATTATTGTCGGGATCATATTTCCTAAACTATAAGTGCTAGCAACTTCAAACTTTGTACACTTATAGATCTTATTGAGGACAAGTGCCATGTTCAAGAACTGTTATTCTGCCACGCCCACTTTTTGAGTTATTGCCATTTGTTGTTTTTACCCTTACATTCTTGTCCGGATCATATCTCCTAAACCATAAGAGCTAGCAACTTCAAACTTTGTACACTGATAGATCTTATCGAGGACACATGTCATGTACAAGAACTGTTACTCTGCCATGTCCACTTTTTGAGTTATTGCCTTTTGTTGTTTTTAGTCTTACATTCTTGTCCGGATCATATCTCCTAAACTATAAGTGCTAGCAACTTTAAACTTTTACAGTTATAGATCTAGTATGTAGGAGATATATTATAAGAGAGGATTTTTTTTATCCGGTGGGGGACTCCTGTATTGGATCGCAATACGACATGCACTTGTTTTTTCTTGGTATGACAGCTCTCCATCATTGTGAAATTCGTTACGAACATCCGTAACGAATCTCCAATGATGGATAACCGTGAGGTCTTGGTTGTGACGGTTACCCATACACATGTTATCTATTATTCAAACAATATTTTTGTCTGCAATTTGATAATGCAATGATTATAACAGTTTAATATGTTCAATTTTTGAGATCGTTTTGAGCGACCTTTGATTTTAATAAGCCATCGGAGAGGGTTGTATATTTGTATCATAATCTTCGGCCGTCTGTCCGTCCTGATGTCAGAGCGTCCGTCCGACATTACTTCAAAATCTTGACCGCAACAACTCCTTCATTTTTGGGCCGATTTTGATGATACTTTCACAAAATGTTCCTAGTCACCTGACAAAGCGCATATTTTAAAATGGTTCCGGTCCATTGTTTTGTAGGCGAATATGGATGCTGGACTAAGAAAGGTACTGGGAAATTTCAGTTAATCAGACTTTTTATACGCCGCTGGAGGCGGACGTATATTGGCGTCATCTTCTCCGTCTGTCCGTCCGTCCGTCTGTCCCTCCATCCGTCCGTCCGTCCGTACTGGCTGGATCTTCTTGAAACTTGGTCAATGTTATCACCTCAATTGGTAGATGTGCATGAAGGAAGGATTATACCGTTCGTTGATTTTTGCCTGAGTTATGCCCCTTGATAACTTAGTCTCTGGGTCCACTTTTCTTGTCAACGCAACTCCTCCTAAACTACTGGCTGGATCTTCTTGAATCTTGGTCAATGTTATCACCTCAATTGGTAGATGTGCATGAAGGAAGGATTTTACCGTTCGTTGATTTTTGCCTGAGTTATGCCCCTTGATAACTTAGTCTCTGGGTCCACTTTTCTTGTCAACGCAACTCCTCCTAAGTTTCTGGCTGGATCTTCTTGAAACTTGGTCAATGTAATCACCTCAATTGGTAGATGTGCATGAAGGAAGGATTTTACGGTTTGTTGATTTTTGCCTGAGTTATGCCCCTTGATAACTTAGTCTCTAGGTCCACTTTTCTTGTCAACGCAACGCCTCCTAAGTTTCTGGCTGGATCTTCTTGAAACTTGGTCAATGTAATCACCTCAATTGGTAGATGTGCATGAAGGAAGGAATTTACAGTTTATTGATTTTTCCTGAGTTATGCCCCTTGATAACTTTTTCTCTGGGTCCACTTTTCTTGTCAATGCAACTCCTCCTAAGTTTCTGGCTGGATCTTCTTGAAACTTGGTCAATGTTATCACCTCATTGGTAGATGTGCATGAAGGAAGGATTTTACGGTTTGTTGATTTTTGCCTGAGTTATGCCCCTTAAAAACTTAGTATCTAGGGCTTATTGAAATGGCAGCCTTTTGAACACGAATCCTCCTTACTTTTTGTCTTTATTTAAATGAAACTTGGTCAATGTCATCACCATAATTTGGAGATGTACATGGATCAAGGATTTTATGGCTCATTTATTTCCCTGAATTGTGCCCCCTTAAAACTTAGTGCCTGGGGCTTATTGAAATTGCAGCCTTGTGAAGGCAACTCCTCCTAACTTTTGTCTTGATTTAAATGAAACTTGGTCATTTTCAATTTGGTTCTGTCAAAATAAGTAGTGTCTACAATTATTTCTGTGAAACAGCAGCAATGTGGCGGCGTATTTTGTGACGATGGCACTCTTGTTTCTATACTCTTGGAGATATTGAGCTAATCTTTGGTGTGTGAGCCCGCATTAAGGAGTTACTGAAAAAGTACGAGTTTGGTTCCGGTCCATTGTTTTTTTTCAGAAAGAAATGGATGCTAGTTCTAGGACTTTGAACATATCTAGGAAATTCAAGTTTTCTGGATTTTTTTTTTTTCTAAATCTTTGGAGAAATTGAGTTGATTTTCGATATGTTAGCCCACACCAATGAGTTACAGAACAAGTTCGAGGTTGGTTCCAGTCCATTGAACGCTTTCAGATAAACAATAATTTCCTGATGCAGGATGTGACTTACAGCAATGAACATTATAGGTGTGTAACAACCGTTCCTCACTAAAGTTTCAAGATTCATCAACTGATTCAAAATTCTAACGCTTACAATTCTACAACTTCCTATTGTAGAAAGAGATTTTGTGGCGGCGTAAAGTATGACAACGGCACTCTTCTTTAGAATTGGTCAACAACGGGGAAAATATTGCCTTTATAGTGTACATACAATCCTGCTTAACTATACACAGCTTGAATAAAGATGTAGTTTCACGGTTTTGTCACCAATCGACGATGTGAATTAATCGTCAGTATTTGACTGAATGTATGATTTCAGTAAGTCAACTAAACAGCGTATTTGCAGCTTTAATAAGGAGTTTAGGTATCCATCTACGATTTGCACAAATGATAGTCAAGATACCTCGTACACTGTAAAGGACGACGGATTTAAGTAGATATAAACAACGCGTATAATATGCATACATTGGTTCAGGTAACAACATCGTGAAATAATCGTGTTTGGTCGTGACGAGACATCATGCCTTTCGGTTGAGTTCGAACGGATAGAGAAGATTAGAGAGGGCCCAGCTTAAATCATTTAACACAAAATATTTGCTTTTTGTACTCATTTCTCATCACGCTTGAAACAAATTAAGTTCTTACGAGTTATTAAGATGGCAGATTTCAAGCACTGTATGATCTCTGTAGGATCTCCATGAGTCTTTACTTTCATAAAGCTTAATTTGTACGCGCATAGAGCGTGAGATTGTGACAAACACGAACTCGGCTGTGGTCATAAAAGAGCATGGCCGAAATCGCAAATAAACTTGAGGGAAATTCGCAGGAAAAATAGTAGAAAGCAGTCTGTTGGCTACCCAAAATATGTCGTGAGAAAATGTAATAAATTGTATTTATGAAATTTTGAATACCTCCGAACAAATTAGTTACCCCCCCCCCCCAACCTACGAAGTCGAGAGGGTATATTGGTTTCACCACGTCTGTCTGTCTATAGACCTTTTCTTTTCCGGTGTAACAGTGTAACGTGTCCCCCTGGGTAACGTGTCCCCGGGGACAGGTTACCCCGGGGTAACGTGACCCCCCCTGGGGTAACGTGTCCCCCCCATGGAAAACATTATTTCTTATCAAAATTTTAATATTTCATTCATGCTATTTTGTATATCTCTAAATCAATTTAAAAAAGACATATAAAAAGAATACCTGTAATTTTTGAGTGGTTTTCAATTCCTCAAACCAAAATATAATTTACTTACTATAATTTTCTTATCAAATCTATTTTCCCTTTTTTTTTTTAATTATTATAGTAATCAATCTTGGTATATTATGCAAATATTTGAAAGTTTAATGAAAAAAATATATAAAAAAAATCTTTAGAGGGGGGACATGTTACCCCAGGGTAACCTGTCCCCGGGGACACGTTACCCCGGGGTAACCTGTCCCCCTATTCAAAATGCTTTTATCCATTTGATTTCACCTTCCAGTCATTCATTTTTCTTAAGAAATTATCATATGATATTCATTGAAAAATATTTCATTATTTTTCTTAAAAAATTGATGCTTTTTTAAAAGAAAAATCTTAGCGCTTGCATGTTTTAATTTTTTGCAATATTACTTTTGCAATATCTAAATTTTTTCCAAGTCCATATTTAGATTGATAAATAGCATTTATTAACATATCATGTTGATATTGCAGTTTTCATAAGAAAGCAACATGACAAAATCATTCAATACTTCTTCTTTTGAAAGGGGGACAGGTTACCCAAGCCAGTGTAACATGTCCCCGGGGGACAGGTTACCCCAGGGTAACCTGTCCCCCTATTCCAAATACTTTTTTCATTAAAGATATCACCTTCCAGTGATTCAGTTGTGATATAATTAAGACTATAAAATAACTTTCAAATAAAAGAAATTGTTTTTGTAAACTTTTGTGAAAATTCCTGGTTAACATGTTAGCAATGTTTTCCCAGTCTGGGGTAACTTTTTTTTTAGAGACAAGTAACCACAGATTGGAAAATCTTACATGTACCCAAAACAACTTAGAATAAATAAGAAAAAGAAAATATTTTGGTAAATTTGTGCACAGATCATTGTTGACAACCTTTTTAGAGGTGGGACAGGTTACCCAGGCCTGGGTAACGTGTCCCCGGGGACAGGTTACCCCAGCTTGGGTAACCTGTCCCCCCCCCCCCCCCGACATACACATACACACACAATAATAAATTTTCTTATAATTCTTATAAGTGAATAACTAATTTGTATAACAGTTTTGATATAAATGAGACTATCAAACAGATTTCAAAATAAGAAAAATGTATTTGGAAGTTTTTTTGAATAAATCCTTATTAACAACCTTTTTTTTGTTTTTTCACTGGGTTAACAGGCCTGGGTAACATGTTTCAGAGGCAAGTGACCACAGCCTTAGAAACCTTACCCCCAAACAATTTGAAATATTATTAAATAATTGAAAACATATGGGTTAATTTTTGCAAATATCATTGCTGACAGCATTTTTGGGGGTGGGACAGGTTACCCAAGCCTGGGTAACGTGTCCTCGGGGACAGGTTACCCCAGCTTGGGTAACCTGTCCCACCCCCCAATTCACACAAAGAAAAAATTCATGCTTTGAATAATTTTTCTAAGAACTAGATGATTCATAGATATGTTCATAGTCATGATGACATTTTACAATTATTTTTCTGAAAAAATAAAAAAAAAAAGTTTAATTGTTATAATACTTATCATGGAAAATATAAAAAACCTTCAGAACTGAAACAGTTCGCAAAACAGATCAAAATTACATACAGATCAAAGAAAGAGACTTGTAACGCATAGAATAAAAATATCGTGGTAAAAGAAATGTGACTAAATATTGGTTTACAATATCTGTAGGGGGGGACAGGTTACCCCAGGGGGGGACAGGTTACCCCGGCTGATTTCTAGGGTAACGTGTCCCCGGGGACAGGTTACCCCGGGGTAACCTGTCCCCGGGGACACGTTACCCAGGGGACAGGTTACCCTGGGACACCGGCTCTTACTTAAGAACCAAGTGCCCTAGAATAATGAAACTTCATTCAAATGCTGCTTATGACAAAAGAACGTGTCCTATTGTTTTTAGGTCACATAGGTCGAAACGTCAAGGTCACGGTCAGCTTTTGTTCAATTTTCGTTTCGGACTCTTAAATCGACAACAAAGCGACCTAGAATCATAGAATTTCGTGGCAATACTACTGATTACCGAAGAAAAGAAAAGGCATATCAATCACCAATTGCCTATCCATCATAGGTATAGACATACAGTTAGTTACGTCGTCAAATTTACAGTCATTCCGATCAAAACCATTCAAAATCGCTCACTTAGCGCTTCATTTATTCTTTCCAATCACTCACCCAAACCATTCCAAAATTCTCCGAACTCACTTAGATAATGCAATCAAATACTTTATTCAAAATAAATATAGCAAGAAAAAAAATCGCGATTTCACAAAAATAATTGAAATTGCAAGCGTCTGATTGGTTCTTGAAGAAATAGGAAATATTTTATAGAACTTGTATGCATATTTTTATAAAAAGGGGGGGGGGGGTGTTTAAAAATCGCTGAATTTGTTCATCTTGAACAAAATTAAGGATATAGATTACCTTTCTTTAATTTCCTTAAAAACTCGCTCCACGTGCCTATTCCATTCCATTTCAAAATCTTCCAATATCATTCATCATATCAATACACCATGTTCTTAACTGTACATGTAGCACATGCCAATTCATAGACAACAGATGAAGGTTAGACTTTTATCAAAAGTCGCATGAAAGTTGGCCGAGACAGGATTCAAAGTCACGGCCCCAAATATTTTTAGCTAACAGGGCATGTCCCGGAAGTATAAAAGGATAATATAAACCACCTCGTTAAAATTACTTAAAGCATCAGAAACGGATATAGCGGATCTTTTAAGGAAGATTTGAAAAAAAAAAAAAAAAAAAGAATGTAGAGGACTTGTTCGTTTCAATGGCTCGTCAAAACAATGGTTCTGAAGTGCAAAATAATAGATTGGTGGACATATGTTCAAAATCAAGACAAATATTGAGACATTTAATTTAACAGTAAAATATATACCCAATATTTTATGTTGATCTTATAAAATGATTCGTTATCCAGGAAAGCCAGCCTAAAGACGTCAGTAACTGTTGGTTATTAGTCCCCCACCGGTTACCGGTTGGGGGACTATAGGTTTGCTCGATTCCGTCCGTCCGTCCGTCTGTCTGTCCGTCTGTCCGTCACGCTTTTGTCCGGGCTATATCTTCTAAACCGTATGTGCTAGCAACTTCAAACTTGGTACACTTATAGATCTCATTGAGGAGAAGTGTCATGTTCAAGAACTGTTACTCTGCCACGCCCATTTTTTGAGTTATTGCCCTTTGTTGTTTTTACCCTTACATTCTTGTCCGGAACATATCTCCTAAACTATGTGTGCTAGCAACTTCAAACTTTGTACACTTATAGATCTCATTGAGGCAAAGTGTCATGTTCAAGATCCATAACTCTGCCAGGCCCACTTTTTTGAGTTATTGCCCTTTGTTGTTTTTACCCTTACATTCTTGTCCGGAACATATCTCCTTAAGTATGTGTGCTAGCAACTTCAAACTTTGTACACTTATAGATCTCATTTAGGCAAAGTGTCATGTTTAAGACCCATAACTCTGCCACACCCACTTTTTGAGTTATTGCCCTTTGTTGTTTTTACCCTTACATTCTTGTCCGGATCATATCTCCTAAACTATAAGTGCTAGCAACTTCAAACTTTGTACACTTATAGATCTCATTGAGGAGAAGTGTCATGTTCAAGAACTGTTACTCTGCCACGCCCACTTTTTGAGTTATTGCCCTTTGTTGTTTTTACCCTTACATTCTTGTCCGGAACATATCTCCTTAAGTATGTGTGCTAGCAACTTCAAACTTAGTACACTTATAGATCTCATTGAGGCAAAGTGTCATGTTCAAGATCCATAACTCTGCCAGGCCCACTTTTTTGAGTTATTGCCCTTTGTTGTTTTTACCCTTACATTCTTGTCCGGATCATATCTCCTAAACTATAAGTACCAGCAACTTCAAACTTTGTACACTTATAGATCCTTTTGAGGACAAGTGTCATGTTCAAGAACTGTTACTCTGCCACGCCCACTTTTTGAGTTATTGCCCTTTGTTGTTTTTACCCTTACATTCTTGTCCGGAACATATCTCCTTAAGTATGTGTGCTAGCAACTTCAAACTTTATACACTTATAGATCTCATTGAGGCAAAGTGTCATGTTCAAGATCCATAACTCTGCCAGGCCCACTTTTTGAGTTATTTCCCTTTGTTGTTTTGACCCTTACATTCTTGTCTGGATCATATCTCCTAAACTATAAGTACCAGCAACTTCAAACTTTGTACACTTATAGATCCTATTGAGGACAAGTGTCATGTTCAAGAACTGTTATTCTGCCACGCCACTTTTTGAGTTATTGCCCTTTGTTGTTTTTACCCTTTCATTTTTGTCCAGATCATATCTCCTAAACCATAAGTGCTAGCAACTTCAAACTTTGTACACTGATAGATCTTATCGAGGACTAGTGTCATGTACAAAAACTGTTACTCTGCCATGTCCACTTTTTGAGTTATTGCCCTTTATTGTTTTTAGTCTTACATTCTTGTCCGGATCATATCTCCTAAACTATAAGTGCTAGCAACTTTAAACTTTTACAGTTATAGATCTAGTAAGTAGGAGATATATTATAAGAGAGGATTTTTGGTTATCCGGTGGGGGACTCCTGTATTGCATCGCAATACGACATGCACTTGTTTCAGCTGTCTTACAACATAGAATAGATAATAGAAAACTGGGTTTTTAGACAACTTGTAAACTCAGAAAGAATTTATATTAAAAAGAGATTGACCAAACAAGCAATTTCTCCTTTTACCTCAATTTTTTCCTTTTTATTTCCTTCCAATGCATTAAAAGTCTGGTTTGTAAGAAATTGTTGAAATAAATGGTTAAATAAACCAGTACAAAGCATCTCATACCTTATGATAAAAGAATATCGTTTTCATGTTTTATGAATACTTTTTTCAAAAAAAAAAAATCCAATGTTCCGGGTGGGATTCGATCCCGGGACCTTTCCATAACAAAGTTATCGTCGTGACCACTAGGCTACGGTCTCCATGTAAAAGCACATGTGCCCAGTGACACTGGCGCGTTATGGACACCCATATACAAAAATAAAATGACTGCTCCCGTAATATGATGTGTTGCGGCAAACCGTAACTTAAGGGCGTTATGGTAAGCCATCACAACTATGATTTTTCTGTGACGGTTGACCGTAACGTATGTGTTTTAAAATGCAAACCCTTGCAACAGATTTTGCCGCGAACACGGTAGTAAAACCCGCGAACACAAGCCTTTTATGGATTTACATTAAAAGTGAAATATTTGTCTACACATCTGTCGAGCTGGATTTCTAAAATTTGAATTCAAATGATAATTAATCCAGGATTGAAAACGTACATTATTTCCTCGGTTTTTGACACATTTTTGCCTTTTTATTTGCTTAAAATACCCTGAGTTGTATGTTCATGGGACAAGAAAGCTTTAAAAGAGAAATGTGATTCACATTCTATGCACTCAGAAACAATCTTTTTGAAATTGACTGAGAAAAAAGCCTTTTTTGTGAAAGTAGGTCAACTTTATGCATGTTACGGGTATCCATAACAGAATGGCGTTATGGATAACCGAAAGTCCCCAGACTGGTAAGGTATCTATCATAGCACTGATAGATCTAGATCTTATAGATCTTACCTTCTCACTAAAGTAAATAGAGGATATTGACTGACATGTCTTAGAGTAGTCTTAGAATACCGAATTTATTAAATGAATCATCTTTAAACAGATAAAAACGAGGATCTGATGACAAGTTTACTAAATTTGGTATTTTATTTGCATTAATTTGATATTCTATTAGAAATTTGACTAGAACACATTGCATCTATTACAATGTCAATTTCAGAGAACAAGTTAATAGTTAATTCACTGGCATTATAACATCAGAGTACTATCAAAAAAAAAGTTATTTAATTTCTGTAACACAGGATATATTATAAACCCAAATATATACCCTAAGTAGTGGCATGTTTCAAGAATATATTTAGCTCAGTTGTTTCCGGAAAAGAACCAAGGTATTGATATGGCATTTGGGTTGTCTTGGTTGTCATTGTTGTTGTCGTCGTTGGGCAAAAACTTAAACATTTTGTGATATCTGTGGTTCTACTGGAGACAGTCACTTGAAACTTGGCACACATGTTTACTGTCAATAGAGCAATGTATGCTATCAAGGGTGATAATAAATGTATTGTCTGATCTTAGCCTACATCTCATGCTTTCTACATAATTATAGTGGTACAAATTTGAGCCAGGATGGTTGAAATATCTTGAAAAAAAAAGCAATTTATTTGAAACAAAATTTTATTGTCTGCGAGTTAAGGTTCCCGAAGTACTAATGCTTTCATATCTTGTCTTTGATCTCATTTCAGATTAATGAATTTGTGAAGTTTCGAGAAAGATTACAGAATTCATTGCAATATGCTAGTGCAACATCAGAACGAATGTTGTTAGATTTAGTTTTAGAATCAAATAGGTATGTTTATTCAGGGGTACAGATTAGAGCGGGAACTTCCTGTCTAAAATCTCTATTTCCAATTTAGAAACCTATATTGTTGGTGCTCATTGGAACCATCTTGACAATACGATTCCAATGAGTATCCACCTTTTAGGATTTATGCAAGTATTCTCAAATCATTTTAATTTGAAATCCAAAATACTCCCTCTATCTGTAGCTCTGTTTACCAAATACATCATACTTAACCCTCGCCATGCTGAATAAACTTTGGCTAAAATTGTTTATCAAAATCAAAGGGCAAAAAGCACTGAAAGTAGCAACTGTAGGTCAATTTTCATTTGAAAAACTAAAACTGCCTTGAAAGTGAGAAAAAGGTGGTGTAGACTAACATCAGACTGCACATATGTGCAGGCTGATGTTTGTCTAAAGCTCCTGCTCAAGCAGGAAAATTCTGGGTTCAGCATGTCAAGGGTTGATAAAATGTCTTTGCTATTGTATAGTCTTTCCTGGTAAGCTCAGTGGGTCATGTGTTAGTCTGTAAATTCTAAAGTCGTGAGGTCAAACTCTGACTAAGCCAACTTTCATCCAAGACTAGAATTAGATCTTTGTTTTGTTTGCAAATTGTTTTCAAGCTTATGTGGTTTGAAGTAGTATAAAGAAAAGCTTTAAAGTAAGACATAAAAAAAATCTCTGATTTGAGTGATTCTGTATTTACTAGCGGAATTGTTTGAATTTTTGAATTGTTTATTCATATATGATTTCTGTTTGATATTTCAGTCATTTACACTCAGAACAAATGATAATGTATATGGAAATAGACCCTGCTAAAGGTAAGTACTGTCCTGTCATGTGTTATATGTGTCAATATTTCTATGAACATATAAACATGTTACTCTGCTTTGTATGCAAAAGCAAGCCAGGATACCATGTCTTATAGTTCCAATTTGTATATGTTTGATGTTGGACTGTTACTAAGCCATTTGAAAATGCTGTTGTTTTGATCTGACATTAGTTTGGCTGTTTTCGGTTCCATATTAATTTCAAATTTATCAATACTAGAATTGTAGGTTGCCACCAGCAGTTTGTGCTATAACTTGAACAGTGCAGTTAGTAATACATATCATATAACTAATAAAACAGCCCAATGATGAAAACTTTGTTCGTAACTCTTATCATGCTGAATCCAGCACTGTGTTCAGGATATGGAAACAGTTGCAAACTATTGCAAAAGGTACCATGCTTTGCAAGTAGGTTTATGTGCAAATCGGCTTATCATTTGGAAAGTGTTTTGCAAACGTTATCATCCTGAACGCAGGGCAGAGTTCCTACTTTGGGAAGAGGTATAGACAAATAGACAAAGATCAGACTGCACATTTGCAATAAGGTCTTAGTCTATACCACCTGATAGTCCTTTTTTAAATCAGTAAAGGTTTAATAAAATGTTTGTTTCTATATATATTCTTAAATGCAATAAGAGCATACAGTGCTTTCAGCACTTTGATTTTGATACAATTTTGCCAAGGTTTTTATTCAGCATAACAAGGGCTAAGTAAAAGAATACTTGTTTATTTTCATGATTCAAATTCAAAGGATAAATAGATAATTGAATGTCAATATTCTGAAATAGTTTTGAATTTGAGTCTGCTGTCTATCCATGACCGCTTTTCAATACTCGAAATTGCAGGAGATGCGATAAATTTTGATGGTTTACGTGATAATCGTGATTTCTCTGTGATGGCATGCTGGGATCCAGCATCTATGTGTGACTACAGCGAGCTTCAGAAACAATCTGCTACGGAGGAGGTATGTTGAGTGATGGTTAAACCTTATCATGCTTAATTTTGATTTTTAGCTCATCTGAGCACAATGTGCTCAAGGTGAGCTTTTAGGATCACCCTGAGTCCTGCATGTGACATCCGTCATCAACAATCTTAATAAGAACTTCTTCTGATGAACTACTAAATCAATGAAACTTTGCCAGAATGTTCCTTGATTGACCCTTTTCATAAATTATTCGCGAAATTTTGATTTGCCCATTAATATGGGGGTGGCAGGACAGGGCTTATTTTGAGCCAGAAATCTTTGAACCACATCTCTTGAACCACTGGGCCAATTTCATTGAAACTTTACCAGACTGTTCTTTGGGTGACCCTTTTTCAAAAATTGTTGGCGAAAAATTGTTTGTGAAATTTTGATTGGCCCAAAAATATGGGCCTGGCAGGGCAGGGATTATTTTGAACCAGAAATCTTTGAATGACATTTCGTCCTGAACCACTGGGCTGATTTCAATGAAACTTTACCAGAATATTCCTTGGGTGACCCTTTTCAAAATATATTTGCGAATTATGATTGGTTCATAAATATGGCCTTGGCAGGGCAGGGCTTATTTTGAGCCAGAAATCTTTGAATGACATGACATCTCCTCCTGAACCACTGGACTGGTTGCAATGAAACTTTACCAGAATGTTCCTTACATGACCCTTTTCAAAATTGTTGGCAAAGTTTTGATTGGCCAATAATATGGTTGTGGCAGGGCAGGGCATATTTTGAGTCTGAAATCATTTAGGACATCTCCTGAACCACTTGACCAATTTCAATAAAACTTTACCAGAAGTTTCTTTGGTTACCCTTTTCAAAAGTTATTTGCTATACAGTCAAATCTGTGTGAGCGGCCAACTATGCACAGCCGCTAGTCTGCCTACAGCGGCCACTTGATTTCCCCCCATGCTAATTCCTTCTTTAATTGCACTGTGAAAGGCGTGGTCTCCTGAAATACGGCCGGCGGTCACCTTAATTGGTCTAATTCCAACTGTATATCACACCTATACAACGGTCATCTGACAAAACACGCGACTTTAGTCTTGTTTGAAAAAATCGATAATCACCACTATAGTAAACAGCCAAAGTCGTTTTATGGTAATGTACAAGTTATAAACAACCAATTATCAATTAATCCCGTGTTGTCGATAAAATGACGTGTAATTGGCCATTATGAATTATTTGATCTACTTAAATGAGGATAATTAATTAAAGGATATGGAATTTCTCACCTGTTGGGTCTCTTTAAACAAAATGATCTTGAGCATTACAGGTTGTATACACATTTAGCAAACTGATTTCTCGAGTTCTTTAAAATGGACGAAAACCTGCTCTTGATATCAATTCTCGCCATAATGTCGCTCTCTAAACGTAAGTTCCTCTCTCTAGAGGATCATGTGAAAGTGATACGCATGCTTGAATCTAGACATTCTTTCCGGATTATTGCTAATGAGTTTGGTGTAGGTCGTACGCAGGTCCAAACTGTAGCTAAACGCAAACGAGAAATGGTATAATTCCTTATTCTTTTAATGACAAACACTTAAAATGAAACTTTGGAATTGCTTAGATTTTGGAGAAGTCGAAAGTTTTGTGATCTAGACTGGTAATGAGCTAAACAAAAGTGGTACAACAAAATGGCCACCCTATGGATACTGTGAATAGCAGCCAATCTGTGTACAGCTGCAAATTTGGCCCTCTCCCTTTATTGGCTGCTGTACACTGATTCGACTGTATTTTGATTGGCCCAAAAATATGGGTGTGGCAGGGCATGGCATTCTTTCTCTTTGAATCTTTGAACTACATCTCCTTCTGAACCATTGGGCTGATTTCAATGAAACTTTACCCAAATGTTTTTTGGGTGACCCTTTTCAAAAGTTGTTGGCAAAATTTTGATTGGCCATAAAAATAGGCGTGGCAGGGTGGGGCTTATTTTAAGCCCAAAATCTTTGAACAACATTTCTTCTTGAACTACTGGGCCCATTTCAATGAAACTTTACCAGAATGTTCCTTGGGTGATTCTTTTCAAAAGTCATTCGTGAAATTTTGATAGGCCTATAAATATTGGTGTGGCAGGGCAGGGCTTATTTTAGCCTGTAATCTTTGAACGCCATTCCCTGCATCACTGGGCTGATTTCAATGAAACTTTAAAAGAATGTTCTTTCAGAATTACCCTTTTCAAAAATTATTCGCAAAATTTTGCTTGGCCCATGAATATGGGTGTGGCATATTTTGAGCCTCCTCAGTAATGACAGGGTGGGCAGGGTCTATTATCACTTCAAATTCTTGGAATGACATCTCCTCTTCAACAATAAGGCAAATGTGAAGAAACTTTGCTAGAGAGTTACTTTGATGAGATCCACTGGACCAATAAAATTCAGTTGAGCGGCTTAGGGCCATTCTTGCCCTCTTGTTTCTAACAAATTGCCAATTTTTTGCTTGGATGTTTTCAGTTAAAACCCAAGGTATTGTGATCAACTTGGCGTTGTTGATGTTTGCTTGACAAACTTTAACCTTGGTCATATCTCTATTGTAATAAATTTATGTGTACACCATCACAAGAGCTATCTAGACTATCATGGGGGATAGCTCTGCAAGCTTTTTTGTAGGAACTATGCCCCTTTGTCAACTTGTATTTTAGCATTATCCAGCACCTGCAGCAGAGCGTTGTGCCTGTAGGCGGTGCTCTTATTTGGACATGTAAAGCAGTCTAGCTCAAGTTTTTAAACGCTACTGAAGGTGGTTGTATGTCTGTCCATCCATATGAATGTATGTATGAGGGTTGTCCCAGAAATTTGTGAAATTTTTTGATTATTCAAAAATACTGCGTTCGATTAAAGTAAAATTCTTAAATTGCCAACACAAGTTAATTTACAACAAATTGATAAAGGATTCACGATTTTGATATGTTCATGTTCAGAAATACAGCTATAAAAGACATGCTCAGAAGGGATGGTCTGCACACTCTTAATTTGTTACTTACTAATCTTATATGGTAGATGTTTGAAGTTCATTTAATTATGCCCATCTTCTTTGCTTTGCACTTGTCGCTCGGTCAGTCCGTCCATTAACCGCTTTTTGTCGATGCATATCTCATAAAGAATGCAAGCTAGAATCAAGAAACTTCACAGGTGGATAGATCTCATTGGGGAGAAATGCAGTGCACACGAACCATAACTCTACTCATCATATTTTTTGAGTTATTGGTCTTTGTTAATTGACAAAGTTAAGGCCATTGATCACTCTTATTGGGGGTATAAATGTTTTACAATCATCTCTTGTTAAATGTTATAATAATGTCCCACGTAATAAAACTGTCTTTGTAGCCAACTCAATTTGTTAGCGCAAAACTAATGTGAGTGCCTAAAAGATATAGGCACTTGCAATGGTTTTGTGCTAGCCACTCAAATATCATCTCTCAAGCTATATGGTAAAAAAAGCTTAGTCAAGCCAACTACAAATTGATTTCATTGCAGATTGCATGGTTGAAAGTTCGCAACTTTACATTACGAATATTGGCAGCATCCGTGATGTTGGGGCAGGAAATAGATCACGATCATCATATTAATAACGGAGTTACGAATGACGGAAAACAACCAATCCACGAAGTGCTTCGAGATCTTCAAAACCAACTCTCTCAACATTTAGATAGCTGTCAATGTTATACTCAGGAAAAGCATGTATGTACCATTTTATGGTGAAAAAAATTTCTTTGCTCATTACTAAACAATCAAACTTCATACTGGCCCTAAAAAGAAAGAGGTTTGTAGATGACAAATTTCATTTTCAGGGTCAACTTTGAAAAACACAAAAAACTTTTTATTTTCAAATTGTTTCATGATTGAGTAAGATTCAATGCTTATATTTGCAAAAATGATAGATAAATGACTCTCATTTACAAACTTCAAGGTCAAAAGAATATGACAAGGTCAAGGTCATATATCTAGATATCCTTGAGAAAAAATGGCTTTGATATTTGTCCGTCACTTTATTCTTTGTTAAAACTTTTGACAGAGTTACAGAGGGGGATAACATCTGTCTAAAATCTTAATTTCTCTAGAAATTTAGACAAATTCCAGAATGCCTGCAAGATATAATTTTTACATGCATTTTTTAATTATTTGAATTTGAAATCCAAATTACCCCTTTTAACTGTTATTCTAATCAGAGTCTCAGTGAATCTTCTATGAATTTCAGTATTCAGTGCAGGGTTATACCAGTCTTAAATCTTTATTTCTTACTGAAACCCTATGTTATGGGTACTCATTGGAATTTTTTTCAAAGAGACAATTCCAAAGAGTGCCAACAAGATTGGATTGTAAAAGTATTTTTGAAATTTTCTCTCAAACTCTTGAATGAATTTCAGTATCCAGTTCAGGGGCCGTTCCGGACTCGCCTTGGTTCATATGTGCAGGGTAACTTTCATCGGATGTTTTTAGAAATGTTAGATAATGTGGACTATGTACACAGTTTACAAGATATAGGAATAGGTGAGTCCTTATCTTTGACAAGTGTTGGTGGGCCTTTTAAAAGTTGGAATAAATTCTTGGCATCTCAGAAAAAATAAAAAAATACAGAATTGGATCGGATCATAATGGGAGGGATCAATTCAAGACAGAATGCAAAAAAGGGATGTTATTATGAAAAGAGAAAGTCAAATTAACTTAATGAGGTTATTGAAATAGGTATGGAACACAGCTACTGCTTTGAAATTTATACTTAATGTGTATCTTTATCTCAAAATTCTTATAGAGGAAGATAGTATGATTCTTCTAGGTTAGATAAATTAGCCAATTCTGAGTTACAATCCCAGTCTGACTGGGCTTTTTGACTGGTCTAGGCACTTAACAAACTTGCCATAGCAGTGATGCGGAATACAGATTTTCTCCACTTGTCCATGGCCAATTAAAACATTACTTTCTACTTTTCCTGGATCAAAAAGAACTTGCCCACAAAAAAGAAAATCAATTAATTTTGAGAAAACAATGTTTTGCAAAGAAAATGCTTGAGTCCAGCATTTTCTTCTTCTTCATTAAAAAAATGTTTTCTATCCTATCATATAAAAAATATGATAATTAATCTCTTAGACCTGTTTTGTACTATTCTCAGATTTGTCCTGGTATTAACTTGTCCACAGACAAAGAAAAAGATAAATGTACTTGTCCACAGGTAGAAAAACCCATGTCGAATAAGTTGATCATGAGAATTCCACACCCCTGCATAAGGTCTGTTTTCACTAGACAGGTCACTTATATTTTAGGCACAGGGTAGACTGATCAAAATGTGTGAATACATAGGCTGGTCCTTGTCTTTGTTTTTCCCTTATGTAATATTGTTGCTCTGAGCTCTTCTAATCAGAGATCCAGGTAAGAGGGGATAAAGTCTTTGTTTCCAAATGAAACCCTAAGTTGTTGGTACTCATTTGAATCGTATCAATGAGCTGTTTCTAATGAGTACCAACAATGTTGTGTTTAAGTTAGGGGTAATGAAATATTTACACTTGAAAATCAAAATAACCCCTCTATCTGTAGCTCTGCTTATTAGTCCCCTACCGGCGAAAGCCGAAGGGGACTATAGGTTTGCACTCCGTCCGTCTGTCCGTCCGTCTGTCTGTCAGTCCGGATTTCAGTTTTCCGGACTTTTTTTTTTAACCCTTGGAGATAGTGAGCTGATTTTTGGTATGTGAGTCCGCATCAATGAGATACAGAACAAGTTTAAGTTTGGTTCCGGTCCATTGATTTTTGTGGAAGATACGGATGCTGGACTTAGAAATTACCAGGAAATTTCAGTTTTCCGGACTTTTTTTCTTAACCCTAAGAGATATTGAGCTGATTTTTGGTATGTGAGTCCGCATCAATGAGATACAGAACAAGTTTAAGTTTGGTTCCGGTCCATTGATTTTTGTGGAAGATACGGATGCTGGACTTAGAAATTACCAGGAAATTTCAGTTTTCCGGACTTTTTTTCTTAACCCTAAGAGATATTGAGCTGATTTTTGGTATGTGAGTCCACATCAATGAGTTACAGAACAAGTTTGAGTTTGGTTCCGGTCCATTGATTTTTGTGGAAGATACGGATGCTGGACTTAGAAATTACCAGGAAATTTCAGTTTTCCGGACTTTTTTTCTTAACCCTAAGAGATATTGAGCTGATTTTTGGTATGTGAGTCCGCATCAATGAGTTACAGAACAAGTTTGAGTTTGGTTCAGGTCCATTGATTTTTGTGGAAGATACGGATGCTGGACTTAGAAAATTACCAGGAAATATCAGTTTTCCGGACTTTGTTTCTTAACCCTAAGAGATATTGAGCTGATTTTTGGTATGTATGTTAGCATCAATGAGTTACAGAACAAGTTTGAGTTTGGTTCTGGTCCATTGATTTTTGTGGAAGATACGGATGCTGGACTTAGAAAATTCAGTTTTCCAGACTTTTTTTCTTAACCCTAAGAGATATTGAGCTGATTTTTAGCTCACCTGAGCACGAAGTGCTCATGTGAGCTATTGTGATCACCTTTCGTCCGGCGTCCGTCCGTCGGTCGTCGGACGTCGGTCGTCGGTCGTCGTCCGGCGTCCGGCGTCCGTCAACAATTTCTTTAAACGACATCTCCTCCTAAACTACTGGGCCAATTAACTCCAAATTTTACAGAAATGTTGCTTAGGTGGTCCCCTTCAAAAATAGCTAAAAGAATTGAAATCCATGAAAAACTCTGGTTGCTATGGCAACAAAAGGTGAAATTTTAAGAAAATCTTAAAAATTCTTCTTCTTCTCAACCAGTAGTCCTACAGACTTAAAACTTGGCATGGATGATCAGTTGATAGACCTGAATAAAAATAGCTAAAATTATAACTTTTGGGCCACCAGGTGCGGAGCACCAGGGGGGAGGGGGTAGTACTTTGGGTAAATTTTGTTATCTGTAAGCTTCTTCTTCTTAGGAACCAGGAGCCCTACAGACTTGAAACTTGGCATGGAGGATCAGCATATGGACCTTTATATAAATAGCTAAAATCAAGACTGTAGATTCACCAGGTGCGGAGCATCAGGGGGGAGAGGGTAGTACTTTTGTGAAAATTTTGTAATCTTTAACCTTCTTCTTCTTCTGAACCACAAGCCCTACAGACTTGAAAATTGGCATGGAGGATTAGCTCATAGACCTTAATAAAAATAGCTAAAATCATGACTGTAATGCCACCAGGTGCAGGGCACCAGGGGGCAGGGGGTAGTACTTTTGTGAAAATTTTGTAACTTTAACCTTCATCTTCTAATGAACCAGGAGCCCTATAGACTTCAATATTGGCATGGATGATAAGCATATGGATCTAAAATAAAATAGCTAAAATCATGAATGTAGGGTCACCAGATGCGGAGCATTAGGGGGGACCGGGTAGTACTTTGGATGAATTTTGAAATCTTTAACCTTATTCTTCTTCTGGATCAGGAACCCTACAGACTTGAAAATTGTTATGGGTGATCAATATATGGACATTAATGAAAATAGCTAAAATCAGAACTGTTGGGTCACCAGGTGCTGAGTGTCTTGGGGAGAGGGTAGTACTTTGGATCATTTTTGAAATCTTTAAACTTCTTCTAATGAACCAGGAGTCCTACAGACTTGAAAATTGGTATGGATGATCAGCATATGGACATTAATTGAATTAGCTAAAATCATGACTGTAGATTTACCAAGTGCAGAGCATCTTGGGGGAGGGCGAGTGCTTTGTTGAGAATTTTGAATCCCTACAGCCTTTATATTTGACATGGATTATTCAACTCATTAAAGAAAACTTTAAAAGTCTCAGACTCAGCCTGTATATCTGGCATAGATTTGCTGATCACAGACCTTCTATGAAAAAAGCTTAAATAAATAATGACCAGGGGAGGAGCAGGGGGGGATTATTTCAAATGTTATCTGATTGAATAAGTGAAAATCTCTTTTTTCTGTGGTTGCATGGACATACCTAGGTAATGAAGCTTTTTTCTCAGGTGAGCGACCCAGGGCCAATGGCCCTCTTGTTGGTATGTTTGTTCGCATCAATGAGATACAGAACAAGTTTGAGTTTGGTTCAGGTCCATTGATTTTTGTGGAAGATACAGATGCTGGACTTAGAAAATTACCAGGAAATTACAGTTTTCCGGACTTTTTTTCTTAACCCTAGGAGATATTGAGCTGATTTTTGGTATGTGAGTCCGCATCAATGAGATACAGAAAGAGTTTGAGTTTGGTTCTGGTCCATTGATTTTTGTGGAAGATATGGATGCTGGACTTAGAAAATTACCAGGAAATTTCAGTTTTCCGGACCTTTTTTCTTAATCCTTGGAGATATTGGGCTGATTTTTATGCCCCCGATAGGGAGGCATCATAAATTTGACTTGTCCGTCCGTCCGTCCGTCTGTCCGTCCGTCCGTCCGTCATTCCGTCCAAAAACTTTAACATTGGCCATAACTTCCTTATTACTTAACATATTCGCATCATACTTTACCACAACATTCCTTGGTACATTACCTTTCTGTAGGCACATACTTTGGTGACCTTGACCCCTGGATGACCTTGACCTTCAACATAGATTGGCCATAATTTAAAATCAAAGCGGTGTCGGGGGCATTGTCATCTTACAGTGACAGCTCTTGTTTGAAATGTGAGTTTGCATCGATGAGTTACAGAACAAGTTCGAGTTTGGTTCAGGTCCATTGATTTTTGTGGAAGATACGGATGCTGGACTTAGAAAATTACCAGGAAATATCAGTTTTCCGGACTTTTTTTCTTAACCCTTGGAGATATTGAGCTGATTTTTGGCATGTGAGTCCATATTAATGAGTTACAGGTCAAGTTTGAATTTGGTTCCGGTCCATTGATTTTTGTGGAAGATACAGATGCTGGACTTAGAAAATTACCAGGAATTTTCTGGATTGTTTCATCCTCAGAGATATTGAGCTGATACATAAAATCTGATACAGCCATATTTATAAATCCGGTAGGGGACTTTGTATTGCCATGCAATACTTCCAAATGCTTGTTTTTTGAGTCCTTCATTTAGGGACAGTTGATAAAAAAGGCTTTTTTTGTGTGTGTATCCACAGATAGAATAGATGTTGACAAGGAAGAGAAATTGAAATCCAGAGTGCCAAGTCTAGGAGATGGTCAGTAATTATCTAGTACTCAAAAAGGGGGGGGGGTGTGTGTCTTTGTGGCTTGATAATTTAAGAGATCATTTGTTGATTTCATGGAGATAGAAAAATTAGCACCTAATCACACTGTATGACTACCCAAAGTGGATTCATACATGAGTGTGGTAATGGTTTTAGTCTCATACCTACACAAAATCAACAAATACTCTCTCCATAATTTATAGTTTATTACATTGAATGAGAAAATGTTAATTTAATGTCTATAAAGAGAAATACTTCCTATGCAACTACTTTTTATGGAAGCTTACAAAAAAGTAGCAACTCAAATTGTTTTCATTGAGACTTAAATCGTTGAGACTTAAAATCAATTTTTCAGCTAATAAATATACATGTAAATTATTGAAATAATCAAAATTAGTTTAGGGGTGTGAAGTTTCAAGTTTGTATTTCATTATAGTATTTTAAGCCTAGTACAGATAATGATCAGGAAGTACATGAACTTTGCATCAAATTAATGAACTTCCTTATCAAAATTGACAAGGAACGTCATCTAAACAACAACAGCAACAAAAATTGGAATATCAATATAATTGAATGAGAGGCAGACAGGTTGAATTATCTCAAAATTGGCAACTAATATAAAAAAAGTTTAAACTCGGCAGGATAAGGGTTATTTGTGTTTACTAAATGTGATCAACAATAACATGTTTCAGAATTACTGGAGAGCCACAGAGGTAGTTTCTTCATCACAGAGGGAGACAAAAATTCATTAGACCCAAGTGTTCTAGAAAACCTTGTTCTATTTTCTGAGGTAAGATGACCCCCAAATGATCTAGTAAAAAATGTTTTATTTTCTTAGGTAAAATGATATCTCTGGAACCCAGCATTTTTTCATTAAAAGGCTTTCTACCCTTTCATACAAAACTTTGGATAATTTATCTCTTATATCTATTAAGTACTCTCACAAGATTTTTCCTGGAATTTACTTGTCTAGGGACAAGTGGCAAAGAAAATTTACTTTGCTGCAGGTAGAAAAGCCTGTGAGGGACAAGCTGGGCATGTGAATTCCACACCTCTAACTTCACAAAAATATCTTGTTTGACATTTTAGTTATGCAATTTTGAAGTTATCAAATGAAAGCCAACTTCATTACGGTGCATTGAAATGTTTTTGAGATTCATCTGTTTGCATAAAAATCTGAATCAACTTAACTTTCTGAAAGGATTGCATTTTTATCCCAAAACTCTTAATTTCCATTGATTATCTATTTTCAGACATTTGCTCATGTCTGTGTTCTAGTGGGTGTATGCTTTAGAATGTTAAAACCTGTCAAAACAGTCCTAGCCAGACGGAACAAAAAGAAAAAGGGAAATATTATACCAATGGTTAGTATTGTTACAGGTTACCAATGTGTTTAAGGTTAAGTCTTCACACAAGGATCTTCCTACAATGTAATATATAGAGGATAATTGTTTCTTTTAGTGGATGATTTTTCATATTTCGTTAGTGAACAAGGGAAGCTCAATTACTTGTTGAAATGTAGCTATCCTTGTTCACAAAATGAGATATCAATTGATCTTACCCGAAAAACAAAGAATTTTCTGTTTCTTTAATACAAAATTGATACAAAATGTGAACATTTCTGGACAAATTTTCTTAAAGCCGTCATTTTGCACGTAATTGATATGCAGTGTTCATGATGATGTCACTTATTGGACCCTGCTAAGTTAACGTCAGATAGGATATTGTGAATAAAAGTACAGTATAAATTTTTGAAAATTTCACTGGTTAGCCAGTGAGTTTATCAAATGATAATCTACCTTTATTTCTTGATAATCCACTGAAAAGTATTAAGGTAGAGGACCCTTAATTGTTCTGCAAGGCCCTTGGGATATTGAACTTTAACAGTGTTAACCGAGGTTCCCTAATGATTTTCATTAGGTAACCACGGTCAACATTGTCAAAGATCATGCTTTCCAGAAAGTTGCAGAACTATTACAGGTCCACTACCTTAAAGAAGAATGAGACATTTTACCCCTTCTCTTGCTGTTCATGAAGGCCTTCAAGGGGGAGCTTTTAGAACATTGTATTAGCTTGTCTCTTCTCGGAGAAAATCTGAGGTATTTCTATAGCCTTGGTGTCATTGTCTTCGTGCAAAATCTTCGAGATTTTGTATATCGCTGGTATTGCTAAAAGTCTTCAATGGGAACTTGAAATACATGTTCACTGTCAAAAGAGTAACCTGTACTATATAGAGGATAACTCTAGATGACCGTGTTTTGTGAGAATTATGCCCCTTTTTACTTAGATTTTTTTTATCCACTATCCAGCACCAAACAACTTAGTGTAGGCATCCACTAGCAGTAGTCATGTATTGTTTGAATCCTTTGAAACATTAACCCTTGTCATGTTGATCTCGGAATATTCCTGCTTTGCCAGGAGGCATGTATAAAGATCAGTCTGCACATATGTGCAGTCTGATCTTTGTCTTTGCCATCTGATTTTCCTTTTTAAACCAAACGAGCTTCAAACTTATATTTTCAAAATCAAATGCTGACTCTCAATTAGGAAATACAGAGTTTTAATTTTCACAGCAGTTTGATCTTAATATAATTTTGCAAAGGCTTTTTACTCAACATGACAATGGTTTATTTTACTAGAAAACCTTTTATAAGCCTATATTGTATTTAAGCAAACCTTTACCCCATGAAAACAAACCATCTTCATTGTTATTTATTTCAGCCTTGTACCTTTGACAATTACAATAGGCTGGTGGAAGGTTTAGAGCGTGTTGGTCAGGATCTACATAAAGCCATTACAGACCTAGATCCAGTATTTTTAGCCATTGATCTCAGTACACTGAATCTGACAGACTCTATTAGTCAGGAATCTGTGAGTATATTTAGCCATTGATCTCAGTACACTGAATCTGACAGACTCTATTAGTCAGGAATCTGTGAGTATATTTAGCCATTGATCTCAGTACACTGAATCTGACAGACTCTATTAGTCAGGAATCTGTGAGTATATTTAGCCATTGATCTCAGTACACTGAATCTGACAGACTCCATTAGTCAGGAATCTGTAAGTATATCTGTCCATTTGCACACTGTTACATCTTTCTGATGGGCCGCCACCATAGCGCAGTTGGTTAGGCATAAGACTTCCGATCTGGAAGTCGTGGGTTTGATCCTCGGTGGCGGCAAATATCCTTTACGACGTTTTTCTCTCACCAATGGGTAGATAATCGTAAACCTATGTGAGATAGCAGTCGAAGGCTAGGAAAGGGTGTAATGGTAGTACAGGTGAAAGAAATACTAGGAATCCATTGTTAGGTGCTCCGACCGCGGCGATATAACTGCGAAATTGTTGAAAGCGGCGAAAAAACCCATTCAAACAAACAAACAAACATCTTTCTGATACTCCATAAGAATAGAGAGTAAAGAAAACATAGTGAAAAATGAAGTAATTGTCTTCATACCAACAATTCTTTTGTTACCCAAAATGTTTTCTCTCTCCCCCCCCCCCCCCCCCCCCCAACCACCACTAAAAACAGAAATCATTCAGAAGATATAAACAACATATGGCAAATTTGATCATATCTTGCTCCAATTTCAGAAATTTTTGAGCCTCAAATAAATGCAGGCACTGTTTGTATGTTATGAATTTGTAATCTTTGATTGATTGAAGTTAATTGAACTGTGACTGACTGATTTTGAGTGAATAATAGGAAGACATTTTTACAAAGAACCTAAACTCACCCTTTCCAACCAGGGGTTCTTATTCCACTTTGTTCCTAGTGTCGATTTTTTTTCCTCTTGCAGGAATTCCAAGAGATGGAGAAAGAAATCTGGGTAAAAGTTGAACGAAGTTATCAACAGTCTGTTGTCGAGTTAACGGAACTTTTACACAAAAAACTACAGTATCTGGGTGCTTTACATTTGTGATGTTTGGAAAAGTTTTTTTTTACCCGGCTCACTGTGTTCATGGCTTTTTCCTGCTGTACACAGAGCTTTGGCAGACAGCATAGACCAAGATCAGTCTGCACAGATGTGCAGGGTTTGACACCAACAACTTTTTGCCACCAGCCTAAGGGACCTGTTAGTCAAAAATATTTCAGGTCCCTTGTGACAACAACCGGCCCTGCATGATAACTATGTTTAAATTATAGCAAATTAAGGTATAAATTACTAGGAATTCCTTGATGGAGAAGAAGAAATTGCTTACAACAAGCAATTTCTTCTTTTTCAACAATGTTTTCCATTTGGTCAAGTAAATTTTAGTATTGGAAAGGTTTTTTTGTTTTTTTTTCAAAACACGATCCATTTGAAATACTAAGTATTGCCATTTACAACAGGCCTGCAGCATGGTAACATCTACCAGTCCTCCCTAAAATCAACAGTTCTCAAGCCCTGGATGTGCAGTCTGATCTTAGCCTACACTGCCTGATTCCCACTTATATATTGTGGGGGAAACTTAAGCATTAACTGGTGAAATTTCCTCGAAATTTGGCATTTTTTAAACGGAAAAAAATCCAGCATGATAAGGGTTAAGTTTTAGTCTAAAATAATTTTGGTGTGTCATAAGAACAGGAACTATATCGTACCAAGCAAAAACTACAAACAGGTTTTGAAAACCTTACATGCGTAAAGTTTGTAGTATGGTGGCTCAGATAAAAAAAGCTGTTGTTTCACCAACTTGAGAAAAGAACAGAATAATGATTGAGACACCAGGCTTTTTGTCTTATAAATGATACAATGTTGAAAGTGTCATTGAATTAGATAAAATGTTATGCTGCTAAATTAAGATTTTGTTTCAAACAAATTGCCAATTCTTAGCTCCACTGGCAGAAGGCCAGCGAGCTATTGTCATGGTGGAGTATGCGTCTGTCTGTGTGTAAACTTTTTCTTTTAACATCTTCTCCTCCCAAACCAATGGGCGGATTTTTACGAAACTTGGTAGAAATGATCCTTAGGGGGCCCCCTTCTTAAATTGTTCAAAGAATTTTGATTGGCCCCCAAATATGGGCGTGGCAGGGCGTGGCATTTTTTCACTTTGAAATCTTTAAACATCTTCTCCTCCCAAACCATTGGGCCGATTTCAATGAAACTTGGCATTGAGGTTCCTTGGGTGACCCTTTACTTAAATTGTTCAAGAAATTTTGATTAGCCCATAAATATGGGCGTGGCTGGGCAGGGCTTATTTTGAGCCCGAAATCTTTAACTGACATCTCCTCCTGAACCACTTGGCCGATTTCAATGAAACTTTAACAGAATGTTCCTTGGGTGACCCTTTAGTTAAATTGTTCAAGAAATTTTGATTGGTCAGTTAATATGGGCGTGGCTTATTTTGAGCCCGAAATCTTTGAACAACATCTCCTCCTGAACTACTGGGCCGATTTCAATGAAACTTTAACAGAATGTTCCGTGGGTGACCCTTTACTTAAACTGTTCAAGAAATTTTGACTGGAATAAAAATATGGGCATGGCAGGGGGGGCCTATTTTGAGCCCGAAATTTTCTAAAGACATTTTCTCCTGAACCACTTGGCTGATTTCAATGAAACTTTACCAGAATGTTCCTTGAGTGTCTCTTTTCAAAAATTATTTGCTAAATTTTGATAGGCCTTTAAATTTGGGTGTGGCAGGGTGGGGTTGATATTGAGGCCAAAATCTTTGATCGATATCTCCTCCTGAACCACTCAGCCAATTTCAATGAAACTTTACCAGAATATTTCTTGGGTGACTATTTACTTAAATTGTTCAAGAAATTTTGTTTGGTCCATAAATATGGGCATGTCAGGTGGGGCCTATTTTGAGCCAGAAATCTTTGAACGACATCTTCTAAACCTTATGTTTTAATAAGATTGGTCAAGGGTTGCAGGTTCATTGTGATTGAGTATTTTAGAACAATATGGACCAGAAGCATTTAATCATTACTAAATAGGTCTTAGGAGATTTTGGAGTGTTAATGTATTCATTTAAAGTAAGCTTTATTTAATGAAAGTCTAAAGATTTTAAAGCCAGTGGAGCGATACAGGCCCTCTTGGGCCTCTTGTTTAGTCTGGCTCAAAGTTTTCCTGCAATAATGTAACACAAAGCAGGTAGTGTAGACCTAGATAAAGGTGGTGGACCTGTAATAGTTCTGTAACGTTTTGGAAGTAAGAAACCTTGGTCAAAATTGTGAATGTTCATTAGTTCTGAAATGTTGAAGACACTACCTTTTCCCACAATGATGTAACACAAATCATGGAGTGTGGGCCTAGATCAAATTGCATGTCTGTGAAGAATGAACTCTTATGCTATCTGTCAAAGCTCTATGTACTGCAGGAATATGCCTTGTAGAGCATAAAAAAGGTGTCTGCAAACCAATAAACAAAAATGAATGACCTTTTTAGCTAACCTGAGCACGAAGTGCTCATGTGAGCTATTGTGATCACCTTTCCTCCGGCGTCCGTCCGTCGGTCGTCGTCCGGCGTCCGTCAACAATTTCTTTAAACGACATCTCCTCCTAAACTAAGCCAATTAACACCAAATTTTACAGAAATGTTGCTTAGGTGGTCCCCTTCAAAAATAGCTAAAAGAATTGAAATCCATGAAAAACTCTGGTTGCTATGGCAACAAAAGGTGAAATTTAAGAAAATCTTTAAAATTCTTCTTCTTCTCAACCAGTAGTCCTACAGACTTAAAACTTGGCATGGTTGATCAGTTCATAGACCTGAATAAAATTAGCTAAAATCAATTCTTTTGGGCCACCAGGTGCGGAGCACCAGGGGGGAGGGGGTAGTACTCTGGGTAAATTTTGTAATCTTTAAGCCTCTTCTTCTTCGGAACCAGGAGCCCTACAGACTTGAAAATTGTCATGGATGATCAGCTCATAGACCTTAATAAAAAATAGCTAAAATCATATCTTTTGGGCTGCCAGGTGCGGAGCACCAGGGGGGAGGGGGTAGTACTTTTGTGAAAATTTTGTAATCTTTAACCTTCTTCTTCTTTTGAACCAGGAGCCTGACAGATTTGAATATTGGCATGGATGATCAGCATATGGACCTTTATATAAATAGCTAAAATCATGACTGTAGATTCACCAGGTGCGGAGCACCATGGGGGAGAGGGTAGTACTTTTGTGAAAATTTTGTAATCTTTGACCTTCTTCTTCTTCTGAACCACAAGCCCTACAGACTTAAAAATTGGCATGGAGGATCAGCTCATAGACCTTAAAAAAAAATAGCTAAAATCATGACTGTAATGCCACCAGGTGCAGAGGACCAGGGGGGAGGGGGTAGTACTTTTGTGAAAACTTTGTAACTTTAACCTTCATCTTCTAATGAACCAGGAGCCCTACAGACTTCAATATTGGCATGGATGATAAGCATATGGATCTAAAATAAAATAGCTAAAATCATGAATGTAGGGCCACCAGATGCGGAGCATTAGGGGGGGAGGGGGTAGTACTTTGGATCAATTTTGAAATCTTTAACCTTATTCTTCTCCTGGATCAGGAACCATACAGACTTGAAAATTGTCATGGGTGATCAATATATTGACATTAATTAAAATAGCTTAAATCATGACTGTAGGGTCACCAGGTGCTGAGTGTCTTGGGGAGGGGGTAGTACTTTGGATCATTTTTGAAATCTTTAAACTTCTTCTAATGAACCAGGAGTCCTACAGACTTGAAAATTGGTATGGATGATCAGCATAATTATGGACATTAATTGAATTAGCTAAAATCATGACTGTAGATTCACCAGGTGCAGAGCATCTTTGGGGAGGGGGTGCTTTGTTGAGAATTTTGAGTCCCTACAGCCTTTATATTTGACATGGATTGATCAACTCATTAAAGAAAACTTTAAAAGTCTCAGACTCAGCCTGTATATCTGGCATAGATTAGCTGATCACAGACCTTTTATGAAAAAGGCTGAAATAAATAATGACCAGGGGAGGAGCAGAGGGGGGAAGGATTATTTCAAATGTTATCTGATTGAATAAGTGAAAATCTCTTTTTCTGTGGTTGCATGGACATACCTAGGTAATGAAGCTTTTTTCTCAGGTGAGCGACCCAGGGCCAACGGCCCTCTTGTTTTATTTTTCCTGGCAGGGTGGAGCATATTATTGCTTCTAAGGTTGTAGTAAACAGATGTTTTTGGTATTTTTTGAAAAGTTTCAGTTACAAACTGGTGTTAACTTAAGAGCAACTTATTTTCACTTCTGTTAAGCATGATAATACATTTGGTTACATGATACAGTAACATTCACTCAATGATGACGTTTCTTGCAGAGGCCACTATTTTTAAAGTAACCTCTCCTAATTAGGTCAGGATATGTTTAACTATTACCATTTGTTTGTGTCAAACTCCTGTTTTACTCAAAGCTTTTGCAGACAGTATAGGCAAAGATCAGCCTGCACTGACATACAGTTTGACCGTGCCCTACAATGTGTGCTTTTTATTTTATATTTATGAACCCTTTGAAGAAGAGGGGGTATATATTTCTTTGCACTTGTCGGCTGTTTTTACTGTCTCGTCCAAAGCATATCTAAAAAGTATGCAAGCTAGAATCATTAAACTTCACAGGTGGATGGATCTCATTGAGGAGAAGTGCAGTGCACTAGAAGCGTAACTACTCATCGTGTTTTATGAGTTATTGCCCTTTGTTGACTGACAAAGAATAGGCTATTGACCTGCTTCTATTGGGGGCATAAATATTTTACAAACATCTCTTGTTATGAGGAAAAGTTTAGCCAGTCTTCTGGAAATGTCTGAAAAATTGTCAATTTGGTTGAAACAAACTTTAAATTCAGCAGGATAAGGGTTCAACTTCACTCTGCCAGGAAAAATATAAAACAAACGAAAAAAAGGTCAAGGAGCTATTTTTGTGTGAACAAATTTTTGATGATAATTTATATATTTTTCAAGCTGTGTGATAGATTGTGTGTGTTTGTGTTTTTTACCCGAGAATATCATGTGAAAAAAGGAGATATTTTGTAATCCTTGTAGACTCCACTGGTTATAGGCCAGTGAGAGTGTTGTCATGGCAATGTGTCCACCATTTACCCTTGTGTATTTCCATTATAACAAATTTACAGTTAAGTTCTTATCAACCCATTTTCAGACAAATATATAATTCATACATAGTGATTTGTATGAAAAAAAAATATCTAAAAAGGTTGGGGGAATTGATAATTGTCAAGACCCTGTCGAGACAATTATTTATTCCCACAACTGAGTTTGATATTTGTTCATACAATACACTAAGTGTGTATTATATTTATCATATAACTTCTATTTGCATTATTTTTGTGGATGTTTCAGGCAGAAATGCAAGTTTCTGAAAATAACCACATTGTGTCATTGTTCTATAAATGTCCATATGATATCATAAAAAATAGCAAATGGGATGTTATCACATGTATATTTGTATAGTTATAAGATAACAAGATTCAGACAAGCCCAAAATAGATGAATTTTCAGATGATATTTTCGAGTTGATGAAATTTAAAATTTATTTTTTCTCAGTGGCATCAATTTTCACTTAGACCATCTCAAACAATTGTATTGTTTTCCCATTAACATGCCCACCTTCAAAGAAGTGGGGTTATAATGCTTGGCACTAGTCGGTCTGTCCGTCCGTAGACCGTTTTTGTCTGGAGCATATCTCAGAAAGTATGCAAGCTAGAATCATGAAACTTCACAGATGGATAGATCTCAATGAGTAGAAGTGCAGTGCACAAGAACCATAAATCTAGCCATCTTTTGTTGATTGACAAAGAATAGGCTATTGACCTGCTTTTATGGGGGCATAAATGTTTTACAAACATCTCTTGTTCCTTTAAATTCCTCTACCGTGAAGAGATGAAGAGGATTTTGTTGATTTCATGGATGTATGAAACTTTAAACCTAATTACACTATATGAATACATAAAGCTGATTCATACATGAGTTTGATTAGGTTTTAAGTTTCACATCTCCACAAAATCAATAAATATTCTTTTCATATCTTGTCATTTAACATCATGAAGCAAAAATGTAAAAATATGTCAATTATGAAAGATATTTTTTCATGGGACTTTCTAGAAACCTATAATATAGCTCTGTATTACAATTGTTTTTACTGAGAAATTAAACTAATTTTGCAGCCAATCAGAATGCATGAAAATTGATGGAATCATCTAAAATTGAATTGCAAGTGCCCATATCAAGGGTTTAGTGCAAGACTGTACCATGTGTATATATATATTGTATATACTTTTAGTACAGTCTTGCACTGAACCCTCGATAAATTTATAGGCACTAGCAATATCTTTCTGCTAATCCCTCAAAATGATGTCTTCGACTTAAAATATGGGCGTGTCTTTGTTGAAGCATTAACAATTTTTACCCTCATTTCGGAACACCACTCGGCCAATCTCACAATCAACCTCGGATGTACATAGACAGACTATTTTCATAAATTACGGGAAAACCTAGGAAAAACTCGATGACGTAAGTTGAAATGGCGTTAACCCTCAAAACTTTGAGTGAAAACATTCGTCGTCGCCAGGGCGATGTTCCCAATTATTTTACTAGTAGACTTACACAGACTGTTTAAGGCCTCTTGTTTGGAACCATGTAATAACAATATGTGATTAAGAGAATGTTTGTTTTATTTGAATATCACTTTCTCTGCTTATCTGTTAAACTTTTTATGGTCTTGGGGCCTGTTTTACTAAACATCTTACAATTTTTTTTTTGTGCAAGTCAAAATTTAAAGTTGTTTCTACAGAAGTAACTGAATATCGAATTTTGACATGTGTCATCCATTCGAAATATCTTCTAATGACGATTCCAATCAGATATTGCAGGGCAGAATCTAACAATGAAAACACAAGGTACAATTTGATTCGACTTATTAAATTTTGCACAAGAAGTCAGTAAAAACAGGCCCCAGGTTATCCTTATTGTCCCTTCACTACTCTGTCAATCCTTCTCTTTTAATGCCCCCACACTGACAGATTGAGGGCATATTGTTTTTGTCCTGTTTGTCAGTGACAGTCCCCCCAAACTCATTGGCCATAACTTTTGAATGGTAATTGATAAGGACCTTAAATATTTGATTTTTATCTCGGCTGTTGTTTGAGAAAACCTGAAGTATTGTGATCACCTTGGCATCATTCGTGTTGGTGTTGGCATGGCATACTTTTACCTTGTCCTTATCTCTGCTTTTATTGAAGATATCTCCATGAAACTTGGCATGTGTGTTCACCATCACAAGACCAATCCAGATTATCAAAGGGATAAATCAGAATGCATTTCTGTAAGAGTTTAAGAGTTATAACCCAAGACTAAGATTTTTTGCATTATCCTGTACCTGCAGCTGGTTGATTGCACCCGTGGGTGATGCTCTTGTTATGGAATTCTCATTCGGAACACCATTCGGCCAATCTCACGATCAACCTTGGATATACATAGAGGGACTATTAAAAATTATGAAAAACCTTGGAAAAACTCGATGACGTCAGTTAAAATGGTGTTAGCCCTCAAAACTTTGAGTGAAAACATTCGATGTGGCCTACGCTACTCGTTTAAGTCACTGACATGAAACCATCATACTCTAATATAAATATCTTTAAATTCTTAAATAACGGCTAAAAATATTAATTTTTGAGAATGATTAGTCATTCTCAAAAATTAAGATTTTTCAGCCGTTATTTACTGAAAGAGATCTAAATCTACAGTGCTAGTTTTTCTTACACTGTTTACGCCTAACAAAATGCACAATTTTGTTACATACCCATCCGCCTTGCATACATCCAAGGTTTGTTGCAGTTTATGGAAATGGCCAAGTGATGTTCCGAATGATGGAATTTTGTCAGCATGCAGTAGGGTTACCTTATTTCTATAACAACAACAAAGCATAGAAAATCTACTACTATTTATTGATTAACACATTTCATTATGAAACAATTCATCCACCATTTACACAAATGTATCATCAGGACAAAGCTCATGTAGGAAGGAATTGTGGCAATCTGAATCTGGCATTTCTCCTCAAAACCCTATACTATATGTACTGAACTAGACAAATCTATAAAGTACCTACAATATGAGATTTGAATGTATGAATAATGAAAACATATATTTTGAAACCAAAATCAGTCCCAAGATTGTGCAACATAGGACTGGATGCATAAATATAGGATAATCATTTGTTTCAGGTAAGATCGATTTATATTTCATTGTACGACAAAAGCTATATTTTCACCAGTGGCAAAGCCAAAAGTGAAAATAAAGATTAAGTTGTTCAAAAAATGAGATATAAATCCATCTTACTCAAAAACAAATGATGATTTTATTTCTTTAAAGCAAAAATGAGACAAAATGTCAAAGAAGTTTAATGAAAGTGCATCATTTTGCATACGATTGCTTTTCAACATCATGACATTATTTGTTTATTTTAGGGATGGTAACGAGTATTCGATTAATCGAGTACTCGATCAAACGTCCGATTATCGATTACCAATTTCACTAATCGACTAATCGGTAAAAAATGAAATCATAGGAAATTCGTTTCCGATCCCATTGTTTTACACATTCTCTCAAAATAACGATCTTTAATACGAAATACTGCACAGCTTGGGATAATGTATGCAACACCTAGTCGTCTGTCGATCTTCTAACCCGTCAATATTTTTTTCCGAATTTGCAATCAAGCGTCAACTGTCATTGTTTTTGCTGTCAAACAAAACATGTCATCATGTAACTTTTCGCACCTTCGACTGACTCATAGTACTCTGATCAGGGAGGATACGATTTAGTTGGATCTTCGTATCAACGTCGTGTTGCATCTTCGTTCCAAACCTTGTAACGCAATCTTATCGATATTGCAGTTACTTAGTTTTCCTCTACCGAAAATTATTTATTTAACCGATGAATATCGTCCTAGAAAGATTACCAAAAATTGACTCTCTAAGCAAATATTTTACGATTTTCCGTTTCTTCACATAAATTAGCAATCAAACACTGTATATCTTTACGCTTGAAGTCACAGAATTAATGGTCAGAATTCATCAATTTTATCCGAGTACTCGATCGGAAAGGTGAACGAGTAATCGACTAGTAAAATTGGTACTCGTTACCATCCCTAGTTTATTTGGCTTTGCTTAGAGTCAAAAAGATGAAATGCACGACAGCAAGGTATAAAATATTTGGTAACTTCACTCGTTAAGTTGTTCATCAAATGAGAATGTACGGTTATTTTCGATAATCCACTGAAAGCATTAAAGAATTAATTAAACGGTATATTTTGAAATTAAAATTGAGTCCAAAGTGGATGATGACTATGAATAGACAAAATTGGGCACGTAAATGATGATGCTGTTTATTTGAAACCAAAATCGCTGTTATCTACAGCAGTAAAGCCGTTTATGACCCAGCATGAAATAGCTGCTGTTCAGGGGGTACCCAGAACCTCTAATCTACAGCTGAGAAGTTGACATTTTAGTCACCCAAAAACATAATGATCCTATTCACAAGGAAAACATGCCAAAATGACAATAAAATTGACAATAAACTAAAATTTGAATTTCAAAAAAAATGAATTTCAAAAAAAAAAATGCAAGCAATTTGTTTCAAGCAATTTTTCCTCTTTTCTCAATGTTTCCCTGTTATTGTGTAGTCTATTTTCAATGGGGGTGGGGGGATGGGGGGGTGGACAATTGAAATTGAAAAAGGATATCATTTAGACAGGTTCATATTGCTAGTTTGGGGTTTTAAATATTTAAACATTCTTTTTTTTTTAGCATTCATTTAGGCTTAAAAGCATATAGCAATAATCTTAAACAAACCCCTGTGAAGATAAGTCTCAATTCATCAAATATCAGACAATGAGTTGAGTGCCATCAAGGCAGTAAAAATCCTAAGGCTACAACATCTTCAACATGGCCATTGGTGATAATTTTAGCACATATCAACATGGCTATTGGTGCAGGGCTTGTGTTAGCCTTTGATATTGGGGAGTCATTGACTCCTCAACTAAGAAATTCTGGGAGTCAAATCTGAATTTAAATGGGGTCAAAACGACAAAAAAAGCAAATCATTAGTAGAATATTGCATAATGAAGTGTCAATTTCACTATTTCTTGTAATGATATGAAACAAGTAATAAATTTGTAACACTTTAGAAAGTAATTTGTAAAAAATCTTAGGTATAAAACCATGATTTGACCTTTAGTAATTCCTTTCAAGGGGGTCAAAATGACCCCCTTGAATGAAACTTCTAGGGGTCAAATCAAGATTTTTTTTTGGGGGGGGGGGGGTAGGGGTGTCAAAACCCTGGTTTAAGAGTCAAACATGAGCCCTGTTGTTGACAAGCTAAAATAACTCGAGATAAGAAAGCTGCTGCTCAGCTCAAGGAAATAAGCTCCCAATTTACAATCTCACACATGACAATCATACCAAAGTCACCAAGCTCTTCACACAAAATGCAAGGTTTACATGTATAACATACAAAATAATCTTATTTACACATGTACACATAGTGTAGCTCTATTTTACACATCCCTTTACTTAAATCCTTGTAATGCTGAATCCGGAATATTCCTGCTTTAGCAAAAGGAATAAACAAAGATCAATTTGCATATATGTGCAGTCTGATCTTGGTCTATACTACCCCATTTTTTTCTTTTTAAACTCCAAAAGCATTCTTTAAAAATAAATACTGTCTAAAGGTTAGTGATTCTAGTGCTTTCGGCACTTTGATTTTCAAGCAATTTTGTCTAGTTTTTATATATTTTTTTTTTCAACATGATGAGGGTTAAGGTATATATGATTTGTCACGAGACAAGCTGTTATAACAGCATCTCTAGGGGAATCAAACGTAACCCGTCACCAAAAAGGGGCCATCTAGGAACTTCATAAATTAGATATTTGATAAAAACATTGATTTCAATACAGGTCAAGCAGAGGTCAACACTTAACGCACTACCCAGGTGGTCACCTTTTCCCTGACGGATCACAAAATCACAAATCAGATTTCGGTCTAAAGATATGCCAGACACAAGATTTGTTTGTAAAACACCAATGCCCTGATATGATAGTGAAGTAATCAATTTCCCAGTCATACAACTTTATACATGGCATTTCAGAACATATGAACAGATCTGATTAAAGTACCAGAGTTCCAATGGAACTTTAACAAAGCAATCCTTCATAAAATCACATTCATGCATGAAGCAAGATATAGAATTATTCAATCTCTCTAAAATAGCAAAACACAAATTTACAGATAAATTGAAGCATACACAAAAAACTCAAAGATACATAAGACATTGTTAAGTATTATAACAATAAAGTCTTTCACAAACCAATATAACTGGTTAATATGAAAGGGTGAAGAAAACAGGTCACTGTTAAAAACAGATTTATATATTTACAAATTATACTCAAAACTTTGTACTGGCTTATTGTACAAGAAGTGACTTAATATACACGTTTTCATCAAAATAGTCTTACATAAATTACACTAGTGAAATAACTATGCAAATGAGGTCAGAGCTAATAGCAACGCTATTTTGTAGCTGCAAAAATGACGTCATAATGTATATATTTTGACGTCAGTTTTAAACAGCATTATAACTTTCGCAGAAAATTGAAATTTTGAATTTCGAGAATTTTGACAATTTTTCACAAAAATTTGGGTCATATTATAAATAGAATATAAAATTTAAGCTCATAAAATACCGAATTTATTAAACTTGTCATCTATAAACAAATAAAAACTTGGCGCAGCCTCGTTTTTATCTGTTTATAGATGACTCGTTTAATAAAATTTGTATTTAATGACCACTGATATATTATCCTCTATTTTCCAAATATTCATTTACAGTATTCCCAAATGGTACTTTTTCGAGTGACATGTCACATATATGTTAATATCCACTTATTTTATTCCTACCTCAAAAAGGACCTTAAATCCATCTAATTATTTCTGAAACCAATCAAAAAGGCCTTGTTACTCTTTTCAAATTGCACTAAAATCATTCCACGATTTCATTGGATATGGGAGCCAAAGATCAGTAGTTGAAGACTCATAAATCTATCGATACATAATAACATTATTATTCTATATAATGCCGATTGATTTCAATCATAAACAATGCAACCAATGCGATCATTATTCAAAATTCACTCATCCCACTCATTCATTTTCATTCCAAAACTTCCCCCATGTCAATTTCACAATGTTTTAACAGTAAACACATGATGATTTTAAACTCTCCTCTTCATATCAACTAAAGAACTACTTTCTCAATATGAGACATTCTCCTTTTCTTACAATGTTGTGTTATTATCATGGCATCATAATTTTCCATTATTTTTTGCTCACTGGAATCAGCTCTCTCTTCATATATTCTGATGTACTCAAGTTAACAGCCTGGGCTTGTTTTAACTCTTGTTGTTTCTGAAACGATGACAAACAAGAATTTGTAAACCATCATTTATATAAGGGACAGTCAATCAGGTGCCTTTGTTAAAATTAAGATTTTTAAAAATCTTAACCCTTGTCATGCGGAACCCGGAATATTCCTGCTTTGGCAGGAGCTATAGACAAACATCATCCTGACCTACAGTTGGTACTTTCAGTGCTTTTTGCCCTTTGATTTTGCTGAAATTTTTGAGCCAAAATTTATTTAGCATGACAAGAGTTAAGATTTCTAATTGATATATCTCACGTAGAAATTGCACAATTCAGCTAGGTATATACCAAATAAACATCTTAATCCTACCAAACAGACCTCTGAAAGATTCTCCAAATCTTGAATTAACATTCTACCTTTAATTTGTTTTCAATTTTCCAGAGTAAAGGAAAGTTTAACTAAGAAGACTCAATTTTCTTGTTCTTCTCTGATGGATAACTGCTCTTTGTTCATGATAACAAACTGGTACAAACTGGGTGCAAGTTATACCTCACTTTGCATCCAAGTGCAGACTCAATTTTCTTCTCGTTCCATGATGGATTACTGCAAGTGCATGTGCAAAGAGGGGTATTATTTGAAAACAGTTTGCCCCGTTTTATCACCCTGATTGCAGGGAAGGCTTGAAAAATCACTACCAACATCTTGACTCTATTCTTTACACATGGATTCCATTGTACTCTGCTTGTCTTCAGCCTGACACTCAATTTCTCATCCTCCAGGCTTGCCTCTAGGCTGGTGACATTACAAGTTTTACTCTAACCTCTATAGAGGCCGAGTGGTTAGCGTGCTCGACTCGTAACCTGGTGGTTGCGGGTTCGAGCCCCACCAGAGGTGGGTAGTGTATTTGGGCAGGACACTTTACAGACAGGGCCCCAGTCCACCCAGCTGTAAAAGTGGGTAGCAGTGGTTAGAACCCATTGCCACTCTCTATGTGTAGGATAAGATCTGGAATGAGTTAGGACCACGATGGAAATAAGAGTCATTCCACCCTTTATCGTGTTATCCTCGAGTAAAAAAAATAAAAACAAAAAAAACCAAGATGTGTTTGTGAAACACTAATGCCCCCGTAACAGCATTTTTTTTTCAAAGTTTGACCTTGACAGATGACCTTGACCTTGTCACATGACCTTCACCGTGTCACATGACCTTGACTTTGGAGTACAGCTTTGTATGTCAAATACTTTTGGAGAAAAGGCAAAGGTTAAGTTTTCGGGTTAAGTTTTCGGACAGACAGACGGACGGACAGACAGACGGACATGAGTAAAACAATATGCTCCCAATTTCTCCATACAGGGGCATAAAAGATATAAACATACCAGCATTATCTGCATTTCTATAGCCTGTAATTTGACAGTTAATTTCTCATCTTCTAGGCTGGTGACATTACAAGTTTTACTCTAACCTCTTTATATACATACCAGTGTTATCTGCATTTCTATAGCCTATAATTTGACAGTTAATTTCTCATCTTCTAGGCTGGTGACATTACAAGTTTTACTCTAACCGATATATAAACATACCAGTGTTATCTGCTTTTCTATAGCCTGTAATTTGACACTTAATTTCTCATCTTCTAGGCTGGTGACATTACAAGTTTTACTCTAACCTCTATATATACATACCAGTGTTATCTGCATTTTAAAGCCTGTAATTTGACACTTATTCATCTGTGCTGGCCTCTAGGCTGGTGACTTAGCAAGTTATTTTTTAACCTCTATATATACATACCAGTGTTATCTGCATTTCTACAGCCTGTAATTTTACACTCAATTTCTCGTCTTCTGTGCTGGCCTCCTGGGCTTTCTGTTCTAACAGGTTCACTTCAGATGCCCTGTAATGTACACCAATACAACTTTTATACCTGTTTTCTGCACTGTCAGCAATTATGGCTTTAATGTAATGTATAGTCCAGTTATCTTTCTTCTTGTTATCCTGCATTACGCTACATATTAACCTATTCCAACATAATCCCTTCTCTAACATAAGTACTGTAAAATCATTGTGGAAAATGAAAATTTCTTCATTAATCAGGGATCCACACTAACACTAACATCAGTCCTCAGTCCAATGATTTTGCTCTTTAACATACTTGGATTTTCATTACCCGAAAGCAAACTTTTGAGGTAAAAGAAGATATTGCATGTGACAAGCAATTTCTTCTTTTCCCTATGTATTCCTTCCTATATTATGCTTTTCTAAATGAATTTCAATGATATTGAATTTTTAATGAGGACCTGTTATTCTAGAGTGGACCTGTAAAAATTCGAACTAGCAAGTCATGCAGTCTTGTTAGAAAAAAATATCTAATGTCAAAAATGTTACTGTATTTCCTCTAATAATAGCACCCTCCCTAAAAGTAGCACCCCTACATTTTTTACTAAGAAAACGCACTTCAAGTGCCTGAATTTTAGGAACTTTTTGAAACTTCTTTAAATTGAGATGAACTTCCTCTAAACAATCATTTATATGATTGTTTAGAGGAAATTCACCTAAAATTAAAGATAAAAAGGGCCTAAAAGACATCAATTGTAATGATTTTTAAATCAGAAATGCATACTAAATAAAACCTGCCTGACCATGTTTTGTATAGCTCCCATAAGCGTTTATCAGGAGAAATACGGTACTTACATTTTTCTAACAAGAAAGACAAGGATTTTAACTTTTAATGGATGTATGCCTAAAATTCACTGCCCCTGTAGAAACATCAAACTCATCTTTGTTTGACTATCTATCTGTAAAGGTGACATTGACCTTGCTTCTAAGGACCTTAAAGTTTTGCATGTTACATCATCCCAAATTTGTGATCACCATGACTTGTTGTTTAAACATCCATCCATAAATGTCAGGTGTATGGGAGAAACAAAAATATTTTGCTATAAATTTAAGCATTGACCTCAATAAACCCATCACATTTTAAGTTCAAACCTAAACTTTAAAAAATAAACATTAGTCCTGCCCTGTGTTCAGGATGACAAAATGGTGCAAACTGTTTGCAAATTATATCCTTTTTTGTACACTAGTTCACTTGCAAAGGGGGATATGATTTGCGGACAGTTTGCACCATTTCAAATGTCCACATACCACAGTGAGTAGACTTTATCGAAGGTAACTTTAGTTTCAGCTGGTATCTCCTTCGTACTGTACTGCCCTTCTTCCTCCCTTGTAAACCTGCTGGGAACCGTCGAGGCGTTGGGTAGAGGGGGTCCTTCTATAGGGGTGACCGCTGTCACAGGTAACGTCTTCACAGTCTGAATAAAAATTATAGATGTATTATTACCCATTTGCAATAAGGTACCATCTGGTAACACCATCTGATACATTGTTGTTCAACCCGACATCAAATTTCCAAAATAAATGTGTTTTATTGGGAAAAATTCCAGATTCAAAAAATCATCCAGGAAAAGTCTGACCAGGGTCAATTATTTTCACAATTCCACTATCACTTTTCATGCAATGGGTCATTATAAAAAGTTACCATCTAATTTAAACACCCATAATAATAAAAAAGAACGACCTCCTTTACTGAATTATCCTTCTGAATCTTTTTTTTTTCGAAACCCTTGTCATGCTGAACCCGGAATATTCCTGCTTTGGCAAGAGCTATAGACAATCAGCCTGTACATATGTGCAGTCTGATGTTAGTCTACACCACCTGTTTCTCATTTTCAAACCATTGTCAATAGATTTAGTTTTTCAAATAAAAATTGACCAACAGTTGGCACTTCGAGTACTTTTTGACCTTTGATTTTGATGAAAATTTTTAACCAAAATTAATTCAGCATGACAAGAGCTACTTAATTATCCTACTGATTGGGTTTTTTTTATATTAATAAGAAGGTTAAAGTAAAGTCTAAAAATTTTGTTGAGAATTACCTCATCTGCTGTGGCTTCCAACAAGACAGGATTCTTCAATCCTTGTTTATTTCTGGAGATGGGACCAAATTTGGAGATTGTTGGGGAACCTTCAACAAATGGAATATGGTCTTCTGTGAAATTGGAACTCGTACCTGAATAATACAAGTTTGAAAATTGTAATTTTACTTGTTGTTAGTTTGTATAATGAGCTATCTATATGACCGCATTAATCAATTTTTCAAATTTAAAGAATGTTATGAAGTATTAACCCTTTTCAAGCTGATCCCAAAAATTCCTGCTTTAGCATGTATGCTGTCTGATCTTAGTCTAAACCACTTGAATTTCCTTCTGAAACCGAAAAAGTTTTGAAACAATATTTCATGCTGTTGGCACTTTGATCTTAGGCCAATTATGCCAAGATTCATATTCAGCATTTCTGACCATTTCTTACCATCCTCGACATCTAAGTAGGCAGTATTTGCCTTTATTGATGTATTTCTACATTTTCTTCGGTTTTATGGTCGACTCCGCCGGAAAGCAAGAAAAGGATTAATTCATCATTGCAAAGCTAAAGATTGCAAGTGCCTTAACTATGCACTTCTTCTGTGGAAGAAAAATTAAAATATTGAAATCCTGCCCCAAATGTTACCCTATTTAAAAAATTTAATTATTTGTAAAGGAATTAACAGAACTTTCAGCAGCATTTTAGTAGCATTGATGCACCTAACTATATCTAGCTGTCATTTCTACCAACAGTCCAACCACAACACTTAACTGGGCCCCAAGTTGTTTATCCCACTCATGCATACTACTTGATATGTGTCAATTGACTTATGTTAACCCTTGTCATGCTGAACTCAGAATATTCCTGATTTGGCAAGAGCTATAGACAAACATCAGCCTGCACACATTTGCAGTCTGATGTTCTCTACACCACCTGTTTCTCACTTTCAAACCAGAAATGTAAATAGATTGTTTTTCAAAAAAAGATTGACCTACAGTTGGTACTTTCAGTGCTTTTTGCCCTAGGATTTTGTTGAAAACTTTAGCCAAAATTTATTCAGCATGACAAGGGTAAATCATGTTATGTACATTAAATACAAACAGTCATCTGCAAAAACAACCCCTTAGCATTAAGATGCAAGAGTAACCAAACTCGTAAAGAGCAGTTTTACCAAAGCTAAATATAAAAGAACTTCCTTACTGCTAAAGTAAGCCAAAGGGCTTGGTGATTCGTAGGATGTTGTCTGTGTGTTTGATGTCCAATAATTGTCTCCACCGGTGTATGCTGATGCTTGACTGTCTTCACTCCCATAACTTGATGGAATATAACTGGTGTTTTTATTCATGTAATTATCCTTCGAGTCATAGTTTGCTATTGAGTTATATATCGTAGTTGTAGTTGGTATCCTTGAGGGTGTGTGTACGCTTGTCTGTGTGTCATGGTGCATGTCCCAATTACTAGGGGTCGCATAACTGTCCTGGTACGCCAGTTTTTCCCTGCTGGACTGACTGACTGTAGATGACATGTAATTACTGGCTGTATAGCTAGACGAGACATGAGGTCGCGCCATCGACGTGGCTGTAATCGTACTCTGGTTATAGACAACACTCTGATGTGAGGGAGTGGGTAGGTTGTGTTGACTTGTAAATGGTTTCGGTGTTGTGGGTGGTGTAGGCATTGGAGACTCCAGATTTGAAGTGACGTCTTTCCAATATGGAAAATCTTTATCTATGTTTCTCCAACCATCAGTTGACTTCTTTCTCTAAAATGGTTAGGAAATTCATAATAGACTATGAGCCAGTATACACCCCCCCCTCCCCCCCCAGGGGGAATTTTCGGGACTATGTTTTTTTGAAAGCCCAATGTCTAACGAGTATATTCTGAAAGTCTGCAACTTGGCTGTTGGGGCTTTTAGGAGTTATTGAGGTCAAAGGTCAACAGGTGCACTTTTTCTATGAAAGCATAAATGAGCTGAATTTGAAATGGTATATTCAACTATCTTTTCATGAAATTGAGCAGGAAATGGTTCTAGATGAATCACTAAATATTTTTCTGCAGGGAAATTTCATTTTAGGGTAATTTTATGATAATCTTAATGAAATCAAAGTACTGAAAGTGCTGAAATCGGTTCATATATAAGAGATTAAACCAAAGACAATAGGCCATTTCAGACCAAAGGAGGATTTTTTCCTTATATTTTCCCATCAACTTAAACAATAATTTGCCTGAAGGTAATTTGTATCATTTGTCATTTGATTTCTATTGTATTATATAATTTGTTGGTTTTAAAGCTTAAGTCAGCCAGTGCAATTAAATGAATATTATATATTTACGTAGATAAATTGAAAGGAAATCTTGTTTTTTTTAAGTTTCTACGAATAAAATACATTTTGCGGCAACTTTAACAGCTCAAAATTATTGAAAGTATCAGCTGTGACAGCTTTGAGAGTAAACTGCGTCTTCATAGATTTAATCAAAGAACTGAAATGACTGTATATCTTTGCTTATATACAAGTTCAAACATAGGGAATACGCTTTTTCATTCTTAAAAGTGGAACATCCCTTTTGCTTTCTTTTATATCTTGTGTTCCTTGTAAAAGTTCATGTTGATGTCAGATTGTGTCCACTGTAGTTTTGCTTTATATTAGTTTAGGTATAGATATAAAAGCATTATAGATTTACTTGTATGTATAATGAAAGTATAGATAAAATGGGACAAAAGCTAGATTTTGCGGTTTTTTTGTTTGCATAAGCACTTAATCACAGTTTCTAATAATTAAAACAGTTACTCACTGTCATTCAAATATTGAATGGTTTAAGCTTTAAAGCACATAACTATTACTTTTTTATAGATCAAAGTACTGAAAGCACTGAATGTCATAGATAAAAAGAGACCAAATTTTTATCTCTTAAGAGTCAATTCCATTTTTCTTTAGTGTAACAACAGTTATCACAATTGTGTGAGTCTGGGGTACGGACAAAAGCCCACTGGGTCAAAAGCCCACTGGGACAAAACCCCAGCGGACAAAAGCCCACTGGACAAAAGCCCACCCAACATAGGACAAAAGCCCACTCAAAACATAAATTAATGATATGAATAAGTCTTATCCAAATTACATTTTCTTTTGTTTTTGAATTTATCTTTATTGTATTTAAGAGCATTCCATTTATATTTTGTCTACTCTTGTCTACCATTTATTCAGCAAATTCCAAAATGAACATGAATGAGAAGCCCATCAAAGTATGATTAAATTGATTTATTGTGAGACTTTTATAGTGTATTGATTAATTAATTTATTAATATTTTTTTAAATCATCCTTTAGATTAATCATTTAACTTCTTTAGAATATTGTCTCAACATTGTATAGACATTGTTGAGTTTCATCTACTATAGACCTATAAAAAATTTTAGTGGGGTTTTGTTTGTTTGCCTTTGCAAAAAGTAAGATGTTTTGTTTTAATCTTTTTCATGGTTGATTAAGAATTTTACATTAATGTTAAATAAATTATCCTTAATCAAAAACCTATTACTTAGATATTAAGCTATCCGTATAGGGTGAAATAAAAGTATGCATCGGTAACACCTATACGACATCTACTCTTCTTCAACACTATGTGACACCACACCTTGTATATCTGTGAGTCTAGAAGGGGCCATGGGCTTTCTTGAATGTAAAATGGAATTCTTTCTAACCAACTCTTTGCCCATTAAGTGGACTTGATTATTTACAATATTCAAACCTTAATGGAAAAGTTATGTTTCCAATGGATATTCACATTGTTAGATTTTGCAAACTTGTTTCTGGTGTACTGAATGCTATTTTGTTTCTCAAAATTTGTTTTTGTAAAAACATTTCATCAGAAAATTTATATTTTGTTTCTTTGTCTTAAGGCATATAGCCAATATTTTTGGAAGATGACCACCCTTTCCAGCAGATAAAAAGCAAGGGGCCTGGTAGGTCAAGTAAATTGAATAGCTAGACTGAATATCAGTATTCAAATTTAAGTTTATATGAATCCTATTGTGAAACTTTTTCATGAAAAATTATCATTTATATAGAAGCTGATCAAAATGATGACTACATCAGCTATAAATTAATACTATTGATACTTATTAAAGAGCTCACAAACAATTTTTTTTAAAAAAGTCACATGTTTTTCTTAAAATGTATGTGCAGAAATCATTATTTATCAATTGCTCTTTGAACATTTTTTAGTTTACAATCCTTTTAATATGCTTTGTGTGTGGACATAAGCACTGTTAGCATAAAGATTTTTTTTGCTTACATTGCACACTAATCACCCCAATTTACTCTTCAATCTAACAAAGATATGTTTATTTAATTTCTGAAATAAATTATCTTGTGGGATGAGCATAAACATTTTCAGTTTGGTAAGTGTGAATGAGATATATATTTTAGGATTTTTGTTCATTCAAAAATTCTATAGTGAAATCTAAAACTCCAAATATAATTTTTTGTGGCCTCCCCACACTATCTTCTTGCCAGATTTTGAATGCAAAATACAGTAAAAAGGTATATTAAAATACGATAAAGCTCTCGTCCAGGATGTCCACCATGACTTGAATTTAACATAAGTGTTTGTTTTCTGTTTCTTACCAAATTTGATAATATCATTAATGTATATATAAATATAGATCATACTGCAAATTAGTAATCACTTAAATTTTGATGAAATTCTCTAAGGTTATGTTGCAATACTGTTGATATTTTGAAACTGATGAAACGAAATCCTTGTTAAAATAGAATTCTTGTTTTTTTACCTGCTTGACTCATTGTTCTCACACAAGTTTTTTTTTTTTTTCATTTTCAAATCCCCTGTCCTTTTCCATCAAAATGTTAATGCTCATGACTTAATATTTGATTTAACTTAAATTTCATTTGTAATTCTAATGCAATTTTTACGATGTTGCAGGCTTAAGACAAAACATGAAGTTTTATGGAAACAAAGAGAAGCTTTGGAAAAGAGATGTTTACAGAAACTCTAGATGTATCTTTTCTCTAAGACGAAGGAAAATTCATTGACCATATTCAAATATCATTTTACAAACCACTCTTATAAAAGAGTATGTGATGACCATCAGTTTGAATTAGCATTAAGCTATGTCAACTGGTATCGTTATAAGGTTATAATGTTAAGAGATTGAATGGTTTACTATTTAGCATACATTTATATATCAATTTAGATATGATGCCCATTTTGTGTATGAAAACCAGTCATAAAATGCTAATTGTATTATGTCAATCCTCTTTGATCTGTTTCACTAATTGAAGTAGGATAATTTCATAGTGGAAAAAAATCCTTGGTAGAAGACTTTTTTGCCAGATTTCAAAGCTTTCGGTACATTGCTTTGTACAAAATGGATCAAACAAATATACACAAATCAGTTCAAATCTGAATAACTTTTTAACTAGATTTAATCATGATGTTCAGAATATTGAACAAACCACAGAACTTACGTTACTGACAAAGGGATGAGATATGCAATTAGGGTAATTTATATAAGGAAATAAAAGTAAATTGGAAAAGAAATTCAAGATTATAACATGCAAATCATATTTCGGTACTTTCAGTGCTTTGAATTTCAACAAATAAGCCTGTTCTCTTCAAAAATGTCTTGAAACTTTTATGAATTTGAATCACCTGTTCATTGAATTGAATCATGACGTTCAGAATATTGTACAAACCAAAAAACAAATATTGCTGGCAAAAGAGTGAGACATTACTGAACAAATGGAGTGAATTTGTCACAATAGCTCCCCTTTACCAGATTTTTTTTTATCAATTATGGAGAAAAGCTAAGGTAAGCAAAACTAAAAATTGCACATATGATAGTTTCAAATTATTCAATTGTATAACAATTATAAGTAAATTTGAATGGATTGGAAAATAAATTCCTGTTTATATTGTGTTAAAACCTTTATAATAAAAAAGTCATATTTTGGTACTTTCAGTGCTTTAATTAGCTAAAATTAACCAATATGTTTACAGTTGGCTTGAACCTTTTTTGTAACTGTGTATTTTATTGAATGATTACATGCTGAATATGATCATTCCAAATTATAAGCATCTAATGACAATAAGTTTTACTAATATATATTAGTATAGTTATGACACTGGCATACTCAGGCCATTATAGTAATCACATATTGGGCACATTTAAGCAAGCAATGTTAAAAAACTTTGTTCATATGCTTAAAGGTACCCTCCAGCATGTCCAGACTAATATAATTATTGGAAAAGTAAGCAGAAAAACTTTTTAAATCATGTAAAATCTATATAAGCAAAAAACGTCGGTTTTCAGTACTTTCAGTGCTTTGATTTGCTAAGAATAAACCTGATATGTGCTCAAATGCCTTGAAACTTTTCTTTTTTATTTACCTTTAAGAATTATGTAATTCAAAATATAATTAAAATCAAATAAAAACATATATTGACAAATGGTGAAATATGAATAATAGTATAGTTATAGCTTTGACTTGATCATGCCATGGCTTTAATCAGTTTTTGAACAAAATTCAAGCAGGAAATGTCTAATAAACTTTGCTTGTAGGCTTCAAGGTATCCTCTAGCATGCTTAGAATAAAAGAAAATATTGTTAAAGACAGAAAAAATATTTTTAAATCTTGATAAAATCTTTATTAGCAAAGAAAATTGTTGATTTTCGGTACTTTCAGTGCTTTGATTTGCCCAAAGCCTCTCTGAAAATCACACAAATGTGTTTAATCTTTGAAATAATGTTTTGGGTATTGAATTATGTTGAAAAAGGTCCAAAGAAATTATCAAATCAACAAAATAAATATAAATTTCTGACTAAAGGTTAAGATTTAAATTAGTGTGCACTGGGTGACCTTTGACCTCAATAATTCCTAAAAGCCCCAACCGCCAAGTTGCAGACTTTCAGAATGCTGTAGATACAACATTGTGTCACCAAACAACAACACTTGTATACTATTTATCATTATTTCCATAAATTTCAGACACTATTATATCAGATATATTTTTCACATGGAAGGACATGGCCATGCTGTGATGTAATTTGGCAAGTTTATTTTTTTAAATGTTTGTCAGCAATTGGGGTAAATGCTTATTAATATCCTAAAACAAAAAGGTTAATATATTTAGCTAAGGTGAACATATTTCATCACTGTCTTACCGAAACCATGTAACTCCAGCTTGTCCAAGCTGGTATGAAGAGGTTTAGTTACACAACCATGACATTACTTTTCAATCTTAGATTAGCTGTAGAATGAGTAAATACATGTATCACAAAAAGCTGAACGACCTTAACCTTAAAGGCAAACGGCTCATTACTAAGAGTCTGCCATTCAAGGGCAAAAATCATTGATTATACTAGGTTGGGGAACATACAGCATCTTAGGCAGTATTTATACTAGGCATGGGAGAGGGATTAACACTTTTTTCCCCAAATGTTCAACAGTAGCAGGGTTTGATTTCTATAAACATAATGCATGAAAGACAAATCATCTCTCAAAAGTGTAGAATTTAGAATTCTAACTCATATAAAAATATCCCTGTCAGATTTAAAATGTGCACATTTCATTACTTAATTTGTTGGGACTAATTTTTGCATCAAATGTACAAATTTTGTCAAACATAATATTGTTTGTAAATAACAAATTTGAAAGCTTTTATCCCTCATAGCAGAAGCTACAAAATCTGTATCAGAAAATTTCTACGATTTTGTTAGTATTACTAATTAGAACCCAAATGATTGATTGTTTAAATATAGTTTAATGTCACTTTCAACAATTTTTCAGTCATTTCCCAGTGGCTGGAGCAACAATGGATTTCTCGGTTTTCATTACCCCATTTCTACCATTACATTCTTTCCTAGTCTCATGCTGCTATCCCAATTATGATTATCAACTCACGCGACACAAATGACATCAAAATTTAGGCAGGGTTTTAGTCTGACATCAAAAAAACAGGGTCCAAAGGACTCTACCATTGGGATCTTAGGGGTCCTTTCATGAGGTTTTGGAGTCCCTGCTTTAGATGAAAACTATTTCTATTAAAGCAACAACCTAGTTTTTCTGTGCATTTAGAGCTATTCCCTGTTTAAAGTTTAAGAAAGTGTTGAATATTTATATTATATCATATATAATATGATATATTATATTCATATTATATATTATTTTTATATTACTTGGCGCTCAACTTCAGGAAAGAAATGAAGACTGTTTAAAGACAGTCTTCAATTTTATTCTGAAGCTGATCACCAGAGGTTTCAAGGGAATTACACATAATTGTTTTGAGGGGCCTGGCTGCTTCTTTGGAAGTCTCAAACTCACAAAATCTGCATTCCTGAAAAATCTGTCTAGGATATAGATAGGGCAAGGGACTCAGAAATTTTAATGCTTCTCAAACTGAAAATAGGGCTGTGGAAATAAGGATTCTTTCCACTTGTCCATGGACAAGCAGAGTGTGATTTTCTACTTATCCAGGATTAAAATGAACTTGTCCGCAAAAAATAGAATAGAAAGATTTTGAAACAACACTGTATTTAAAGAAGAAAATGCTGAATGCTGAAACCTAGCATTTTCTTCATTAAAATCAGTGTTTTCTACTTTTTTATACAAACAATAACCTTTAAAATCTCTTTAATCTATAGAGAGCCATACCAAGATTGCCCTGGTATTTACTTGTCCACAGACAAGTGGCCTTGCAAAATGTACTTATTCACAGTTAGAAAAGCCCATGTCGGACAAGTTGGGCATGGGATTTCCACATCCCTGCTGAAAATCTTCTCTCACCTGTCCTGTGGCGACTGCTTCCTCAATAGGTTTACTAGTGGGCTGATTGTTGAGTGTGTATGTGTGCTGCACTTTGGTATTGGCTGTGTTTGTCATTGATGTATTTATATAACTATAATCTGAAGGTAGAATTAATCTTCAGATTATACATCGTTTTTTTCCTCTTAGAAGAGAATTCACTTTAACTTTAAGTATCATTTTAATCTTATTTAACTTATACATTTTGAGGGCTCATGCGAAAACAATTGTAAGTGTCAATAAATTTATAGATCTTTACAATAGTTTTGCGCAGACGCCTCAATATGGGTAGTCACAAAGTGCACATAAAATATTTGATAAATGTCTAAAGACTTATCCAAATTGAAATAAGACAATTGGAAGTGAGTTTTGTTTGAAAATTATTTGACACAAGGGCTACAAAACCTTGTGGGAAAAGCATAAGTTAATATTAACAAGCAATTTCTCATTTATTTTATCTAATTTTTTCTTCTTTAAAATGATAAGGGTTAATAAGAGCTTTCACTTGAAAGTTTAACCAAGTTGTGAAAGAATCCTACGACAATTCTTCAGGCATTTCTGAAACTCTGAAATCATCATAAATGCAAAATTTTAAACAAGTTTACAATTGATCAATGCCCATTCATTCTTTGAAACAAGGTTATTATTAAACAAGGAAATTCCGATAAATCCATACATTCTATTTTTTCTTGTGTGTCAAGGAAATATGAGAATCTTCAATTTGACAGACGTCTGACCTTGACTTTCTGGTGCAGCCACATTGTTGAGTGATGAGGTCATCCATGATGTCATAATGCTGTCATTGACCTGACGTGGCGGTACACCAGATATAGCTCCAAGCCTCTCGAATATATCTCCATTAGATATCAACTCTGCCTTCAGACTGATGGGTCCAACATCTAGTGGGTGGGGGTGTTCTAATGTCTTCATGTAGGCTTCTGATTCATCCACCTGCATCAGCTCGTAGTGGGGCCTGGGATAAACAAGAATTTATTACAATGGGTTTACAGTGAAACAGGGCTACATGTAGAGGGGGTGTTTTAGATTTTAGGATAATGAAAGAATGATAGTTCAAACTCTAAGTTGTTGTTTCTCATTGGAATCTTCTCATCCAGACGATTCAAATGAGTACCCACAACATAGGATTTCCTTGAGAAATAAAGATTTTAGACTGGCTTTTCCCCTCTTATTTCCACCTCTGGATAAATTTTGTCATAAGAACACAATGCAAAGCTAGCACTGACAAATTTTCAAGAAAGAAAACTAGTTTCTTTAATATATTATGATTATAAAAAGATGAAAAAATTGGCAATCTAGTTTAGAAACTAGGGCCCAAACACATACTAAAGAGTTAATCCAACCCCAAGCTGTGTTCAAAATGAAAAAAGAACAACAATTTTTAAAAAAATTAACCCACTTTATACCAGAGTGCACATGCGATTCGGGGCAACATTTCCAAAACATTAGCAAACATTTTTGACTCCTGAAGAATTGTTGTTAAACTGAACACTGGGATAAATAAACTTTGTGTTATGTAATCTAGCCTAGAAGTTTTTTAGAAAAGTTAAATAGAGTGATCAGCCTATTACCTAAATAAGTCTGGGAGGGACTCATCCACATTGAATCCTTTCTCTTCAAGCCTGCGGGTATCTTCACTCCAAATTTCCTCCATGATTTCCTCTTTATCATTATAATGTCCCTCAAACTGCTTGTTTAACTCCTGAAGTTGGGCCAACAGTGTGTTCCTTCTCTCCTGGAGGTTCTTCAAAGATTGTCTCTGAAGTTTAGATAAAACAATTTTGTTACAGGATTCTACTCTTACTTTTAATGGCCACCAGCCTGAAGGACCTATTAGCCACAAATCTTACAGGTCCTCCCTAATAAAAACAAGTCCTGTATGAAAAATCATACATCTTTACAATAATTATAGGAGTAATTTTTTTTACAGAAAACAGTGTGTTTAAAGAAGAAATTGCTTGTCACACGCAATTTCTTCTTTTTCCACCATGTTTTTACAGGGTAATGAAAAAAAGAAAAAAGTATGGGAAAAGGCAACTACTTTTCAAAGCTGGACAGTTTAGGAACTAAAATGATCATTTACAAGAGGCCTGAGGAACCTACAACATGGTAGGTTCTACCAGTCCTCCCTACAGTTCTCAGGCCTAAGGACTGGTGTTAGTGATGATCCCTGTGTTGGATTACATGTATTATCTGATAAGGGAACAGTGGTGGTTCTACTGAACTAACAATTACTTGAGTGAAACAAGATCTGTCATGAGATTTGTTAAGATAGAAGTTACTCTTAACTAAGACATACTTATCAATCGAGCCTTGGCTTTATGTTCTCTTGATCATCAGTCACTTGAACTATCAATATTTCCTTGACATCTTAAACTAACTCAAATCAAATTTGATGTAATCATCATTATAACTTTTTTTCAGTATGAGATTGGTTTATCTTCATTGAGTGAACAACTAAAGCTATTGAAAATGTAGCTTTGAATGCTGTCAAGCCCACAAAAATTTGACCAAAACTCCAAATAAGCATGATTTTAACATTTGACCTTGAGTAATAACCTTGACCTTGGAGCTAAGAAAATTTCTTTAAAATATCACTTCTTCTCCTGATAGAGCATGATTTTACCAAAATATTTCGAAATCCATCCATAAGCTATGCACTAGAGAAACTTTTTTTATTAACATTTAACCTTGACCTGTGACCAGTTATCTGGAAATTTCTGTCAAATAGCAAATCTACTCCTGACGGACAACAATTTATGCCAAGTTATTGAAATTCATCCATAAATGTAGGAGTAATTGACAAGAAAAATCAGACAGACATACAGACAGGCACACTATCATACCCACACAGAGTCTTCAATGTAACAACTTTGTATCACTCATCACATGTAAGCTCGACAAAAATGAAAGCTTTTAACACAAAAACAATAAATAATCTATTTTTTAATGCAAAAATGAGATGAAATATGATCCTTTAAAGATAAATTATCCTAAAGTGTGTCATTCCGCACATGATTAGTAGGCAATATTATTATATTATGGATATTATGGATATTATGGATTTGCCAAGATGATGCCAAATGTGAAATGATTTAGAGCAGGGTTCAAATTTTAAGTCATTTTACTAAATTTGCTGTGAAAATAAGAAGTGAAAATCTATCCAAAAATCTTGATAACCCATCAGAAAACACTAAAGAAACTCTGACAATTATTATAAACTTACATGTAACTTGGCACTGGGTTCTTTTGGATACAAAATGGGTACTTTGGGCTGCTTCTTTCCTTGATTTACACTAGTGGTTGGGTAGGACTCCTGAAATTTACATTCAAATTTCTTTATCAGAGCTACAGATAGAGGGAGTATTTTGGGTTTCAAATCAAAATATTTCAATAATTCTTGGACGTATCCTATATTGATGGTACCAATTGGAATTGTCTTGATGAGACAATTCAAATGAGTACCCATATCATAGGATTTCATTGAGAAATAAAGATTTTAGGCTGGAGTGAACCCCCTCTTATATGTACCTATGATATTCTTTATCTTAAACATAGAACCTTTATAACTCAATTGGTATGAGCCCTGCTAATTGCAGGCTATTGAGTACCTCTCAGAGAGAAATGTGTTAAAAGTTGAAAAGAGAAGATAAACATGTAAAGCAACCAATCAGATTGTCTCTGAATAGAGCTTTGCTTATTTCCATTTATTTATTGTGTTATAAACAAACTGTCCTCAACCAAAGCACAGCTGAAAAATATCCGTCATGAGCCAGCCCCGGACCCACACAGACAAGTTATATTCAAATTTTTGGTTAACAAGTCCAATGCTCTACCACTGTGCCAAAGAAGATCTTCCCTGACCCAGTTGTCAGACATTGTATTTAAACCAGCGAAGATATGCAGGACAGTGGTGAGAGTGGTCTCCCATAACACACTCCCCCTTAAGAGTCATCATATTGATGACAATAAACCTATCTAGGCAGTAATGTGATTTCTGAACTTACCAAGTCTGTATAATGCTGACACAAATGGCTCAATGGCCAAGCTCAGACAAGCCCCCATGTTATAAACGAACTGTCCTCAACTGAAGCATAGCTGAAAATTATTCGTCGTGAGCTGGCCTCGAACCCACTCGGACTACAATATTCAAATAATTGGTTTACAAGTTCAATGCGCTAACAATACGTGTCCACATGGGTTCGAGGTCGGCTCATGACGGATATTTTCAGCTATGCTTCAGTTGAGGACAGCTCATTTATAACAATTGTCACAACCCTAGTATATGAGCATATGAGCAAGCCGCCAGGAGACGGTTAGTTTTTACAGGGGAAGTCTGACAAGTGCTGAGCTAGTACTGACTTTGTAGGGCCAACATTCAGCTTGAAACTAAGGTGCAATCCTGATATAAAAATTATGGCTATTGTTTTAAATAGGCCCTATGTGTGTGATTTGCAATGATTATGCATTTCTCAAATTAAAGATGAAAAAAAAGAATTGTACAATAAATCAGGTTTCATCAGGTATTTTCAATGGTCAAGGGGTTCATCACTCTATTAGTCATGGGTCAAAATGACCCTTTGAAACATTTTTTTGCAGGTCAAAGGGAAATATTTTCAGATTTGGTCTTGAGATTGTTTTAGGAATCACATCAAACTCGGCCATGTGTTCAGGATGACAAAACAGTGCAAAGTTTTCCAGTTTTACCTTGCTTTTCATGTGTACTTGAGTGCATAGCGGGTTGAAATTGGCAAATAGTTTGTGCTGTTTTGTCATCCTGAATGCAGGGCTGGCTACATGGAATAATGATTTAATTCTAGTATTTTCCTTCAGAACTTGTTCATTCTGATTGGCTGAAAAATTGTTTTTAATTCTCAATGGTATAAATTTTGATAATGTAGCTATTTTCCATGACGTCAACAAATACCCTTCCCTTCATCTCTAAAATGATTGAATAATGCAGTTTCTAATAGGAAGAGCCATAAATGAACTAACCCTCATTTGTTTGTGTTGATGTACATCAGACTTGGTATACTGGCTCTGAGAAGGGTAAGAATCTCCGTAACCATACTCGTACTGAGTTTTATCTTCATATCCGTCACCGTCATCCGTCACCGACCAGCCATGTTTGTCATAGGACTGACTGTCTTCATACTCAGGTTCTTGCCCTTTTGTGTAGCTTTTATTATTTTTATCTCTAGTACTCCATTCGTCTTGTTTGTAATATTTTCCTGTTTCTTTCATTTTCTGTTGACCTTGAACTCTTCTGTCATATTCCTCATATTGACCTTCATGATGACCCTCATTCTGCTTCTTCCAATTCTGGCCTTGACCTTTTTTGACTTGAAGATTTTGACTTTTTTCATAGTGTTTAGTTGTTTGATGTTGATAATCTTCATCATAAGAAGTGTCCACCTGATTGTATCGACCCGAGTGCTCTTTCTGGCCTTGAATAGTTTGACCTTGATGTTTTTGACTTTGACCCTGAACATAGTAATTTTCAGCGCCATCTTTTTCTTGTTGTGACCTTGACTTGTTAAGTTTATCTTGACTACCTGCTTTTTCAGTGTATTTGTTTCCTCTTTGAACCTCAACATGATATTGTTCCTCATGACCTTGACCATGTGACCTTTCATCACCATGGTGATTTGGACTGTAATGAGGACAATGATGACCTTCTCCTTTCTGTTTCTGTCTTTGCTCTTCTTGTTGCCGATGACTACAAGCAGCGCAAGTCTCTATCTGTCCTGATGTCACTGAGTCTTGATACATCATCCCCTGATTCATAGGGGGTCTGTGTCTAGACCCCGGGTTCCAGGGCTCAGCAAAAGGATTGAGTGAGGTGTAGTAGTTATCATAGGGCATCCTTGAAGGATCTCCAGGTGTCATGTAACCCTGGGGGTAGTAGGGCATGTAGGGGTGCATATAGGGGTACTGTCCATGGTACATCATAGGATGGATGGGAAATCTTGGGCCATGCATACCTGGACCTTAAAACAAATATCAGTAAAATTTGAATTCACCAATCACCAAATAATACATTTGTAGGCCAATCACAGGTGTTATTTTACTACTAGTGCAATATGCAAATGAGCTGAGAGCTGTTACTATGAAAATGGATGTGGCAACATCATTTTATAAACAGAGCTATATCTAAATAATGTTATGATGGTAATTTTAATTGATCAATTCCAAGAAATTTGCAGATTTTTTACAAATATTTGTGTATAATTATAAATAGTATATCAAATTTGTGTTATTAATATACAAAATTTATTAAACTCATCATCTAAAACAGATACAACTCAGCAAATGCTAGTTTTTATCATTTTAAAGATGACTTGTTTAAGGAATTACACACGTATATATCATGACTACTCGTCAAGTGTCTTCTATAATGAAACACTGCCATGGGGAAATTTTATATGGCACCCTTTATGCAATACATCAGCTTCTTTAGTGTTTTTCGTTGGTTTATCGAGGGACAACAGTAGATTATCATTTTGATATACTCATTGCCTAACCAGTGAAATTATCAAAACCTTAACAATTACTTTTGTCCATTTCACCCTATCTCATGTCATCTAACCAGAGCCAAATAAATGACGTCACCGTGAATGTTGCATGGCAATCACATGCAAAATTACTCGCTTTAAGAAAAGTTGTCTTAAAATTTTCTGATTTTGTCTCATTTTCACATATAAGAAACAATAATTGTTCCTCTTTAGTTTGATCAATTGATATTTCTTTTTTGAACAACAAAAGCTATATTTTCACTGTGAAAATATATAATTTTTTGTTCACTCAATGAAATATCAATCGATCTTACACTGAAACAAACATTTATCCTCTTTATAATAATGGTCAAACAGAAACAATGTCACTGTCACATGGTCTTAACACAACAAATATAGGCACATATCGATTGCTCAGCGCGAAACATTTGTAACTCCCTATATGTTTATAGGGAGTTACATATCTTTCGCACTAAGCCATCTATATGACAGAATTGCCAAGCCTTAAAATTTTAGCTAGAGTCTTACCTGGTCCTCCATATGGAGGCATAAATGGGGGATATATTCCCTGCATGGGCCCCATCTGCATCATTCCAGGATTCCCCTGTGGGAGCCCCATGTTATTTGGTGGAACCATCCCTGGCATCATCCCTGGATGAATATTCATGTTTCCCATCTGATTTGGAACCATTTGCATACTAGGAACTTGTGGAGTAGGAGGAGTAACATTCTGTTGATTGACAACTCCATCCCCTGAAGGCATGACAACCCCACCCGTTGGAGTGATTACCCCATCTGGCATTTCCATGGGTACAACAGAAGCCAATTGGGTTGCAGTGGGAGGAGCAACTTGTAAAGTGGGATGGGCATTTGCTGTGGCTTCAACAACTGGAATAGGAATCTCTGTGGCCAGAGGAGTAACTTCTTGTTTAGTAGGTGGAGCTAAGTTATCATCAGGATTCACTCCTGGCCTTTGATTGGTTGGAATTTCTGTATTAGCCAATGGCTGAGCGATGACATTAATATTCATAGACTTCAAGACATGAGTAAGATCTTCCCTGCTTTCTCTATAAAAGAAAATAAACAAAGATTGATTTTTACATCTCAAAATCTTATCAAGCTATGTGGTTTGAAAACATTCAATCTTTTATTTGAAGACAAGATAAATCTGTTACCACAACTAGTCTTAACATATTGTTTCTGAAAGATACTAGTGTACTATCATGATGTGATAGCCATATAGATGAATGGATCGTACAGTGGATTTTCATAGATACAAGATAAACGATAACTCCAAATATTCCATACACTGCAGCTTTACTAATACAGATTACATTAGCCATACAACATGACATCAAGATGTAATTCTCCTCTCTCTCCCCCCTAAGCGGCATATTATCAGGCTATTTATGCAATGACCAAATGTCCATCAATCTAAGAACACCCCTCATTCTCATACGAAATATCAATTCTCCCATAGTACTGTACTCCTAACTCTGTCTTTCGCGGACTTAAGAAATATCGAATAATTTGCTCCAATTACCAGATAACCTTACACCAGTATCAAGACATTGAGCACTCAATGAGCATGAGTACTCAAGTACCTGGGTTGGTAAACCTTCCTACTCGGGCACTAACTCATTACCCATTACCTGACTATTGTATCAGCACTATACACCTTTGGAGTCAAAATTTAAGCAAAGATCCCAATCATAGGGGTGTTGAAATGTGGACAATGAAAAAGGACACTGATGAACATGCAGACTGCTGATTGAGTTGACTAAGCCAAACTTTAACTCCCTCTTGATCCCCAAAAAATTTGGTTTAACCCCCAAAAAATTTTGAGTCAGGGGGTCATTTACCCCTCAATTTCAGATCCTAACATGAGCCCTGGAAATGGCCATATTTCAGAAATGTCCTTCAAGAATGGCCTTGACCTTGGTCTCATTACCTTTACATTGGTAACTGCAGCAGAATATGAAACACACCTATGAACATGCCACAAATGTACTTGTTATCTTGAAATGCACTTGAGATTTTAAGCAATGTTAAGTTTTTCAAGATTGACCTTCCTATATGACTGACCTTTTATATGACCTTGAATTTTTATCTTTGCATGCAGGGCCTAATAATTTGATGCACTAGGACAAGGCCACTATCGCATCCCATGGGTATTATTTCTTACATTTTCAAGAGAACTATTGGGTGACATCACACATTGAGGGGTCAGTGCAACACTATTGTAAGTGCCTATGAATATATAGGTACTTACAATAGTGTTGCACTGACCCCTCATAGACTCTAAACTGTAGACTCTTTGAGGTTTGCTATATAACATGTCATGTTATATAGTAAACCTCTTAGAATCTAAAGTTTGAAAATAAATGATTTAAAGAAAAACAATATTCAATTTTTGCTTGAGTAAGCTAACAATCAACATATTTTGCAAAACATTATTGGTACACAAAAATGCATTATCTATAACTTTATTCAAGCTGCAGATACAACATTTTGGTCACCAAACAATGATAAACTAACTAAATTTGATCCTGTGTGTTACAATTCCAACAATTTCATGTGTGGGTGACATTTCCAACAATTCCATACGTGGGTGATGGAAAGACATAGAGTAGCTTGAACACTCATGCAGTGCATTAAAATTAATTTTGAGGTGTGAATAGCGATTTTAGGTCCATGCCATCTATTGAGCACATTGTTAAGATTCTATAAGTTTGTGCGGCTGCACAGACTGAGCTGAGTATCAACATTGCGCACATGTGAAATTGTTGGAAATGTCACTGCCAAATTTTGTCATCTTTTTTACAGAACTTACCTATAATTATCCAAGTCATCATCAATATCAACATCATCTAACACTCTGTGGTCAACATGGGTAGGTGCACCTTGATGAAATGACCCGGATCCTCTATAGGCTCGCTTATTTCTGTGTCTGTACCTGGAATAGGACAATGAAAACTAGATCTGATGCAAAAGTAGACCAAACCCCCCTCTCTCTACCAGTAACTATTTTTAAGACAAGTTAGGTCCTTGACCTTCCTGACTATAACAAGTGCTTTCAGAAACAATTTACTTGTTGACGATGGGAACTTTAAGCAAGTACTAAATATTCAATGTTTCCCTTTAAATTTACTCTATTTAAAATCCGTTGAGAGGTCCTGGGAACCACATCATCCATCATTCTATTTTCTATGATAGGTCCTGGAATGTAATGAACTAAATTTGTATATAAAGTTTCATAACTTTAAAATGCCAACCAAAGTAGATGCTAAGTTCAAGGGCAGATAATTCTCAAACCTGAGGGAATGGAGACCTCAAAATTGCATTTGTATATAAAGTTTCATAACTTTAAAATGCCAACCAAAGTAGATGCTAAGTTCAAGGGCAGATAATTCTCAAACCTGAGGGAATGGAGACCTCAAAATTGCAAAATTTACTCTATTTAAAATCCGTTGAGAGGTCCTGGGAACCACATCATCCATCATTCTATTTTCTATGATAGGTCCTGGAATGTAATGAACTAAATTTGTATATAAAGTTTCATAACTTTAAAATGCCAACCAAAGTAGATGCTAAGTTCAAGGGCAGATAATTCTCAAACCTGAGGGAATGGAGACCTCAAAATTGCATCTTGCACTTGCAAAACGTCAACGTTTTAAAATGTTTGTATAAAATTCAAATCTTTTGAAGGAAGACTGAAGAAGGATTTGCAACACAAAATTACTAGTTTAAGAGAACAAAAAGAATAAAATGTCTAACGTTCAAGGGCAGATAATTCTTGAACTAGTGAGAGTTGGGGCCTCAAAATTGGGTCTTGCAAATCTTCAACATGTGATAAATGTTTGTATAAAATTTCAAAGCTTTTGAAAAAACAAGAAAGCCATGAATGGCTTGAGTCGCTCCATAGGCTTGAAATTTTTGTAAAAGCAAATAAAAGTTTTGACTAGATTTTTAGATATTTTGGGTTCTAGTAGTAATCTACTGACGATGAAAATGATTTTCAAATATTCAACTATAACATATAGAGAAATAACCTCCACCCATAAAAAGACATATTTTTCATTCAATCAAAATAATTTTTGGCTGCATGATAATGGGTCACCCAAAGAATACCAAAAATGTTTGATTGATATCCATCAGTTACATTCTGAGAAAATGATTTTCATAGTTTCAACTAAATAACATATAGAGAAATGACCTCTGCCCATAAAATACATATTTTTCATCCGATGACGATAATTTTTGGTAGACTGACAAAGGGTCACTCAAGGATCATTCCAGTGAAATTTGGTTGCTATCATTTTGACCTCCTTGATAGGAATTACTAGGGGTCAAAACATGGTTTTATATGTAAGATTTGCAAGAAATAGTTAAAATGACTTAAATATGCAAAACTTTACTTTTGATTTGCTTTATCTGTCGTTTTGACCCCTTTAATTTCAGATTTGACCCAGAATTTCTTAGTTGAGGAGGCAATGACCGTCCAAAATCAAACACTTACACAGGCCTTGCCCAAAGTACTCACTTATCAAGTTCTTCCCCAGAGTGGGCAAAAGTGCAGCTGGTACCTTGGGGAAAATTACTCCGTTCTGCACCTTGATTTTGCAGCATTTTTACCCAAGGTTTTAATCAAGTCATTCGGAACATCACTCGGCCATTTCCGCAAACTGCAACAGACCTCGGATATATATAAGGGGGATGGGTATGTAACAAAACAGTGCATTTTGTTTGGCCAAAATAGTGTAAGACAAGAGCCGTCAGAGACGGATTATGCTCCCCGAATAAGGCATTGTCACAAAAACAAGAGCCATGTTGGACATGGACATCCCCCGCCACAAAAGCTTGATAGTAAACTGAAGCCTAATAGAATAAAGATTTTTTTGTACAGTCAGAGATTTACCTCCTATTAAATATAAGTATTAAAAATAACAAACTGCAATAACTCCAAAATTATGCAAGCAAGAGTTATAGTTCTGGTGTGTTGCACTTCTCCTCCATGAGATCTATCCACCCATAAAGTTTCAAGTTGATAGCTATTATACTTTAGGAGATATGCCCCAGACATATTCTTAGTATCAAAAATAACAAAGGGCAATAACTCCAAAATTATGCAAGCAAGAGTTGTAGTTCTTGTGCACTGCATTTCTCCTCCATGAGATCTATCCACCCATAAAGTTTCAAGTTGATAGCTATTATACTTTAGGAGAATCTAAGTATCAAAAATAACAAAGGGCAATAACTCCAAAATTATGCAAGCAAGAGTTGTAGTCCTTGTGCATAGCACTTCTCCTCCATGAGATCTATCCACCCATAAAGTTTCAAGTTGATAGCTATTATACTTTAGGAGATATGCCCCAGACATATTCTTAGTATCAAAAATAACAAAGGGCAATAACTCCAAAATTATGCAAGCAAGAGTTGTAGTTCTTGTGCACTGCACTTCTCCTCCATAAGATATATCCTCCCATAAAGTTTCAAGTTGATAGCTATTATACTTTAGGAGATATGCTCTGTGGTCAGATTTCAAAGACTCAAATAAGCTGTTATCTTACACAGCTAACATAAAGGTAACGAACAATAAACCCCCTTTTTGCATGACATATTTTTAGACACAAATTTCAAATAGTCTAGGGTAAAAAGCATCTGATTTGCTACTCAAATGTGAAATTTCATCAAATTCTGAGCATAAGACTAGGAGAAATGAAAGAATAACTGTATTTTACGCGCTAACGTAAAGGTAACAAACATTAAGCCCCCTTTTTCCATGATATATATTTTTTTACGTTAATTTCAAATTGTTTATAGTAAAGGGCATCTGATTTGCTACTCAAATATGAAATTTCACTAAATTCTGACTGTTAGACTAGGAGAAATTTGGGAAAAACTGTTTTTTACCCTAAGTCCCCTTTTCCCGTGACGAGGCCTCAAATCCAAAAACCGTCACAAATGCATCATCACTATATCATAGGGAGTTCACATGGTAAGTTTCATTCAATTTGGCCCAAGGGTTATGGAGAAATAGGTAGGGACGGACGGAATTACGGACGGACGGACAGACAGACAAAGCGGCGGCTATATGCTCTCCCTTCGGGGAGCATAAAAAACTAGCACTGTAGATTTAGATCTTTTACAGTAAATAACGACTGAAAAATCTTAATTTTTGAGAATGATTCGTCATTCTAAAAAATTACGATTTTTCAGCTGTTATTTAAGAATCTAAAGATATTTATATTAGGATACCATGGTTTCACGTCAGTGACTTAAACGAGTAGCGTTGGCGACGTAAAATGTTTCGATTCAAAGTTTAGAAGGCTTACGCCATTTTAACTGACGTCATCGAGTTTTTCCAAGGTTTTCCAGTAGTTTTTAAAAATAGTCTGTCTAAGTACATCTAAGGTTGATCGTGAGATTGGCCGAGTGGTGTTCCGAATGTAATCAAGTATGACATGGGTAATTGACCTTGAATAAGACAATGAATTGAATCCTATAGTACTCACTTATCAAGTTCTTCCCCAGAGTGGGCAAAAGTGCAGCTGGCCCCTCGTGGACAATTACTCCGTTCTGCGTAATCTCGACACATACTGGTTTTGTACCGTACATTGTGGGGCATCAGATACTCTTGTCTCTTGGGTACGGAGTTTTGCAGAAATTCAACAAGTCCTTCCACTACAGTGTGAACTGCCTTCATAACTCCATCAAGATTCTCCCAGGATGGGACTGGAATATCTGTGGGTGAAGCAAATATATTAGAAAAGTATTGTGTGTGGAAAGGATCAGAAAGTTCTAGGTCATTTAGCTAACAAAATTTGAGTCAACAGAGATATTACAGAATTTCAGACTGAATCAATGTATTTGTGACCCGTTGTTTGAAAAAGGACCATCTGGGAAGTGCGTGAAGTGTTGACCCTAGTCGGACTGCACAGATTGTGCTGGCTGACTCAGGTCAAAACTTTTCACCATTAGCTTGATTTCTGAATCTAGAATGATAGTTCTAAATAATCATATAAGTATTTTTGAACGATGACCTCTGGTTGACCTATACTGGAACAGTCTAATATTGAAATATTGATTTTATGGAATTCCTAGCTGGTGTGTTTGTTTACATAAGGTTTTATGCGGCAGGAGAACCTTGCAATGGGTTCCTGATGTTTCTCACATCAGTTCTACCATAAGACTTACCTTAGTCTAGTCTAATTACCTTAAACTTTTTGTTCCAATTAGCCAAAATAAAAGTAAATAATGTGTTACAAATATCAAATATAAATGTATATACAAATGTTATACATAAATTTGTAAATGACAAGAACCTTATCCCATTTTCCTTTCCTCCCAATCCAATTCTCTATTAAAGTCGGATCCTAAACTTCTCGTAATCACCTTTAATTTCTACCTACCTGGACTTGGATCAATACTAGATAGAAATTCCAGTTCAGGCTGCAGCCTCTGCAAGTTATGTGGGTCCCCAGTTCTCTGTAGAGCTATCAACAACTCACTCACACTCTGGGAAAATGTCTGTGGGGTTTGCAGCTGAAATTACACATAAAACTTTTACAAGCTATGTTATGAGTTATGTGGGTCCTCATTCCTCTATAGAGCTATCAACAACTCACTCACACTCTGGGAAAATGTCTGTGGTGTCTGCAGCTGAAATTACACATAAAACACTTTTACAATTTATGTTATGTGTTATGTGGGTCCCCCTTCCTCTGTAGAGCTATCAACAACTCAATCACACTCTGGGAAAATGTCTGTGGTGTCTGCAGCTGAAATTACACATAAAACTTTTACAAGCTATGTTATGAGTTATGTGGGTCCTCATTCCTCTGTAGAGCTATCAACAACTCACTCACACTCTGGGAAAATGTCTGTGGGGTTTGCAGCTGAAATTACACATAAAACACTTTTACAAGCTATGTTATGTGTTATGTGGGTCCCCATTCCTCTATAGAGCTATCAACAACTCACTCACACTCTGGGAAAAATTCTGTGGGGTTTGCAGCTGATATTACACATAAAACACTTTTACTAGATATGTTAAGAGTTATGTGGGTACTCATTCCTCTGTAGAGCTGTCAACAACTTGCTCACAATATGGAAATGTGACCCTTTAGGTGGAAAGGGACAAACTGGGTTGTGTGTAAAGTGTCGACCCTAGTCAGACTGCGCGGATTGCGCAGACTGACTAGGGTCGAAACTTTTCGCAAAGTGCTTATTTTCTGAATCTAGAATGAACAATCTACCTTCCAGTGAAAGAATTTTTTAAATATGACCTCTGGTTTATCTACGCTGGACTAAATCTCTTTTTCAAATATTCATTTTACGGAGTTCCCAGAGGGCCCCTTTTTGAGTGACGGGTCACAAATTATCTGTGGTATCTGCATTCGACCTTAAACAAACAACATTTGTCTACTGATATGAGTAGAAAGCTATTCTGATTATGAATTATGCCTAACACCTGAAGGAGCCATCACGATTTCAAACAAAAGAAAAAGAAACTTTATCTTCCATATATTATGCCTTGTCCACTAAAGGTTCATATGTGTGTTACTAGAAAAGTTTGCCTGGAAAAGAAATTATGTTGAGCCAGCTAACATATTTACTCTTAAACATATACTTATAAATCTACAACTAATTGAGATAGTACTTTGTCTTAACAGTTTCTGATTTATGGATATAATTATGGTCTGACTGATTGCTTGAATATATACAAGAGCTTCGCAGAGCGGTGCATATACGCCCGATGGGGCTTGTCAGTAACCTTGGCTTGTCAGTAACGTGAGCTTGAATGATAGCTAGAAAAATTGCAGACAGACAGACGACTGGGGCCATAACATAGTATGGCCCTTTGAGTGTAAATTGAAAATGGTTTTATGCACAACTATACGCCAAACAGTCATTTTGCGATTTTCAGTTCATTCCAATTCAAAGTGTGATCCGGTGCTCACAAAATAAATATAGTGAAATTCAACAATTCAAGGGCAGATAATACAAGAAAGACCCAAGCTTTTTGAATTTCTGCAAGCTTTTTGAATTTCTGAAGTCTTAAGTTCAACCAAATATCAGGGTTACATTGTGGCAAGATTCATTTCAATCTAATCAAATTTGTAGGAGTTGTGCACACACACAAAAAAAAAATCTGTAAATTTTAAACTATTTTGTGAAGTAAAGGGCAGATAAATCAGGAACTACTAAACATGTGAAAAATATTTAGTCCTAAGCACAAATAGACAACCTACAGAGTCATTGTGGCAAGTTTCCTTTTATTCCCATCCAAAATGTAGGAGAAAGTGAGCTGACAATTTTTTATTTATTTTCTTTTTTCATTCAACTCAAGGGTAGATAATTCAAGATTTCTCAGGAATCACTGGAGCATTTTGAATTGAAAAGTCTTATGCACAACTAGACATCATAGAGAGTACATGTGTCTAGTTTCAGCTCATTTCAATTGATAGTTAAGGAGCTGCACACAAAAAAAAGTGATTTTCCTTAAATTCAAGGGCAGATAATTCAAGATTTCTCTGGAATGACTGGAGCCATTTGAATTTCTAAGGTCTTATGCACAACTAGACATCATAGAGAGTAATTGTGTCTTGTACCCTTTCACTGCAATTGGCTTTTTGGAGGAGTTCTGCGCACAAAATATAGTGATCAAAATATAGTGATTTACGTTAAATTCAATGGCAGATAATTCAAGATTTCTCAGAAAATGACTGGACCGATTTGAATTTCAAAGGTCTTATGCATAACTAGACATCATAGGGAGTAATTGTATTTAGTTTCAGCTCATTGCCATTGATAGTTTAGGAGGAGTTGCGCACACAAAAAACAGTGATTTTCGTTACATTCAAGGGCAGATAATTCAAGAATTTTCAGGAATGACTGGAGCCATTTGAATTTCAAAGGTCTTATGCACAACTAGACATAATAGAGAGTAATTGTGCCAAGTTTCAGCTCATTCCCATGGATAGTTTAGGAGGAGTTGTGCACACAAAAATTGCTAACGGACGGACAGACAGACGGACAGACGACCGGGGCCACAACATAATACGACCCTTCGGGCGTATAAAAATGAAACTTTGTCATGCTGTACACAGAATATTCATGCTTTGGAAGAATGTATACACAATGATCAGCCTGCACAAATGTGTTCTCTAATCTTGGTCTTGACCACCTAATTTTTCATTTTTCACCAATAAAGTAAAAATGTTTTATTTTTAAAAATAAATACTGACTCACAATCAGTCAGTGCTTTGATTTTAATGCAATTCCAACAAGATTTTCATTCAGCATAACAAGGGTTAATTATAATTGTAGAAGTAATGTCTAGACACTACATGCTCGGCCAAAAGAGTGAATATAGAGAAGGCAGTTTGCTTCAGTTTTCTAATTTTCAAAACATCTTGAAAGTCTTAATGACTATTTGATTGGGTAACTTTATTATAAGAAAGCCAAAAACTTTCTTATATGCCTGGTTTAAAAGGAAAACATGTTTCAGTAAGGACCGTTTAGTCATGTATACTAACCTTGTCTATAATTGATTGCATATGTGATTTATGAGTTGCGTCACCGTATAACAGTGATGACCACTGGTCCGGGGCTATACGTAACCCAGCCTCCATGGCGATCTGTACAATCTGTGAGTCGTGCTCACGTCGCAACATCTCGTATGTACGATATTCCTCCTTCAGCTGCATCAAGGAAGATTCCTCCTCTCTCTTGGTGACCTGACAAATAAATTAATCTTTGTTGTACTGAACCAGGAGTAATCCTTTTGACAGGCGATATAGATAAAGATCATATGTGCAATCTGATCTTTGTCTATACCACATGATTGTCCTTCTTAAACCAGAAAGCTGTACTTTCAAATTAAATTCTGACCCACAATTCATGCATCCAGTTCTTTTGGCACATGTAATTTTAGGCAATTTTGCCATGATTTCTACTCAGCATGACAAGGTTCAAATCATTCATCACAGAAATCTTAGCAAAACATAAAAGGAACAGATTTTTCTGATAACTTTTTTGTCTTGTTTATTTTTCGAACTTGTTTTTTTTTTTTAATATTCTCCTAACCTTTGCCTGTTACCCATTTGACCTTCAGCTGTTACCTTCACCTTGGGCAAATTCAGACAAATGCAATATCACTTTTTGAGCCTTACATTACTATAGAGCATAAATAAAGACATTGATCCTATTCCCACATAAATATATCTATCAACTTCCGCTCATTAGTGGCTTTGGAACTAGTTTTAAAGCGTTCCTACGAATCTTTTAGCAAATTCTGTTTGAAGAAAAACTATAGTCTTTCTTTTTATATGCAACAAAAGCGTCAATTCACATTTTTTCGAGGGTTAGCATTTGCTTCACACTTGGGCGTTAAACCATTTTTCGGGTCTCTGCAATTGTATACGCCCTCAAAAATGTGAATTAACCCTATCACGTAAAAGTTATCCTCTGGAAAGAAATGGAACACACACAGAGGCTCACACATACCTGCATGTACAAACTATTCCTAACACTTGTTTCTTGAGAAGATCTAAACAAAGGATTTTGTACATTACCTTAAAACAGGACGCCCTATATAACAGCTGTACTACATGTCCAATGGCTGTCTTAGAAGCCTGTGGATAATGGGTCTCTAACCTTTGTACAACAAACAGAACCAGGACCTTTCTAGACAGTGCTGAACCATCTTCTAGAGCCAACAGAATCAGCTTTAATACTTCCTCCTGCATAGCTGAAAAAACAGAATCACAGATGATTAGAGTTCGACACTAGCTTCTGTGAGTGAGGAGTCCAGCAGACTTCCAATTTATAAAATCAAGGAGTCCAAGCAAAAAGTAAGAAGTCCGAATTTTCATAGTTGGGAGAACTTTTGTGGAAAAAATGAAATTGCTTATTACAAGCAATTTCTTCTTTTCCACAATAGTTCCTCACTAAGTACAAGATGGATTTCTTTCAAAATGACCAGTACATGTACATAAATGTTATCTGTAAAAGCAAAAATGAAACTGCTATACTCATTTGTTTGTCAAAAGTTTCGCATGTGATCAAGGATACGATTGGACTCCTAACTTACAATATAAAGGAGTCTTGTCTGAAAATGATGAGTCTCGGACTCCCCTTAGAGTTGAACCCTAATAATTAATTCTTTTTTATTATAAACATTTCGTACAATTTTTTCAATGGGTATTACTCTAAATCTAATAGCAAAGTTGATTTTTATTCTAAAATGAAAGTTTCCAACCTTCAACTTAAAATAATGGTTCTGGTTTGTATGAATGCCTGATGTATTTATTCTGATAAGTATAAAACTTTTCTCATTCTTAACTTAAAGAAGCATTTCTGTTATAATACTAATATAAATTTATGAAAATATAAGATAATATTAATAAGTTGTTATAAATGACAACTTATTAATATCATCTGTCATGTTAATACAATTATTTGAATTCTAAATTTAAAGTTTTATAATGTCGTGCCCAGATGAGGCTATAGCAATACCCAAGTAATGTTTTCACGATTTAATTTTTTTTTAGAACCTACCAGGACCAAGAAATTGGCATCCTCTCCCTCTTACGGAAGCCCATAAATTCGACGACAACTGCTGCGGATTCTGGTGTTGAAGAATCAACTCTGTGACTGATCTCTCGCCAAGCGATCGCGCCCCTCTAATCGCACGAGCACGTCCCTCCTCTTCAACAAGTTGACAACTCACGAGTGTGATTAACTTCCGCTGCATGGGACGACTCAGCACTGAATTTGGAGCATTCTGTGAGATTCCACTACCAGAGGATGAAACTGTTATTATTGAGCCTGTACTGCCTGAAAATACAGAGCTGCTTTTAGAGTTTCGATTAAGATACAGTAAATGTTTATTAAGTGATCACTTAAGGGACCATCAAAAAGTTATCGTTAGAAGAGAATGGTTGCATAGTACATCTTTTGTTAGAAATATATTTAAGCTTGTGTGTGACATTTCAAACAATCTGAAATGTGCGTGAGGTGCAAACATTGAGCAGCATAGACAGCCACCTACTATAAATATAATGTTACCTGATGGTGTACAAGTACTTTGAGACCTTATCTATCTATCTTTCGGATGCACAGGCTGGTCAGAGGTTTTGCTGTGTACATATATGAAATTGCTGGAAATCTTAGGCAGAGGCTCATTTTTTGAATATGTACGTTGTTGTGAATTTCTCATACTCATATGTTGTTAAAACTCAATAGAATCATCTCATTTAGAAGATTCAAATGAGTACCCACAACATAGGGTTTCTTTGAGGCAATAAAGGTTTTAGACTGGCTTAACCCCTACTTATCTGTACCTCGGAACACCCCACCTGAATAGCTTCTAGCATAGCCTGTTTCTTACTATTCAAAGAGTGAAAATAAAGGTGAATTGGGTCTGCAATGTATCAACTTGTGAAAATTTGATGGATAAAATTTCTTTTGATCCTTGTAAATTTATCTCAAGGAGTCAAAATGACCCCCTTAGAAAAAATTTCCAAGGGTCAAACTAAGTTATATCCATGGTATAACCCTGGTTTATGCACCCTAATTGTATAGGAAACTAGAGGCGCTTGAGCGCCTGATTCGCTCCACAGGCCTGAATATCCAAATAATGACTATATTAGAGGATGATAAAGCTGTTTAAATGAGAAATGAAGTGAATGAATGAGTGAATGTTTATTTCAAGTAAATAAGGGTCATATGCTGAAATATTTCTGCATAAAAAACTCATGATCAGTGAATAACAAAATTGACCTCTACCTGTTACACAAATATTTTTTCATTTAATTACAATAATTTTGTGCAGTCTGATAATGGGTCACCCAAGGATCATTCTAGTGATATTTTGTTAAAATCCAAATATAAGAATTTCAAAACTAACAGAATGTTGCTGCACAATATACTGGTGTTGGTCTGCAAAATTTTGATTGTAGATCTTTCCACTTTTAATTAAAGACTATTAAAAGATGTAACTTCACAATTGTTTGTCATCAAACAAAATTCTAACTAATGATAGTATATGCTGTTCATCTAATCAAATATTTTTTTGCAGACTGATACAACTTCACAGAAATAAAATTTCCATGATATCTAATCCATCCGTTTAACCTTTCAGGATAGTTTGTTTTACCCTATATATGAAGAAATGACCTCTGCCCATAAAAGACATATTTTTGATCTTATCACAATATTTTCTAATAGACTGATAAAGGATCACTAAAGAATCATTCTAGTAAAATTTGGTTGATATCTATCAATAAGGTTCTGAGAAAATGATTTTCAAAGTTTACACTATATAACATATAGGGAAATGACCTCCGCACATAAAATATATATTTTTTATCCGATCACAATAATTTTTGCTATACTGATATAGGGTCACTCAAGTATCATTCATGTAAAATTTGGTTGATATCTATCAATTAGGTTCTGAGAAAATGATTTTCAAAGTTTTCACTATATAACATATAGAGAAATGACCTCCGCCCATAAAATACATATTTATCATCCGATCACAATGATTTTTTGTAGGCTGATAGAGGGCCCCTCAAGGATAATTCATGTGAAGTTTGGTAAATATCCATCGATTAGTTTCTGAGAAAAGCCACCTATTACCATATATGGAAATTAGCCACGCCCACTACAGCCATGATTTTCAACCGATTAAAAATCTTTGAAGGAATCTGATAGAGGGTCACCTAAGGAACATTCCTGTGAAATTTGATTGGAATCCATCCAGTACTTTGTGAGGAGAAGATTTTTAAAGTAAAAGTTTACGGACGGACGGACGCACGGACGCACGCACGCACGGACAACGGACACCTCGCCATGACAATTGCCCGCTGGCCTTTCGGCCAGTGGAGCTAAAAATTAACTCACTTGAAGAGACAGGTTTCAGTAGAAGGGCCAACTCCTCAAGGTGTTTTATTGACGAGTCGTAAAACTTTTTGTATTCTTCTGGAACACATTCCTCCTTACTGTCAGGTAAGGCTGTCGCACAGACGAGCTGTAACAGCGCAAAATTGACGGGCAATTCACCTACATCTCTTGAGATCAACGACTGATCAAACGGGCATTTCCTCTGCTGTAGCTTGCACAGGCAAGAATGACATACTGTATGCCCACAAGCCAAGCTTATGGGCCTGTACTGTTTTTCATTGAAAACATTATAACAAACCGGACACGATAGAAACTCTGTCCACTGTGGGGCCTGTATAGGCATACTAGATCTCATCTAATGAAACTGTCAGCCATGGAACCCTGAAACATTCAAAATACACAATCAGAGATAAAATCAGGGTTCGACACTGAGGGGAGTCCTGGAGTCCGAGACTCCTTAAATACCAGTTGGACTCCTTTGATTTGCAAGTAAGGAGTCCACTGGACTCCAAGGGTTGAAAGGAAATATTTTGAAAAACCAATGCACAAAACTTGTTGAAGAAAACATTTGCTTGCATCCTGTACTGTTTTGAGAAAAAAAAACTCTTCTTTTGTAGACCATTGTGAAAAAGAAGAAATTGCTTATAACAAGCAATTTCTTCTTTTTCACAATGTTCTCCCAGTATGATAATTTGGACTCCTTACTTTGAGCTTGGACTCCTGGATTTCATGTGTTAGGAGTCCTATTGACTCCTAAATCTCAGGAGTTAGTGTCAACCCCTGAAAATGTATATTATACTTCAGGGCTCATGTTAATGTTTGAAATTAAAGAGTCACTGACTCCTTAATCATGAAATTCTGGGGGTCAAAACTGATTTTCAAGGGGTTTGTTTGTTGGAATGGGGTTTTGCGCTGCTTTCAACATTTTTTCAGTTCTATCCCAGCGACTTGAGCACCTAACAATGGATTCCTGGTATTTCTCACACCAGGACTACCATGACATTATTTTCTAGCCTTCGGCTAATCATTTTGACCTCCTTGACAGACATTTCTAAGGGTCAAAACTATGTGTTATACTTCAAATTTTCAATGAGTGATCTTATACCCCATCATCTTAAGTTTTACAATTTAATTGCTTACTTCATATCTATACAAGAGAAGGTGAATTGACTCTCTTAACTGCAAAGTTATGCTCATGATTTGCTCTTTTTGTAGTTTTGATCCCTTTAAAATTGCCGCCCTCATATTGTAGTTGGTAGCGTTTCGGACTGACAATCTAAAGGTCCCGAGTTTGATTCCAAATGGCAGCACTTATTCTTTCCGACATTTTGTCTCCCACCAATGGGTCGATCATTGTAGATCTATGTGAGATAGCCTCTTGGGAGAATTTTTTAAGAGTCATATGAAAAATGAAGGTCTTTGAGACGTCGCAGCGAACTGAGGCTATAAAGCGTAACGTAATTTGACGTTATTTTTGTAGCGTAAAATTGGAGAAAAATCAAACGCGTTTCATTTGAAACAACTATTATTTTGAATTATACCAAAAGATGTGGTTAAAATGTGAATAACTATTGTGTTCAGTTACGTATCAAATATTTTCAGGGTGAAGTATCTCTGTAATTGCGAAACAAAATTAATTTTATATAAACAGAAGCATTGAATTTCCGACAAACTAAAAATGGTATTTAAAAAGACAAAAAAAACTTATCATTGTTGGTCTTGCTACACTATAAACTCATCAAAACCGAGGAGAACTTTTTATTCAATTTATTCCGGTGTTTATTTGGTTTTTTGGCCAGTAATTTCGAAAACAACGATAAAACGTGAAGCACGCAACGTCAAACGTCATTAAAATGAGAAAGCGTGACATTTTTTCAGACTTTTTTTAGCATTCTCATATTTAGCGTTAATTTTACAAAATAAAGATTGTTATATATTTTTGGAAATAATAGACTGACCATTTTTTCTAGTTTAATTCTTATTTAATTTCATCGACATTTGATAAGATTTTGGTAACTCCTCGCGAAAATGGTACGGAAGAAATGACGTAATTTCAAAAAGCGTGACATTTTTTCAGACTTTTTCACGCGCAAATATTGTATTTAATTTAGGAATGAAAATAAACCAAATTCAAACTGAAGAAATAAAAGTCTGACCATTTTTCTTAAATGTGTTTAGATTTGACAATTTCCTTTATTTTGTATGATTATTTTTACGTTGAAATTTTTCAGTCGTCATTTTTTGCTTCATTTTTAGCAGCGTTACACTTTCCGCTATTTTAATTACATGAAGAGATTTTCGTAAAATTTCATCCAAAACTTTTGAAATTCACACTGCATTAGACCCAATATTCTATGTATTTGTGTGTAAAATTTTATTATGATAAAAAGTGTATCCGCGGTTTTATGGCATTTTGAACATGTATTGAAAGAGAAGCATGTTACGCGTTACATGCGCTTTTTGGCGATTTTTTCATAATAAACTTGATAATACTTTTTCATTCACAGCCATGGGTATAAGAATGTAGTGTCTATAAGGTAGAGCTATTCAAACGCTTTAAAATGATGTAAAGTAGTGCGCTGTTTTAGCCTATACAGCGATATTATTTTAAAATTAAACAAAAATATGACTGAATTTCATAAAATAGCCTGACGTTACTGCGACGTCTCTTTAAAGATTTTAGGAGGTCAAAACCCTGTTTTAAGGGTCAAACAGGAGCCCTGTAATTATGTAGTAACAATATTTTGATCTTCCACAGAGGTTTATAGAAGGAGCTCCAGTTTGAGGGGGTAGTTTGAGTTGAGGTTTAGATTGAAATATTCAGTAATACTTGCACAATCCCTAGGGTGTAGAGATTGATTGATTGATTGAATGGAGTTATACGCCGCTTTCAACATTTTTGCAGTTATATCGCGGCATCTTGAGAACCTAACAATGGTTTCCTGGTATTTCTCTCACCACCACTTTCTTTCCTAGCCTGCAGCTGCTATCTCACATAAGTCTACGATTATCAACCCATTGGTGAGAGACAAATAGTCGGAGAGAATGAGTGCCACCGTCAGGGATCGAACTCAGGACCTCTAGATTGACAGTCTGACACGCTACCAACTGCGCCATGACGGTGGGAGGGTGTAGAGACTTCTTGGGTTGTTTTATCAAAATGATTCAAATGAGTACTCACAATGAAGGTTCTTGTTTACCCACACAGATTTTAGACTGATTTCATGATTTCACCCCTCTAATCTTGACCTCTGCAGAATACAGGGTTTTAGCATGACATCAAGAAAATGGGGTCCAAAGGAATCAATAGCTTGGTTCATAGGGGTCCTTTCTAAAGAATCTAAAGAGATGATTTTTTCAAGTTTAAACTTTAAACATAGGACTGTTGAAAATTCTCATTAACATACATATACAATCAAAATAATGTTTCTATATGTTTCTTTTTTTTTTTAAAAAAAAATATGTGTTAAGGGACCTTTCTCTTTACTGACCACTTTTTGGTGGTCCTGTAAGTAGTCATTTCATACATGTTTTACTTTTATTGTACAAACAAAATGCATGTATGTAATAAAGAATTAATCTTAAAAAAAGTAAATATATCATTTATTGAAGTACCAAAGCATCTTAACTTTAGCTTATCCATGTTTTGGTCAGACCTACTGACTCTAGATGAAATAAAAAAAAAATTATGTGACATGCAACCGAAATCCATGTAGTGAACATGTACCTACTTACTCATTTCAGGGCAAGATTGTGCAGAGAATTTTCAGACTTTTTTTTTAAACAACTCCTAATGGATAAAGTAGGTGAATAGATAGAATAGGGTGCAACGCTCAGCTGCAGGTGCTGGATATTGCAAAAATCTAAGTAGAAAAAATGCTTTCAGAATTATCCTCCTTGATTGTCTGGATAATTTTTGTGATAGTGAACATGCATACCAAGTTCATGAAGAAATCTTCAATAACAACAGAAGATGAGCCAGGTTTAATTTTGTCATGCCAACATGACCACAATACCACAAGTTTTTTTGTTTTTTTTTAAACAGCTATTATCAAAGCTAAAAAATACTAATAGAACTAGATAAATTTCCTAATCATGAGAGAGGAAATTAAACCAATATGTTCAAAAGTCTATTCTGTTCATTCTTAAGTTAATCGCAAAAGAACAATAATAGCTCTGTTTCGTGTAGTTGCAATAATGTAGCTCTCTTTCTAATTTAATTATGTTTTAGACAAAACAGACTTTCAAAGGAGAGTAATGTGGAACAAATAGCTGTCCCAAAAAATCAAACCATGAGGTACAACAGTTTGTTTGAATTGTCTCTGAATAGATTTTCAAAACGAAAGCCAACACCCCACAGCGGTGTCCTGTCAACTCGGCCTGTTAAAAGCTCTGCCCACGTAAAACTCGGCCTGTGTATAACTCGGCCCGTCAACTCGGCCTGTTTAAAACTTATAATTATAGTGTTTAGCCTAGTAAACGGATATAGCACACTTATCAAATAGTTAATCAATGTGTGAAATGTACTTAAAGGAGGTGCGAATTCACAAATGATGACTAAAATCTACGATCTCAGGGCTTTATCGCCTATTCCTGCGGGGCCGAATTTCGGCCCCATTCCCAATCCAAAACGGCCCCATTTTTTTCCCAATCTGAATAAAAAATTCCCAAAGCTATGTTCCATTTTTGATTTTCTTTTTTCTAAGGAAGAATAGAAAAGTAAAAAATGCGCTCAACGTTATTTGGAAACGATAAAAATTTTAAAGTACGACATGTATAAGTGCCGAATAACCATTCTTGTAAAGCTAGTCGCATACGAATAAATCGATGATATGGTTCCCGCATACGATAGCGGTAAGTGGTCAGACCCCACCCGATTTTTGGCCTTCTTTGTTGTATATAAAATTGCTCAACTTTCAGGTGCTGCAGCGCATTCCACAACAATGCATTTATATATTACGTCACCAGCGTTTCATCTACATTCATTGTTCTATCATTTGAGACTAAAATAACTGGGTCTTTTAGGTTTAACTTTTGGGCTATTCAAGCCAGAGTAAAGGAACCGTCTTTTTTCCACCTATGAAGAGGTCAGTTAGTTCGGGCAGGTCCACCGTCGCTCATCCGTCCTCCCGGAAAGGAAATCGTGCACAAAAAAGATCGAACCAAGCCTTATATTAAAGAAGAGATGCAAGACTAGAAAAAAATCAAATAAATATGCACGTGGATCACTGTTCTCCACTTCAAAATGCCATTTTCAAGCCGCACTATGTTTTCGTTAAGATCTACTTTTACCATACAACGACCTCCGGAAGTAAATTCCAGTGAGGTCACTCCTAAATTTAAGAGCTTTTGCATTCCTCTAACTTCTAAACACTTTGGTCAATGCTAGGGGGTATTGTGACCAAAGTTAAGTCAATATGGTTTTAATATTTGCATTTGTCTCTGAAATATGATGATTTTAGGACATGACCTGTTTAGCGAAAAAAGGCAAGAATTCAGAGCACTGTTATTTGTGATGTAACATGATTACTTAATCAAATATTTTTTTAGTAAGAAGCCATTGGGAATGATTTCTCAAAGTATAATTTTGAACTATTACTCCATCCAAACTTGTTAAGCAAAAAATGATAAACATAACTTGATTTTGAGGCAATAAAAAGGGGAGTTAATCATTGAAGGTCTAGGTAATTTTAACAAAAAAATCGCAAATTTCACGTTTTAATGCCAATTAAAAGAACTTAATCATAAAAATATGTACACAAAGAGTGATTTCTGTTAAAAGGTATCAAAATGGCAGTAGAAAGAAAAAATAAAACAGACATCTTACCTTCAAAAATCGTAACTTTGAGGAATCAAATGGTATAATAGCGTTCTCCAGAAATGAAAAGGGGCTCATATAGCGTAAAGGGTGGAATTCAAAATTCCACAATCTTTGCTAAATTTTCCAGGATCTAAAACATCGTTTAAGAGTTTGTGCATCGTAAACTTACATAATGTGTAGGAATAACAAAAACCAATCCTCAAAAAACATGTCCAAATAGTCATACTGGGTGTGAAATTTAAAAAACAAGAGCTGTCACTGTAAGATGACAATGCCCCCGACACCGCTTTGATTTAGAAGTTATGGCCAATGTTAAAGTTTTTGGACGGAATGACGGACGGACAGACGGACGGACGGACAGACAGACGGACGGACGGACGGACAGACGGACGGACGGACAAGTCAAATTTATGATGCCTCCCTATCGGGGGCATAAAAATGATAGAGCCCACTCATTTTAATTTCTTAAAATGCAGTTTTATGTCAAAAATCTCCTAGAAAGCTCTGTTCTATAACAGATATGTCGTATTACAACTCAATAAAAGGTATTAGAAACCGCAACGGGAGGGAGAAACGTCCATTTTACAACATGGACTTGGGGTACCCACTTCAATTAATATCCATTCTGAAATGGGTGTTAAGGGTTGGAAAATGGGTCTCTTGTATCATTTTGAGCCATGTCGAGAATTTCACTCACGTGTAGGTATTCAGCTATGACGACTTTACTATTTAAGTAACAGAAACGGAAGATCACTCAGTTTACAAGAAACAACTTGACACGATAAAGAGGAGAACATTTTACATAATTGATCATTTTGACTTGTAAGACCCTATGTCTCCACTAGCAAATTAACTTGATTCAAATGCTTTTGTCTCTAATTTGCTTTTTTTAAAAGTGTTTTGAAACTGTCTTATTCAATTGAGAAAACGAGTTGGAAAATGTGTTAAAATACTCTAAGAAAAACGCTATCAAAAAGGACCAGTCCCCTGCGACAAAGTCATGAATAAACCGTTATCGGGGCAAGGGTTAAGCATTTTCTCACCATTTCTTACTTAAAATTAACTTTTAATTGCATGACTATTGAAAAACAAATGGTTCCCAAGTTTATCAGCATGAAAATTTTGCTTTGAAGTTTTACGAACGCCAGAAAAGTAATATTGAAATGGGCTTATTTCGATATTAAACTTACCCATACAGTGAAAAGGGTTTGGATTTCAAGCCAGAAAAGGGATTTAGAATTAGAAGAAATAGGCATATTTCCTGTTTACTACCAGCAAATGTCTACGGTATTTCCAATACTCTGAGCAAAGTAAATTAAAAATTTGCAGCGAGAAAACGATTTTTCGATCACCTTTGTGTGATACCCTCACATTACAAAATCGCAGGTTTTAAATGGGGTAAGGGTTTTTTATGTCCATTCTATTGCATTGTTTACATAATTAATTACATCCACTTGACCAATTAAATTAATCCTTGCTACCCAAAGCGCTAAAACTGACTAAATGATAATTTTAGCCTCAACAAAAGTTAAAAAATGCAAGAAGAAATACTTACAAGGAATTTCCTTAAATTTTTTTAAAAGTTTAAAAACTTGATTTTAAATCCATAAAATCATCAAAATTAAAATTTTTACACTTTTTGAAACTATTGACAAAATATTACGTCATTTGCAACTATCTGAAGAGGTCAAAATTCGTTTCCTCAAAATCGGACCTTTTTACCATCTAGGTCAGACCCCACCCGATTTTTGGCCTTCTTTGTTGTATATAAAATTGCTCAACTTTCAGGTGCTGCAGCGCATTCCACAACAATGCATTTATATATTACGTCACCAGCGTTTCATCTACATTCATTGTTCTATCATTTGAGACTAAAATAACTGGGTCTTTTAGGTTTAACTTTTGGGCTATTCAAGCCAGAGTAAAGGAACCGTCTTTTTTCCACCTATGAAGAGGTCAGTTAGTTCGGGCAGGCCCACCGTCGCTCATCCGTCCTCCCGGAAAGGAAATCGTGCACAAAAAAGATCGAACCAAGCCTTATATTAAAGAAGAGATGCAAGACTAGAAAAAAATCAAATAAATATGCACGTGGATCACTGTTCTTCACTTCAAAATGCCATTTTCAAGCCGCACTATGTTTTCGTTAAGATCTACTTTTACCATACAACGACCTCCGGAAGTAAATTCCAGTGAGGTCACTCCAAGTCTTCGGATCGCGGGAACCCAATCTCCCAAAATTACGCATATTTTCGTATAGCTTTACTGTTTTTAATAACAAATGAAAGATCGTAGTTTTGTTGTCTTATCGACGATGTCAACAACGGTGGAATTATAAAAGCGGGGAAATATGAAATAAGTTTGCGACGTTGGGCTCACACAATATTTGATTCATCTTTCGTGAAGAGACTTTGAAAATGCCATTCCAAATCTTGTTTGATAGTTGATTAATTCGGCTGTACAACCGTAACTGATATAGGCGACAACAATTCCCTAAAACCTTCGACCAGTAATGTTAATGGCGATAAGTCATGCCCTATTTATGACCCCGTAACTTTTTTCGAGTCCAGTTCTTCTGATCAAGTGACTAGTGAACAAACAAGTCATTGAATTTTCTACCGTTCAGCATTAACAAACTCACACGAATGTGAGTAGAGATCTGGGTTCAGTCACAGGTAGCCAAAACGGGTGGGGATGGTGTTAAAATTAACCATTAAAAAATATTATGTACATCTTTTCATGGAAATATATAATTTAGTCAATATAATTATTTTGATAAAAATGTTAATATTATGTGTTTCTTTGTGGTTAATGTTTGGTAATATTACGCTATCCCCACCTGTGTTGGCTACCTGTGGATTCAGTCACTTGAATATATGTACACCTATTTGAAGTTCTCTCACCTAGAACACCATACAAAACTTAATGATTATTGTTATAGATCTTGGTGACCCACCCAGTTCAAAGTTGGATGACTGTGATGAATTCAGAGCCAAAAGAAAGGAAACTGTACATTAAAGATTTGAGTGTCATGGGATGTGTATAAGCTAATTTGATTATTAAAGCAAATGTTACAATTTATACAAGTTTTATTTTTTTCCCAATTTAAGGGTTTTGTCGATATTTTTTTTCCCAATTTGGGGCCAGGGGCCCTTTCCCAAAATACCTGGAAAAAGCCCTGGATCTTCATATTTAATACGCATATGACTTGTCATCTTCTTTTGTGCTTAGAAAAAGATCATTTGAAAAATAAATTTGAATAAGAGGTGAATTGTGTATTTAATTATATCTTTTTTATCTTATATTTACACAAATGCCAAATAATAGTAAGATAAGATTATCATTATTAAAAACCCTTTTAACGAGTGATTATTTATTAATTAATATTTAATTATCGAAAAAGCACATAAGGTATCCAAAATATTTACATTGCATGGCCATACATAATACATAAACAGGCAGAGTTGACGGGCTGAGTTGACGGGCCGAGTTATTCACAGGCCGAGTTGACTGTGAACCCCCCACACCCTGAACTGGTTTCATTGGAGAGAGATGAAATATCACACCTAATAAGATTTTTAAGATGTCATAATGAACAATTTTTTGATCATTTGAATGAAAATTTCGACATCATCAAGACAATTTGTTTAAGCCAATGCCAAACAAGCTTTGTTTCCTTGTGTACATTTCTTAAGATTTTTTTAGCGGTTTAAAAATCTCGCTTTAATGGAAGCACCTCTGTTAATGTTAAGTCAAGCTTGACTTTGTTATTCTTTAACAAATATGCTCTTAACCTTCAGTATAAATTAACTTTTAGACTGACAAAATGAGATTTACAATTTTGATGGTTACGTTATTGCAATGTTCTTTCCTAAATTTATCCTAAGGGTATAACTTTCATCATATTAATTGTTTAATAATCTTTGAAAAGTATAAAAATGAAGGTAGAATTACCTTTTTTTATATATAATCCGTCGATAATTGATTTAATGTTTTGATATTCAAACTTGTCAAAAACATGTTCACTCTGGTACGACCAATATCAGGTCCGAATTAATTGACAGAAATTATATCGTGACCATCTTTGGAATGCTGTCAATGTTTCAAGGCTTGGTGGATTTTATTTTTAAATTTAACAAAAAATGTAAACACCACTAAATTGACATCTAAGATGTAATGTAATGAATTAAGTGGGTTTTTCCACAAGTCTGCGAATTCCTGGCAAAATTTTCCATGTCTGTAACAATCGGAGCGTGAAATGTACGAGCATGTGACACGCCTTTTATCAAACATGCATCATTATATTAAATCAAATACCTGCAGATAATTATCGCGTGTTCCAACTTCATTTCTTTTCATTTTAACCTTTATTTTTTACCTTATGCGTCCCCATCCTCAAAGTTTGCAACTTGAAAGAAATAATGTAAGGGAGATAATTTTTTAAAAGTTGTAACTTAAAGGGAGGTAACGGTGAATCTTATTTTGCATCAAAGTAATGAGAGTATTTAAGTCAACGAAACTACAGTAATATGTTAAACCTTTCCTATTTTATAAAATTTTGGACCTGTCCACATTCAACGGTTTTACAGACGAAAAATTTAAAGTGGATTTAATTTGAAAAATAACCATTCAGTAGGGTAGAAAATAGTGTGGAGAAAGCGGAAATTGCTTGTCAGAAGCAATTTCTTCTTTTTTCACAATGTTTTATCAATCATAAAATCACAGGCGCGTAAAAAGCAGGGATTAAACAGAAAAGAGTTAAATAGATTAAATAGTCCTGAAACATAGGATTGGCTTGTTCTTGTTATAAAAGAGGAATAGAGAGTAGCTTCTTATTTCTTACATTATTGCTAATTTTCCTGAATCTAAAATGAACAATCTTTTTTCAAGTGAACGGATTTTTAAATGCGACCTCTGGTTGGCCTCTGATGGAACCAATCTCTTTTTGAATAATGAATTTTACAGATAGTCCCATTTCACGTGACGCGTTACATATTTAATCAATACCTAGACGGATGGACGATGAATGTGGGAGCAAGATGTGTCCGAAACATCCATGAGATCTTTCTTTGAAAGAAAAATCTCATGGATTTGTCCCAGTACCCTGAGTTCAGGATGAAACCTTTCGCATAATGTTTACCACATTGAGACCCACTTTGCCCCATTCTCAGGTGCAAAGCGAGGTGCTGATGATCAAAAATAGCAAACTTTTTTAGCTCTACTAACCGAAGGTCATAATGCCTATAGCGATACCGGTTTTCCGTCAGGCGTCCGTCCGCCTTTTCGTCTGTTAACTTTTGCAGGCTAATGCTCCACAGTCCACAGTTTTCATCCGATTGTCTTTAACTTTGTCAGATTGATTGGACTATCACAAAGATCATTTCCATCGAAAATTAATATAATCCGCCAAGCGCCATGGGACATGGAGCCTGAAGAAAATCAAACTTGCTAAGAATGATGGAACCATCAAAAGGAACGTTCCTTTTGAAATAAGCCAAAATAAGCTTCAATGGAAAAGAGGCCTCATAGAAATCATAAACAAATCTCTATAGCACTCTAGAGCCTACAGTTTTCATAGGAATGTCTTCAAACTTCTCGGAATGATTGTTTCATCACAACGTTTGCTCCCTTTGAAAATGCGTCTGGTCGATCGTCATGAGAAAAGATGCCTTATTCAAATTTAATTTTTTGAGGATTCACGTTCACACTTCTTCATTTAAGCATGGAAGTTAATTGAGATATTTCGCTTAGTGTTCTACATCATGTGACCATGTGCATATTGGGGTGGTCTGGTAATGATATACTACGCCATAGAAAAATGGGCCTTAATGAAAATTTCCTTGAACAGAACTCCACTTTGATGAATGAAGGATACATTCCTGTGAAACTTTCAAAGAATGTCCCTTTTCAATTGATAAAGTGCATTTGTGGTGATTCAGTTATGTGCCGCATCATAGTAAAAGGGGCCTTTATGTATGTTAATTATTAACACAACTACAATGTACTTTATTTATGCGCGTTTTTTCATTAAAACTTAATATTTCTTATCATGTGACCATGGCCACACTTTTTGCCATTTTTTTACGCCACGTCACGGAAAATGGTACCTCAATGTAAACTTCCTTATTAACACAACTCTTTTGTTTATTACAGATACATTTGCATAAAGCTCTCATAGAATATTCCATTTTAATTGACCATGTGCATTTCATGGAGGCTGGGTGATATAATGCTGTGTCATGGAAAATGGGGCTTTATTTCATATTTATTGTTTATATAACTTCTCCTTCATTTATGCTAGGAATGTTATGAAACATTTAAGCATGGAATGTCATGAACAATTTCTCGTCGTGTTACCATATCCACATATTTTGCCATTTGGTGCAATTATATCATGGGAATCGGGCCTTTAAGTAAATTTTATGTAAATAAGTTAATTACAAATCTTCGTTCATTTATAAATATATTTTTTCTGAAACTTTAGCAGAATGGTCCTTTACATACGACAATACGCACATTGCCAGTGTTTGGTCTTATGCCTCTTTACTGAAAAAAAAACCTTTATATAAATTTTCTTGTTGGCAAAACTCCTTTATTAATGCACAGAAGTTCATGAAACTTTCACAGATTTTTTCAAATACGTGAACATTGCATATTTTTTCCGGTTTGGTGATATTTTCTTGTTCTGAAGAGTTACTTCGCCATGAGATTCGATGGATCAAACGCCATTATTTCCCGGGCGAACCTCTAGGTAGAAGATTAAAGACCTTGATGGTAATTTGAGTGTACTTCTAGAAGAGGCCTCCGCTGTAAAAAGAAAATATTGCTGAGTTCAGAAATCATTCAATATGGCCGATTTGTTCGGTCGTTCAAGATGTTACTAAAATCTAAACAATATCATAAAAGATAGTTAAAATAAGTAGTAAAAAATGCTAATAAGTTTATTTATAAGCATTTGCTTACTGAATTCAGATTGGCTAGAAATTATTCACAATTTACTTAATTTTCGATCTAAATATGGCACGGCACGAAATATTTTCTGCACAGTTTTACCAGGAATAATAAATAACAGTAATTTAGTATATCCGATAGTCCTAATCTTTTCTTGCCTTTATGATATATCAGATAAGTTGCTCATTCTTTTAACCCATCTTCGAACCTACATTTTCGTATGAAATATACACGGAGGGAAAATCGGTTGTCTTAGAAGGCGAGGATAAACTCAGTGACCATAATTATTGATCACAGATTTCTTGTTATATCTTGACAAATTATAAGCTTTTCAAAGAGTAAGGAGAGAGTCTCTCACGGGCCTCTTATTTATTTATTTATTTATTCATTTTTTGTTTTGTTTTTATACATACAAAAAATATTTGTGGACTTATTCACGTAAAAAAATGCGCCAATTTAAATTGCTATATAAAATACTAAAAGGCCCCTTCAAGTTCCCGTGATTTCCAACGTATCATCCCCATCTACGAAATCGACAATAATCATAACCCTACTGAATCATCGTGTGAACTTTTTACTGAGAGAATCTAAGAAACTGATAATATTTATGAAATTTACTATGGCGAGCTATCCGGTGGTTGCAAAATTATATGAAAAAAATAATTGTTCTTTAATACGAATATTTATCCTTAAAATAATGTTATTGTAAAAAAATATTTATATTCCATAAATTAAATTATTTGTTCTATAATCATTCATATATATTCAATGATTTAAAATATTTATTTCCATTTATAGAATGATTTGGATGAAACTTTCATTAAAATGTTCCGGGTCACCTGACCTTGCCTATGTAGTCATGGTTTGGTGAATTACATCTGCGTCATGGAAAAAGGGGCCTTCTTGTAAAAATTCTTGTGAACGCATCTCCTCCTTTATTTATGTACATATTTTAAAGAAATTTCTACGAAATGTCCATTGTTACCTGACTGATTTGTGCAGGTTGTTGCAGTTAAGTGAATTTCAGCATCGTCAGTGAAAAAGGGGCCTTCATGTCAAAGTTCTTGTGCATGAAACTCCTCCTTCATGTAAAAGTGGCCGTAATGTTAATTTTCTTATGATACAAATTGTACATTTGAGATGAAAGTTAACAGCTCTCTTTTTAAGGATTGAATTGGTTGATACTTTCAAAGGTTATTCTTCATCTTGTTTATTTTTATTATTAATTGCAGTTTAAAAAGGCGTTAAACCCCATTCAATCAATCAATCATAACGAACAATTTGAACTTTTTGCAAATGTTTTGAATTTGGTTCTGTCAAAATAAGTAGTGTCTACAATTATTTTCGTGAAACAGCAGCAAAGTGGCAGCGTATATAGTGACCATGGCACTCTTGGTTTTAAATAATATACTTACTGTAAAAGGATTTTTCAACTCTTGTCAGGATCCAAATATCACAAAGTTTAGGAGAGACCAGGGCTAGTTGATACATTTTTTGTATTTTCCAATTTCAAGTAATCTCTTTTATTGAATTATGAATAACTTGATTACCATTTTTGGATAGAAATGTATGCCCTTCTTATGCAAAAATTAATTTAGACCACAGAATTGGATTTTATAAAAACACTAACTTATTTTGCAATCACTGTCGTGTATCAGCTAGTTGATACACCATGCGGAGCTTATTGATACTTATAATAGTTGTCCGCTACCAGTTAAAAATCAACATGTTAACAAGAACTTTAAAATACTTTTTAAGACTGTTCACAAAAAAGAGCCACAATTGTATTCTTAATTCAATATTGAATGATTTTTATAATAATGAGTCTTTAATTGCAAATAATTGGTTCTTAAAGGTAAAAAATATTTTACAAGTAAATGGATTTTATGAAGTTTGGCTTTTCCCCGCTTCTGTAAACGAAAATATTTTTCTTCCCCTTTTTCGTAACAGATTAATTGACCTTTTCATAAACGATTGGCATACTGATAAAGAAATTCGAACATCATTAAATCTATATAAAGAATTGAAATTTTCATTTGAAATATCACCATATCTACGTTTAATGACAATTCCCCATTTGAGAAACACTTTATCTAAAATCAGATTATCATCACATTCACTCAACATAGAAAACGGTAGACATAGAAATATTCCACGTAATGAACGATTTTGTAATTTATGTAACCTGAACGACATCGAGGACGAATACCATTTCATTCTCTGTTGTCCATTTTATACCATTATCAGAAAACAATATATAAAACAATACTATCATCGCAACCCGAGTGTTTTTACATTAACAGAACTATTGAATAGTAAAAATATCAAAACATTAAATAAACTAGCTTTATATTGCAATAAATGCTTTGAACTAAGAAAAAACCATACAATGACAAACCAAACTACAAGAACATGAAAGCCTCTTCCGCGTTACACCCTTTCTTCTTACGTTATCTTTAAATGTGTTTTCTTTGATGTACCCTTTGTTCATGTGTGTTGTACTTAGTAAATGTCTTTGTATCGATGATGAACGTCAGGCGTTCAAGTCGAATAATAAAGAATGTTGTATTGTATTGTATTGTATTGAAGCCAATAATCATATCTAAAGACAGATGAAACCTTTATGTTTTAAAGCATATACATAACTGGCCAGAACAGTTCGTTCTCAACACAACAGTTAATTTTATCCTGGCATCGAGTTGAAGGACAGTATGTTGCAAACTAAAGATTACAGTAAAACTTGCGTTAAACGACCAGTTAAGGAACCACCAAAAAGCGGTCGTTTATAGGAATGGTCGCTTAATATAAATATCATGATAAGTGTGACAGTTCATTTCGATGGTATTTAAAGATTGTCGGCCAAGTCGTCCTGAATCCTATGATGTTCGAACCCATTAGAATCGTCTTAATTAGACGATTCTTATGGGTTCCAACAGCATAAGATTCAAGAATTACCATAATTACGTTAAGACTGTCCTCTTTTTCACAGATTTTGCTTACGGAGAAGGGACTTTTTATGGTGGTCGCTTAATAAAATTGGTCGCTTAATAGATGTGGTCGCTCGAGCAATATCGACTGTACTTTTTTTTCATACACGTCGATCAGTTCTGTTGTTATAAACATCTTTTTCGTTAAAACATTACACCGGATTTATGCTCATTTTCTTTTCCTCTTGCCTGTCTTAAATCTCTGTATCATCATAATTCCATTACACATATCAGGGTTGTTAAGTCACAAATTCCCAATTGCAAAACTTTAAAGGCCACATGATTTTCCGCCATTGTAAAATTATTAATCAAAATGTAAATTATGTTTTTGGATGGAGCTGTATGTAAGGTTGTCAAAACATGTAAAAATTTATATAAACTCAAAAATTCAAATTTTCCCCATTTTATTTGGGCATTTTTCCCGATTTTAGAGTATTAAGAGAAAACGACAAGCAAGTATTCAAAGTTACTGCTTGCTATTTTTCGGATAGAAAGCAAATAAAACTTGTGAGTATGGTTAAAAGAATTCCTACCTCATATCCCTGAACTAAAATACCAACAAATTTGTTATTTCCAATATTGAAAAGAAAAACGTGTTTAGATTTTTTTTTTTTTTTTTTTGGTGTGAAACACCTTCCTTTATTTTAACCCTTTCCTGTTTTACAAAATTTTAGACCTGTCCAAATTCAAAGGTTTAGCAGACGAAAATTTAAAGTGGATTTAATTTGAAAAATAACCAACGAGTAGGGTAGAAAATAGTGTGGAAAAAGAAGAAATTGCTTGACAGAAGCAATTTCTTCTTTTTTCAAAATATTTCTCAATCATAAAATCACAGGCACGTAAAGAGTAGGGATTAAACAGCAAACTGGGGTTAACAAATGAGTCAAAAACTCTAAAAAAAGTAAGACAGTGACCCATACTTGTTTTCATGTCACAATATTCCTCATTGTGTCACAAATTTATATTAAGAGTATTAAAAAAATTTAATAGTAGAACAATATTCATTTTACCGTTGAGTAGCCCTTGATATTAAAGGAAAAATACTTTTATGTAGGACAGAATAAAGATAGCGTAATTTCCTCTTTTTTCATCTAAATTCCTTATTTTTTAATAAATTGGTGGAATGGGTTGTCGTTTTAAATAAAACATAAATCATTTGCTTTCAGAATATTTATTTGACCAAAAATAATAACTTCAAATCAAGGGTGTAATGTTCAAAGAAATTCAAAGGCAGGAATTAAAGGGCACTAAATGTTTTTGGTACCTAATTTCATACAGCTCTGAGAAAAAAAATAAGCGCGGTGACCCCCATTTCTTCTTTTCAAAAACCATTTAGATCTTCCTAAAAAAATCAGAATTAACCCTTTCCTGTTTTACAAAATTTTGGACTTGTCCAAATTCAAAGGTTTTTCAGACGAAAATTAAAAGTGGATTCAATTTGAAAAATAACCATTCAGTAGGGTAGAAAATAGTGTGGAAAAAGGAGAAATTGCTTGTCAGAAGCAATTTCTTCTTTTTTCACAATGTTTTCTCAATAATAAAATCACAGGCACGTAAAAAGCAGGGATTAAACATCAAAGGGTTAAAGAAATGTTAACTAGTAGGAAAAAGCCGAGCAAACTTCCTTTAGCTGTAGTTACGATGTTTTCGGATAACCCGAAGCAATCTTAATTATGTGGTCTATTTGAAAGGTAATGCAAATTGAAATTGTTTTTCTTCCCTTTTTTTCTTTTAATTTTTCCCTTCTTTATTTTCTTAAGTTTAACCGTAATTGAATAAGAATAACATCTCGCTTTTGATTTTCTAGGAAGTAAAGGGTGATTGCGCATGCGTATTACCGTTGTAAGACATGAAAGTCCGTCATTAGCCATTCTGTAGCCATGAAGAAATGTCATTTGGTGAAATTGTGATATTTTCTATAGCAATTTCGTGTTTTGCAGGATGTATTGTACAATGGTTAATTCACATAATAGCTCTTTTGTATGGGTAAGTGGAAATACAGTGTCGATCTTCTATCGTTGTCTTTATCCGGGTTTACCGGCAGCTTTACCCGTTGGATGGACCACGGACGGAAGGGGGAGATGGGCGGAGGCTGGCGCATCGGGGACGATCGTGATTTATGTATTTGTACTTAAGAAAAAGGCGCTTTCGAGGATTTTTGCTGTACAAAACAATGAAAACATACTGAAACAATTGATTGTAAATTTAGATCGAAATTGTATTCTTGTTCTGCTAATGACATTCGTCCCCTTGTTGTTTCAACCGACTCAACAATCAGTCTTTGAACAGAGCTTCAGATTTTTTTTTACCTGTCTTGGGGCACATGACCCATCACACAGGAATTATAGGGGCCATTTTTTGGAACCATAGGTCACAATTTATTACTATAATTTCTGAAAATACAGATTACTGTACTGGATACTGATTAATACAGATCAGATCAGGGCTCGTGTTTGACCCAAACCAGAGTTTTGACCCCTAAAAATTTGAAAATATCTTAATTTGACCCATGGAAATTTCACCCAAGGGGGTCATTTTGACCCCCTTGAGAGAATTTACTAAGGGTCAAAACATTGTTTTATATCTAAGACTTTCTCAAAGTTTGTACTTGCTTCATATCATTACAAGAAACAGGTAAAGTGACTCTTATATATGCAAAATTCAACTTATGATTTGCTTTGACTCCTTTAAATTCAAATTTGACCACCAGAATTTCTTAGGCGAGGAGTCAATGACTCCCCAATATTGAACACTAACACAAGCCCTGTCAGATATGATTTTTTTAGAACACTTGTTTTAGTGTTTAAAACTTTTACAAACCACTTTTACCAACACCAAAAACAAACATCTTAATCTCTAAAAAAGTTGAAGGGCTATTTGAATAATAACTATAATTATCTTTATCTTTGAATTATTACAATCATGGTTTATTCCAATATAAAAGGTTTTATTCATGCATGCAAATGATATTGATTGACAGATTGAAGGAATCACATTTTTACACAGAAAAGGCTGCATTTACAATCTTTTTTTGGTTGGAATATGTGATGAGAGTTAAATAAATTTTTGACAAAAAGATAAATGATACTGACGATTTCCAAATTTAATCAATAATATCACTAAACCAAGACCTGATTTGCTTTGTGTATTCATATAGTGTGAATGGGTTTTTAGTTTCATACCTTAATGAAATCAACAAAAACTCTCTTCATCTCTTAACTGAGTCAAGGCAAATCATGATTTGATGACTAGGATGTTTGACAAGGAACAAGAGTATCATGAATGAAGTTTCAAGTGTTTCTTCCTGGTACTTAGACTAATAATTGAATGAACAATGAACTTTCATTTTCAACATGATATTTGATGTTCATGACTGAATGTATATTCTTAAAGTCTGAAATTCAAAAAAGCGTTATTGGTTAGTTGTCAACAATAAATGGGAACATCTCGAATGCTTTTGTCAGGTAAATTTATGGGATGACTAGTGATTGGCAGATTAATCGATTACAATTGATAAACAGTTGGTTTTAGCTTCTGGTTGAGATAATCATCGTAAGAAATTTCACAATCAATTGAACATTTCTAACACATAAATGACAGCCATGATATATTGTTTTCAAAACTGACTTCAGTTTGATAGCTCATTCTACAACAGTGTGAAACAGTTGTAACTGCCTATATGTTTATAGGCAGTTATAACTTTCACACTGAGCCATATTAAGTTGGTAGAAAAATCCGCAGAAAAAAATCATTAGGTCATGAGTTTTAGCTATTCTTTCACAGGATGATACTGGCATTGCTGTATAAAGAAAACAATTGTTCAATTGATCAATAGTCAGGGTTGGCAATCGACCGGTCGATTGGAGTATTGACCAGACCGGTGGTCAATACTGGTTTTAACCGGTCAATACTGGTCGATTGGTGGTCATTTGGTCATTTCATATAACCATACCCTACCATCATGCTATTATGTACCATATTCTTGTATTATGATAATATTGACTTAGTATCTAAGGCAACCATAATAAATGATGTAGTGAAAGAAATAATAGAAACAAGTTCTTCCATTTTGAAAGGCTACAGGCTATCTGGTCAATACAGTGGTCGATTGGTCTTTTCAAGGAGTCATCATATTTCCTTTCATTAAACAAATTAATATAGTTGCTTTTTGATTGCATTTTGATTATATGAACAACTTAATAACTATCTATACAATAAAATAAATTTTAAAAGAGTAATAGGTAAAGCTTGACACAGTAATATAAAGGCTAAAATATTTGTCGTAAAATCTGAATTACTGTTTCTAGATCTATTGGGATCTACCAGGGACCAACAAATTGAGTCTGGACTGTGCAAATGATTGCATGGGTGTGTCATAGTTTTATCAATTGACAATCACTGGTCATTGAGATGTTAGTTATAGATTGTGCTTGACATATGATTGCAATTTGAAATGTGTGAAAGTGTGCTCCAAATTTGATAAGTGCGAAAGTATGGTCAATTAAGTTACCTAAGCCAGTACAGGGTTTCCATTAAAAGTGACATTATAGCTTTTACCATGATCTTAGCCAGCATAATGATAAACCAGTGTATCCATGTATATACATTTATAATAAACACAATACTTCATACAATAATGAACACTAATTTGACAACTCAATCACATCAGCCTACTAAAATTTTCAAATAACGAGTTTTGGCCACCCATTTTTAGCTCCACTGGCCGAAGGCCAGCGAGCTATTGTCATGGCGAGGTGTCCGTAGTGCGTCCGTCCGTCCGTCCGTCCGTCCGTGCGTGCGTAAACTTTTCTTTAAACATCTTCTCCTTCTGAACCAATGGGTGGATTTTGATGAAACTTGGCCAGAATGTTCCTTGGGTACCCTCTTCTAAAGTTGTTCAAGAAATTTGGATTGACCCCCAAATATGGGCGTGGCAGGGCGGGGCATATTTTGACCCTGAAATCTTTGAACGACATCTCCTCCTGAACCATTGAGCCGATTTCAATGAAACTTTACCAGAATGTTCCTTGGGTGACCCTCTTCTAAAGTTGTTCAAGAAATTTGGATTGACCCCCAAATATGGGCGTGGCAGGGCGGGGCTTATTTTGACCCCGAAATCTTTGAACCACATCTCCTCCTGAACCATTGAGTCGATTTCAATACAACTTTACCAGAATATTCCTTGGGTGACCCTCTTCTAAAGTTGTTCAAGAAATTTGGATTGACCCCCAAATATGGGCGTGGCAGGGTGGGGCTTATTTTGACCCCGAAATCTTTGAACGACATCTCCTCCTGAACCATTAGGCTTATTTCTATGAAACTTTACCTGAATGTTCCTTGTGTGACCCTCTTCTAAAGTTGTTCAAGAAATTTGGATTGACCCCCAAATACGGGCGTGGCAGGGCGGGGCTTATTTTGACCCCGAAATCTTTGAACCTCATCTTCTCCCGAACCATTGGGCCGATTTCAATGAAACTTTACCAAAATGTTCCTTGGGTGACCCTCTTCTACAATTGTTCAAGTAATTTTGATTGACCCCCAATTATGGGTGTGGCAGGGCGGGGCATATTTTGATCTCGAAATCTTTGAACGACATCTCCTCCTGAATCATTGAGCTAATTTCAATGAAACTTTACCAGAATGTTCCTTTGGTGACCCTCTTCTAAAGTTGTTCAAGAAATTTGGATTGACCCCCAAATATGGGCGTGGCTTATTTTGACCCCGAAACCTTTGAACCTCATCTCCTCCTGAACCATTGGGCCGATTTCAATGAAACTTTACCAGAATGTTCCTTGGGTGACCCTCTTCTAAAGAAATTTTGATTGACACCCAAATATGGGCGTGGCAGGGTGGGGCTTTTTTTGCCCCTGAAATCTTTGAACGACATCTCCTCCTGAACCATTAGGCTTATTTCTATGAAACTTTACCAGAATGTTCCTTGGGTGACCCTTTTCTAAAGTTGTTCAAGAAATTTGGATTGGATGAGATCCACTGGATCAATTAAATTCAGGTCAGAGGTTTATGGCCATTCTGGTCCTCTTGTTTCAAAGTGATATCTATATAGTTTTCTTCCTTGTAATTTTACATATTAGTTAAATAAGTTCATTTCTTCATAAGTTAGTTTCAACTTAGAAAAAGTCAGAATTCCTTTTGAATGCTGTTCACTTTCATTACCTTCTATTTTCAATATCTCTCTTTCAAATCTTGAGATTTTTAATCCAGTGGAGCGATACAGGCCCTCTTGGGCCTCTTGTTTTGGAATAAACTAGTATTGACCGGTATTGACCAGTATTGACCACTCTTAGGAGTATTGACCGGGGCGGTTTTAACCGGTTAAAACCAACCGGTTAAAACCGCCCCGGTCAATACTTGCCAACCCTGTCAATAGTTGATTTACTCTTCTAACTAAATACTGATTATCGATTGTGATTTGAAGTCAATAACCCAACACTAGAGATGACCCATGCCTACTAAATTTGAAAGTAGAAAGTGAGCAGTGTATGCTAAGATTAGACTGCACATCTGTACAGGATGATCTAACTCTTTACTGTCTGCTAAAGTTTTGTATACAGCAGGAATGATATATGCTGTGAACAGCTTGAGAAGAGTTAATTGGATTATTTGGCATATTTAATATTTTGGTTAAGTATATCATTGATTTTAAATAAGAGACATACATTGCCAGGGCTCGTGTTTGACCCTCAAACCCGGGTTTTGACCACCCAAAATCTGAAAATAGCTCTTTCTCCCAAGAGGGTCATTATGACCCCCTTGAGAGAAATTATCTAGGGTCAAAACATGGTTTGTACCTAAGATTTTCACAAATTATTATCTAAAATTTTACAAATTAATCACTTGTTTCATATCATTACAAGAAACAGGTAAATTGACTCTTAAATATGCACAATTTTAGTAATGATTTGCTTTACTGCCGTTTTGACCCCTTTAAATTCAGATTTGACCCTCAGAATTTCTTAGGTGAGGAGTCAATGACTCCCCAATATCAAAAACTAACACAAGCCCTGATTGTTCTAGTAGGCTCACCAATAGATTAATACTTTATTCTTGACCTTCGATATTTATTCTGTCTACTCAAAGCTAAGTACCAGTGAGTCAAAATCATTGCACAGTGTGAGTCACACTATGATATTTTTCAATGATTATATCCTGGTTGTCATTGGTTTGATCCTGGAAGCAGTTTATATCGATGGCTCAGCGCAAAACAGTTGTAACTCCCTATATGTTTATAGGGAGTTGTAAACTGTTCTGCGCTGAGCCCTCAATATACTTCCCTGTATTTGTCTCTCACGAATAGGTGGATAATTATAAACTAAACTGTGATAGCAGATGAGGCTGGGAAAAAATGTAATGGTAGTTCGAGTGAAAGATAAACCTTTTGTATTTTATATTCAACAATACTTATTTTAATCAACAAACCCTGTGTTTTGGTACTCAACTTAATCATCTTGTTTAGGGAGTTCCCACAATATATGGTTCCATTCAGGATGTACGGTTTTAAACTGTCAGTCACATCTGCTCTGCATTCAGGAAGTGTTTGCAAATCATTTTTGAAGTAAGCCCCACTTTGCATGTGCAAATTGTCATACTAAACACAGGGCATATCTTAGTAAGATGTATTCTGTGTTAAGGATGTTAAAGTGTTTGGGCTACACCATATTGGAGTGACAATGGGCCTTTCCAAAAATATAGAAATGGAGTTATCGAACTTGAATACTCTCCGGTGCATTGAAACAACGAACAGTCATAACTCTCCATTTCCGGGTAGCAAATTTCAGATCGATAATATGGTTGATATAGGAGCGTCTCTGAAATCAACGCGAAAAAAACCCCCGGGTTTATAGGACTTTCCGAAAATACAGAAAAAGAGTAATCGGGCCTAACTCCTCTCCAGTTCATTTGAACATGGAGACAGTCGTCAGTCTATTTCTGGGTAGCAAATTTCTGATTCAAAATGGCCGAGAAAAAAAATCCTTTGGGTCAGGATTAAACAGGGACACTCAATACTGTATAATTAGGGTCTGTGTACAAACCAATTACCAGACCACAAAATTTTAAAGTAAGTCTAAATCAAAAGAGTATGTGAACGATATTTTTTAGCAGATAAAATTTTGAATGTCTTTGAAGAACAATTACTCTTCTTTATTTCATTTAAGTAAATCTTGATAATTCAGTCTATTTTGACATTTAATGGATTATATTATCAAACCTATATATTTTAAACCAATAATTTATTATCCCTAGAAATTAAATTTGACTTTTTGACTTTATTTGATAAAGAAAAAAACGAAGAAAGGCGACTTTTGATTTATAAGGTGAAATGTAATATGGTGTTTTTTTCTTCTTGATAAAGTGTTGATGTCCGTCCATGAAAATTATTTGACACGTCTTTTTGTTAAAGCAACTTTGATTTGATTGTTTGAGTGTATTTCTTTCATGATGACTATTCATTCTCATTATTTCAATAAAAGCCCTGGCATAATCGTTTGTAACAAAACGAATGTGCTGATTAGCAATAAACCAGACGACAAAAATGAAAGGTGGCCAAATTTTATTCTATACAGATAAAAACTTAAAGTGTGGAAATAAAAGACAAATACAGTTAGGTGTAATTACAAAAAATGTAGAAATAATTCCACGCAGTTGGTATTTCATGTCTTAATGATCCAAATTAATATATGTTCTTATATTGAAATTGGCTTTTTAAGTACATGTAAAAATGTACTCACAAAATCCGTAAAGACTTTTCTATTTTATTTTTAAATCGCCAATAATTATGCATGTCATATTACATGCATGCATTTCAAGGGTTAACCATAAATGTTAAAGTTGAATAGATAAATAAAGATTCTTTTCTGATCTGTTCAGATTTTAGTTTAACACTAACCTCATACGAATCCATAATATTAACCAAATTCTAGTATTATCGAAACGCAGTAATATCCCTTAAATAAAATATTGTTTTATCTATCTCCTTTTTAATATTTGATTTTAGAAAAAAACAATTAAGATTACGTAATGTCATATGGCAAGTGCGCCGCTTCATTGTCAACAGTGCGGTTTTTATTTAACACACATGTTGTAACTTATGTCTGCTACTGTCGTGGTTTACCGCTCTTTGATCCCGATGGGGTCCTTGGCCCATCGAAAACCCTTTCTACAAGGTAACACACGCATACATACAAAAAAAGATATGATCATATTTTTTCTAAAATTATTATTCATTTTGGGTCACTACAGCCATATTTCACGAGTGTCTAATCATTAAAAATAAGCAGGGCATGTCATTTGCATTCATTGCCAAATGTATGCTCTTAGCTCAAACTGTCCTATTCACACTTTAATTTAACAAGTATACAACAAAGGCAAAAAGAAATTTTAAACAGTGTTGAAAGGGGCTCGTACCGAATAAAACTGCTTGATTCTAAATGAATATTTCATACATGACCCCTATACCAAAAAGAACGTGAAACTAACTTTAACCTAATCTGACGTATCTATGCAATTAACAGACTACGCTGACATTTTCTTTGTTCCATATGCGGTGTGAACATTTATTGTGCCTAAACAAATCACTGCTGTGAAAATTAACTTTGCACACAAAGAAATGAAAAATGTATGGTAAAAATATCGCAAACGCTAACATATCCATAAACATGCTCCATTAACCGAAAGATCGCCTATACGACGGTTTGAGTTCTCTTTTTGCCACGAAGTTTCAATATCGATATACCACCATTTCTACAATGTATTTGTAAATTGCAATTAGATTAAGCGCCAACTGATATTATTTTTTTTTAAATTCTGTCTCGAGCATATAATTAACTTTTTGTTTTCTAATTAGAAAAAGAAAAATCATAGTTATTTTTATTTCGTGATTGGACAACTTTTAAAAATACAAAAATGGGTTAGTTTGAATAGCCATTACGAGGTAAGGAGCAACTCGAACAATGATTTATTTAGATGAATAATAATTTACTATGGAGTCGGCTACTTATTGTATGATTTAAGATTATTTGATTACAATTGGATTTTTATCGAAAAATACTTAACTAAATAAATAAAGGATCTAATAAAAGTGTACAAACAATAAACTATCTGTCAAATAACTTAAATGAAAACGAAAATTACAAAAATAAAACGCTTTTAAACAATCATTATCGGCATTATCGTCTGCAAACGGACTTTCAACCGTAATCTTTCAATGCTTTCTGTAAAGATTTGCTACCCGAACAAGGGAAGTCACTCTAGCCGATTATAGGGAAAAAGGGAGGTAAACCACTTTTCGGAAAGGCCTATTCATTTAGAGATACAGATTGAGGGTTATTTTGGATTTTAGAGAAAAGACTTGGGTATTTCAATTATAATAATACAAACCCTACGTATTGGTACTCATTTGAATTGTCTTGTTGTTGTTGAGACGATTCAAATAAGTACCCACAACATAGGGTTTCAATTAGAAAAAAAGATTTTAGACTAGCTTCACTCCCTCTTATTGACTTGGCTGTTTTCGGAGAAAACCCAAGGTATTGCTGTAGCCTTGGTGTTTTTGTTGTTGTCGTTGTGTGAAAACCGACATTTTGTGAGATCTTTGATTCAACTGAAGGCATTCACTTGAAACTGGGCACACATGTTCACCATGAAAAGAACAACCTATTTTATCAAGATTTTTTCCACCATCCAACACTAAACAGCTGAGCGTAGGCACCCACAGGTGGTGCTCTTGTTTGTTCTTCTGTTAGTTAATGAAAAATGATTTCTTGTAACTTTTTTTTTGTTTTCAGAATTTACAAACTCCACAAGTCACCTCATACCCTTTCCGTGGAAGACCCCCAGGGTGTATCCATCATCAAGCCACTTGTCGGTGTTGATTCTAATTTATATTATAACCTAGAAACTTTCTTCAATATTAACTACCCAAAGGTAAGCATACAGATTAATTCTTTAGTTTCCTTTTTCCTACATCAATAAGATTGCTTGTAGACAGATGGAAATTGTCTAGTTTTGTCCATCTATTCATCCATCTGTTATTGAACTTATTCAGGTCCTCCATCTATATGTCCCTCCAAGTTTGCTTGTATGGTGCCATATTGCTATATTTATGAATAGATTTCAAATTAATTTAAGTTTTCCCTTTCAAGTGTAGATGTACCAAATGAAAGAAATGTTAGTATGACTTAAATTTCCAGGTCACAGGTTAAGGTCAAATGATGAAATTAAGCTTGTTTAGACATGATTTTTGTAGTAATGGATGGCTAGTATCAGAATTGATAAATTAAGCTAGACTTACCTTAGTAAGGCGAAGGTTAATTGGGATTTCATCCAGCATAATTTGGTATGATCATTCTTCATTAAGTGTACAGTGCTATTTGAAACAAATTTTTGTTAGTCTTGAACCCTGTCATATCGGCAAAAGGATTTGAGTATAAAAACATCTTGTTCACAGATTATTCCTCCTTTAGCAGTCAGAATAGACTAAGATAAGCCTTCACAGCTGTGCAGTGGGATCTTAGTTTATACTGTCTGCTGAATAAGATAAACTCTGTAAAAGACATATTTTATCTACCAAATCATAACTTAAGCAAGACAGGTTGAAACACAACATTGATTGGAAAATGATTTAAAGCAAAATTTTAAATCAGTAGGTCAAGGGTTATATGTCAACCTTGATATGTTTCTATGAAGTTGTAGTTAGAAGGAAGAATGTTAGGGGTTCATTCAGTAATCTACTTAACAATGCTGGCTATTGGTCAATTTTTTTTTAGTTTAATTCATTCCAATTTTCCGAAAAAGCTCTAATTGAACTGTGGGGTTCTATTAGAATAATCATATTTCTATTAGAAAGAGGTGGGCTTTTATTAGAGACTATTCTGCTTAAGAATGTCTTAGTGGGAAACAGTTGAAACTGCCAATAAACGTATAAGCAGTTACAACTGTTAGCGCTGAGCCATCTATATTTGTAAAGACAGTGGAAAAATGGCAAAAAATGAACATAATCCATGCAAAATATTAAAATGTGATTTGTGAAAACTTCAAGGTGCATAAAACCTCTGCTGAATTTTTAGTGACCTAAATAATGATTTAGTGGGTATGAGTCTGTATTTGAGGCTTCAAAATTTGTAAAAGCATCAAAATGAATTTAAATGCAATTTTACTAATGGCTTGATACCCCATGACAAGGATTTTCATTTTCGATCACCATTTTTATCCCCCGCCGTTTTCGGCGAAGGGGATATAGTAATGCTCTCCTTCCGTCATTCCGGTTCCGTCATTCCGTCCTTCCGTCACTAAACTTGTCCGTAGCATATCTCCTAAAGTATAATAGCTATCTTCTTGAAACTTTATGGGTGGATAGATCTCATGGAGGAGAAGTGCAGTGCACAAGCACTACAACTCTTGCTTGCATGATTTTGGAGTTATTGCTCTTTGTTATTTTAAAGACTTAGATTTTGTCCCGAGCATATCTCCTAAAGTATAGTAGCTATCAACTTGAAACTTTATGGGTGAATAGATCTTATGGAGGAGAAGTGCAGTGCACAAGAACTACAACTCTTGCTTGCATAATTTTGGAGTTATTGCCCTTTGTTATTTTTAAGACTTAGATTTTGTCCTGAGCATTTCCTAAAGTATTAAAGCTATCAACTTGAAACTTTATTGGAGGATAGATCTCATGGAAGAGAAGTGCAGTGCACAAGAACTATAATTCTGGCTTGTATAATTTTGGAGTTATTGCCCTTTGTTATTTTTAAGACTTAGATTTTGTCCGGAGCATATCTCCTAAAGTATTTTAGCTATTAACTTGAAACTTTATGGGTGGATAGCTCTCATGGAGGAGGAGTGCAGTGCACAAGAACTATAACTCTGGCTTGCATAATTTTGGAGTTATTGCCCTTTGTTATTTTAAAGACTTAGATTTTGTAGGGGCTTAATTTCTTAAAGTAGAACCCTTAATCTGTTAGGCTTCAGTTTACTATCAAGCTTTCTCAGCGGGGGATGGCCATGTCCGACATGGCTCTTGTCTGTTTTTATTTCAATCATTACAAGGGTAAAGTGTTATTTGATGGTTGTAGAAAGGATGTATTTTCAAGGTTAAGAAAAGAATGAAGTCTATCCAACCATACAATATTCATCATTTTGTCAGACACCGCAGACATTTTAACTGGACAATTCATCACTTTTTCCCACAGTCTGAGCAATAAAGGACAGATGACAATCTTAATTCAATGGTGCTCCTCCAAACTGTGTGAAAGGTTTGGGTTCAATACTTAAAGTGTCATGTGATAGCGAGAATACCATCAGTGATATGGATCCTTCGAGATCCATCAAGATTTTTAACCAGAATGAAAATTTTTATGCCCCATATCGAAAGATCAGGGGCATATTGTTTTACTGTTGTCCATTCTTTCAGTCTGTCTGTCTGTCTGCAAAAGTTAACCAAAAAACTTAACATTGTCAATATCTTCAAGCCTATTCAAGATACAAGGCCCATATTTGGCATGATGATATATCTCAATGAGCTGCATCTGCTGATACCAAAGTCAAGGTCATGTGACAAGGTCAAGGTCATCATTCTGTCAAAGTCAAATAACTCAAAAACTTAACTAAAAACTGCCAAAATCTTCAAGCCTATTCACAAAACAAGGCCGATATTTGGTATGATGATCTATATAAAATAATCAGCATCTACTGATACCAAGTCAAGGTCATGTGACAAAGTCAAGGTCAACATTTTGAAAAAAAAATGCTGTTACAGGGGTATTTGTTTGTTTCTAATATACAATTGTAATATACAAAGTAGAGTAAAACACTTTGTTTGCAAAAATGTGAGAATAAATTGCTTGTCCATGATTATCCTTGTACTTTCTAAAAGATTCTGAAGTTCTATAGAAACGAAGGATTGTCTTTTGGGCTCCCAGGGTAAGGGATCCCCAGGGAAACAAGTAGGGGATCATGCTTGTTCCAGTGTCTATTCTAAGAGGGGGGATTGCACATTTTAGCAAAGTCCCCACTTTTTTTGAGGATGATGGTAGATTTTTTTACATACAGAAAGAGCGAAATTCCCATCTTTTTAGGAGTTTTGACAATTTTCAACAAAATTACCCCTATTTTCTGAATCCAAGAATAGACACTGTGTTCCCTTTGAAAAATTAGTTAATGCTGACCCCTTTCTCATAAAGATTGATAATGTCCTTAGGAGTAAATTTATTACTGGCTTTGAGGTCTTCTTCATTCTACAGGAATACTAAACAAGAAGTACTGAATAAGCCCATTAAAGAGTTTTGATGGACTATATTATTATACAATGTAATAGAAATTGACTTCTTTCAGAAAGCAATCACAGGATTTCAACCAAACATTACAGGAATAATTTTGGATATTTTGATAAAAAAAAAAAGGGATACAAATAATGATTCAATAACCTCCACAATTTCTATTCTTTGAAAATTATTTCCTCAAACTTCACAATGAATTTCAACCAAAATTTATAGAAGTAATTCTTAGTTGACCATTAAACAGTCTGCACAAGTATTTTAAAGGTAAAAAATATATATATATTTATGGGCCAAGGTCATTTGAAAATGTGTTATTTAATTAAAACAAAATTTCAAACAAATTTCACAGGAATGATCCATGGAAAAAGAGCATCTTCAAAGTATATCGATTGTACGAATATAGCTCTAAATTCCATAAAAGGCGTACAGTGATACATGGAATGATTTCTTCCTCAAAAATTTTATAAATTTGATTTCACTCTAATAGTTCCTGAACTTCTTCTAGTTCAATTTCAAATAATGTTGATCAATTAAGAATGAGCCAATGTGTGACATTTCCAACAATTTCAAATGTGCACAAAGCAAAGACCCTGGCCAGTCTAACCACGGTCTTTATTGTGCACTTTGTAGATAGATAAGGTCTCAAAGTGCCTTTAGATAGTCAGGTAATCTTGTAAATGTACTGTGATTGTCCAGGCTTCTCAATGTTTCCACTTCACAACCATGTGAAATAATTGGAATGTCACACACAGGCTCAAATAACTGCTTATGTATGTTTTAAAAGAAAGCTTATGGTCTAAATGAAATTAGTAAGACCTTAGTCAGGGTTTTAAGGGACACAAGTCTTGCACATCTTGGACGCAAAATAAGTAGCCAGGACCATCAAAACTATGAGATGCAAGTGACTTGAAGTCCCATGGACCCCTTGGGGATCAACTTCAGTAAAGTATTGAAGACTGCTCTAAACAATCTTCAATTCTTTCCTGAAGTTGAGTCTTAATAATAAATGTACTTCTATCAATACTTTTACCTTAAACTGGGGAATGGCTCTATAGATATCTACAAAATAAAATATTATATCGAAAAAGAAATAGTCTTTACCTAAAGCAGGGACTCCTAAAATTTATGAAAGATCCCTATTAAAAGATCCCATTAATTGAGTCCTTTGGACCCTATTTTGTTGATGTCAGACTAAAAAACTAATACCCTGCTTTGTGCTGGTGGACCAAGAAAGGGACTCTGGTCAATATTAAATACTTCTTATCATTTACAATAGAATTCAAGCCTGTGGGGTGAATTTGGCTCTCAAGCGCCGCCTATAGTTTCAAAAATGATCAATTATTCCTACATCCATTGATCTATCTTTAGTAATTTACAATAAAAAATAATTAACTGAATATTTTGTTTATTTTTCAGTATGAGATTTTATTTGCTGTCCATGATGAACACGATCCTGCTATTATGATTGTCCAGAAATTAATAGAAAGATACCCAAAAGTAGATGCTAAACTTTTTATTGGTAAGTTATCAACCCCATCTCCTTCCCCACTCGACCATGTAACAAGACATATTGCAATGGAATGCTGTTAGCCATTGTCATGTGGAAACCTGGAATATTTCAACTTTTGCAGATGGTAGAGATAAAGATTGGCCTGCATACATGTACAGTCTGGTCTTAGACTATATACACCACCCAAAGGCTCTCTGGGGATAAACTTCAAAAAAGAATACAAGACTGCTTTAAGCAATCTTAAATTCTTTACTGAAGTTGAGCCCCAAATCTTATTATACTTCTATCAATTTCTCTACCTTCAACTAGGTAATAGCTCTAACTACAAAATACATGATTATAGCACGAAAGAAATAGTCTATACCAAAAGCGGGGACTTCAAAAAATTAAGAAGGGATCCCTTAGATCACAAAGATTGTGTCCTATAGACCCTATTTTGTTAATGTCAGACTAAAATCCTGAGCAAGTAAGTGTTTTTGTCAGTATCAAGTGAGTCAAATTACAGAAGTTCAAAGATTGGTGTGAAATAAAAGGTCACTGGATACTAGTATTTGTCGATAAAATTAGATGTTTTATGTTGGATGACAATAACTGTCTCCAACTGGTTGGTGATAATTGCTTCCCATGGTATCAAGATACCTTAATGATAACATACTGCGCTAAAATCTGGTTATAACAATTTTTGTCACCCTGATACAGGTCAACGCTGCAAAATGTCGCTATAGTTAAAAAAAATGTGGGAAAGAATTGTTACTCTTATAACAAAGAGTCTATGGATAAAGAACTGTAACAAAGTGCTCTATATGTATTTCTATTAAGGTTTAAAATCCTTTATCCATGGCTTATGAAAATGTAAATGCTGATAAACAAATAAGCATTTACAACTGTTTTGTTAGGAAAGAAATGTTACTCTCATAACAAAGAATCTTTATGGATAAAGAATTTACAACTGTTTTGCACTAACCTATCAATAAGCACGATTGTTAGGTTGAAAGCCACATAATTAAATTAATTTTCTGCAAATCTACTAAAAATATTCTTACCTATAACAGTAATTAAAGTGCCTTTCAGCATGCTTTATTTTTCATGTTTCAGTAATTATTTGAATTTTACACAAAATTTATTCATTCAGTAGTAGGTGTTGTTTCAAAGGAGAATATGAAAATAATTTGCATTTGCTTTGTCAGAAAACATTCGAAGTTAAAATAATGCAATCTTTCAGAGTTCAAACATAATTCTGTTGTCACATATTGATGGCTCAGCGGGAAATGGTTGTAACTCCCTATTAGCACATAGGGAGTTACAACTGTTTCGCGCTGAGCCAACGAGTTATTTTATTATTATTATTATTTATGATTATAATTTAGATTAGAAAACACACCCATCCCCAAAACACAGATTAGTCTTCTGATGCTGAATAAAATAACCTTGACAAAATATCATCAAAATTATGGTGCTTTAAGCACTGAGTGACCTAATTGTCTACAGGGTTTTTTCGAAAATGCAATTTTAATCTTTTCTGGTTCATAACAGATTATCAGAAAGTATAAACTAAGATCGTCCGGTAAGTTATTCTAAGAGAATTTTAAAGGTATCTAATAAAAATTATGAATCCTAGTCAGGCTGAACCTGGAATATTCCTGTCTTGACAGTAGGTATATATACAGATCAGACTGCATATTTGTGTGGTCTGATCTAAGTCTACACCACCTGTTTCACACTTAGCCTCACTGTCACTTTCAAATCAGAATTGTCAATAGATTTACTTTTTCCAATGAAAATTGGTTAACATTTTGTTCTTCCACTGTTTGTAGCGCTTTAATTTTGATGCAATTTTTTAGCCAAAATTTATTCAGCATGAAAGTGGTCAAGTAGTTCAAAAACAAATTTCTGCAGTAGAAGGGATTACATTCACAGGCATTGCTGCTCCTACATTATGCACACAAAGAAGTATTGGAAACATAATAAACAATTTGAATGTTGCTAATACAGAGTGTGATCTGGGGATCAATTCACATCATGACTGTCTATTCAGAAAACACCTGTTTCCATCCTTGAAACATGAAAACTTGTGTTTTCGTTGTTGTCAGTCTTCATGCCTGACCTTGTTTTGTAAAAACAATTAGTCCTGAAAATTCACATTTCGATGGCTCAGCGCGAAACGGTTGTAACTCCCTATATGTTATAGGGAGTTACAACTGTTTCGCGTTGTGTCATCAATTTGTTTGAAATAGAAATTTAGTTCACCAGAATAAAGATTTATTCCTTTAAGCCTTGCAATGGGGTGTATCCTATGTTATTAAGAGATTTAGGTTTTGCGAGTCTGAAGACTCACAAATAAATAACAAGGACCCCTGAAACTAATTAATGTCTTTCCTGAAGCTGCACCCAGTAGGCTTATATCTTTCCAAAAATTTCTTCATCTTCAACAAAGTAGAATATATCAATGTTTTCATAGATAAAGGTTTCTATCTAAAAAGAAATAATCTATATATAAAAATAAAGAGACACACTAAAATCCCTATGATCTGAATGTTTGAGCCCTCTCACAACCCTATTTTTCAGATACTAGACTAAAACCCTGTATCTCTTGTGAGATGTGGGTTCCTATTGATTTTGAGGTCAAAGGTGAATGTCACAAGTTTAAATTGAAAACAAAGTATCCTGTCTATGGGTCACATTTTGTCCAGCCTATTCAAGCAGGGATCAGGAATTTCTATACCTGACTTGTCAGTCACCTGGGCATCTATACTTGTGGACATATACTTTTGTCAAGGTCTATTCTTCGAATGGTTAAAATGAATTTTTTTGATTTGTATTTAAACTGGTTGAAAATAATGTTATTCATTAGGGAAATGCTGGGCTCCTGCATTTTCTTCATTCACAAAAAGTTTTCCTGATTTGTATCTATTCATTTTCCTTTGGGCAAGCTGTTTTTTATCCTAGTCTATTTATCTCTTTCTTGTCCAAGTACATGTTGAAGAAATTTGTTTTTCCATTGCTCTCCTTTCATACTTAGCAGTTATAAGAAAAAAAGGATCCATCTGATTAAAGGTGTGGTGAAAATATGACTGTGTGTCATTTGACATAGTAATTATATTTGTTGACATGTTTTGTTGTGATGGTGTAATAATTAATGTGTGTAGGCAGGGTCATTCTTGCTTGGTCAACCCTTGACCAGGCAACAAAGATTTGACTTGGAAATTCAAATATTTTGTAAAACAATATTTTTAGGTAGTGATAATCTTTAACTTAAAAAAAAAACATTACAAATTCAGACCTCAGGTAATTGAAAAAAGTAATTAATTAATGTGTGTAGGCGGGGTCATTCTTGCTTGGTCAACCCATGACCAGGCAACAAAGATTTGACTTGGAAATTCAAAAACAATATTTTTAAGTAGTGATGATCTTTAATTGTTATTAAGAAATACAACAAATTGAAATTGCTAGAGTATAACAGAGCTCTTTCATTTACTACCTGGGCTCAGTTGTATAAAAGATAGCCATCATTTGGTTTAATTTAAACAAGAAATTAATTCAGCCAATCAGGGTTGTTGTTTCAATTGTTACAATTGAAACAATATATCTGATTAGTTTTAAATTCTTTCCTGTCTATATTTAACCAATGGTTATCTTTTATACATCTCGCGACATGTTACATAATAAGTAAGTAGAGATACAGATAGAGAAGGAGCGGACAACATACTGTAGTTTGAATTGTGTCTGTCCTAGGTTTGATCCCTGACCACTGCATACATCCTTTCCAATGTCGTTGCCAACCAATGGATTTATATTCTTAAACCTTTAGTGGATGCCCATCAGGATACTTGGAAAGGATGTCATGGTTGTATAGGTAGAGAATTATTAGGAACCTTTAGATAGGTGCTTGGCCCATTATAACTGTAAAACTGTTAAAAGTGTTCATAATCCACATTCAAACAATCAGAAAGAGGATGTATTCTGGTAAAAGATTCAACATTATAAAACCCTTTCTCTTCAGGACTTATAAAAAACACTTTGTACTCTTGGTATCAATTTACTCCAATTATCCCTTACTGAATATTTGATATCAGTAAGTCATGAGTAATTAATAAGGTATTTGAAGTCGGAAGTTCATCCATTTTTAGCTCCACTGGCTGAAAGCCACTGGGGCTATTGTCATGGCGTTGTGTCCGTCGTGCGTCCGTCCGTCCGTGCGTCCGTGCGTCTGGTCGTAAACTTTTTCTTTAAAAATCTTCTCCTCAGAAACTACTGGATGGATTTCAACCAAACTTCACAGGAATGATCCTTGGGTGACCCTCTTTCAAAGTTGTTCAAGAAATTTTGATCCAATGAAAAACATGGATTAAATGGGCGTGGCTTATTTCCAAATATGGTAAAAAGTGATTTTTCTCAGGTTCTAATTGATGGATACCAATTAAATTTTACATGAATGATCCTTGGGTGACTCTTTATCAATCTACCAAAAATTATTGTGATCGGATGAAAAATATGCATTTTATGGGCAGAGGTCATTTCTCTATATGTTATATAGTGGAAACTTTGCAAATCATTTTCTCAGAATCTTACGTATAGATATCAACCAAATTTTACATGAATGATCCTTGGGTGACCCTTTATCAATCTACAAAAAATTATTGTGATCGGATGAAAAATATGCATTTTATGGGCGGAGGTCATTTCTCTATATGTTATATAGTGGAAACTTTGCAAATCATTTTCTCAGAATCTAACATATAGATATCAACCAAATTTTACATGAATGATTATTGGGTGACCCTTTATCAGTCTACCAAAAATTATTGTGATCGGATGAAAAATATGCATTTTATGGGCGGAGGTCATTTCTCTATATGTTTTATATAGTGGAAACTTTGCAAATCATGTTCTCAGAATCTAACATATAGATATCAACCAAATTTTACATGAATGATTATTGGGTGACCCTTTATCAGTCTACCAAAAATTATTGTGATCGGATGAAAAATATGTATTTTATGGGCGGAGGTCATTTCTCTATATGTTACATAGTGCAAACTTTGCAAATCATTTTCTCAGAATGTAACTGATAGATACCAATCAAACTTCATTAGTATGATCCTTGGGTGATCCATTATCATTCAGCCAAAAATTATTGTGATTTGAAGAAAGATATGTCTTTTATGGGCGGAGGTCATTTCTCTATATGTTATAATAATGGAAATCATTTCAACGACAGTAGAAGCCAAAATATCTTAAATTCTAATCAAAACTTAGATTTGCTTTTACAAGAAATTCAAGCCTGTGGAGCGACACAAGCCATTCATGGCTTTCTAGTTCTACCTGACCTGTTTTGCCCCCTTCCCACATCTATAGGATGTAGAAGATAACATCTGAATGTTCAATAGAGGTTACAATTATTTAGTTCATATTTTCCTATTTAGTGATTGTGACCCATCATGCAAAAAAGGGACATCTTAAGGGAACTCTTTAAAATACAAAAGAGGATCAGAAAAATTATTTCACCTGAAAGTAGAATTATCATTCTAGATTGAAAATGCAGTCAAATGTGAAAATGTTCAACTATAGTCAGCCTGCTAAAACCTGGTAGACTGATTAGTGTTGAAACTTTATGCACAAGTCAGATGCCGTCGTATAAGAGTAGCTTGGAAGTCAATCTAGAGGTGGAGGGTTTAATCTCCAATGGCGGCATGCATCCTTTCTGACTATTTGTCTCTCACCAATGGGTTGATAATCATAACCCTATGTGAGATAGCAGCTGGAGAAGGCATGATATGGTAGAATTGGTGAGAGCAATACCGGGATTTCATTGTTAGGTGCTCCAGTCTCCGCAATATAACTGAAAGATTGTTGAAAGTGGCGTTTAATCCTATTCAAACAAACAAACACAAGCCAGATAGATCCTATTTTTCCAGTTGGTCACATGATTTGTAATTTTATTAACTTTGTGAGATTAGAGTAAGAGGAGGGCAAATTGTGAGTGAAAGAAAGGTGAACTTGTATTTAAGGATGGATAGAGTGAAGCCTATTGTAATGAGTGTGTTGGTCAGAAAACACAGATGGTGCAATGATGAATAAATGACTCACTAGTCACAACTTTTAAATACACCATAGTATAGTCAGTTTGACTTCTATAGGGACCAACCTTTTCATCAATTACATAAAATTGCGTTTGAATGAATGATTTGTATGTAGTAAAATCTTAATTTCATCTTAATACCATTCCAGAAAATACTTTTTGAAAATAAAATGATTTCAAAATAATGATTTTGTCTATCTAGTTAATGTTAATATTTTCGCATTATCAGTTCTTTAACACAAGGGGTGGTGGAGGCTGTTCAATAGTGAGAAAATGTCAACATATATAGTAAAACATGTGGTTTTATACTAAACTTTTGACAGATGAAATGTCCATTATTCCTTATTTGGACATGCTAATTAGCATATCGTTGGTCATGTCATCTTATACTTAACCTTTTACTGTTTAATCCCTGCTTTTTACGTGCCTGTAATTTTATGATTGAGAAAACATTGTGAAAAAAGAAGAAATTGCTTCTGACAAGCAATTTCTTCTTTATCCACACTATTTTCTACCCTGCTGAATGGTTATTTTTCAAATTAAAAGCACTTCAATTTTTCGTCTGCAAAACATTTGAATTTGGAAAGGTCCAAAATTTTGTAAAACAGGAAAGGGTTAAATAGCATGTGATTTTTACCGTTATTACTCGCCTTTTCATCAAGTTTTCCTCGTGAAATTCCCAACTACTTCGGTTAATAATGCTCTTTGATTGGTCTTAACATGTAAATATAGGGTTCATCTCAGAATGAATAAAATCAATAATCAATTATCTGGTCAAACAGTTTCTGAAGAAAGAGAGAATATACATAGATTTGATATCCAACGTTAGCAAAAATCTAAGTCAAACTTATATTGAAAAACTCGATTTTATGTAGTCATACAATTCACTTAAAATCTTACTCTTTTGACTCGGCCCCTATGCAAATCAGTACTATTTTTGGTTATACAATTCGCTTTTCCGTTTAATACAGTAACAAGTAGGTGTGAAATGCTGAAAGTTAACATATAGACGGACGGACAAAATCATTAATTTACATTCAAAAATTCTGAAAAAACAAAATTTGTCATGGTATTAGCTGGAAAAAATGATATGACAAGAAAAATATGCGTTTCATTAATTAGTTTCTGAGATTTTCGGCGAAATGTTGGTCCATATAGAAGTCAAACAGACTATATAAATATATAATACGTACTTAGTGTTTTGTATGAGAAAAAATATCTAACGAGGTTGGGAGAATTTATCATTTTCGAGGCTCTGCTGAGATAATGATCGATTCTCACAACCCAGTTAGATATTTTTTCATATAATACACTAAGTATGTATTATATTTATCTTATAACCTCTATTTGTCTTGTTTTTGTCGATGTTTCTAACTGAATTGCAAGTTTCTAAAAATAACCGCATTTATATCTTTGTTCTAAAAAATAACTATGTGATATCATAAAAAAATATCATGATGTTATCATATGGATATTTGTATAGTTATAGGATAAAATGCTCAAGGTGAGGTATTGCAAGACATCAAATGTCTGAAGTCCATCAATCTGTTCACAATTTTGAAGAGATCTCCTTTACTACCTACCACAATTTGACAAAACTTCATAGGGCTTGTTTTATCTTTTGGGCTATACTGTGTTATACCCCCGCCCCCACACCCATAAGTTATAGTCATGCTAGATTTGTTAGCTCACCTGAGCACAAAGTGCTCAAGGGAGCTATTGTGATCGATCGTTGTCCGGCGTCCATCTGTCCATCTGTCCGTCACGGCGTCAACTTTTTCTTTAAATGACATCTCCTCCTAAACTTATTGGTCAAAATCAACCAAACTTGGCAGAAATATTCCTTGGGTGGTCCCTTATGAAAATTGCTCAAATGGAAAGGATCTGTGCCATATCACGGGAAAAGGGGCCTTAATGACAAATTTCTTGTTTTCACTCTAGAAGCCACAAATATGGTCCAATCTTCATGAAACTTGGTCAGAATGTTTGTTAGGTCATGAGGAAGAAGTCTATTGAAAATGGGAAGGATCCGTGCCATTTCACAGAAAAAGCCGCCTTAATGACAATTTTGTCAACAATATCTTTAAACGACATCTCCTCCTAAACTTATGGTCTAAAACCAACCAAACTTGGCAGAAATATTCCTTAGGTGGTCCCTTATGAAAATTGCTCAAATGGAAAGGATCCGTGCCATATCACGGGAAAAGGGGCCTTAATGACAAATTTCTTGTTTTCACTCTAGAAGCCACAAATATGGTCCAATCTTCATGAAACTTGGTCAGAATGTTTGTAAGGTCATGAGGATGAAGTCTATTGAAAATTGGGTGGATCCGTGCCATTTCACAGAAAAAGCCGCCTTAATGACAATTTGTCAACAATATCTTTAAACGACATCTCCTCCTTAACTTATGGGGTAAAATCAACCAATCTTGGCAGAAATATTCCTTGGGTGGTCCCTTATGAAAATTGCTCAAATGGAAAGGATCTGTGCCATATCACGGGAAAAGGGGCCTTAATGACAAATTTCTTGTTTTCACTCTAGAAGCCACAAATATGGTCCAATCTTCATGAAACTTGGTCAGAATGTTTGTTAGGTCATGAGGATGAAGTCTATTGAAAATGGGAAGGATCCGTGCCATTTCACAGAAAAAGCCGCCTTAATGACAATTTTGTCAACAATATCTTTAAACGACATATCCTCCTAAACTTATGGTCTAAAATCAACCCAACTTGGCGGAAATATTCCTTGGGTGGTCCCTTATGAGAATTGCTCAAATGGAAAGGATCCGTGCCATATCACGGGAAAAGGGGCCTTAATGACAAATTTCTTGATTTCACTCTAGAAGCCACAAATACAGTCCAATCTTCATGAAACTTGGTCAGAATGTTTGTTAGGTCATGAGGATGAAGTCTTTTGAAAATGGGAAGGATCAGTGCCATTTCACAGAAAAAGCCGCCTTAATGACAATTTTGTCAACAATATCTTTAAACGACATATCCTCCTAAACTTATGGGTTTAAATCAACCAAACTTGGCAGAAATATTCCTTGGGTGGTCCCTTATGAAAATTGCTCAAATGGAAAGGATCCGTGCCATATCACGGGAAAAGGGCCTTAATGACAAATTTCTTGTTTTTACTCTAGAAGCCACAAATACTGTTCAATCTTCATGAAACTTGGTCAGAATGTTTGTTAGGTCATGAGGATGATGTCTATTGAAAATGGGAAGGATCCGTGCCATTTCACAGAAAAAGCCGCCTTAATGACAATTTTGTCAACAATATCCTTAAACGACATCTCCTCCTAAACTTATGGGTTAAAATCAACCAAACTTGGCAGAAATATTCCTTGGGTGGTCCCTTATGAAAATTGCTCAAATGGAAAGGATCCGTGCCATATCACGGGAAAAGGGGCCTTAATGACAAATTTCTTGTTTTCACTCTAGAAGCCACAAATACGGTCCAATCTTCATGAAACTTGGTCAGAATGTTTGTTAGGTCATGAGGATGAAGTCTATTGAAAATAGAAAGGATTGGTGCCATTTCACAGAAAAAGCCGCCTTAATGACAATTTTGTCAACAATATCTTTAAACAACATCTCCTCCTAAACTTATGGGTTAAAACCAACCAAACTTGGCAGAAATATTCCTTGGGTGGTCCCTTATGAAAATTGCTCAAATGGAAAGGATCCGTGCCATATCACGGGAAAAGGGGCCTTAATGACAAATTTCTTGTTTTCACTCTAGAAGCCACAAATATGGTCCAATCTTCATGAAACTTGGTCAGAATGTTTGTAAGGTCATGAGGATGAAGTCTATTGAAAATGGGGTGGATCCGTGCCATTTCACAGAAAAAGCCGCCTTAATGACAATTTGTCAACAATATCTTTAAACGACATCTCCTCCTTAACTTATGGGGTAAAATCAACCAATCTTGGCAGAAATATTCCTTGGGTGGTCCCTTATGAAAATTGCTCAAATGGAAAGGATCCGTGCCATATCACGGGAAAAGGGGCCTTAATGACAAATTTCTTGTTTTCACTCTAGAAGCCACAAATATGGTCCAATCTTCATGAAACTTGGTCAGAATGTTTGTTAGGTCATGAGGATGAAGTCTATTGAAAATGGGAAGGATCCGTGCCATTTCACAGAAAAAGCCGCCTTAATGACAATTTTGTCAACAATATCTTTAAACGACATATCCTCCTAAACTTATGGTCTAAAATCAACCCAACTTGGCAGAAATATTCCTTGGGTGGTCCCTTATGAAAATTGCTCAAATGGAAAGGATCCGTGCCATATCACGGGAAAAGGGGCCTTAATGACAAATTTCTTGTTTTCACTCTAGAAGCCACAAATACGGTCCAATCTTCATGAAACTTGGTCAGAATGTTTGTAAGGTCATGAGGATGAAGTCTATTGAAAATGGGTGGATCCGTGCCATTTCAAAGAAAAAGCCGCCTTAATGACAATTTTGTCAACAATATCTTTAAACGACATATCTTCCTAAACTTATGGTCTAAAATCAACCAAACTTGGCAGAAATATTCCTTGGGTGGTCCCTTATGAAAATTGCTCAAATGGAAAGGATCCGTTCCATATCACGGGAAAAGGGGCCTTAATGACAAATTTCTTGTTTTCACTCTAGAAGCCACAAATATGGTCCAATCTTCATGAAACTTGGTCAGAATGTTTGTTAGGTCATGAGGATGAAGTCTTTTGAAAATGGGAAGGATGCGTGCCATTTCACAGAAAAAGCCACCTTAATGACAATTTTGTCAACAATATCTTTAAACGACATCTCCTCCTAAACTTATGGGTTAAAATCAACCAAACTTGGCAGAAATATTCCTTGGGTGGTCCCTTATGAAAATTGCTCAAATGGAAAGGATCCTTGCCATATCACGGGAAAAGGTGCCTTAATGACAAATTTCTTGTTTTCACTCTAGAAGCCACAAATACGGTCCAATCTTCATGAAACTTGGTCAGAATGTTTGTTAGGTCATGAGGATGAAGTCTATTGAAAATGGGAAGGATTGGAAAAGCCACCTAATGACAATTTTGTCAACAATATCTTTAAATGACATCTCCTCCTAAACTTATGGGTTTAAATCAACCAAACTTGGCAGAAATATTCCTTGGGTGGTCCCTTATGAAAATTGCTCAAATGGAAAGGATCCGTGCCATATCACGGGAAAAGGGGCCTTAATGACAAATTTCTTGTTTTCACTCTAGAAGCCACAAATACAGTCCAATCTTCATGAAACTTGGTCAGAATGTTTGTAAGGTCATGAGGATGAAGTCTATTGAAAATGGGTGGATCCCTGCCATTTCACAGAAAAAGCCGCCTTAATGACAATTTCGTCAACAATATCTTTAAACAACATCTCCTCCTAAACTTATGGGTTAAAATCAACCAAACTTGGCAGAAATATTCCTTGGGTGGTCCCTTATGAAAATTGCTCAAATGGAAAGGATCCGTGCCATATCACGGGAAAAGGGGCCTTAATGACAAATTTCTTGTTTTCACTCTAGAAGCCACAAATACAGTCCAATCTTCATGAAACTTGGTCAGAATGTTTGTAAGGTCATGAGGATGAAGTCTTGAAAATGGGAAGGATCAGTGCCATTTCACAGAAAAAGCCGCCTTAATGACAATTTTGTCAACAATATCCTTAAACGACATCTCCTCCTAAACTTATGGGGTAAAATCAACCAATCTTGGCAGAAATATTCCTTGGGTGGTCCCTTATGAAAATTGCTCAAATGGAAAGGATCCGTGCCATATCACGGGAAAAGGGGCCTTAATGACAAATTTCTTGTTTTCACTCTAGAAGCCACAAATACAGTCCAATCTTCATTAAACTTGGTCAGAATGTTTGTTAGGTCATGAGGATGAAGTCTATTGAAAATGGAAAGGATTGGTGCCATTTCACAGAAAAAGCCGCCTTAATGACAATTTTGTCAACAATATCTTTAAACGACATCTCCTCCTTAACTTATGGGTTAAAATCAACCAAACTTGGCAGAAATATTCCTTGGGTGGTCCCTTATGAAAATTGCTCAAATGGAAAGGATCCGTGCCATATCACGGGAAAAGGGGCCTTAATGACAAATTTCTTGTTTTCACTCTAGAAGCCACAAATACAGTCCAATCTTCATGAAACTTGGTCAGAATGTTTGTTAGGTCATGAGGATGAAGTCTATTGAAAATGGGAAGGATCCATGCCATATCACGGAAAAAGCCGCCTTAATGACAATTTTGTCAACAATATCTTTAAACAACATCTCCTCCTAAACTTATGGGTCAAAATCAACCAAACTTGGCAGAAATATTCCTTGGTTTGTCCCTTATGGAAATTGCTCAAATGGAAAGGATCTGTGCCATATCACGGGAAAAGGGGCCTAAATGACAAATTTCTTGTTTTCACTCTTGAAGCCACAAATATTGTCGAATTTTCATGAAACTTGGTCAGAATGTTTGTTAGGTCATGAGGATGAAGTCTATTGAAAATGGGAAGGATCGGTGCCATATCACAGGAAAAGGCATCTTAATGACAATTTTTGACCAACAAATATTGTCGAATTTTCATGAACATTTGTCAGAATGTTTGTTATGTCATGAGGATGAACTCATTTGAAAATGGGAAGTATACATGCCATATCACGGGAAAAGGGGCCTTAATATTAATTTTCTCGTAAGAGCTCCAAACGCCAGAAATATAGTCCAATCTTCATGAAACTTGATCAAAATGTTTGCCAGGTCACAAGAATGAACTCTGTTGAAAATGGGAAGGTTCATGCCATATTATAGGAAATGGAGTCTAAATGATAATTTACTTGAAATATCAGGTGAGCGATTTAGGGCCCTCAGGGTCCTCTTGTTTCTTTGAGTGATTTGTTGCAAAGACAAATAATTCAGAGTCTGCCTAACAGGATTTTACAAAAAATGGGAATGTTCCTACAACTTAAAACAAGCTATAAAGGACTTTGATAATGAAAACTTCCCTGTTAACTCTTTTGGGACAACAATTTTGGCTTAGTTTTCATGAAACTAGTAAAAATATTTGTCAAGTGGATAGGATGGACTCTTCGAAATATAACTTTGTGCCATCGGGAATAAAGGGAAAAGGGCCTCAATGCCTTATTTGAAAGTTCCCAATTTATTTTGGGTGCAAAATTGTTTGAAAATTACACATGACAATGCTTTTTACGCTCATGTGAATAGCGGTACCATTTCTAAAATGTTTTTCGAACATTTTTCCCAGAATGTAGGATTGGTCAAACTGCTTTTAAGGTCACAATAGTGACCTCCTCAAAAAGGAAAACAAAGGCAATGGGACCTTATTTGCATTTGCAGTTTTTCCCATGTCTGTCTTGCATCTGGAATTGATCCCATGCCTTGATCGGTACGATTTCTCACATTTTGGTTGAAGTATATTGCAAGAAGCATTAAGATAAATGTTTACAATATATTTTTACAGGAATGAAGTATGTTGGACCAAATGGTAAAATTAACAACATGATGAAACCTTTTGAAGCTTCTAAGTATGATTTGATAGCCATCTCTGATAGTTCTATACAAGGTATGTATAATTATAGGGTCAGAGCAAAATTATTTTAAGTGCAAGGGGTCAAGATAGAAGGGGTAAAGCCAGTCTAAAATCTTTATTTCTCAATGAAACCTTATGTTGTTAGTACTCATTTGAATCATCTTTATGAGATGTTTTAAATGAGCACTAACAGTTTAGGTTAAGATTGATGAAATATTAATATTTGAAAACCAAAATTACTCCTCTATCTACAGCACTCAGTGCCTAGAAATATGTAGACTCATACAATACCTTGCAATGACACCTAAAAATGAAGGGCTCCTAAGGGATGTTTCAATTTTTAGGGTGATTGTTGTTAATTGGAATGCTCTGGGTTCATAATAAAACGGCATTGATAAGATGATATAAGAAAATTCATGAATCAAAGTTTAATTGAGGAATATGTGTTAGATAGACATTTTTTACTCATCAAGAGGAAACCTTTAGAAATAATTTGTTTCCTTCTCAGTATCATATGTTTTGTCTTACAAATAGATAAATCAACTTAATTTCTTATTAAGGTGCAATTCATCTATGTAACTTGGAAACAAATTTTAGACTGGCCCAAATCCATAGAAGATGACAAGGACAATTTGTAGTTGATGAGATTCTAAAAATCTTAGTCTTTAGAGAAAGAAAAACACTGTGGACAAAGAAGAAATTGCTCGTAAATTTCTGTCAAACGTTGATTTCAAAATGATCTGTAAAGCAACCTCCATACGTTTAAAACAATTTTGGAAGTAGAAGTTCAAATATCTTTTCTCACAGGGAGTGTAAATGACCTTTCATGCAAAGCATTCTTCATATTTGGATTGGGATGATATCTATAGACTAATGGTCAAGTTACTTAAGTATCTATATAAGTGCTATCATAAACTACATTGTTTTTCTTTTATCTTTGAACACTATCTACGTTTGACTTGAAACCTTTTCTTCTCAAGACAATAGGCACTAGACAATGTCACAATATAATGCAATGTCTGATATCGAAACTCTTTTCTAGATGATAACAATTTGATGGCTCAGTGCAAAACAGTTGAAATTGCAGAGCTACAGATAGAGGGAGCATTTTGGATTTCAAATTTTAAATATTCCAACAATACTTTCACAAATCCTATATTGTGGGTATTCATTGAAATTATCTTGTCAAAGATTTAAATGAGAACCCACAACATAGGGTTTGATTAAGAAAACAACAAATTTAGACTTGCATTATCCCCTCTTATCTGTACATCTGGGCCCAAGGTTATAAGACTTTTCTCATTCTCAATTCAAAATTTTCTCAAATTTCAATTTTAGATTAATGCTGTTATTCTGTTTTAATAGTCCTTTTAATGTATTAACATAAAAGATAATATTAATAAGTTGTTACAGATAACAACTTATTAATATTTTCTTTTATTTTCTTACATTTGTTTTAAAATTCAAATTGGAGAAAATTCTCAGTTGAGCCTGAGAAAAGTTTTATAACCTTGGGGTCCAGAGCTGCATTGAAACATTGAATGAAGATGAGAATATTACATTAACCCTTGACAAGCTTAACTGGGAATGATCCTGTTTAGCAGGAAGTATAGACAAAGATCAGTCTGCACAGCCATATTCTTCTTTTAGCAAAGGGTATAGAAGAAGAGCAGTCTGAATATATCTACATATCTGCTGGCTGATCTTTGTCTACACCATGTGTTTCTCCCTTTATAAACCTGTATCATTGAGTTTATGAGATGAAGAGAATATTTTTTTGAATTCATGGAGGTATAAAACAAACAAAAAAATATCACTCAGTATTAATACAGGAAGCAGACTCATACATTAGTGTGAAAAAGGTTTTCCATTTTTTTACAAGCTATTTCTTCATAAATGACGATCTGTTTCTCCCCACGAGTAAAAGACTTAAAAATTTTGAAATTGTTGAAATTGGACCAGTTTGAATTTTTTTTGTCTGGTAATGGTAAAATAGTGATTGAGTTAATATTGCTTGAATATCGCCTGTTTCATTCTAAAACCTTCTAACTACAGCTTTATTCAAGCTGTAGTTACAAGATTTTGGATATATATCGACAGTATGCTGGTCCATAGTGTGAGAAAATACTATGTTTCAAGTCTCGAGAGTAACTGCAATGTCAAGGTCATCACAAATTACTCTCTGTACAACTATTGCCCTGAAGGAGAAATAGCTGTCATATAACTGAAGATTGACAGCTTCATTTGTGGTCAGACTAAATATCTTTACTCTTCACTAGTTACTACCTGTCTATTCTAAAAGGTGGTTACAGGGAAACGATTGTAGGTGAAAATTATTATGTAGGCACTTAAGATAGTTTTGAACACACTGTTCAAATTTAAAAGCTCAGCGTGAAACAGTTGTAACTGCCTATAAACATATAGGCAGTTACAACTTTTTTACACTGAGCTATCAAAATGACTTGGAAGAAGAGGTGATATGAAGATTGCTCCAAATGTGACTGGCAAGACAGCCAAAATTGTTATGCACTAAAATAGGTGAAATGGTTCATTTTCACAATAAAATATGACCAAATTTATGCTAGTAACTGCCAATGATGATCTCTAATTGAAATTTTATTGGGAAATGATTGTGGAAAAGCAGGAATTGATTATTATTACTTCCATTCTGACATTTTCTTCTAATGATTTTTCTATATTTTTATGCCCCTGTATAAATGCCAGCACATTGTTTTGCCTGTTTATCAGAAAACCATTCATATTTAAAATCAAAAGTATTTTAGGTAATGTTATATTGCTGATACTTTGTACGAAATCACCTCTTATCAATATGTATCCTGTTATATCAAGGGCAAGGTTGTATGACAAGTTGAAGGTCAATAATCAGGGTCAAACTTGTTAAAAAAACCCACTTTTTTGATAGCATCAAAATGCTTGATGTTTTGGGTTTATTTTGTCACAAATTGAATGATAAAGTTGTTTATTTCAGCCCATGCTGATGTTTTATTGGACATGGTAGGTCACATGACACCAGATACGGGCCTAGTCCTACAGATGCCATTTTGTTGTGATCGAAAAGGGTTTGCAGGCATTTATGAAAAGGTACAGAATTGTAATCTTAGTTTTCCTTCCTTTTGTTATTTATAAATGTGAAACTAGCCAACCAAAAATTAGGTGAAGAGGTCTGAACCCATTACCAGAAAACTAAGCCAAAAATTAAAAGCTTCGGAAGTCATATCTTAAAGTTCATGTTAATTAACAACTATTCACACTTTGGTTAATTTGTATCAGAAAACGTTTCTTTTTCCCATAATTCACAGATTGAGTCTGAAATACTAGTGATTGTGCTAGCTACGGTTAAGAAACATGTGACAGGTACACTCAAAGGGGCCATTTGAGAACTAAACAAATAAATGCTTGAAGAAAAAAATTGTAGCAGTGGAGGTCAACCAAGGGTCACTTTAAAAAAATGAATATATAGGAAGGCAGAATGATCATTTTCGTCAAGAAAAGTTAAAAATTTTATCTTAGAAAGCCTGCACTGTCAATGTAGAGCCTCATTAGGCACTTTTCAGAATTTAAGAAAGTTTTAGCTGGACGGATCTCAGATATGTTCATTTAATTTGAGCGAACTGTCTCCAGAGTTGAACACTAACAATGTCCCAGGATCCAAAAATATTTGAAGGGATCCCATTAGTTTAAGGCCAAGGCTTATGTCCGGATCCTTTTATACCTGTAAATGTTGGATTTACCTCCAATTAGACTCCAATTTTTTTCAAGCCAGGGTTCTTACTTCACTTTGTTCCTTTCATTTGTAAGGAACAAAGTGAAGTTAGAACCCTTGGCTTGCAAATATATTAAAATATATCATTAACCAATGTTTTATCTTGTTGTTTTGGGGTATATAGGAGTCAGCTTGATGGTCAGTCTGTTGGTCTGTAGCATTTTCTTGTCAGCTGGATTTCTCAACAACTATTGGGCAGATTTCATTCAAACTTATAATGTGAACCATGTCAGGCAAAGATGTGAAATTGATATTTTGGTCACAATCCATTTACTTTTGACAGAAAAATGGCCCTTTGATGAAAAATGGCTTTTCGATATTGACAAGCACTTGTAGGGGGTACTTGGGTGCTTTGTCACAGTCAAGTTTCATAATGTAAATGAAGGAAAAAATCCTTGATTATCCTGAGGGATCCTTTTGCTAGCAAGTAGGGATTCCTCCTAGCCCTTATTGTAAAATAGTTTGTGTCAAACCAGGAGGTGTGGAAATATCAAATTTCTCCACTTGTCCATGGACAACTAAAAGTCAATTTCCTACTTGTCCAGGATCAAAATGAATTTGTCCGCAAAAATGGACCTGTAAATATTGAGTAAACATTGTTTTTAATGGAGAAAATGATATAGCACAGCATTTTCTTCATTTAAGACAATGTTTTCTAACCTTTGATACAAACATGAGGATGACTTTTCTTCTAGATCTTTTTTGTACTATTCCAAGATTTGCCTTGGTATTTACTTGTCCACGGGCAAGTGGCCTAGAAAAATGTACTCACCCACAAGTGGAAAAGCCTGTTTAGGGCAAGTCAGGCATGGGAATTCCACACCTCCCCTCAACCCCATGTGTTCTATATTTCAGATCTTTTTTGGAACAATGCAGGCCCGTAACATGTTGACTGCAGTAGCTTTAGGTATTAACTGTTCAACAGGAATGTCGTCCATGATTCGGAGAGAAGTCGTAGAGAAATCTGGGGGTCTGGAGTTCTTTGCTAAATATCTTGGTGAAGACTTCTTTCTGGCTAATGAAGCTATTAAGCAGTAAGTATTTTTACCTCACCTGAGCACATAGTGCTCAAGGTGAGCTTTTGTGATCATTGAATGTCCGTCGTCCTCCGTCAACAATATAAGTGTTTACACTCTAGAGGCCACAAATATGAGTTAATCTTCATGAAACTTGGTCAGAATGTTGGTCAGGTCACAAGGATGAACCTATTGAAAATGGAAAGGATCCATGCCATATCACGGGAAAAGGGGCCTGAAGGACAATTTTCTTGTTTACACTCTAGAGGCCACAAATATGGTCCAATCTTCATGAAACTTGGTAAGAATGATTGTCAGGTCACAAGGATGATCCCTATCGAAAATGGGAAGGATCCATTCCATATCAAGGGAAGAGGGGCCTTTATGACAATTTTCTTGTTTACACTCAAGAGGCCACAAATATGGTCCAATCTTCATGAAACTTGGTCAGAATGATTGTCAGGTCACAAGGATGAACCCTATAGAAATGGGAAGGATCCGTTCCATATCACAGGAAAAGGGGCCTTGATGACAATTTTCTTGTTTACACTCTAGAGGCCACAAATATTGTTCAATCTTCATGAAACTTGGTCAGGATGTTTGTCAGGTCACAAGGATGAATCCTATTGAAAATGGGAAGGATCCATGCCATATCACAGGAAAAGGGGCCTGAAGGACAATTTTCTTGTTTACACTCTAGAGGCCCCAAATATGGCTCAATCTTCATGAAACTTGGACAGAATGATTGTCAGGTCACAAGGACGATCCCTTGTGAAAATGGGAAGGATCCATGCCATATCACGGGAAAGGGGGCCTTAAGGACAATTTTCTTGTTTACTCTCTGGAGGCCACAAATACTGTCCAATCTTAATGGAACTTGGTCAGAATGTTTGTCAGGTCAAAAGGATGAACCCTATTGAAAATGGGAAGGATCTGTGCTGGTCATAATGATGAACCCTAATGAAAATGGGAAGGATCAGTGACATATCACATGAAAAAAATTATGACATTTGCTTGAAATTTGCTTATTGAATGAGTCAAAGATACGAAGGTGAGCGATATAGGACCATCATGGTCCTCTTGTTTATCCATTTGCAGACAAGATTTTTTAGGCTGGACCAATGAATAGAAGTTAGAGACAACATTGCAAAAAAGATTTTGACCTGTTGATTAGATTTGTGGAAAATAATTCTAAAAAATGCTTGTCAAAAACGTTTGCAACTGGGTCAAAGATTTATTAGGAAAACCTTATTTACTGTGATTCCCAATTTATCTCAAGTATTGTAGAAAAGTTTTCATTTTATGACCTACGTCATGGTAGTGAAACCTGTTGAATATTTTTGATATAAAACGGGTGTTATTACTCTAGAGGAATAACTACGCAAATTAGCTATGAACAGAAAGACATGTTAAATTTTATTTAGGAAACTGACGTCATAATGGATAAATTCGCAATGTTAATTCACAAATGACATAAAATGTTTAGCGGAATAACTTGTAACTTCTTGGTTTTATCCCACATTATATTAGGGTCATATTATAAAAAGAATGTCAAATTTGTGCTCATTTTATACCGAATCTATTAAACTCGTCATCTAATCCAGATAAAAACTTGGCAAAGCCTTGTTTTTATTAGCTCACCTGAGCACGAAGTGCTCCACCTGAGCACGAAGTGCTCAAGGTGAGCTATTGTGATCGTAGAATGTCCGTTGTGCGGCGTCCGTCGTCCACAATTTCTTAAAACATCTTCTCCTCCTAAACCAGTGGACCAATCTTGATGAAACTTGGCAGGGATGTTTCTTTGGTCAAGCTCTACCAAAGTTGTTCAAATAAATGAAATCCACCCTTAACTTTCCCTTTACCCTTAACAAAAAGGGTGAAAATAGGAAAATCTTCAAAAATCTTCTTCTCTGAAACCAGAAGGCAGACAGCTTTCATATTTGGTATATAGCATCATCTAGTGGACCTCTACCAAGTATGTATATATCAAGACCCTTGGGTCATATTTGGGCTCCACCCGGGCGCAACCCTTTTTACATAGAATCAAAGAGCGAAAATCTTAAAAAATCTTCTTCTCTGAAACCAGATGACAGACATCTTTCATATTTGGTATGAAGCATCACCTAGTGGGCCTCTACCAAGTTTGTTCATATTAAGACCCTGGGGTCATATTTGGGCTTTGCCCGGCGAATCCCTTTTAGCTCTTCTGAGCACGAAGGGTGAAAAAATGAAATATTCAAAAATCTTCTTCTCTGATACCAGAAGGCAGACAGCTTTCATATTTAGTATGTAGCATCATCTAGTAGACCTCAACCAAGTTTATTCATATCAAGACCCTCGGGTCATATTTGGGCTCCATCTGGGCGCAACCCTTTTTACACAAAAGCAAAGAGCGAAAATCTTAAAAAATCTTCTTCTTTGAAACCAGATGGCAGACATCTTTCATATTTGGTATGAAGCATCACCTAGTGGGCCTCTACTAAGTATGTTCATATTAAGACCCTTGGGTCATATTTGGGCTTTGTCCGGGCGCATCCCTTTAAGCTCTTCTGAGCATGAAGGGTGAAAAAATGAAATATTCAAAAATCTTCTTCTCTGATACCAGAAGGCTGACAGCTTTCATATTTAGTTTGTAGCATCATCTAATGGACCTCTACCAAGTTTGTCCATATCAAGATCCTGGGGTCACACCATTTTACACAGAATCAAAGAGCAAAAAGGCATATCTGTCTTGCTCTTGGCTGAAACATTTCATGGTTTTGATCTAATGTAGAAAGTGTCTCATTGTTGACATCTGCCTATTTAATTAATGTGATGTCCCAGGGATCAAGCATCAGGTGAGTGATCTAGGACCATCACGGTCCTCTTGTCTGTTAATAGTTGACTCTTGATAATTTCGGTATTGAAATATTCAGTTGGATTCAGAATGAACTGCCGTCGGTTCTTTTCATCAAAGCCTTTTTTACCACTGGATATTTTTGTCCTTTCAGAGGGTACAAAATCCGCCTGTGCAATTTTCCTGCCATGCAGAATTCTGGATGTTACAGCGTAAATCAATTCCATAACAGACTTGTACGCTGGGGTAAATTACGGGTCTCAACGGTTCCAGTCCTTCTCTTGTTTGAACCACTGTCAGAATGTATTCTTCAAGGTATGCTGTATGGGTACTTCATGCTCTAGGATCATTCAGAACACCACTCGGCATTAGCCCTCGAAACATAGATTGAAAACATTTGACGTTGCCAACGCTTCTTCTTTAAGTCACTGACGTGAAACCACCGTATCCTTATATAAATACACTAAAACCCCTCCTTCCGACTACCCCTTAAATACGAGCACCCCGCTATTACGAACGATTTTTGACAGAACGGAATTATTTGTTCTTTATTTCAATGGTCGCAAACCCCTCTAATGCGAGCACCCTGCTATTCCGAATTACGACCACTAATTTCAGTACAAATTTCATGTAATGCACTATTACTAACCTCGCTAAAAAGACCAGTTACTTCACACCTCCGGATCGACCATCCGAATTTCACGCTTAGTAAGTACGACACTAATTGGGTACGATTGCATCAACAATGGATTATCGGATTTTTCGATATCGCGATTAAATGTCTATTGTGTTATTTTTAATCAAACAATTTTAAGTGGTCAATTGTTTTGATACACTACATTCGTTTATCAATAAAAGATGTTTGTTACATGTTTAACTATAGTAAAGCAACCGAAAGCAATGCATATTCGGGCAATTTACTGAAATTCGTGTTTGCGATCTGCAGACCGGTATTGATTAGTAATTGAAAATGATTGTAAATAAGCTTATGATTGATAGGTTTCGTATTTAGGAAAAGGACTTTACTGAATGTAATCACTACATTTACAGTTCGGCAATAAACGGCCTTTATTTTGATACTGATACAATTATTCCGATGAAGGATTTCAAATTAGATCAAATAAATATACGTAACGGAGAAAAGAGCTATTGTGAAAGAGAAAACATAAGTTAGCAGAGAACTTGTAAATCCAATTTTATTGATTTAATTATGAATTGTAAAAATACAGTATTAAGTTTAAATTATGATAAAATAAGATAAATTACATAGTCTTCTCTATTAGCAATAATTTGTGTTGAAAGCTTCGCATCCGACCAAACCTCAGAATTAAGACCACCCCGCTATTAAGACCACTTTCAAAAAGTACCCTAAGTGGTCTTAATGGAGGGGGTTTACTGTATCTTTAGATTCCCAGGAGCGGCTATCGATCTCTGTTCTTTCATTGGCCCACACGTTTGGCGCAAGTACTGGTGAATTTTCCAGGAAGCAGAATCGAGAGGGATTGATGTAAGTTCTAAGAACTTGTTTCCCAATCGATGTAAAATAAATAGATTTAAACTAATCTTTAGATTCTAAAATGCGGCTGAAAAAATAATTTTTGAGAACAACAAAATGCACAATTTTGTTACATTCACATTTGCCTTAAGAAAGTATCCATACATTTACCTGTACTTGTGAGTTTTGAAATGATTTACTTTTTCTAATTTCAGGTGTGATCATGTCCTGGACGATGGAGTTTCTTTTTGGAATTTCGTCGATGACCTACTTTCTCATACACGTCCTTGTCTGGTTTCTGTTTGATTATTTCTTGTTGCGTGTCTGTCAAAATGGACCCCTACCATTCAGTAAATTTGAATTCTTCTGCGGCTGGTTGCTACGGGAGATGACATCACTCTATCTGACTGTCAAGAGTCATGGGTCGTCAGTGATTGTGTGGCGACACAAAAAGTACAAGTTACGATGGGGCGGCACTATAGAGGAAATATAGGCTATCATTGTTTCAAGAAATGAAATTAAGAACTGGCTTAACCAATTAAAAATGTCACTATGATCCAAGATAGAAATATACGGTTTTGGAAAAGAATTGAATAAAACGAGTTTGTGAACTTTTGGTAATGTCAGTGAGTCACACACAAGCTCATAATTTGTTAGGTATATACTAAATTAAGAAAGTCACCTTTCCTATCTCGTCAAATGTTTATCACAGAGCTGAAGATAGGGGATAAATTTAATGTTAGATTTGAATACCATACTTTGGGATATTTTCGCGTCATCTCCACTTTTACCATAAACACAGTTGTTTTATTTTGGTATGTACTAGGTGGTGAAAATAAAACATACCAAAATAGATTTTATTTACAAGTCAATCATTTTGGTTTTTCTTATTTATTGACACCTAATGTAGACAGATATGTGTGTGAATATGGTTTATCATTTTAGGTAATATGTATGGATGGAAAAATTCAAAAATGACAGGGATATTTTGGTGCGTTCAATTTACCCCACCTAGCAAGGATGGCAAAATTGGTGAAACTTAGACCATGGCAAAAAATCCTTAAGTAGAGTACTTCAAAAACGGTGCTACATACTCTTTCTTGTCAGTATTCAATGAATTTGTCTCATCAAGGCGATTCCAATAAATACTCACAACATAAGGTTTTGTTGGGAAATAGCATTATTACCCTCTAATCTAGACCTTTGGTTTTCGTTTCGATTTACAAGCAATTCTTATTTGGATAAAGCTACGCGAAAATACTCTGATATTGGGGTGAGCTTATTCCGAACCATAGTTACTTGTGTTGAGAAGTAGTTTGAATAAATTTTCATTAAAAGGTCAAAGGTTTAACAACTAAGATAATTCTTAATAAAAGCATATTATGGGAATGTATTATAACAGCTCACTCACAAATTGAGATCAGTAACATTTCAAAGCAATTTTTAAGGTCTAGATCTTTATAATTTGAATCTCATGAAAAAAGTATTTCATTTAGTTTTTGTTTTTCAAGTCTATTTCTTCATAAGTTCTTTAATTTGAATAATTCTTGAAAGTCTGGATATTTTTCAATGTCCAACTCTGAAAAGGAGTTCAAGTCTATTGGCATACACAGAATTTGCACCAGGGTGCACCATGTTTATGACCCAGAAATTCTAAATAAAATGAGGGGAAAGGATTAATTATTTTAACAGGGTTTTAGTGTGACATCAACAAAATAGGGTCTCAAGGACTCAACTTTAGGTATCTTAGGGGTCCTTTCATGAAGTTTGGGAGTCCCTGCTTTAGATGAAGGCTATTTCTATTAAAGCAATAATCTAGTTTTTCTATTCATTTAGAGCTATTCATTGTTTAAAGGTTAAGGAAGTGATGGATGTTTGTAATCAAATGGCCATCAACTCCAGAAAAGAATTACAGACTGTTTGAAACAGTCTTTAATTCCTTTCTGAAGTTGATCCCAAGAGGGTCCATGGGACTCAAATCAGATAGTTTTGAGGGTCCTGGCTTCCTATTTGGGAGTCCCAGACTCACAAAACCTGCATCCCTTAAAACCCTGTTTTAAACAAACATACTTCAGCAAGTGACATAATTGTTAAATGCAACTTTCTTTCTCATTGGAGATGATCAAAGTTGTAATTTATAAGAATGGCTCACATTCACCCTTTTGATGAATTATTGTGTCTCTTTTGCTTGACCCATTCCCACACAATCACACATTACGTGTCCCCAAAGAAAAAAAGCTTCAGAAACCATTGTTGAAAATGAAGAAATTGCTTGACTCAAGCAATTTCTTTATTTTCCTCAATTGGTTTCCTCCAAAACGACTTGGATTCCTAAAATTCCATTAATTTCAAATTGTTGTCTGCAACTTATTTCAAATTGGTCTAGTCATTTAAAGTTTGTCTGGAAATGGGTCAAGATATTTTTTCACATATTTAACTTACAGAACCTAGTCAATTTCTAAGCTGATTGTATTCAAAGAATACTCAATTTTTGTCATAATCATGTCTTCATTTCACAATCAACGGTACAAGGAACATTTTCTGTATATTGTTATTTTTTCGTCGATGAATATGAGATTTGGGATGAAAAAGTCTGTGATTGAAAATGGTGCAAATTAGCAAATGTGTCTTTTCATGCAAAAAGGGACCATTTGGGAAGAGTTTAGCTTCACCATTTGAGATAGTAGTCAGAATCCTTAGACATTCTACCTTACTTTCTATTTATTTTGTTGACCATAAGTATTCTGACAGTTAAGCAGGCCTAATTAATGTTAAAGACTCAGATCAACATTTTCTTTGGGAAGCAGTCTGATTAGAGCCTACAAAATTTGCCTTTCATAAAGCCTCATTTGGACACATTTAGGAAGTGGAACTGTAATAGCTCTGCAATGATTGTGGGGTAATGAACTTTAACAGTGGTAACTGTGATTTCCAAATGATTTTCATTTGGAAACCATGGTCAACATTGTGAGAGTTCATGAGTTCAGAAATGTTGTGGAACAATTGTGGTTCCACTACCTTAACATGCAATTATTCAACTTAGAAATTCAAAACAATAATTGTCATTTTAGTGTCCAAAATCTTGGTATTTGCATTATCTGGATGAAATTCTCTTTTATTTGTTTTACAGAAATCCCAAAAGGTCATTTTCTTGCATGATAGGTCACAGCTAAATTTTATTATCTGTGCAATTATGTAGTTTTGGTACTTTGATTACTTATTTGGTTTGAAGTAGATAAGTAGATTAGATTCCAATGAATTTTTGTGAAAGCTATTGATTGAAAGATCTAGTGTTAACTTTCATTAGTCAATAAACTGAAAATAACTTAATTTAGCAACAAATTATACCTTTTAATTTAGATAAGTCCACAGTAAAATCGTAATTTATAATATAACTTTTATAATCCATTATGAAGCAATGCCCTATTTCAACCCAATTGAGAAAAGTAAGTTTTAGTTACTTGGTGATAAAAAAAGACATGTCTCTTTTTTCCACAATATTGGTAATTGTAGGGATAATTAAATTCATTTTTTTTTTTTTTCATTTACAATTCAGACTGTGGATAATGAGTAAATAGCAAAAAAAAACTTATAATTTTGTTTTGTTGTCATGCAATTTTGAGCAAGGCTTCATTTAGCAACAAATTATACCTTTTAATTTAGATAAGTCCACAGTAAAATCGTAATTGATAATATAACTTTTATAATCCATTATGTAGCAATGCCCTATTTCAACCCAATTGAGAAAAGTAAGTTTTAGTTACTTGGTGATAAAAAAAGACATGTCTCTTTTTTCCACAATATTGGTAATTGTAGGGATAATTAAATTCATTTTTTTTTCATTTACAATTCAGACTATGGATAATGAGTAAATAGCAAAAAAAACTTATAATTTTGTTTTGTTGTCATGCAATTTTGAGCAAGGCTTCATAGTGTTGATGTAGGTATTTTTGGGGCTATAGATACAAACTTAATACTTGCTCCTAACTCATGTATTGTAAGGTCATAGTCAACATGTAGAATATGGTAGAAAACATGTCTGAGCAAAACTATTGTATATATAGATATGCACTTAAAATAGCTTTGCAAAGACTCCTCAATTAATTGAAGGGAAAAAAAATATTAGAAAAAAGCAAAAAAAAAAATGGAACCTGTCTGATTTCCATAGCTGTAAAGGTTATAGGAGCATGACGACAGTTAAATTCAGTACCAACAGCTGTATGTGCTGTGATGATGAACTCTGCATTTACAGTAGTTTTGTATTGACTTGTCCATACTCATGTTTCCATTCTAGGTCTATACAAGAGGAACTTATAACATTGAATTTTGAATAAGTATCCAAGAAGAAATTATTTGAGATTAGCTTAGTTAAAGTAAAAGTAATGTGTAGTAACATACAGCAAAGAAACGCAACCAAATTGGAGCTTTAAGAAAATAGATGTGTAAGTCAGTAGAAATCATAAATTCATATCTTATAAATTAATAACATGGAACAAAAATGAATAGATTTGACAGTTAAGAAACAAATTTTTTAGGGACTACTTTTTGCAGAATTACTCCACAATGCAAACAATTTTGAGTATGCAGCTATTTTTTTTTTCAATTAAAATAAGGATAAGGAAACATATGAAAGGAAATCTTTCCTGATACATACCGTATTTTGCCTAATAAAGGCTCCCGGGAGCTATACATAACATTGTCAGGGAGCATTTATTTAGTATGCATTTTCTGATTTTAAAAAATCATTAAACTTACGTCTTTTAGGCCATTTTCCCTTTAATTTCAGGTGAATTTCCTCTAAACAATCACAAAAATGATTGTTTACAGGAAATTCATCTCAAAATAGAGAAGAAGTCTCAAAAAGTTCCTACAATTTAGGCATTTGAAATGGGTTTTCTTGGTAAAAATTGTAAGGGTGCTACTATTAGGGAGGATGCTATTATTAGAGGAAATACGGTAACTGAAATTCTGTTAAAAGCCTTAAAATACAAATTAAAAAAAAATCCTCTTGTATAGACTTGTTTTTCATGTATCATGTTAATCATACTCATTAGTTTTGAAATGAATTATAAAATGAAGTGAAGTGCTGAAAAATGAAAAAGTTTATGTGTATGTTATTTTGATTAAATAGGTTCAGTAGCTGATTTAAAGCACATTAAATATTATAATGAAATGAATTTAAGAAAAACAAAAACAAAAACACCCAAACAAGCAACAGATGAAGAATGAAATTTTCCTTTTCAAGATGTACATGTTAAAACTTTAAACATCTTGATTTAAGGTTGATTGCCTAACCCCTTTAAACAAACCATTGTGTTTTGCAAATTGGAATCATTGTTTCAGCACTTGCTTCATTTTGATTGCTTGGTGCAAAAATATTGTGAAAAACCCTGTAACATATTGTTAGCTGACTTCTGAAACCTCATAATCACAGGTTTATTCAAGCTGTAGTTTGGAGGTTTGAGTACTAATCCGACGATATCGATGGCTTGGTGTGAAACAGTTGTAACTGCCAATAAACTTATAGGCAGTTACAACTGTTTCAACCTGAGCCATCAACTATATACGAGTCTTTACAAGAGTTTTGCACTACCTATATTTTTATTTTAACATTTCATTATTATTTTAGTGGTAGATTTTAGTTGATGTATATTAGATAAAGAAGTTCAAGCCAAAATGTTATTTAAGGGAGGTTTGACCCTATATATGAATTGTAACGTTGTTTACGATGTTTGCATCGAGACTTGGACACACTAAGGAGGGTATTTATGTATTAGTTTACCTTGCTACTAAACGTTGGAAAGAAAAGATTTTAATATCATTAGCGGATAATTGAAAAAAAAAAAATTTGTAGGTATATTTGTCTCCTTTTCTTAAATGTTTTATGATTTATTGGGCGCATATTTTGATGATTGAATTCAATTTAATTTGAAGACCTGATTAAACTATCTGGTAGCACATTTAGTATGTGCTTAACTCATTTCTCTAAAAATTTAACAATATCAGATTTGAATCATCTGCATGTTGAAATTTATAACAAAAAGTTACTTTTTTTGACTGATATTTTGCATGACCTAGCATCTGCAGCGGAGTCCCCTTTGCGTATTCAAACGGTGGGATATGGTTTTTAGATTCATGCCTCCATGAAATCAACTAATACTCTCTTCAACTCTTAATATAAGAAAAATACTTTAAATGAATACACCCTTTAGTATTGTCCATTTTGTCTCTGCATACATAGTTTCAGCAATACACAAATAATTCATAGCAGATTGACAATCCCAGTCCCTCTGTTGAGGCATGATTACCTCCCTTGAATTTCCTAATAATTAATCTGACAACATTTGAGCTTGTGTGTGACATTTCCAACAAATTGAATCATGCGTGAGTTGCAAACGTTGAGCAGCCAAGACAATTACTCAGTACAACAGGATGATTGGCTGTCTGTCTGAAGACTCTTCTAGACCTGATCTTTCTACAAACCGCAAAGCAAAAATTCTGGTCATTTTCTGGTCAGACTGTGCAGATGCACAGGCTGGTCAGAGTATTTGCTTGGGGCTTATTTTAACTTGTTGGAATTGTTGTGCGCAGTCTCATTTGTATTCTTGTAGTAATTATTTACTTTAAAGTGTTGAAAATGTGCCTTGAATACTCTCAATATTAAGCGTATAATATAGTTTGTGTTTCCTGTCTAGGGTAATGTTACTTATTAGACGTGATGAGATTGGGATTAAGCCTTGATTATGCAAATTCTTGCCAAAACCATCCTTGCTTTCAGGCTGAAAACGGTTCATGAAATGGAGATATATTGTTCACAAAAGTGTTTGCATCCTGAACGCAAGGCACTTTTTTTGAGCCTGTGCATGACATTTCCAACAATTTGATATGTGTGAGTACAAACATTGAGAAGCATTGACAGCAAAATTCTGTAAATATAAAGTTTCCTGATGGTCAACAGCTACTTTTAGACCTTATCTATCTACTAAATGCATAGTGAAGCCTCTGGTCAGACTGTGTGGATGCACAGGCTGGCCAGAGTCTTAGCTTTGTGCATATTTGAAATTGTTGGAAATCTCACACACAGGCTCATTTATATTTTGCTACCTGTAAATTTATTCAAGCAAGACTGTTAGCATTTGCAATCTATACCTTATATCAAAACATCAGAGTTCTCCACATGTGAAATTTTTGGACTGTTATTACATTTAGCAGTATATTTCTTCCTTTGGTATGAAGAAAATTGTCTAAACTATGGGACTTCATTCTTTGTATAATTGTACAAGTCAATGCATAGTGATTTGAATTTAATCTAGATTACATCAAAATTAAGAGAATAAAATGTCAAAAAGCTTGAGAAATATAGGTTTGTTCTTCTCTGGTTATCTTCACAATATCATTTCTTAATTATTATACCCCCCAGAAGTAGAGGGGGGGATATTAGTTTCACAATGTCTGTCTGTCTGTTCATCTGTCCATCCATATACCTTTTTGTTTCCGTACTCTAACTCGAGGACCAAGTGACCTAGGATCATGAAACCTCATGGAAATGCTGCTTATGACCCAAGGAAGTGCACTATTGTTTTGGGGCCACATAGGTCAAGGTCACAGTCAATAGACCTTTTGGTTTCCGGACTTTTACTTAAGCATTGATTTTTATATGCCACCGGAGGCGGACGTATATTGGCGTCATCTTCTCCGTCTGTCCATCCATCCGTCGGTCCGTTCACTTTTCTTGTCAACACAACTCCTCCTAAACTTCTGTCTGGATCTTCTTGAAACTTGGTCAATGTAATCACCTCAATTGGTTGATGTGCATGAAGGAAGAATTTTACGGTTTGTTGATTTTTAGCTCACCTGAGCACGAAGTGCTCATGGTGAGCTATTGTGGTTAGGTGGATGTCCGTCGTCCGTCGTCCGTCGTCCGTCGTGCGATGTCCGTCGTCAATATTTGCCTTGTATGCACTCTAGAGGCCACATTTTTTGCCGGATCAACCTGAATTTTGGTCAGAATGATTGTCTTGATGAAATCTCGGACAAGTTCGAAATTGGGTCAACTGGGGTCAAAAACTAGGTCACGGGGTCAAATCTAAGAAAAACCTTGTATGCACTCTAGAGGCCACATTTTTTGCCAGATCAACCTGAATTTTAGTCAGAATGATTGTCATGATGAAATATTGGATGAGTTCGAAATTGGGTCAACTGGGGTCAAAAACTAGGTCACGGGGTCAAATCTAAGAAAAACCTTGTATGCACTCTAGAGGCCACATTTTTTGCCGGATCAACCTGAATTTTGGTCAGAATTATTGTCTTGATGAAATCTCGGACGAGTTCGAAATTGGGTCATCTGGGGTCAAAAACTAGGTCACGGGGTCAAATCTAAGGAAAACCGTGTATGCACTCTAGAGGCCACATTTTTTGCCGGATCAACCTGAATTTTTATCAGAATGATTGTCTTGATGAAATCTTGGACAAGTTCGAAATTGGGTCAACTGGGGTCAAAAACTTGGTCACGGGGTCAAATCTAAGAAAAACCTTGTAGGCACTCTAGAGGCCACATTTTTTGCCCGATCAACCTGAATTTTGGTCAGAATGATTGTCTTGATGAAATCTCTAGCAGTTCGAAATTGGGTCAACTGGGGTCAAAAACTAGGTCACAGGGTCAAATCTAAGAAAAACCTTGTAGGCACTCTTGTGGCTCTGTTTATTGCCTGATCAAGCTGAATTTTGGTCAGAATGATTGTCTTGATGAAATCTTGAATAAGTTCAAAATTGGGTCAACCGGGGTCAAAGACTAGGTCACGGGGTCAAATCTAAGAAAAACCTTGAAGGCACTCTAGAGGCCACATTTTTTGCCCGATCAACCTGAATTTTGGTCAGAATGATTGTCCTAATGAAATCTCGGACGAGTTTGAAATTGGGTCAACTGGGGTCAAAAACTAGGTCACGGGGTCAAATCTAAGAAAAACCTTGTATGCACTCTAGAGGCCACATTTTTTGCCAGATCAACCTGAATTTTAGTCAGAATGATTGTCATGATGAAATATTGGATGAGTTCGAAATTGGGTCAACTGGGGTCAAAAACTAGGTCACGGGGTCAAATCTAAGAAAAACCTTGTATGCACTCTAGAGGCCACATTTTTTGCCGGATCAAACTGAATTTTGGTCAGAATGATTGTCTTGATGAAATCTCTAGCAGTTCGAAATTGGGTCAACTGGGGTCAAAAACTAGGTCACAGGGTCAAATCTAAGAAAAACCTTGTAGGCACTCTTGTGGCTCTGTTTATTGCCTGATCAAGCTGAATTTTGGTCAGAATGATTGTCTTGATGAAATCTTGAATAAGTTCAAAATTGGGTCAACCGGGGTCAAAGACTAGGTCACGGGGTCAAATCTAAGAAAAGCCTTGAAGGCACTCTAGTGGCCACGTTTATTGCCCGATCAACCTGAATTTTGGTCAGAATTATTGTTTTGATGAAATCTTGGACAAGTTCGAAAATGGGTCAACTGGGGTCAAAAACTAGGTCACTGGGTCAAATCTAAGCAATACCTTGTATGCACTCCAGAGGCCACAATTTTTGGCCAATCAACCTGAAATTTGGTCAGAATGATTGTCTAGATTAAATCTCGGATGAGATCGAAATTGGGTCATCTGGGGTTAAAAAATAGGTCACGAAATCAATTATAAAAATCCTTGTTAGTCAACCTTAAAATTGTAAAAAAGGGATTCTCAAGTTGTATAGAAGCAACAGCTTTGTTTAGCTCAGTCATTCATCATTCTATTTCTCATTCTTCTTTTGAAAATTTTAGACAGTTCATTCAGGTGAGCGATTAAGGGCCACTATGGCCCTCTTGTTGCCTGAGTTATGCCCCTTGATAACTTAGTCTCTGGGTCCACTTTTCTTGTCAACGCAACTCCTCCTAAGTTTCTGGCTGGATCTTCTTGAAACTTGGTCAATGTTATCACCTCAATTGGTAGATGTGCATGAAGGAAGGATTTCATGGTTCGTTGATTTTTGCCTGAGTAATGCCCCTTAAAAACTTAGTCTCTGGGGCTTTTTGCCTCAGTTATATTGGCGTCATCTTCTTCGTCTGTCTGTCCGTCCATTTGTCCGTCCGTCCACTTTTCTTGTCAACACAACTCCTCCTAAACTTCTGGCTGGATCTTCTTGAAACTTGGTCAATGTTATCACCTCAATTGGAAGATGTGCATGAAGGAAGGATTTTACGGTTCGTTGATTTTTGCCTGAGTTATGCCCCTTGATAACTTAGTCTCTGGGTCCACTTTTCTTGTCAACGCAACTCCTCCTTAAGTTCTGGCTGGATCTTCTTTAAACTTGGTCAATGTTGTCACCTCAATTGGTAGATGTGCATGAAGGAAATTTTTCATGGTTCATTGATTTTGGCCTGAGTTATGCCCCTTGATAACTTAGTCTCTGGGTCCACTTTTCTTTTCAATGCAACTCCTCCTAAGTTTTTGGCTGGATCTTCTTGAAACTTGGTCAATGTTATCACCTCAATTGGCAGATGTGCATGAAGGAAGGATTTAATGGTTCGTTGATTTTTGCCTGAGTTATGCCCCTTAAAAACTTAGTCTCTTGGTCCATTTTTCTTGTCAACGCAACTCCTCCTAAGTTTCTGGCTGGATCTTCTTGAAACTTGGTCAATGTTATCACCTCAATTGGTAGATGTGCATGAAGGAAGGATTTCATGGTTCGTTGATTTTTGCCTGAGTAATGCCCCTTAAAAACTTAGTCTCTGGGGCTTTTTGCCTCAGTTATATTGGCGTCATCATCTTCGTCTGTCTGTCCGTCCATTTGTCCATCCGTCCACTTTTCTTGTCAACACAACTCCTCCTAAACTTCTGGCTGGATCTTCTTGAAACTTGGTCAATGTTATCACCTCAATTGGAAGATGTGCATGAAGGAAGGATTTTACGGTTCGTTGATTTTTGCCTGAGTTATGCCCCTTGATAACTTAGTCTCTGGGTCCACTTTTCTTGTCAACAAAACTCCTCCTTAAGTTCTGGCTGGATCTTCTTGAAACTTGGTCAATGTTATCACCTCAATTGGTAGATGTGCATGAAGGAAGGATTTCATGGTTCATTGATTTTGGCCTGAGTTATGCCCCTTGATAACTTAGTCTCTGGGTCCACTTTTCTTTTCAATGCAACTCCTCCTAAGTTTTTGGCTGGATCTTCTTGAAACTTGGTCAATGTTATCACCTCAATTGGTAGATGTGCATGAAGGAAGGATTTAATGGTTCGTTGATTTTTGCCTGAGTTATGCCCCTTAAAAACTTAGTCTCTGGGTCCATTTTTCTTGTCAACGCAACTCCTCCTAAGTTTCTGGCTGGATCTTCTTGAAACTTGGTCAATGTTATCACCTCAATTGGTAGATGTGCATGAAGGAAGGATTTCATGGTTCGTTGATTTTTGCCTGAGTTATGCCCCTTAAAAACTTAGTCTCTGGGGCTTTTTGCCTCAGTTATGCCCCCTTAAAATTTAGTCTCTTGGGCTTATTGAAATTGCAGCCTTGTGAATGCAACTCTTCCTAAGTTTCTGGCTGGATCTAAATGAAACTTGGTGGATGTTATAACCGAAATTGGTAGATGAGCATGAAGTAAAGATTTTATGGTTCATTAATTTTACCCTAAATTATGCTCTCTTAAAACTTAGTAGCTAGGGCTTATTGAAATTGCAGCCTTTTGAACACAACTCCTCCTTACTTTTTTGTCTTTATTTAAATGAAACTTGGTCAATGTCATCACCATAATTTGTAGATGTACATGGATCAAGGATTTTATGGCTCATTTATTTCCCTGAATTATGCCCCCTTAAAACTTAGTGCCTGGGGCTTATTGAAATTGCAGCCTTGTGAAGGCAACTCCTCCAAACTTTTTGTCTTGATTTAAATGAAACTTGGTCATTTTCAATTTGGTTCTGTCAAAATAAGTAGTGTCTACAATTATTTTCGTGCAACAGCAGCAAAGTGGCGGCGTATTTTGTGACGATGGCACTCTTGTTGGACAAAGCCTTCATTGCGACAGCTCCAGTTAAAACCTTGGCGTTTTCACAATGGCGTTGGTGTGACATACTTTAACCTTGGTCATGTCCCTGTTGATATTCAAGATAACTTCACCATCATGAGAGCTGTCCAGATTTTCAAGGAGGATAATTCTGAAAGCAGTTTCGTAAGAGTTGTGCCCCTTTTTTGACTTGTTTCTTTTGAACTGCAGCTGAGTGTTGGCACCTGTAGGAGGTGCTCTTGTTAACACTTGGGAGGAAGAGGAGCATGGCTAATGTCATGGTGCTGTGTGTGTAATGTGTGTTCTGTCTTCCTTTATTTTATTGCCCCAGCATCAATAAGATCGCACCATACTGTTTTACTGGGTTATATTGATTTACAATTGTCTGTCTGAATTCAAAAACTAACCGGTAACTTAAAAACCCAAAATTGCCTATTACACTTCATGGCTATTCAAGAAACATATATTGCAGGATGTGAGATCTCCTCACAAAACTTTGAAGAAATTGCTGTTTTGGGGGCATATGTATATTACGCACATGAATTCAACGGTTTTGAGGCACTGAATTTAAGATTTCGTTACACTTTTTAGAGAGAAATCCAAACAAGAGACTTAAGAGCAGACTTACAGATAGAGGGGGTATTTTTGTTTTCAAATTCAAATATTTCATTACTCCTCACTCAAACCCTATGTTGTTGGTACTCATTTGAAATGTCTCGTTGAGACAATTCAAATGAGTACCAACAACATAAGGTTTCATTTGGAAATAAAGATTTTACTGGATTTATCCCTTCTTATCTGAACCCCTGCTTAAGAGGGCCTGTATCACTCCACTTACTAAGATTGCCAGATTGAAAGTTATATTCAAAATGAGCAATAATCAACAATATTTATTAAAAAAATAAAGATCCTTAACTATCATCATGCAATCAAGCATAATAAATTCTGTGATATATTTAATAGAAGGACTCTGCCAAACCCATATTTATGGGTCAATCATAATTTTCTCAACAATTTAAGGAAGGGTCACAAGAATAACTTTTTTTGTCAAGTTTCATTGAAAATGGCCAATTTATTTGGAAGGAGATGATTTTCATTTACAGACTTCCCAGATAGTCCCTTTTCTTGTGATGGGTCACATTTTTCTCATCCAATCAAAATAATTTTGTGCAGTCTTATAAAGGGTTATACAAGGACCATTGATATCCATCAGTTAGGTTCATAAAAAATTATTTTTAAAGTTTCCACTTTATAACATATAGAGGAATGTTCTCTGCTCATTGTGAATACATATTTTTAATCCGATCACAGTTACTTTTTGATTTGATTTGATTTGAATTGGGGTTTTACGTCGCTTTCAACAATCTTACAGTTATATCGCGACGACTGGAGCACCTAACGATGGATTCCTGGTATTTCTCACACCAGTACTACCACCACATCCCTTTCCTAGCCTCCAGTTGCCATTCCACATAGGTTTACGATTATCTACCCATTGGTGGAAGACAAATGTCGGAAAGGATAAGTGCTGCGGCAGTTACTTTTTGAAGGCTTATAAAAGATAGCCCAAGGATCATAAATAACGGTAAAAGGTGAATGTCCATTAGATATCTTATGAGAAAAGTTTCCTTTTCTATATGTGAAAAATAGTTACACCAATGTCACAGGATGTGACTTCATACCCCTGCAAGTACTTCCATAGAATGAGACACCTGTGGATACAATGGAAACTTAAAGCAAAGAAATTCAATTCAATCGAACTGATATTTTCAATTCATGATCAGTGTACCCAAGTTAATTCAAAAAGTGTACAAAGAGGGAGATGCTTCACAAAAACACAAATTGTGAGAAGCAGAGAAAATTCTTCATGTGGAAATTATGTGGAAAATAAGATATTGGTCAAAACTATAGAGTTAATTTTTGTGACCTGACCAATATTCCGACCAAGTTTCATGGAGATTTGGCCATATTTGTGGCCTCTAGACTGTTTACAAGAGAGTTATCATTAAGCCCCCTTTTTCGATGATCTGGCATGGATCCTTCCCATTTTCAATAGGGTTCAACCTTGTGACCTGGTCAACATTCTTACCAAGTTTCATAAAGATAGTTGACGCCGGATGACAGACGACGATCATTCAATTGTCAAGAACGCCCACCTTGAGCACGATGTGCTCAGGTGAGTTAATAAAAGAGAATAAATTTAGTAATCCAGCATGTTGGACACTTTTTCCTTCAGATCAAGGTGCCGTTATGATCAACCAGACTCACAAATGGTTACTTTATGCCCTACATTGTGCACCTTTGCAAAGAAGGATCTGAAATATAAGGGTTGTCAGCTGACTTTCTTCATCAAATTAAATAAACACCATTTTATCCATTTTTAGCTCACCTGAGCAAGAAGTGCTCAAGGTGAGCTATTGTGATGGGCTGCTGTCCGGCATCCGTCGTTTATTGTCCGTCGCCAAACTTAACATTGTGTGCATCCTAGAGGTCACATTTTTGGCCCAAATGTCTTGAAACTTGGTCTGAATGTTTGTTTCCATCAAATCTCGGTCAAGTTCGCAAATGGGTCAGTTGGGGGGCAAAAATGGGGTCAAGGGGTTAAATTAAGGAAAAACTTGAGTGCACTCTAGAGGCCACATTTTTGGCCCAAATGTCTTGAAACTTGGTCAGAATGTTTGTCTCCATCAAATCTCAGTCAAGTTTGAAATTGGGTCAAAATGGGGTCAAATTTTAGAAAAACCTTGTGTGCACTCCAGAGGCCACATTTTTAGCTCACCTGAGCACGAAGTGCTCAAGGTGAGCTTTTGTGGTTAGGTGGATGTCCGTCGTCCGTCGTCAGTCGTCCGTCGTGCGTCGTGCGTCGTCAACATTTGCCTTGTATGCACTCTAGAGGCCACATTTTTTGCCCAATCGACTTAAAATTTGGTCAGAATGATTGTCTTGATAAAATCTCGGACGAGTTCGAAATTGGGTCAACTGGGGTCAAAAACTAGGTCACAGGGTCAAATCTTAGAAAAACCTTGTATGCACTCTAGAGGCCACATTTTTTGCCCCATCAACCTGAAATTTGGTCAGAATGATTGTCTTGATGAAATCTCAGACAAGTTCAAAATTGGGTCAACTGGGGTCAAAAACTAGGTCACAGGGTCAAATCTTAGAAAAACCTTGTATGCACTCTAGAGGCCACAATTTTTGCCCAATCAACCTGAAAATTGGTCAGAATGAATGTCTTGATGAAATCTCGGACGAGTTCGAAATTGGGTCAACTGGGGTCAAAAACTAGGTCACGGGGTCAAATCTTAGAAAAACCTTGTATGCACTCTAGAGGCCACATTTTTTGCCCAATCAACCTGAATTTTGGTCAGAATGAATGTCTTGATGAAATCTCGGACGAGTTTGAAAAATGGGTCAACTTGGGTCAAAAACTAGGTCACGGGGTCAAATCATAGTAAAACCTTGTATGCACACTAGAAGCCACATTTTTTGCCCAATCAACCTGATTTTTGGTCAGAATGATTGTCTTGATAAAATCTCGGACGAGTTTCAAATTGGGTCAACTGGGGTCAAAAACTAGGTCACAGGGTTAAATCTTAGAAAAACCTTGTATGCACTCTAGAGAGCACATTTTTTGCCCAATCAACCTGAATTTTGGTCAGAATGAATGTCTTGATGAAATCTCGAATGAGTTCGAAATTGGGTCAACTGGGGTCAAAAACTAGGTCACAGGGTCAAATCTTAGAAAAACCTTGTTTGCACTCTAGCATCCACATTTTTTGCCCAATCGACTTAAAATTTGGTCAGAATGATTGTCTTGATCAAATCTCGGACAAGTTTGAAATTTGGTCAACTGGGGTCAAAAACTAGGTCACAGGGTCAAATCTTAGAAAAACATTGTATGCACTCTAGAGGCCACATTTTTTGGCCCAATCAACCTGAATTTTGGTCAGAATGATTGTCTTGATAAAATCTCGGACAAGTTTGAAATTTGGTCAACTGGGGTCAAAAACTAGGTCACAGGGTCAAATCATAGTAAAACCTTGTATGCACACTAGAAGCCACATTTTTTGCCCAATCAACCTGAATTTTGGTCAGAATGATTGTCTTGATAAAATCTCGGACAAGTTTCAAATTGGGTCAACTGGGGTCAAAAACTAGGTCACATAGTAAAATCTTAGAAAAACCTTGTATGCACTCTAGAGGCCACTTTTTTTGCCCAATCAACTTGAATTTGGTCAGAATGATTGTCTTGGTGAAATCTCAGATGATTTCGAAATTGGGTCAACTGGGGTCAAAAACTAGGTCACAGGGTCAAATCTTAGAAAAACCGTGTATGCACTCTAGAGGCCACATTTTTTGCCCAATCAACCTGAAATTTGGTCAGAATGAATGTCTCGACAGTTCATTCAGGTGAGCGATTAAGGGCCACTATGGCCCTCTTGTTGGCACAAATGTCTTGAAACTTGGTCAGAATGTTTGTCTCCATTAAATCTTAGACAACTTCGAAATTGGGTCAAGTGGGGTCAAAAATGGGGTCAAGGGGTCAAATTTTAGAAAAACCTTGTGTGCACTCCAGAGGCCACATTTTTGGCCCAAATGTCTTGAAACTTGGTCAGAATGTTTATCTCCATTAAATCTTAGACAACTTCGAAATTAGGTCAAGTGGGTTCAAAAATGGGGTCAAGGGTCAAATTTTAGAAAAACCTTGTGTGTACTTAAAGGCCACTTTTTTGGCCCAAATGTCTTGAAACTTGGTCTTAATGTTTGTCTCCATCAAATCTCGGCCAAGTTGGACATTGGGTAAAAGGGGTCAAAAATGGGGTCAAGGGGTCAAATTTTAGAAAAAACCTTGTGCTCACTCTGGGGGCCACATTATTGGCACAAATGTCTTGAAACTTCTTCAGAATGTTCGTCTCCATTAAATCTCAGTCATGTTCGAAATTGGGTCAGGTTGGGTAAAAAATGGGGTCAAGGGGTCAAATTTTAGAAAACCTTGTGTGTACTCTAGGGGCAACATTATTGGCACAAATGTCTTGAAACTTGGTCAGAATGTTTGTCTTCATCAAATCTCGGTCAAGTTTGAAATTGCGTCAAGTGGGGTCAAAAAATGGGGTCAAGGGGTAAAATTTTATGAAAAACCTTTTGTGCACTCTAGAGGCCACATTTTTGGCCCAAATGTCTTGAAATTTGGTCAGAATGTTTATCCCCATCAAATCTCAGTCAATTTCGAAATTGGGTCAAGTGAGGTCAAATATGGGGTCAAGGGTCAAATTTTGGAAAAAACATTGTGTGCACACTAGAGGCCACATTTTTTGTCCAAATGTCTTGAAACTTGGTCAGAATTTTTGTCTCCATCAAATCTCGGTCGAGTTGGAAATGGGGTCAAGTGGGGTCAAAATGGGGTAACCTTGGGTGCACTCTGGAGGCAGCATATTTGACTCAAATGTATGTCTTCTTGATATCTTTGGCTTTTGTTAAGCCAGTAATGAATTTCAAATGATAGTGTTGGCACTTTGCTTCCTTTGTAAACTATATGCATCAGGTGAGCGCTTTAGGGCCAATGGCCCTCTTGCTTAAAGGTCGGCTTAGCCTTCACTCAGGAGCCCTCTGCGATTCTACGGAAGACCTTGGGAATAATAAGGGTGCAGCTATAAAAGCGCTTCATTTCGTACGCTGGTTAATAGTTATGACGTCGCAAGCATACTGAAGATGGCTGTGAAAAAACAAATTCAACGCAAGGTTAAATCTGAGCATATTAAAATTTGAAAACAAAAGAAAAAAGAAATTGTTGGATAAAAGATTACTTGTTCAGCTATCAAAACCTAGTTTTTTTTTAAAATTCTTTTCGGTGGAAATAAGTTTTATCATTTGATAAATCAAAACCTAACCAATTAAATTAACAGTTACAAATTTATGTACCACTTTCGACCATTTTACCACCAAGGGGCTCTGTCAAAATTCAATGGATTGTGACAAAAATATCACATGCACATTTCTGCTTTTTACTGATCACATCTTTAAAGTTTGAATGGAATCCGCCAATTGGTTGGTGAGAAATTGAGTGAAAAATCTACAGACCCACTGATGGATAACAACCAAATTTCACTGAAATGATCCTTAAGTGACCCTTTATCAGTCTACAAAAATTATTGAGATCCAATGAAAAATATGTATTTTATGGGCAGAGGTAATTTTTTCTATATGTTATTTAGTTGAACTTTTCAAAATCATTTTTTTAGAATCTAATGGCTTTCTAGTTTGAAATGTGCTCAGGCAATTGCAGTTTATACTTTTATACTTATAAACGCAATCAAAAAGACACTTATCCCTATAATCTTAGCCCTGTGTGCTCATCTATTTTACCAATGATTATACAAAATTTTATGATTTAAGATACTGTAAATGGGATAGTTTCGCTTTGAACAATTTATTTTGTCCAGGACTAACGTTGGCGAGTTCATATTTCAACGAGGGAATATTTGTTCTTCTGTTTTGAATTATTCTGAGAACAAAACATAATCTAGTTACTGCAACAAAGACCTCTCCTTGATAAACTGATGTACGGGCTGTGTTGGAGAGGCCCTCCATCGACTCTCCCAAGGATGCCGAAGTCAGAGCCTTTACTTGTAAATTTCCTCTCTTTATCTCTGCCCCCTCCCTCATTTAAATGTTACGATCAATCGGAACAACCTTCAGACTTTTTCGTAACCTGGAAAGTACCTCAGATGAAATTGTTGTATTTTTTCAACTTCTAGGTAATTCGGCTTCTGGTAGTACTTCGGTTATTTAATGCTTGAAGAAAACACATCTTGTTTATTCTTTCCAAACGTCTACATGGAAATCTTATGGGCATTTTATAGTTTGATGAGTAAATGCAGTAAAACACTGTGTTTTGTTATCAAGTTACAATATTGCACATTTTATTTGTAGATTTTGTTTTTATGCCAGGTCATATTTAGCCACATAAAGCTAGTTGATAATTGTGACTTCACGCAAACCCATGTGCGGAATGACGTGCTTTCGTGGCTGCGCCTTTAACCCTTTGCTGTTTAATCCTTGAATTTTATGTGCCTGTAATTTTATGATTGAGAAAATACTGCAAAAAAAGAAGAAATTGCTTCTGACAAGCAATTTCTTTTTTTTCCACACTATTTTCTACCCTACTGAATGGTTATTTTTCAAATTAAATCTACTTTAAATTTTCATCTGCAAAACCTTTGAATTTGGACAGGTCCAAAATTTTGTAAAACAGGAAAGGGTTAAATTATTCCTGATGTCTATTCAGAAGATTCGCCAAGGTTCCCTGATTGTGTTACGATGTGTAGGCAATAACATTTATTCTTATCGTAAAGGTCACTACGCTAATGATACCATCAAATGGGTTTGCACTCATTTGACTCTTGTTATTTGATGATTTGGAAATTCATGTAAAACAGAACACAACTTTAAATTTACTAATGTGTTTTATTCAATCTTTTGGTGGGTCGGGTGAAAATATGCATTAACAATATAACCATGAATACTTTTTAGACAAAAGTAATATGGTTCAATATTAAATAACCATCTATTCGTCCCTTAACCCACATATTGCCTAAAACACCGGATTTAAAAAAGAAAAAAAAATAGTCTCACAAATCCTAAGAGACAGCATTAGAGATTAGGGCAAAACTATCGTAAATGCCTATCATAATATACGCATTTACGATCGTTTTGCGCCTACACATCGAGTTTACAGCAGAAACGCATTTCAATAGTCCATTTCCTTCATACAGGTTCAAAAACCTTCTTATCGGCACTAACATTCAAGATCTGATAATCGATGGCACAGTGCAAAACAGTAATTGTTAAAACGCCTATATATTCCTAGACAATTAGAAACTGTTTCACACTGGACCATAGAAATACTGTTTTATGAAAAGGAACTACTTGTATAAAAGAAATAGACACTGCAACAGTACTGTTTTTCAACGTGTTAAAAAATGTCTCTTGGATTTTATAGGCTTTATCTTCAGGCCATAACCACTGAGCTGAAGGTGCCCTCGTCAAATAAAGACTATTATTTTCCAAATCAAAAATATTAATGTTTCATTTACATCACGTGAGATTTTTTCCATTATTCGGACAAAATCACACATTTTGTAAATGAAAGAGAAATATCTTTGCTTAGAAAAAAAACAACTAGTCTTTATCACTATGCCTAATGCAAGATGTAACGAGAGCATATGCTCAGTGATTTTGACCTTGATATAAGCTTATATATCGATGTCCCAACACTAAAGATGCCCAAGTGCCTATAGATTGAATAAGCACGAATGCAAGATTAGTACTGTGACGCCAAAATGAGCTCTGAGCTCTATAGGTATATTATAAACTGTCTAATTGGAAAACAAGTAACATAACTTGCTGTTTTTGTGACGTTATGAATAATAGTTAAGGATATCGTGGTAATATAATAAAACAGCTTTGTCAGTCCTTTCTGATACTGCAAATAATTAAATGTTTGTTTTTATTTGTGTGCAAATTTCCTTAACAATACCATACCATCACAAATTCAGCCATGGTTGGTTAGTAAAATGGCTCCGATTTGTCTTATTTCTAAGCGTTGTTTCACTCCGGCTTTACTTACTTTGGTTTTAAAAACAAACATTGAAAGATTTTTTGCAAAAAAGAATTAAAGGAAAATAGAATACTGACACCCTTAGCATGACCTTGTCTCAATCATATTTAGTATGTTTATAGGTGAAGGTACTTAAAATCAAAAAGGAAGGCACAATTTTTTTTTACTTAAGAAATTTTCAAATCGTATATTGAGCATTAACCTACTAATGTCATAGTATCCTAGTATATGTCAAATTCTCACATCTTGGTTTAAATATTAAATGTCCTCACCAGATAACACGAAGAAAAGCTAGAAATCTCAGAACCCCTAAGCCATTATTACCAACCTGGATTTTGTCAAATTACACCAACCACATTCAAATGGCACCCTCGCACTGAAGTCTAGGAAGAATCACTGTAACAACTGAGCAAACAACTGGTTGATTCAACAAAACATTTCATGAACAACCAATAATAAGATTTGTCACATTTAATGATACATCAAACCAGAATTCAGTACTTGAATTCCATAATTAATGGTTGGCAAAACCGAGACCCTCTCCCCTTGGTCATATAAAGAGAAAACTCCGAAGAGAATCACTTTTTCTGAGTACTCAATAACACTTTATTTTGTGTGTCTATTGAAAATACAGTGAGAGATACGATTCTCCATCTAAGGAGCCTCTTCATATTCACAGGAGAACTATTGTTATAACACCATGTATTTACATTGAAATGTCACGTAAAAAAGCAACTCCCCGTTTAGTAAGGTTAGAATAATTTACAGGATGAAAAATGGAGCAAACGAAATCTTTATCTCTTAAATAACTACAATAAATATAATACAACTACTTCCGGTCACCTACATACGATTCACAAACCACCTTCATTTCACTGAAAGCATGGTCTCATAGATAATTATGTTCCAGTTTAGTGTAAAATTTTCTCATTTTCGATTCTTCATGTAAAAAGCAATGATGTTGACAACTGAGCAAATCCAAATCTGGAAAGAATTTCTCAAACAGTAGCTGTTTGAAATACTCACACTTAAATAAAACAACATTTCATTTTACGAAATTTGGACATGAGACCATCCATTCAACACATTCAACACATCCATGAAATGAAGGTTTCCATATAGCAATACTTTCACACAAATATTTAAACGAATGACAATGTTCGATGAAGTTATTCATTGGGTAATAATGTTATAGCTGGAGCACATATTTCCTGTCGCAAGATTATGTTTCATCTCCCCTGCATAATTTGTTTGTAAAACAGGTTCCCTCAAACAATGGGTTAAAAATTCTCTGTACACAATGTATCAAGATATATTTAGGGAACAGGGAAACGATGGTAATAACAAAGACAATAAAATACACACGTCAAATCATGTAAAATACACAACTCTACGCAGGATCCTTGCAATTTTCTGCTGGTCAAACAAACATATGTCTATAACAAAACCACAAACGGAATACAAAACTGCTTTCCATTTGTAAGGTCTGATAATTAACTACTGATATGAATATATATTCAACGCAATTTAAACTAACACATAGGATCCATCTACTTTGAAGCATATCACTCAACACAATAATGAAAGGACATTTTGATCTTAATCAATTAGGTAAAATTCACAAACAACTTTCATGCCTCCTTTCATTCCATGTATATGTATGGTTATTATCCCCATGTTGTATAAAAGATAACTATTGGTTAATTTTTAACCAATATGTACTTTTTAACCAATAATGTTTGTTGTTTCAATTGTATCAATTGAAACAAAAAACCTGATTTGCTGAAAAAAACTTCTGGTGAATAAATTAACAAATAGTTTACTTTTTCTACAAATGGGTCTTGGTATTTGACAAATGACACAGTGATGGTATCATCCCCCAGTTGTATAAAAGATAACTATTGGTTAATTTTCAAGCAATCATGTTGTTTCAATTTTATCAATTGAAACAAAAAATCTGATTGGCTGAAAATAACCTCTGGTGAATAAATTAACCAATAGTTTACTTTTTCTACAAATGGGTCTTGGTATTTGACAAATGACACAGTGATTGTTGTTCCTGGCAAGACTTTACAAGGAGTGTGGTACAGCAAAGTATACCATTAGGATTTTTGTCTTTGAATGAAACATTTTGGGAGAACAATGTTGACTTGCATTTGGAGCATTATTTGACGATGGCAAATTAAATGGTTATATGTACAAAATGGAGTCCCGCATAAATTATGTTTTCTTTGTTCATTCACTCTGAACAGTGCACAAAAAACTAACATTACACCAGAAACAAGCAACAAACATTGTTCTACCAACAATGATCATCTGACATACAATTGGAGCATCTTTAAAGTCCCATTAGTTGAGTAACACTCTCAATCGTAAATTTGTTGCCATTTATATAATAACATCACAAAACATACATTTTATTGAAGAGGTTTTTGATGATGAGCACACTTTTGCATAAACATTCATTTAACACAGGTACAAATTGAGGTAATATATCCTTTGGAAAAATCCAGGTATCCGATATTTCAACAACATTTCCTCTACTTTTTCAATTTTTCAAACAAACTAAAATTAATGATAATAATAAAATAGCAAACTGATAGATTATATAAGCAATGCTTTGACATTTTCAATTAACCACCATTGCCTTTTTCCATCTTGGGTCGGAACAACTCAAAGTCTAACTGTTGGCCACAGGAACATACAGTCAATAAGACGTTTTAAACGAATCAATTTCAGATACTCTAATCTCGTTGTTCATATTCTGACGGTATAAAAGATACCTGGATTTTCCAAGTAACTGAATCAAGGTAATCTGAGTTTGATTTACCAACCAGATGGTAAAGCGCACCTGTACAGCTTACCTTGTCATACAAAATGAAAGAAACATTTAAGGTCTGCTTCTGGTCGGGTATGAGTTTGGTATGTTCAAAACTAAATTCTTAACAATGTTTGAATGACCTTTTTTCAAAGTGGGATGTAATCCCATAATCTGTTTTCAAATTTAAAAATAGACACATGCTTTTAAATTAACTCTTGTCATGCTGAACCCGGATTATTCCTGTCTTGGCAGGAGCTATAGACAAACATCAGCCTGCACATATGTGCAGTCTGATCTTCGTCCATAATACCTGTTTTTCCTTTTTTGAAACCAGAAAAGCTAGAAAATTTGATTTTCAAAATGAATATCTAATTACATTTAGTGCATCCAAAGCTTAGAGCACTTTGATTTTCTTTTTTATTCAGCATGACAAGGATTAATACAGATTAAAGAGTGCATGTTTGACTACACCCGACTTAAATAGCATACATTGGTGTTCATCAAAATTGTGAAAATCTAAATCTAGGATAAACTAGTATTTGCTTTTTCGAAATTTTTCTTTAGAAGAGAAAATCACAGTCACTAGCGGCTTGGTAAACCGTAAAATTTCTCTCTCGTAGATAGTCCTTTTGTCAAACGAGCACATGCCACCACCGTTTCCAACCCTTCAACCGTTTCGGGTTTGTATGGGAAATTAAGAAAGTCATTTCACAATCTACTTTGTCTAATGATCCCGTATATCTAGTTAACAGATTTAGTATAAAAAGACATATTCTCAGCAGATTTGATTTCACAAACTTTTCAGCAGAGTGTTCACTACCTATTTTATACTGCAACCAAACTCATTGTTTAACATCTCTGTGTAGGGTGCATGGTTGGTAGTATCTTCAGGGATTCATGTAGGATAATTTAAAAACGTCTTTCTGGCATCTCGTCGGGAATGGCTGTAATCAGAAGGTCAGTGCACCGCCTGTTAGCAATTATTTTCTAGCTGATGCACAATAAATCAAACAAAACACAATTCTGAACAAGAAATAAAACATGCAAACCAAAAAAATAGCCATTTGCAGTAAAGCAAACTGAAGAACTAAAGAAATGAATAGTTTCGCTAATCTACAGTATTTTTTTTTACTAAGCATTGAATTTAATTCTAGCTAAGATATGTCTTTAACAATAACCTTTAACAGCATGCATATAACAGATACTACTTTGCTTGAACAGTATTAAAGTGCAAATTAAAAATACTACGAAAAATCATTTAACAAGTAAAATTGTAATATATCTTGCAAAACTCTGGCATAATCTGTGAACTAAAACAAAGCTGCTGCCCTTTGTAACATATTGTATCGTTTTTACATAGAAAACATTGCCACGAAAATTCTTTTTAATGCAGTATTCACATCACGGTAATTATATACAAGCCCGAAGTATAATTGTGATGTCCCGATGTTGGAGTGAACGTCTTTAAAAGTGATGTTGATTCTGGGAAAATTGAGATTGTCTGCATAATATCTTACAACCGTAGTCTTGCGTCCTTCAAAACACATTGGGGTATTCTGAAATATCAAATCATTTATTTTTATACATAAATTAAGGTATATAAACTATAATTCACACAATGATGAGGGAGTACCCTGTTGGAAGGATGGTTAGTGTTGCTACAAACAGTATTGATGATATTATTAATAAAATGGTTTCTTTCTCGCAAAGCCTGAAAGGGTGCACACTTATGTAAGGAGGTTTCAGATACGTGTTAATTAGAATTAATGTTCTTTATCATCACAATCATGATCTCTCCAGTCAGACATGATGGCTGATTGATTGATTGAATGGAGTTTAGCGCCGCTTTCAACATTTTTTAAGTTATATCGTGGTGGCTGGAGCATCTAACAGTGGTTTCCTGGTATTTCTCTCACAAGTATAACCACCTAATCCTTTCCTAGGCTCTAGCTGCTATCTCACATAGGTCTGCGATTTCCAACCCATTGGTGAGAGACAAAATAGTCGGAAAGAATGAGTGCCGCTGTCAGGGATCGAACCGGGGACCTCTAGATTGACAGTCCGATGCGCTACCAACTAAGACATGATAGTTATGTAAACCATGAGTCATTTTCACAGCCAAAACATTGAAAAGATTACTTTAGTTAAAGTGTTATGAGGCTGAGTGTGCTTAATTGAATACTGTCATATTATTTCATATGAGGTACACATGTACTGGTCACGTTATATAATCTGTTTAACCCTCATTTATTCTCCAAGTTTGTAGTAAGTGCATGCATTATTATGTAATTCAGTTTTGACATGTTTCTATTTATATCACCCAATTAACTAGATTATTTTCAAAGGAAATGGTTGAAAATTCTAGCAATGGTTGACTTTCTATATGAGCATGTAAATTGATAGAACATGGGGATTTGTGGGACATACTTCCAAAGTGCTGGTTACATGTCTATTCTGGGCATTTATTTGGATTTATGTGAATTTGTTAGTGGTGACTTTAGTATTTGATTGGATTATTAAACACTAAACAAGTTGGGATTATTGTAAACATTTTTTGGAAAGGATATTTGCAGACGGACAGAACTTTGAATCATTAACAGAGATAAGTAGCTTATATTTTGTTTTTTGTTGTTGATTTTGTGAATAGAATTATCAAATTGTAAACTGTGTTTGACTTCTGCTGGTCGATAACAAAAGTCGTGCATGGAATGTAAATGTTTATCTTATGTGTGGATGAGCAGGCGCAACAAATGTAATCTTGAATTAGCGCTACATAAAATAAGTTTGTTTTGATACTCAGAGCATTTCCTACTAAGTTACTAACAATTTTTCGAATATGAAAAGTAAAACTACTATGTCAAAAGAAATCTACAGTTGTCTAGTGTCCCCATTCGGTCTACAACACACTTGCTGAATTAAGAGTGCAGGAATATCAAACATCTTATTCCCTGTCCCTTTCATTCATGCCTCAAAGATTTTAAACTAGAGCTGCTTTAGCAGCTGAGCCACTCCACAGTCCTGAATCAACTGATATGATGAGATGAGAATTCAAGTGTGTTTCCACTTTTTTTCTTCTAGAAAGGTAAGTCACATGCTGAAATATTTCTGCAAAGAGAAATTCCTGATCAATGAAAAAAACAAGAGGACCATGATGGTCCTAGTACGCTCACCTGAGTCTCTGACCCCTGGGTCATCACATTATTAAACAAGAGCCATGTTCGACATGGACATAAGTCCCCTACCGGCTTTGTTTGTCTCAATGTTTTCCCACGCCAATTCTATCAGGGACGTCAAAACCAGGTCTTGTTTTGGAAAGGGTTAAACAAGACTTACATGAGTTGTTGTCTCTGCTGTGCCCACTATACAATTCATGCAAGCAATAGACAGATGCAAGAAATAGTATCAATAACAGTTACCTTGTCTGATCCAAGATGTTTTTCTTCAGTCTTGTTGGTAAGAAATGAGAACTTTCACTGGAGGTGATTAATACTGCTGCATCACCACCCTGACTAACATGGCTTATAAATTTTTTTTACATTTTAAAACAGGTTTCATCAAGTTAGCTCGCTTAGTTATTAAGTTATTGCAGGATCCATTTTTTGCCATATTTTCACTATTTCCGTTACCATAGCTACCGCACTTTTTGCCAAGAACAAAGATAAAATGATGTGCATAATCTACACATTGCCATCTAGTCATATACCAAGTCTCATCAAATTAGCTTGCTTACTTATTAACTTATCGCAGGATCCAATATTTTTTGCCATATTTTCACTATTTCTGTAACCATAGCAACAACAATTTTAGTCTAAAAACAAAAATAAAATGATGTGCATAATCTACACATTGCCATATAGTCATTTACCAAGTCTCATCAAACTAGCTTGCTTAGTTATTATCTTATCGCAGGATCCCATTTTTGGCCATATTTTCACTATTTCTGTTACCATAGCAAACTCAATTTATGTCGAAAAACAAAAATAAAATGATGTGCATAATCTACACATTGCCATCTAGTCATATACCAACTTTCATCAAAAACGCTTGCTTAGTTATTAAGTTATCGCCGGATCAAGATTTGAGCGGACAGACGGACGGACGGACAGACGGACGGACGGACGGACAGACGGACGGACAGACGGAGGGCAAACCTATAGTCCCCTCCGGTGTGAACACCGGTAGGGGACTAACAAGCAGATGTCAACTAAGAGATAATTTCTACATAAGATCAATATCATGGACTATTTTCAGCCAAGAGCAGGAACGATATGCCTTTTTGCTTTTTGATTCTATGTAAAAAGAGATGCACCCAAGTGAAGCTCAAATGAGACCCCAGGGTCTGGATATGAACAAACTTTGTAGAGGTCCACTAGATGATGCATTCAGACGACTGACAATGGACGCCGGACATTGTATGATAACAATAGCTCACCATGAGCACTTCGTGCTCAGGTGAGCTAATAAGAAAGGAAAATTGACCTCCGCCAATTTTTTTTACATATTATTCAACAAATCACAATAATTGTGTGCATCTAATTAAGGGTTACATTAAAGGGAAATTTGGTTAATATTGATCACCTAATTTCTGAGACAATGATTTTCACTATATAACATATAGAGAAATGACCACCGCATATTTTCGATCTGATCACAACAAAAATTTTGTTCATGGATAGAGGGTCACTATAGGAACATTCTAGTGGAATTTGGTTAATATCAATAAGTTAGCTGCTGATCAAATGATTTTCAAAGTCTTCACTATTTTACATATAGAGAAATGACCTCCACCAATAAAAGACATATTTTTTATCTGATCAAAATTATTGTTTGTAGACTGATAGAGAGTCACTAAAGGATCATTCTTGTGAAATTTGGTTGATATCAATCTGTTAGATTCTGAGAAAATGATTTTCAAAGTTTCAACTATATAACATATTATAAAGAAATGACCTCAACTTATAAAATACACATTTTTCATTTTACTTTATCACAATATTTTTTGTAGACTGAGGGCAACCCAAGGGTCATTCCTGTGAAGTTCGGGTGAATTTCATCCGGTAGTTTCAGAGAAGATTTTTAAAGAAAAAGTTCTCGACCAGATGCACAGACAAATGGACACAAAACAGACACAGCATCATGACAATAGCACCAGTGGCCTTTAGCCAGTGGAGTTTAAAAACAGATAAAGATTTTTTCATAATTTTACAAAAGTCCTCCTAATGAGCCCACAAATAAAATCAGCATGCTTGAACAATATCAGGTAATGTTTGTTGATTTGATCATGTACATATGAAATTATTTCAAATGAAACTCCATATGGTCCCTTTTTTAGTATTTCCCATAGATACACCTATCTTCACAAAGAACCCAACTTATGACCCTTTAAACTGAAACAAATAAAAAGATAATCCAATTACAGTTGTGAACTTAATTACTTGAGCGAGAACATTTTGAAACCTTTCTAAAGCGGCCTCTAGTCCTTGTCATTTATGTTGCCTTGGTTACCAGTACTTTCACCAAAATCATTTGTTTCAAGTGAATTTTAGAGAACTATGTGCCGAATATGTATGTCCTTTTTTTATGTGTAGGGTATAACATCCTAAGACATCAATGGCGGACACCACAACTTATAATTGATGAACAACGGGTACATGACAAAGGGCACTTTTAATATATCAAGTGATTTCTGACAGAATTGCATAATTGCGAAAAAATATATGTTAGAAAGCATCAGCGCACATATTTCCATGCATTAAAAGCTTCTAAGGTTCTAACAAAAAGCTGTTTATTAAGGTAGTGGACCTGTAAAAGTTTCGCTATGTTTCAGAAGTCAAGAACTTTAATAGGGTTAACAAAGGTTTCCAATCATTTCATAAGGAAACCTTAGTTATCAATATGAAAGATTATCACATTGTGTTGCGAATTGTTGCAGATTCAATACAGGTCCACTGCATTAATCCATTCTGAAGTACCAAATGTTGGGGGAATTGTACTTTTTAATATTTTGCATCTCAGAATAGCTTGATCATTGTTTCGTCTTGCTTATTGAAATTCTGAAGCATATTTTAAGGGCTTTTACTCTGAGCTGCACCAAAGATAAGACAAATTTTCCTCTTATCCAATTTCCAAAAAGAAACCAGATACATTTTTTACATCTTTCCTTGTGACACAGTTCTAAAGAAATGGACAAAATATGCTTCCATTTCTACACCTTAAGTCATTCAAATTCATTTATTAGAAGTTACCCATCTGCATATCTCTTCAAAGAATTTAGCACATAAAATAATTGCTGAACAATTGTGTAATACATTGTTTGTTTTCATCCAATTTAATGCATAAACGTAACTAGATGGCTGTCCAAGGAAAACTGATGTCGAGCTTGCAATTTGCATTTGATATTGAGCTATGACCTTGACCTTGGAGCTATCTGAAAATTTCTTTCAAACAGCACATCTACCCATGATGGAGAAGAATTGTGCCAAGTTATATCAAAATCCATAAAAAATGACTAGGAGCTGTCCCCCAGAAAAGTGTCATACAGACTCACAGCCAACACTGACTAACCTTCACATTGCTGTCATTATAACAACTTTGTCTCGCTTTCTGCGAGCAGGCAGAACGAAAAAAAAACAAAGTAAAGCAACATTGCAAGCAGCTAATGATTTTATAATGTACGATCATTCATGATTGTAAACAATAATTTTCCTTACTCATGCCATTTTCCTATAATTTAAGATACTGCAAAGCCAAAATAAAGGGGTTAGCACAACACTTTTTGTAAGTACCGATAAATATATAGGCACTTACAATAGTGTTGTGCTGACCCCTTGATTAATATTGTGCATTCAGAACTTTCGAAAAGAACATTTATATACATAACTGAATGATGATGGTACAAGAACAATTTAAATATTTCAACTATCTCTGTTTTAATGTGCAAATTTGTGAACACTAAACAGCCATAAATTGAGGGGTCAGTGCAAGACTATTGTAAGTGCCTATAAATTTATGGCATTTACAATAGCATTGCACTGACCCTTTGAAATACCTTTTTCATTTGTAATACCAATAGTTTTTCATCTTTTAAGTTAACTATGTTAACTATGTAAAAGTGTTTTTGTTCTCTCGAAAGTATGTACTGTGTTTTTATTTTATAAAAGATTTTCTCAGACTCTCAGAGATAGTTAAGACAAAAGCAAGCCCTGAAAAAATCGAACATATCATACAAATATTTAGAGATATTTTTATAAAAATTCATAATCATGTTCAAATTAAAGTCTTTCAATAAAATTGTAGGAAAATTATTCAAATTTATTACTTCATACATTACTTACAAAATATTATAGAAAAAATCATAAAACTTAACAACTAATAAAGATTTGTCTGACATTTATTCAACATTTTTCACTTGAAAGAGTATTAATTTAAGTTAAAGGAAGACCAAATAAATTCAAAATCTTCTTTCAAGAAAGTTAATGTAAAAGTTTGGTTAGATAGTTTTGGCTAGTAATCCATGCTTAATAGTCTTGTTTAGTAATCCATGCTAAATCAAACATAAGAAAACTTGTATTTATAAGAAGCAGACATGGGGTGGGATTTAGGAATGGGGATAACAAGTATATATGACAAAATTTCTTCGTAAAAAATTGAAAACCCTGCAAAGATCTTATTCCACAAATGAGTCAAATAACTTTATAGAAATTAAATTGAATTGAAATGCAAAATTAACCCTTTGCTGTTTGATCCCTGCTTTTTACATGCCTGTGATTTTATGATTGAGAAATCATTGTGAACAAGATGTGTTTGTGAAACACGAATGCCCCCGTGACGGCATTTTTTTTCAAAGTTTGACCTTGACAGATGACCTTGACCTTGTCACATGACCTTGACTTTGGTACCAGCGGATGCGGATCATTGAGATCTATCATCATGCCAAATATTAGCTTTGTATCTTGAATAGGCTTGAAGATATTGGCAAGGTTAAGTTTGGTAAAGTTTTCGGACAGACAGACGGACAGACGGACGGACGGACGGACAGACAGACGGACGGACAGACAGACGGACATGAGTAAAACAATATGCCCCCGATCTCTCGATACGGGGGCATAAAAAACAAGAAATGACAAGTAATTTCTTCTTTTTCCACACTATTTTCTACCCTACTGAATGGTTATTTTTCAAATTAAATCCACTTTAAATTTTCGTCTGCAAAACCTTTGAATTTGGACAGGTCCAACATTTTGTAAAACAGGAAAGTGTTAAAGGCAAGAAGGTAGAATTATCAATCATGCATTTAAAATAGTAAAATAGCATTTGACAATTTGAATGAGTGATTCGATGCATTATCTACACCAGATTCTTAATCAATTATTGCAGAAAAAGATATGCGGAAATAAAAAGTTTTCCAACTTGTCCCCAGTCAAGTAAAAGATGATTATCTACTTGTCCAAAATGAAAAATAACATGTCATCAAAAAAGGAAAATCAATCAATTTTGAGAGAACATTATTATTTTTTTTTTTTAAGAAGAAAATGCTGACATAAAAATAATTTCATCTTAGCTGAACATTTTAAAAGCATATTGTATTTTAGTTAAAAGGTCAAGCATTTTGTTTTTCTTTTTTTTTTTTTTTTTATCTTTACAATTTGACCTTTTTTGTTAGAATACAACAATCCATCCTCATTAACCACCACCATGATAATTATCTACATATCACAACATATAACATAACATGAACACAACACAAATATACAACTTATATGTCAATAATTGTGTTTAAACATAAACATTCCATCTTTGTTAACCACCACCATGATAATGATCTACATATCACAACATGTAACACAACATAAACACAACACAAATATACAACATATATGTCAAGAATGGTATTTAAACACAACATAACACAGATCTAGCATATTTAATAACATGTGTACAATTTCAACATACAACCAGTATTGATCTACACACAGCAAAATTTTTTTAACATAAAAGAATGGTTTTTGGTGACAATTCAGTCTTCCTAATTTCATATTCATTTACTCCTTTTCTTCAAATAGGATGAATTATATGAAAACTTTTAATATCTATCTGCCATCTTCTTTCCTTAAAGGCAATTTCCTCAGAAAATATCTGAAGTTTAACTTTGGGCTTTCCTTTGAACCCTAAGTGAAATACTCAACTTGAGTTTAGTTGTAAAAAAGCTTGCTGTCTTCAATTGAATAAAATATGCTGATATCTGTAAGTACTTGTTTTACTTTTAATTAAGTCTATATAGAGTTTGCGTTTGAAATGTGGAAGTGAAAATATTTGTTTACTATGAGTTTACAAAACACCATAATGTATCTATGCTACAACATATTTATCAAAATAGCTTTGAAGTATCACAAAAAATATGCTATAAAATTATTGATATATCAAAAGATCCATAGCATGCATTTTATTTATACACATTTTAATTCTCATTAGACTTTTATATTGACAAATGCACAAATAACCAAAACAAGCTTTTAATGCATTTTCGACAGCACAGATATCATGAGATGACACTCATGACATTCAATGACTATTGGTTAATTGTAAGTTAAAAGTATGTGTAATTTAATTTGAGACGGCGTATCTCTATATTCATAATTTTGTTAATTAAACAAAGATATTCATATACTGGAACCTTTTTTTTTAAAATGAGAAGCCCACTATTTTTAATCCAAGAATGACCAGGCATGACATTCAAAAACATCTTCACACTAATCATGTTTCCTATAGCCAAAATTTGATTTGTAAAATTAACCCTTTGCTGTTTAATCCCTGCTTTTTACGTGTTTGTGATTTTATGATTGAGAAAACATTGTGAAAAAAAAAGAAATTGCTTCTGACAAGCAATTTCTTCTTTTTCCACACTATTTTCTACCCTAATGAATGGTTATTTTTCCCATTAAATGCACTTAAAATTTTCGTCTGCAAACCTTTGAATTTGGACAGGTCCAAAATTTTGTAAAACAGGAAAGGGTTAAATGGCATACAAGTATTATTTGGCCTGCATGTAAAAACATACATAAATTTAACTGAAATGATACGAAAACCATTTTTGAAAGTATAGCTTGGCAGAACTGAAATTTAATTTCAGCCACTTGAATACCTATAGAAATAATAAAAGAAGGAACGATAGCTTTACAATCATAGATGAATCAAAATTATTACCTTTTGAGACCTTCATCCACTAAAGTAAGCATGTAAGAAGTACACATTGTCAAATATATGTTAAGTTTTAACAAAAGAAATCCATACTTCATTTGGTATATATCCTCTGTTTGTTTTATCTTTTAAAGTATCAACATGAGACTTCACAAAATGCTGGATTATTTTTTTTATTTCTTTTTACACAACTAGTTTTGCACTTGGGCTACTCTCCAAGTGCTCAAGATGCAACTTCAATATTTGTTAAGCCTTCTTTATACCAGAATAAATTTGAAATAGATGATTTTGTGAATCTTTTATGGTGGACCTTTGTTTAACCCTTTTCTGTTTTACAAAATTTTGGACCTGTCCAAATTCAAAGGTTTTGCAGACGAAAATTTAAAGTGGATTTAATTTGAAGAATAACCATTCAGTAGGGTAGAAAATAGTGTGGAAAAAGAAGAAATTGCTTGTCAGAAGCAATTTCTTCTTTTTTCACAATGTTTTCTCAATCATAAAATCACAGACACGTAAAAAGCAGGGATTAAACAGTAAAGGGTTAAAATCATCAGAAAATATAGAGCCACAGTAGCTAAATAGTTAACATATATACATTATGTTAATCATACACAGGAGATATTCCATCAAATATAAACTTGTCAAATAATTGTGCCATATGTGTGCTACAGGATAAAGTGCCAATAATTGTTATTCAAAATACATTCATGAATGAAAGAGAGTAAGAAATAAAGTCAAACTAGTGTTAAAGGAGGGTAAAAGCTTTATTTCTTTTGCCTTGTATCAATGCTATCAGGATTATCCATAGCTCAGCTTTCTTCTTTTTCAATTCTGACATGTTAGTCACTTTGCAAATACAGTCGATATTGCTTGAGCAACCACGTCTATTAAGCGACCATATTTATGAAGAGACCTCTCTTAAAAAATCCCTTTAACAGTAGTTAATTCTCTGAAAAAGAGGACATTCTTATCGGAAAATTAGTCATTTTTGAATCCTTATGTTGTTGGAGCCCATTAGAATTGTGTCAATAAGACAATTCTAATGTGTTTGATTATCATAGGATTCAGGACAACTTGACCAACAAGCTATAAATGCTTTCAAAATGAACTGTCACATTAATTATGATATTTTGTATCAAGCAATCATTGCTATAAACAACCACTTTTTTGGTGGTCCCGTAAGTAGTCACTTAACACAACTTTTACTGTAAACGATGCATTTTTCTCTACTTCATAAACTACCAGTTCATCAACCAGATTTGAAGATTTTGGGAAAAAAATACCTTAATCATGGAGTAACCCTAAATGTTCTAACAGAGCCCCATGCTCTATTGTAACCCCATACCCTTATTCAGGCGTCAATCAACAGATGTTTATAATGATTTTTGGAATACTTAAAGCTTGTATAGGTCCGCAAGAAAGAGTGAGGTTCGAGAAACCGTTATCTCCTATCATTTTCAATGCAAAATTGATCTTTGATCACTCACTACTCACTCGAAATTGCTGGTCTATAATAAGCCCCCACCCCATCAAATCGAAGTCACAATAATTTCAACGGAAGGTAAATCTAATTTTTCTCAATCAAATGTTAAGGTGTCCTAAATCAATGCTTCAATTAATGATTTGCTTTAATACTAACTTTGATTTACTGGAGATTTACAGTTAAGAAGATGTGGAAAAATGTCTTAAAAAGCAGTGGCATTTTTGCCATTTTCACTAGTCTCATCAACTGTTAACTCTAATAAGCCACCACCCCCTTCTAATAGAAACATGATGATTCTAATAACCCCTGGTTTGTGTGAGAGCTTTTACCTTATATATATCTTATACATCTTATACATTTTATATCTGGCATCATACACAAAATATATGATTAGCTATGTATGGAAAGGGGCAATCTGGTAACAAAGGTAATGCAAATGCAAAGATAAAAGGCAAGAATGGGTAACCCAAGTATAACAAGAGCCATGTCGGACATGGCCATCCCCCGCCGAGAAAGCTTGATAGTAAACTGAAGCCTAAAAGATTAAGGGTTCTTTAAGAAATAAAGCCCCTACAAAATCTAAGTCTTAAAAATAACAAAGGGCAATAACTCGAAAATTATGCAAGCCAGAGTTATAGTTCTTGTGCACTGCACTCCTCCTCCATGAGATCTATCCACCCATAAAAATTCAAATTGATAGCTAAAATACTTTAGGAGATATGCTCCGGACAAAATCTAAGTCTTAAAAATAACAAAGGGCAATAACTCAAAAATTATGAAAGCCAGAGTTATAGTTCTTGTGCACTGCACTCCTCCTCCATGAGATCTATCTTCCCATAAAGTTTCAAGTTGATAGCTAAAATACTTTAGGAGATATGCTCCGGACAAAATCTAAGTCTTAAAAATAACAAAGGGCAATAACTCCAAAATTATACAAGCCAGAGTTATAGTTCTTGTGCACTGCACTTCTCCTCCATGAGATCTATCCACCCATAAAGTTTCAAGTTGAAAGCTATTATACTTTAGGAGATATGCTCCGGACAAAATGTAAGTCTTAAAATTACAAAGGGCAATAACTCCAAACTTATGCAAGCAAGAGTTGTAGTTTTTGTGCACTGCACTTCTCCTCTATGAGATCTATCCACCCATAAAGTGTCAAGTTGATAGCTATTATACTTTAGGAGATAAGCTCCGGACAAAATCTAAGTCTTTAAAATAACAAAGGGCAATAACTCCAAAATAATGCAAGCTAGAGTTGCAGTTCTTGTGCACTGCACTTCTCCTCTATGAGATCTATCCACCCATAAAGTTTCAAGTTGATAGCTATAATACTTTAGGAGATATGCTCCGGACAAAATCTAAGTCTTTGAAATAACAAAGGGCAATAACTCCAAAATTATGCAAGCAAGAGTTGTAGTTCTTGTGCACTGCACTTCTCCTCCATGAGATCTATCCACCCATAAAGTTTCAAGTTGATAGCTATTATACTTTAGGAGATATGCTCCGGACAAGTTTAGTGACGGAATGACGGAACCGGAATGACGGAATGACGGACGGAGAGCATTACTATATCCCCTTCGCCGAAAACGGCGGGGGATAACAATAGGGTAGACACAAGATATATGCGGCCAAGAGGCTTATTGTAAAATGGAAGCCCTATTTACTGTGGTGCTGAATCAAATGAATGAAATATGGAAATAAGTGCCTGTTAACAAGATATAAAATATTTTACAAATTGTGGTGAATCGTAGTGGCACCCTAGCCAAAAATGGTATATGTGTAACAGGCCTTTATACACAGGAGTGAAATTAAGACCAATCCTTAATTTAGTACAAAGAATGGGCAAAGATAGATGCACTGTTAGGTTTGAAGACATGCAAGAGAAATTTAAACATAGATCAGACATGCCAAAGACAAACTTTGAAAATTCAGGCTTTAAAAGAAATAACATATGTACAGGCAACAATTGAATTACAAATGGAGAGAAAATTACACTATTATACAGATATCATATAGTGTGGAATTCCTTGGACTTGTCGAAACTTGGATGATTAAAATGAGTCCTCATTAAATAGTATTTTATCCAGAAATAGTAATTTCAAAATAGCTTTACCAACTGTTCTACATACCCCCGATAACGAAGAGATCAGTATTCATTGCCCACAACTACTAAATGGAACAATTTTGGTACCGCATTTCCTCAAATAATAGCACCCTTCCTAATAGTAGCACCCCTACATTTTTTGCAAAAACAACCCGCTTCAAGTGCCTTTTGAGGAACTTTTTGAGACTTCTTCTCTAATTTGAGATGAATTTCCTCTAAACAATCATTTATATGATTGTTTAGATGAAATTCACCTCAATTTAAAGGGAAAAGTGCCTAAAAGACATCAATTTTAATGACTTTTCAAATCAGAACAAGAGCACCGCCTACGGGTGCCTACGCTCGGCTGTCGAGTGCTGGATGGTGGAAAAAAATCTAAGTCAAAAAGGGGCATAATTTGCACAAAATGCATCTAGAGTTATCCCCCTTGATAGTATAGGTTGCTCTTTTGATGGTGAACATGTGTGCCAAGTTTCAAGTGAATGCCTTTAGTAGAACCAGAGATATAACAAATGTCAAAGTTTTGGCACGACGACGACAAAAAATGACGACATGGAGGCTATAGCAATACCTCGGGTTTTCTCCGAAAACAGCCAAGCTAAAAATGCACACTAAAAAAAAAGCTCCCTGACCATGCTATGTACACTGCCCTCCAAAAGTTTCTTCACACACACTTCTTTTAAAGATCTTTAGCTTAAGTAATTTAAAAAAAAGTTCTATATTATTTTTATTAATAAAATGTATACTTTATATCTTTATTGCAATGTATCAATTAAGAAGCAATACCAGAAATGGCAAAATATGTAAAATCAACAAAATCAGAATAGTTCACCATTTTGCCAAATTTTCTATCAAGGGGATCAACTTCTGTCAATATTTAGTGTAGCCTCCATTAGCAGGTAAGACAGCCTGAACATGCATCTAGGCATGCTATTTACAAGTCTCTCACAACATTCCACTGATAATCAGCATTTTCTCCTTTTGTCTCAATATTTTCTGTTATACATTGTTCTAAAAAAGTATCTTTATCAACAGTCATTTTGTCGTCTAAAGTAGCGTTCAAATGGGAATAATCAGATTTTAAGTAATAAAAACTAATCTATTACTTTGTTTAAAAAGATTAAAGCTGAAAATATTATAAATGAAATGTGTGTGAAGGATCTTTTGGAGGGCAGTGTATAGCTTCCCAGGAGCATTTATTAGGAGAAATACGGTATTTGTAAATAGCAACATGTGTATTAGTATTGAGACAGGAGAATTCCACTGCTAACTGTTTAATATTTAACATTCCAAGTACAATTTCAAAATTTGGTCAAGTTGGCTGTTGTATAACCTATTAGTACACACAGAACAATAAATGCACATGGTACAAGCTGGATTAAAAAGCATCACACGAATAAATAATCTGTATGGAAAAGGTAGTTGTGTTTTCATATAATTTGATATCAGATCCATCCAATTTAAAATGAATGTAGAAACATTAAACAATGAAACGGGTCCAAAGTGAAGATAAAGTTTTTGCAAGACGTTAATAATACATGTATAAGCATTCAGGAACGTTTTATGTTATCTTGAACACAGACATGCTGAAAATGAGTTCCATCAACCATCAAAATTGAGTCTGATGTTTGCATCCATTTTTTTTCATTTGCATATTTTTTTTAAACAGCTTCTGACAGAAGAATGTTTTTGTGGTATCATCATGAAATATATCTTCATTTTCCCTTTTATTTTTAGCATTCCAAACACTACTCAAATTACTCTTTTCCATCAAGATGCCTAAGTAAAGTTAGAACATCTGAATGGGCAATTTTGTGACACATTGCTTGCCAACAAATGTAAAATGTAAAACTTTGAGGCATTTATATACCGATATGAGCACATGTTTTATATTTACTCCAAAACATATAATTTCTACAAGTTTAAATTATGTTCAGAGCTGACATCAAATAATTTGTCTTTGGGCAAGCAAGAGGAGTTCTGAAACAATGGTTGGCATATCTGATTGAACTGAAATACAGCAACCAAATTCTCTCTTAATTTTGGGGTTGCCAGACAAGAAATAGATCTATAAGCTTTAGGTTACTCTATTTTTATAATAGTTATGTTGCAACCTTCCCTTTCCTCTATTTCTTAATTTGAATACAGTTGGTTTCATAAAATACATTCTTTTTTTGCAAGATATTATAATTTTCCTTCATCACTATTCTCTAAGTATCAAATTAGAACATTAAGCTTTTAACCCTTGTCATGCTGAACCCGTAATATTCCTACCTTGGCAGGAGCTATAGACAAACATCAGTTCGATCTTTGTCTAAAAAATATGTTATTTCTTTTTTGAAACCAGAAAAGCTTAAAAAAAGAAATCAATATGAATACCGACTCACAAATAGTGCATCCAGTGCTTTAAGCACATTGATTTTGAAGCAATTTTTCCAAGAAATTTTATTCAGCATGAGAAAGGTTATGAAAGTTGGTCTACTCATTTTGTCTGGATACGCCAAAGGGAATGTAAAACCTACAATAAACTAAGCTCTATTTTAGCAATCGCCTAACCTGTAACAATGCATTCCAAAGCCATGCAATTCTGTTAGTTAAGCTCATTCCATGTAGTTATCTTGATCATCGATGGAGACATGCAATCTGCTACTGATGCTAAATATCTGTTGATGTCTTCTTTCTTACATTCTGGAACACTGTCATCCTAATGTCATTCGATAAGGTTTTCTTTTGTATCTGCTTTGTCTTTGACGTTGAGCTACTGAACACTTGTTGTGGCTTGACTAACCATACTGATACTCAGAATGGTCAAATTATTTAAATAAACGCTCAAAATTAATAAATGATGATGATTAATACTTTTATACACACTTGGAAATACTCATCACCAAATCACAAGATTTTGCAGATGATGTAATGTACAATGTTAAAGATGGTTTCAAAAGGCATGAATGGTATCTTGGTGAATATCCAAAAGTTAAAAGTTTAACTTGGAGTTGCTTTAGATCGTAAAATTAAGAAATTATGAACACTTTGAAAATGAAATACTTAAATGCCATTATACATGCAAACAAGAGCTGTCACTGTAAGATGACAATGCCCCCGACACCGCTTTGATTTAGAAGTTATGGCCAATGTTAAAGTTTTTGGACGGAATGACGGACGGACGGACAGACGGACGGACGGACAAGTCAAATTTATGATGCCTCCCTATCGGGGGCATAAAAATACTTTTTTGAAAGTATTTATATTGGAAAGTGACAATTTTATGTCAACAACATGTGTTATTTCTGAAAAGGATTACTCTTTTTGTGATAAGGTAATTTCATTTGAAAGCAACATAAGCAGGTACTCGGTGCATTTGTCTCAATCAAAATGGTTCCCTTTTCAGCAGAAGCAAAACAAGAGCACCGCCTATGGGTGCAACGCACAGCTGCAGGTAAGTCAAAAAACTTGTAATAAAATGCTTCTAGAGTGATCCTCCTTGATAGTCTTGATAGCACTTGTGATGGTGAACACACATGCCAAGTTTCATGAAATTATCTTCAATAACAATAATGATATGACCACGGTTAAAGTTTGTGACGCCAACGCTAACTACAATGCCAATGATATCAGTCAAGGGGGTCACAATACCTTGGGTTTTCTCCAAAAACAGCCGAGCTTATAGTATGAATATTTACCAAATTATGTTCTGGTATTTGTTAGACTATCACTAATGTAACATCTTATAGTAGGTGATTTTTTGTTTTGCTGATGTGCATTGTCAATCTTTTGTTTCAAACAACGAGATAACTGTTTGAAACAAAAAACTCCACTTACATCAAAACCTGACCTTGATAATAGGATGTAAAAAAAAAGAGGACCATGATGGTCCTGAGTCTCTAGGACCCCTGGGACATCACATCAATCAAATAGGCAGATGTCAACCGAGATTTATTAAGATTGGACCTTATTTGGCATGGATCCTTACCATTTCCCATAGGGTTCATCTTTGTGACCCGACAGACATTCTGACCAAGTTTCATGAAGATTGGACCATATTTGTGGCCTCTGGAGTGTTGATAAGAAAATCATCATAAAGGCTCCTGTTCCTGTGATATGGCATGGAGCCTTCCCATTTTCAAAAGGGTTCATGCTAAGGACCTGGCCAACATTCTGACCAAGTTTCATATTTGTGGCCTCTAGAGTGTAAACAAGAAAATGCCATTAAGGCCCCTTTTCCCGTGATATGGCATGGATCCTTCCCTTTTTCAATAGGGTTAATCATTGTGACCTGACCATCATCCTGACCAAGTTTCATGAAGATTGGATCATATTTGTGGCCTCTAGAGTGTAAACACTTAAATTGTTGACGCATGACAACGCATGACAGATGACGGACATTCAATAATCACAAAAGCTCACAAAACATCATTGAAACCAGACTAGTGCATGGGACTGCCTTTTAAACAATTGTGATATTCTCTTCTACAGAGAAGTACACACTGAAAGTTTTTCAAACAAATTAGAACATATCAGTTCAGATGCTTTTACAGTCAGTGGTGACTTTTTATGCATATTTTTTAAGACACCAACTGATATTAACCCTTGTCATGCTGAAGCCGGAATATTCCTGCTTTGGCAGGAACTAAAGACAAACGTCAGCCTGCACAAATGTGCAGTCTGATGTTAGTCTACACCACCCGTTTCTCACTTTTAAACCAGAGTTATCAATAGATTTAGTTTTTCACATAAAAATTGACCTAGAGTTGGTACATTCAGTCCTTTTTGCCCTTTCATTTTGATGAAATTTTTAATCCAAAATTTATTTAGCATGACGAGGGTTAAAGGACTACTGCTAGTATCATGGTTCAAACACTGAGGGATACCACCCTGTGCAGAAAGCTACAGTTGGCACAAAATTAGTTTATAGCTAATTAGTGGTCTCCAACATATGTATTTGTGTTTATGGTGAAGACAACAACTGCATTTCCTTTAAAAAATACATGACAAAAGCCAAAGTATGATAATACAAACTTTTGCTTCAACACTATTTCTGTGAGAATAACGGATTGGGTTTCCAACCAACTGTCAAGTCATGATGCCCTAATCTGAGGCCCCAGCACATATATTATTTTTTATAGAAAACAGTTGTAGTATGATTACATATTTTGTCAATTTTTATTTGGATTCATTTTATTGAGTTTCAATAGCTAGGCCCACTTTTGTTATTTGCTAATCAGGAAGCATAGCCTAGGAGTCAAGTTGTCTTGTTTTGTACAGACATAAAATCAGGGGAGTGACCAGTAAAAGAACATCTGGACCTAAGCTATTGTCAAAAGCTTCCTTATGTGACAGACAATTTTTAGTCCATGAGAAATTCTGATACCACCAATACAATGCATCACTATAATCATCTAACCATTATCACAGTTACTTTTTATGCAATTAAATCCTTGGTGGCTATGAAGTCCAAACGAATTCAGTAGCTAACTTAACATCGATTCCATTTTATATGAACAGTATTGGCACTTTCATTTTGACCATCCTCGTGGTACTGTAAACGAAGTAAAGTCTTTATCATGTAATGTATGTCTCTTGAAACACACTGACACAACAATTATTCACAAATTCACGTTCATGGAAGCTTAGCTGCTTTGCTTTAATAATGATAAATATATTTCCAAACACACTTTTTTCATACCCATCTAACAACAATCTCTCACAATCTCTCGCTATCACCCCCACTTTTCTTTTCTAAAGCTTACAGCTTAGCAAACAGGGTTAACATAGGGAGGACCAAAAACAAAAGCGCAAATGAAGTTTTTTTTCCGGTTTCACATTTTAATATAAAAACTTTTTTCTCAATTATTTACAAAGGATCTACAAAGTTTTATACATACATATCCACACACAAAGACTCAAAATAAAATAAAATCTCTTACACAACTATGCACCTAAACATCCCGAACATGAAATTTAATGACACTAACACCGATTCAAGATTGTAAAAGAATGAATAAAGTTCCAGTAAATGTAATCAATGCAATTTATGCTTGATCAGGGTACAGCATCATTCAATTATGCAAACATTGCACTTGTCATTTTCTCCTTTATGGCTACAGATATACCTTACACGACAAATATCGGCTACCAACACTATATGGATAAAGAATTTTATATTTGTAAGCAATAAGTAGATATCAATGAACATTGTGTAACAAGTCTTTTTAATACCAAAATAGTAACTTAAAACCAAGTTGAAGGGCATAAGCATTGATATATTTTTGATATCTTCCTAATTTAAGTTTGCTTTGATTTTTGGATTTTCTTTTACATATTGACAGAATGCACAGATTCATCTGTCTTATGAATAGGATTGTAATTTTGTAACTAAATGGGGTTTTATGCTTCCTATTAAACACTGTCTAAAATCGCTGCAGCTGGAGCATCTAACCTTCCATACCATGGATTCCTAGTAATCCTCACACCAGTACTACCATAGCCAACTTGCCGAACTTCCAGCTATTCATCACAACACGGTTTGTGCTTATGCACCCCTTGATGAGAGATGGGATTGGATTGAACAATGTTACCTCATATTTGAAGGTCGGACAACAGCCGAAATTCTAACAGATCATCAAACAATTACTGTAGGATTTTTCTCTTTTTTTCCTCTTGTCAAAGTGCTATAAATTTCATAACAAATTTTGGAATTCCATTTCATAAATTCATACAATTTTTTTCTTCTGAACACAGATGTAATTACCAGACAGGGAATCCAAACTTTAACTTTTCTATATGAGATGTACACAGATATTCAGCATGAAACCTGAGAGATATTCCAGGGTGACTTGTACTAAAAGCAACTAACACTACAAGTGAAGATTTCTTCATGCCTAACTTGAAACTATAGAAACAGAACATGCAAACAGGGTGGGGGTCAAAGATCACTCATGTTTAGTTAGAACAAAGTTTATATTTCAGAATAGGGGTAGGGTACAGTAAAATATATATAATGAAATATCTATGCAAATCAATGCTTTGCACACCTTATGCACATAAATGCGCAAAAATCTTCAACTTGGTTTCAAATCCAACAAGAAATTTTCTTACAGATGTAGAATGTTTAATTTGGTTTGTTCAAACTCGACGCACCAAAATCTGTTACTGAAGGCAAATTAGTAATTTTGGTTTGTTACAATCTTTCAAGGATTTCTTACAAGTAACCTGAAGTTATCTTTATCTAATTCCTAAGGAAAAGATGTTATATTTAAATCAATTTAGAAAATCTACAGAAGTTGTGTCGAATTTGAACAACTTATTTCCATTTTCCCTTGTAAAAATATGACAAGTGTTGGGCATTAGGGTCAACTTTATCTCACAGAGAACAGTTGTTCTGACAACTACTGAACCGCTCAGGCACTTTATATTTCTAGATGCTTTATCTTCAAACTTTTTATAGAACCACTAAAAGGACAAACTAAATTCATCACCATGTCTTTGAATTGTTTATTCCCAAGCATATCCCTATATCCCAACACAGGTCATATCATACTTAAAGATTTTCATTTAGCAAAACCAGAATGTTTCAAAACAAAGGAGTGGGTAACAGCAAACAGTTCCTTTCAGGAATACAATCAACTTCCTGAGTCATTGAGAATATTTAAAAGCCTTCAAAATGTGAATTCTCAATTATGCCACACACCAAGCTTACAATGAAGTCATTTTCGAATAAAGGTGATTGTGAAATTACTGAAAGGATTACATCAAACAGTGTAACATTGTTAATGACATCACTTCATACATTGAAGAATATTTAACATTCATGTATTATATTTTATCAAATGTATCAAACAGTCTACACATAGAAAGATCTAAATGTTTAAATATCTGACCTATTTCATATCGAGTGCAGCAAGTTGTGCTGTAAACACAATAACATTACATTTATATGTGGCTTTAATATGACCATATGAATGATATTTCTGACAATTTGAAACATGCTTAAGACAGTAACACAAGAGCAATAAGGAAATTTTCTGTCTGTCGAAGGACACTTAGACCATGTCTGAATACATAGAGCATAGCAGAGACTCTGGTCAGACTGTGTGGATGCACTGGCTGGTCAGGGCCTTTGCTAAGCGCTTTGAAATTGTTGGATTAATTGATAGAATGGGGTTTCAGGCTGCTTTCAACAATTTTCAGTTATATTGCGGTGGTTGAAGCACTCAACAATAGATTCCTGGTATTTCTCTCACCAGTGCTACCATTATATCCTTTCCTAGCCTCCAGCTGCTATCTCACATAGGTCTTTGATTATCAACCCATTGGTGAGAGAAAAATAGTCAGAAAGAATAAATTGGGGATTGATATAGTTGGAAATGTTGCAAACATCCTAACATCAGGAATATGAATCTGAGGGGACAATGGCAATTTTTTCTACCCTTTTTCAAACAAATCAAATTATAATTAGGAAATTAATGAAAAGGTGATGTATATAAAAGCTATTGTAACTTCCATATCAGAGTACAACTGTTTCCTACTGAGCCGTGACATGTGAAATTGCTTGAAATACCATGAAAAAACTCATTTCTAAGAGAGTAAAGACAGAACGGTGTTGCCATAAACTGTAGATAATGATGGAGTAGTACACAAAATGTGTCTCATTTCACAACTGAACAATAAATATGCTTAGCGACAAAACACTACTGGATTTACATAGTAACACATGTATCACACATTTCACGTGACAAAATTAACAATTGACAAATACTAAGAGAAAAAAATGTTTACTAACAGCTTTAAAAAGTATCACTGAAAGCTTTTTGCATTCTTTTCTACACATATAGGAAATAGAATTTCTGCATAAAAGAAGCACTATAATATACTTTATGTATTCTACTAAAAATTTAACTCAAATTGCTTCTAGAAGAAACAGACAGACAACAGTTCATCATTAGATAAAGTATAAACCATGTGTATTGACATTGATTTGTTTTCAAAAATACGCCTTATTTGAGTAATAAATACGCGCCTTATTTGAATAATAAATACTAAGAATTACACATCAAGTGCACTGTGCATTAAAAATGGGGTATCAATGAATATGAAAGTAAGGTTCTTTACAAGTGAATTTGATGTTTAATATCACCATGAATCATTTCGTTTTAAGTTTAGGTCTCCTTATACTTGCAATTTTATTATACAAATTTAAAGTCAGACTTCATTTTATGAACTAAATTTCACTTTTATGACCAAGCATGAATGGAATATAATTAACTGTGAATAAGTATACAGAATGAAAACATTCAGCCACAATCAATCACTAGACAATTACATGTATTGAAGGAAACAGAAGAACCCCTGATTCTTAAAAGAACAAACATAATAAACATCATGTCACTATCACACCAAAAGGAACCATCTGGGATATTTGTAAAATAAACATTTTTAACCCTTGTCATGCTGAACCCGGAATATACCTGCTTTGTCAGGAGCTATAGACAAACATCAGCCTGCACAAATGTGCAGTCTGATGTTAGTCTACACCACCTGTTTCTCATTTTCAAACCAAAATTGTCAATAGATTAAGTTTTCAACTTAAAATTGACCTACAATTGGTCCTTTCAGTGCTTTTTGCCCTTTGATTTTGATGAAATATTTTAGCCAAAATTTATTCAGCATGAAAAGGGTTAAGTTTTCACCTAAATATGCTAATCCTTCTGTGAACATGCTGCAGTCTAATTAGTCAATACTTTTCACATGTCCCAGATGGTCCATTTTTAGCATGACACTCTACATATAAATTTTACATGAGAATCACCAGGAATGAATGGTTTATAATGCAATGTACGAAGATTTTATGTTCTGATAATTTGGCCATTTTATTTTCTCTGTCAGATTTATTCATTTATTTCAAAGTTCCATAACTATTCCTAACCATCCCTATCATTCCCCTTGCATACACCTTGCATGGGTAGTCAATTACTTTCAATGTCTGTTCATTATCTAAATCAATTGTTTGTTTGTTTGTTTGTTTCAAAAGTAACTATTTGTTCTTATGAAGATGTTTATGTCCCCTAAACATCCATGTTATTAACATACTGTAAAAAGTATCTACAGATTGCAATGAGTAGAAAATTAATCCTTGTCATGCTGAACACGGAATATTCCTGCTTTAGCAAGAGCTATAGACAAACCTCAGTCTGCACATATGTGCAGTCTGAGGTTAGTCTATACCACCTGTATCTCACTTTCAAACCAGAATTGTCAATAGATTTAGTTTTTCAAATAAAAATTGACCTACAGTCAGAACTTTCAGTCCTTTCTGCCCTTTGATTTGGATGCAAATTTTTAGCCAAAATTTATTCAGCATGACAAGGGTTAAGTACCGGTAATTCTTTACTTACAACCCCCAAGTTTTGAATGTACAAAAGCTTCTAAAACAATGAATTTATTTGAAATACTTGCACTGAATTTTGTCTTGGAAAAAAAAAAACAAAAAAAAATATTAAGGGATAAATCAGAACCTGTTTCATCTTTTAATTTTGATAAAAATATAAAAATAGTTACTTCTCAACCTGTTCAAAAATTAATGCCACTTTTACGAATCACAAGTCAAAAAGTCTTATTTTAAATTGATAGGTAAAATACAGGTTGTTTTCTAATTTCTAAATGTCCAAATATAAGAATTACTTCAAAATGTATACAGTAAGAATACATCATGAGAAACACTCAAATTGAAATAAAGTATTCGCCATGTAACATTTTCTGGTAGATTGCCTTGAAAAAAATATAGATCAAGGATTCAATAAAAATAATTTAGACATGATATTTATCCTACTGTATGCATTTAGAAGACAACTAAAGCATGTATGTATTTTCTAAAGACAATTTGTGTAATGTTTCTACAAACGCCATCACCGATTTATCACCCAGAGTCTTAATTCCCACTGACAGAATTTGTTCTACACATTTCGTATGGTTATATTTCATTCACAAAATTAATGATGGTGAGTTGTTGCAATCAAATTCTATGTTATGGGCACTCATTGGAATTGTCTTTTTGACATGATTCATTAAGGAACCCAAAACATTGGAATTAAATTTGAAATAATGAAATTTCTCACTAAATTCCCTAAATCCTGAGATCTGATTAATGAATGTGAAATTCTGAAAACCTACACTGTAGCCCATCACCAAGTGTTGTAGAAAAGAAAACTTCTTAACAAAGATTGTAAAAGGTGATCTAATAGAAAATTATGCGAGATTTCATCTTAACAAGACTGTCAAAGTTAACTTGATAGAACCTAAGCATTGTTTGGTAGCGATGTTTGTAGAAAGCATTTAAAACTCTTCACCAAGGAGACTAAGGATTTTGTAAGTACTTTGTTCATATTTTCTAATTGGCTCCAAAAGATTTGTTTGTTTGTAAATTGGGGTTTTATGATGCTTTCAACTATCTTTCAGTTATTTCTCAGCTACTGGAGCACCTAACAATGGCTTCCTGGAATTTCTTACACCAGTACTATCATTACATCACTTGCTATCACACAAAGGTCTATGATCATAAACCAAAATGTGGAAGACAAATAATTGGAAAAGATGAAAAGATGAATGTTGCCATCAGGAATTGAACCAAGGACCTTTTGAATGGAAGTCTGATGTGCAACCACTCTGCTTTGAAAGCAGCCCAACTCTAAAAGATAATTCATTCTCAATAAAGATGCCACATAAATCAAACATTAGATTAACGCTATGACCTTCGTATAAAATTGTTATTGTTGTCGTTTCATGGTAATGTATGTTGAGATCATAAACAAGAGCAAATCAAATGTAGTGACATTAATTTGATATTGCTGATCAAATCCTTAGACAAACCTTGGTATAGAGTTTTCAACTTAAACTTAAATATAACTTTATGTATCTTATTTGTTAGAGAGATTGAAGAGTGAGTGGTTTTGGTGTGTTTAGCGGGGAAACAAAAATTGAAACAGGACAAAACTTTTGGTAAAACCTGGGGTAACAGGCAAAACTTTGGGGATAATTTGAGGGACATTGCTGAAGCTTGAAAAAACATACAGGCTTTTGAAAAAGCTAAGGGGGAGATTTTGAAAAGTTTCAAAGTGTAATAAATATACCCAGACATGGAATGGACTTTCTTGACTTTATTCTTCAACATTCAGGAACATGAATTGAGTAGCCATTGATTTCAATCTGACAAACTTTTTTAAACCAAAGACATTTCCTTTCTTTTTTTACTTAAATGAAATGGAAACATTGTTTTTAAGAGATTTACAGCATTTTACAGGGCCATAACTTGTGGACATATAAAACCAATTCCATCTTCACCTTATATTGCAAGTGAAGAGCTTGATTTTTTCTCTACTCTATATCCAAATTGGAACTCAATATAATTATGCAAACTCACAAAATCACTTTGAATCTTCATATGACCAGTTATATAAGCAGAAAGTGTGGATAAAGATCAGACAGAACAATTGTTTTGCCTGATTCCTATCTGCATTTTCTGCAGTAAATTCTAATGTAATATTTTGATGCACCAAGTTGGTCTTAACTTGGTATCATATAAGTCTGTCTCATTTGTTTAAATACCTACGAAATGAACATAACTTATCGGCCATATAATTTCTTTTTCATATCACAAATATAACCAATGGAACATAAAGGGCCCAACTGAGAACTATGCAAGCTAATTCAAAATACCAAGCATTACCATCAGTGAATTTCCGGGCGATAAATTTCAGCGTCTCGTCCAAAATGATGACAGGAATTGAGATCTTCATAACCGCTACCCAGCATTCAAAGTTGAGGGGGGTGATTTGGAAAATGGTCTGAAAAAGAAAATACAACATGAGATATCAAAGATTTAATGTTGAATATATTTTGGAGAACATTTTTAATTTTCTAATATGGTTTTTCTGAAGCATACAATACTTTGAACAAGATCTGATGAATAAGACACAATTCTTTAATGCTTTTTGGTGGTTTACCATAGAATAACGGTAGATTATCATTTTGATAATTCCACTGCTTAACCAAGGAAATTATCAAATATTCATTATACCCTGCTTTTGTTTGTTTTTATCCGACGCCATATATGCAGAGCCAAATAAGTGATGTCACCATGAACGTTGCATAGTAATCACAAGTAAAATGTCACACTTTAAGAAAATTGGTCTTAAAATTTTCATTTTTTGTCTCATTATTGAATTTAAGAAATAGAATAATTGTTTGTTTTTCAAGGAAGATGGATTGATATTTCATTTCGTGAACAACAAAAGCTAAATATTCATTCCTGTTACATGCTGAAATATTTCTTCAAAGGAAAATTCATGATAGATGAATAATATAGGGTTAATTCACGTTTTCCTTTGTCTGATTTTTGCATTAAGGAAAAAGACTAGTTATTTGTTTTTTGAGTAAGATCAATTGATAATTTGTGAACAGCAAAAGCTATATTTTCACTCATGGTTTTGCCACTCATGAAAATAAAGCTTTTGTTATTCACTCAATAAGAAACTGAGTCAATTTCAAAATACAAGAATGCAAGTACATTTTATGATAAGATTTCTGTTTTAACACATAACTTAGCTAAACAACAAAATTAGTATTCTAAGCAACATGGTGTAGAAATGAGTTAAAAAAGAAGATTCACGAATAAAGTTTGAATCATACACATGCAACAAAATATTTCAAACTTTCTTTGCAGTGGTACAAAAGAGGGGACTAGCACTAGTCTAACATTTTTTTTGTCAATGAAACCTCAGGTTGTGTGTACTCATTTGAACTGTCTCAAAGAGATAATTCAAATGAGTACAAACAATACATGACTCATGCATTTATGATTAAAAAATTTGAATCTAAAATACAAAATGGCCCCTCCCCTCTATCTGAAGCTCTGCATTAAGGTAGAAGTATAGTTTCACAATATTTCGGTAGTGTTGAACTTGAACAGTGTAAACAAAGTTTTTCCTAATGATTTTCATTAGGAAACCTTGCTTTACAATGTGAAAGTTCACTAGTTTGAAATTTTGCCTAACTTTTACGGTTTCACAACCTTAATAACAGATTAACTAAATATATTTAAACACTTACTGCCATAAAGTCAGCATACAAGATGAAGAAATGAAGAGCCATGGACAGACCAATGGCTCCCAGCAACCACTTGTTGATCCATGGAGGCATCACCATTAGGGACTGGTTCTCACTCAAGCTGATTGGATAATAATAACAGTTATGTAAATGAGGTTATGAGTTTAATCTATATTTAATTCAAATAGTCTGATCTTTTTATTATAACATTACAATTGATAAATTATATATTTGATGAGGAGATTACAAGCAACTCAAAAGTATTTTTTCAATATCACTGAGACATGAGTTTCTTTAGCATGAGAAGATCAAACTGTCTAAACTTTCCAAGTTAGCCCAAATTTAATAAGAAAAGTAATTTGTTAATTCAACCCTTAAGATTGTAAAAGAATGTTAAAACATTTACAATACAACTTGGTATTAAAATCTGGATACAATAAAACATGTATAAAACAAGATGTGTTTGTGAAACACGAATGCCCCCGGAACAGCATTTTTTTTTTTTAAAGTTTGACCTTGACAGATGACCTTGACCTTGTCACATGACCTTGACTTTGGTACCAGCGGATGCAGATCATTGAGATCTATCATCATGCCAAATATTAGCTTTGTATCTTGAATAGGCTTGAAGATATTGGCAAGGTTAAGTTTTCGGACAGACGGACAGACAGACGGACGGACGGACAGACGGACAGACAGACAGACGGACATGAGTAAAACAATATGCCCCCGATCTCTCGATACGGGGGCATAAAAATATGTTATTGTTATTTTCATCGGTTCTAACATAGTGCATAAAACAGCACAAGAAATACACTTTGCATAATTAAAGCTCTTCTATGAAAAGAAACTAGTCATGCTGGTGTTTATTAACACTTTAACAACACTGTCTGGATATGTAGATCTGTGATTTTATAATTGTATTGAGGAAAAAAATAAATTTCTTTTTAAAAACTTCTACTACATATCAATATGGTTACATTACAAACTGCCCAAATTTAAATTAGGATCTGAAACAGTTGTTGATCTGGAAAAGCCTTAGATGTTCAAAAAAAGAAAAAAAAAAAAAAACTGAGAAAATAAATAAAACATTTCCACTCTATTATTGAGTGATCATTGGAATAGAGTTTAGCAGAAGCTAAAGTTGTCAGTTAAATCTATTTTTTTTAAATGGATTTTCTGTAAAAAATTGTCATTCTAACAATTTATGTTTGTGAAATCAACTTAAAATAACCTGATATTATCATTGACCTTATATATTCCAGCATGAACATGGTAATGATAATCAAAAAATTGCTAGGACTGCACTATTTATATATGCATGACATTTCCAACAATATGACTTGTGCATGAAGGGCCAACATTAACCAACCTTGACTGCCACATAGTAAAATTAGTTTGCCAGACTTTATAAAGACACTTTGGACCTTATCTTTCTACAAAATGCAAGAGTGAAGACTCTTGTCACACTGTGCAGATGCACTAGCTGGCCAGAGTCTTGCTTGGCGCAAATTTGAAATTATTGGAAATGTCTCACACTGGCTCATAGGTTAGAATTAAAGTAACTCACAAGAGCCGTCAGAGACAGATTATGCTCCCCGAATAAGGCATTGTCACAAAAACAAGAGCCATGTTGGACATGGACAACCCCCGCCAAGAAAGCTTGATAGTAAACTGAAGCCTAATAGATAAAAGAATCTATGTACTGTCAAAGATTTGCCTCCTATAAAATCTAAGTAATAAAAATAACAAAGGGCAATAACTAAAAAATTATGCAAGCAAGAGTTGTAGTTCAGGTGTATTGCACTTCTCCTCTAAGAGATCTATCCACCCATAAAGATTCAAGTTGATAGCTATTATACTTTAGGAGATATGCTCCAGACAAAATCTAAGTATCAAAAATAACAAAGGGCAATAACTCCAAAATTATGCAAGCAAGAGTTGCAGTTCTTGTACACTGCACTTCTTCTCTATGAGATCTATCCACCCATTAAGTTTCAAGTTGATAGCTATTATACTTTAGGAGATATGCTCCAGACATAATCTTAGTATAAAAAATAACAAAGGGCAATAACTTCAAAATTATGCAAGCAAGAGTTGTAGTTCTTGTGCACTGCACTTCTCCTCCATAAGATCTATCCACCCATAAGGTTTCAAGTTGATAGCTATTATACTTTAGGAGATATGCTCTGTGGTCAGATTGCAAGGACTCAAATAAGATGTTATCTTTTACAGCAAACATAAAGGTAACAAACATTAAACTCCCTTTTTGCATGACATATTTTTAGACACAAATATCAAATACCTTATGGTAAAGGGCATCTGATTTGCTACTGAAATGTGAAATTTCATCAAATTCTGAGCATGAGACTAGGAGAAATGAAAGAATAACTGTATTTTACGCGCTAGCGTAAAGGTAACAAACATTTAGCCCCCTTTTTCCATGATATTTTTTTTTACGTTAATTTCAAATTGTTTATAGTAAAGGGCATCTGATTTGCTACTCAAATATGAAATTTCACTAGATTCTGACTGTTACACTAGGAGAAATTTGGGAAAAACTGTTTTTTACCCTAAGTCCCCTTTTCCCGTGACGAGGCCTCAAATCCAAAAACCGTCACAAATGCATCATCACTATATCATAGGGAGTTCACATGGTAAGTTTCATTTGATTTGGCCCAAGGGTTATGGAGAAATAGGTGGAAATGGACGGACGGACGGAATTACTGACGGACCGACAGACGAAGTGGCGGCTATATGCTCTCCCTTCGGGGAGCATAACAAGAAAGGTAAAAAACGTGATGTGGGACACTTATGCCTCTAAATATGCATAACATATCTGACCTTGAAACCGACTTAAACTTTGTGAGATGACCTTGAAATTGGAAGATGTGTATCAAACATAGGTACCTTGCTAAATATGAGAATTTTTGCTCTAGTAGATTTGAAATTACAGGAAAATATACAATTTTGGACAAACAGAAAGACAGACAGACACCTATAAACAAATATGACAGCCCACAATCACACTGATATGGGAAGATAAAATAACTGTACATGAAGCAATATCAGAAAAGCAACAAGACTACTGAACTTAAAAGATTTTTTTCTACACATGAAACTAAAATTCATTAAGTATAATTTGAGCCTGTGCGCAATATTTCCAACAATTTCAAATAACTGCAAAGCAAAGACTCTGACCAGTCTGTGCATTCACAGCCTGACCAGAGTCTTCACTATACGTTTATTAGAAAGAGTAGGTCTCAAAGTGTCTGTAGATCATCAAATAACTTTACATTCACAGTATGTGACTGTTTAGACTGCTCAATGTTTGCACCTCACCAACATTTCAAATTGTTGGAAATGTCAAGCAAAGGCTCATTTATAAATTTGCAGGAAAAAAAACCTTTAAATCATAATAATCTTTTTTATTTATCTTCACTCAACTTGTTTTCATAAATCAAGCCTAATTAAATGTCTTTTTTAAATGATTATGACCTACCAGTTACAGTAAATGTTCTTCAGTTGACTTTGCTAAAAGATAACCTTGACACTGATTCAAGTGGATAAAGGTACATTTACACAAATTAATGTGAAATAAGCCAGGGTAGGTTATTTCAAGTTAGAAAGTAAGGTTTTTTTAAAGGATATACTTTTGAATCAAGTAACCATTACTCAGAATGTCAAAATGGAATTAATGTAAACAAGAAATATTTGTAAAACATTTATGCCCCACTTAAAAGCAGGTCAATAGTCTATTCTTTGTCAATCAACAAAGGGCAATAACTCACAAAATATGATGAGTAGAGTTATGGTTCTTGTGCACTGCACTTCTCCTCAATGAGATATATCCACCTGTGAAGACTCATGATTCTAGCTTGCATACTTTTTGAGATATGCTCCAGACAAAAAAATGGTCTACCGATGGACTGACCTACCGACCCACCGACAAGTGCAAAGCAATATACCCCCTCTTCTTCGAAGAGGGGCATAATAAAGATTCTTAACTGCGAATTAAACAAGCTCAATAGTCTACAAAAGCATTTGTTGCCATACATCTAAAAGACAGATTAATAAATAACTAGATCTACATAATGAAATCAAACAAATGGATCAAGTTTCAACTCTCTCATGCAATCAGATAAAGGAGAAAACAACATAATACAATCTGGAAGATAATCTATGCTAGCTTACAATGCTCTCCAATCAACAAGAGGGGTGTGGCTGGACTGACAGATATAACACATCTCATAAACATATCAATTCAAAAATTGGTTAATAACTTTCAAATCATTGATTATCTATTGAAAAATGCTGTATAAGCATATATAATATGAAAATATTTTTTATCATCTTCTGAAAATATTTGATTCAAATGCATTTACATTTTCTAATTTTTTTTAATGTATCTTTCCTACTGACGAAGAAAATCGTCATTCAAATTATTCGTTTTTAAAATTTTTTAATGTATCTTTTTTATCAACAAACAAGGTATCAAGTCTTTTCTAGAAAATCATTCTAATAATCTTATTTTCTAAATGTTTCCAATTTATAACCAAGAACGAAGTTACTTATCTTTTAAGTCCAGTTATCCCCCTTGCTGCTTGTTGACATGCAACAAAATTGAAGGGTTCTAGTTCGTTTCATCAAAACTGTCTGTCCTGATGCTCACACCCCATTGAAGTATTGGGTAAGCATGCAAACCAGTCTATTCTAGATCACATGACTGATGACCTTCAAGATCAAACAGCCAATAAACTTCCTTCATGCATTGACTGCGGTACCCTGATGTATCTATATTTAATTGTTGTACATAAAAATATCTTTAACATATCTTGCATATAAGACTGATGAGTTGTAGTAATCTAATTTCTCACAATTTTTTATATTTTGAAGGATACAATAAAGAAGTAGACAATATTCAATGACAATATTCACTAACACTTAGAGAGAAAGACAAAAAAAAAACATAAGCTAATTTAATACATCAGTAGTAGTTTATCATTCTTCTTGCAGGAAAACAGCCTTTTTCATTTGCTTAATCATTTAAGATGGTATCAATTTGTTGATTAAACATTTTACTTTTTTTATGATAGTCACAGAATTGACTTAATATTATTTGAGGGCCATTTTATTTCTGAGCCAAACAGGTCCATGACCTGTTTGAGCCAGAAATAAGTTGGCCCTAAGTTAGTTCATAATACAAAATATTCAATACAAAATTCATTGAGACTACATTGCTAAGAAAGACAGAGAAGGAAGATGTCACTATAGATAATATTGAAGGTGAAGGATACCACAGTCTACATTGTTGACCCCTTACCTGTTGAGAGCATTGAGCATCTCTATAACAACAAGTACGGATAAAGCCATCGTCATGGGAGCCGGGTGATCGAACACCTCGCAGTCCACACCCAAGAAACGCTCATCTTGTGCGAGGCATTGAGAGTGGTGGGTCTAGCATGGGAATTGTAGAGATAGTTCAGTCATTATAATCTGGTTATAGGTGATGTTAACCCTTGTCATGCTGAACCCGGAATATTCCAGCTTAGGCAGGAGCTATAGACCAATATCAGCCTGCACATATGTGCAGTCTGATGTTAGTCTACACCACCTGTTTCTCACTTTCAAACCAGAATCATAAATAGATTTAGCTTTTCAAATAAAAACTGACTTACAAATGGTACTTTCAGTGCTTTTTGCCCTTTGATTTTGATGAAATTTTTTAGCCAAAATTTATTCAGCATGACAAGGGTTAAGAATTCTACCCGAACATTTATTTTCATGAATGAGAGCTGTCTGATGAGGCCAAACCATTGATTTTCGTGTAATTTTAATTCAATTATGGCTCAAGACTGTTGTAATTTCTAGAATGCTTCGGCAAAAGCAGTTTTAATACCAAAAGGTGGAAAGTGAAATACTGATGTATCACATTAGTTCTTCAAAAGAAACACCTTTTAACATAACACTTGTCTTTTAATTTAGTCTAAATGTAGATGAAACCATGAAAATAAATGTTTGTATTTGTTGAGTAGAATTTTATGACGAGAATGGCACTGGAATGGGATGATATGTTGATATCTCTGTGATTCTTTGAACATCTCTTGAATAATCTAAGCATCATACCACAGTTGCAACAAACTGTTTCTTAGATTATTTATTTTTTTACTAAATTGTGCTTATCCCTAAACATTCTTTTCCTAAACAGACATTTTCCATTTTATTAGGCTTAAACAGAACAATGAACTCTAAATCAAATACATACTTCAATTAACCTCATATCTTATTTAGAAATATGAATTGCCATTTGAATCCATATGTAAATCTTTCCATGCATGTTTTTGTATTTATAATGTGTACTTTTAAACCTCAACATTTTAACTTGATTATTCAAGAGAATGAGGAATAAATTTGTGAAGTTTAAAACAATGGAAAACTTTACAACAAAGAGCAAAGTACCCTTACCAAAAATATATTAGCAAATTATAGACAATCATAGAGTAAAGTTAGAACTAATGAACAATTTCTTTGCTCTTTGATGTAAATACAAAATGAACAATGTACAATGTGAACAATTTTCTCTGTAACTTTAATTTGAAATTCACGAATTCTTTCTCCAAACATAAATTTGACAACTTTCTTCAAAATAATGGTCAATATAATGTTTGATTTTTGTCTTTTTCAAAAACATCATTATTCATTTTCAATTATCATTATCATAATTTCATTCAACAAAACATACTTTTTTGTACAATTATGATAAATAGTACAAATAATTCTAAGATTTTTTTTCTGAGACATAACTTTGATAAAGTTAACAGAGAAAATTTATATTTAAAGGTTTGTTAAAATAATTAACTAACCTTTGTTGATGAGTCATGTGAACAACATAATATATGGTTAAAACTCCTTCACCGGTGCAACAATTCAATCAGGTAAGGCAAATATAAGCCATAAGTTTATATGTGCCTTTACTGCAATAGCTTATACACTATGTTTACCTGTTTAATGCATTAAGCATCTCTATGGTTACCAGGACAGACAAGGCCATTGTCATGGGGTTGGGGTCATTAAATATTTTACAATCAACCCCGGCAAAATTCCTTGGCTCGGCAGGACATTGCATATGATGTGTCTAGCAAAATAAATCTACTTGTTGAGAAACTGAGCTTTTAGACAAAAGATATATATTATTTGACACACATGATCAAATATACCACCAAGTAATGCTTCTAAAGCTGGAATAAGGCTTCCTGAAAATAGTATCTTATCTGACACACGAAATGGAGTACTTTTGCAAATGCTCAACATAAAGTCAAGGGCTTAGGGCAAAAATATAGCATGTGTCTATACACTGTATGGACAAATGCTAGGTTTTTGCTCTAAGCCCTTAAATATAAATACTCTTGAGTTCATGCACCTTGATCAGGGTTGCAACTTTTCATTTTGTTACATTTCTGATCGAAGTAAATTTATTATACCCTAATAAATACACCAAACTTAAATGAGCCTTTACATAAAATTTCCAGCCAGTTCACATGTGCGTGAGGGACAAACATTGAGCATCCAAAACTACCACACAATGCAATAATACATTCACTCTCAGTCTGAAGGGAAGTTAAGACCCTATTTATCAAAAGAGCACATAATGAAGACCTTGGTCAGACTGTACACATGTACAGGGGCTTTGCTTTAGGCTAATGTGAAATGATTGGAAATATCAATCATAGACTCAAATGGCTTATTTTCATTGAGAATTCAAAATAATGACAACCGAAAATATACCTTGATAATTCAGCATAATCATTTGCATATATTGAATTTTGCAACCCATAAGCTTTAAGTAAAAAGCCTAACACAATGATTAATATTGTAAAACAGAATTCATTTGGTATTTTGTATGCTTAAGTCATAAATTTGAAGTACAATTCATACAAAATCAAATAAATATAATCAGTTGTTATTTTGTAGCATATCGATGGCTCAGAGCAAAAGTTGTAACTGCCTATAAACATATGGATAGTTATAACTGTTTCACACTGATCCATTGATATCTGATTGAAACTTCTATATGACAAGTAACTAGTTGTTCATTAAAAATGTGTGGAGTACGTGTTCCAGTTGTTGGGATGTAGACTTTTGAATCCAACGGTCCCGCAATCAGATCCCAAAGAGACCACAGGAAATTTTCTGGGTAGAAAATTAACTCCATATTGCTCCTATTCAACCAGGAATATAAATGAGAGTTGAAAGCCACAGTCTTGTGGCTGCTTAGGGCGCCAAGTGTAAACAGCCGACTAGTGACTCGATGATTGTGGGTCAAGTGTAAAGTCATTGAGCAAGCCATAGGTTTGAAAACAGACTATAGAATAACCTAAAATATCACTCTTTACTTTAATTCAAAGCGTTAAACTTTTGAGGGGCGTCAATGCATACCAGCCCTGCTTTCAGGATTTCAAAACGGTGCAAACAGTTTTCCAATTAAACCATGCTTTGCACATACATACATGCAAAGCAGATTGATTGATTGATTGAATGGAGTTCAACACCGCTTTCAACATTTTTTCAGTTATATAGACTGGAGCACCTAACGATGGTTTCCTGGTATTTTTCTCACCAGTACAACCACCACATCCTTTCCTAGCCTCCAGCTGCTATCTCACATAGGTCTATGATTATCAACCCATTTGGTGAGAGACAAATAGTCGTCATGCAAAGCAGAGTATAACTGGCAAACTGTTTGCACCGCTCTGACATCCTGAACACAGGGCAAGGTTTTTTTTGAAATCAGATATTCTAGATGCAGTTCAAATTGTCCATGATCATAACCTGACAATCTCAGACCAATGGTTACCAATGAAATTACTTCATACTCAATTGCCTTAAGTAGATCTAGAAATGCGACAAAAAAAATAGACACCAATGACAAACATTACGCCCCAAATTGTTCCTATGATGCTCTTATACAATATGTCTAAATATTTCTTTGGACAACAGTTTGATTATTCAACTCACCAGTTGATAATAGTTGAGTCTAGGTCCTTTATCATAGATCATAAACCACCATGCAGCAGCTCCAACTGTAGCACAACCAACATACACTGTAATAGATAAACATACAGCATTAAGCACTACAATTTGGGTCATGTAATTTGTAAAAAGAAAAGCTCCAATCCATGCTTTGATTATCAGTAGGCCATACAAAATTGAATCAATCAGAGAAGAAATTTTCAAAATGAATCATAAACCCGCAATAAGTTGTTTATAGCCAAAGTAAACAAGAGGACCCTGAGGGCCCTAAATCGCTCACCTGATATTTCAAGTAAATTATCATTAAGCCTCCATTTCCTATGATATGGCATGAACCTTCCCATTTTCAACAGAGTTCATTCTTGTGACCTGGCAAACATTTTGATCAAGTTTCATGAAGATTGGACTATATTTGTGGCGTTTAGAGCTCTTACGAGAAAATTGTCATTAAGGCCCCTTTTCCCGTGATATGGCACGTATACTTCCCATTTTCAAATGAGTTCATTCTCATGACATAACAGACATTCTGACAAAGTTTCATGATGATTGGACCATATTTGTGGCTTCTAGAGAGTAAACAAAAAAATTGTCATTAAGATGCCTTTTCCTGTGATATGGCACCGATCCTTCCCATTTTCAAAAGACTTTCTCCTCATGACCTTACAAATATTCTGCCAAGTTTGGTTGATTTTGACCCATAAGTTTAGGAGGAGATGTTGACTAGGATATTGTTGACAAAATTGTCATTAAGGCGCCTTTTTCCGTGATATGGCTGGATCCTTCCCATTTTCAATAGACTCCATCCTCATGACCTAACAATCATTCTGACCAAGTTTCATGAAGATTGGACCATATTTTTGGCTTCTAGAGTGAAAACAAGAAATTTGTCATTAAGGCCCCTTTTCCCGTGATTTGGCACGGATCCTTTCCATTTGAGCAATTTTCATAATGGACCACCCAAGGAATATTTCTGCCTAGTTTGGTTGATTTTAACCCATAAGTTTAGGAGGAGATGTCGTTTAAAGATATTGTTGACAAAATTGTCATTAAGGCGGCTTTTTCTGTGAAATGGCACAGATCCTTCCGATTTTCAATAGACTTTATCCTCATGACCTAACAAAGATTCTGACCAAGTTTCAAGAAGATTGGACCGTATTTGTGGCTTCTAGAGTGTAAACAAGAAATTTGTATTAAGGCCCCTTTTCCCGTGATATGGCACAGATCCTTTCCATTTGAGCAATTTTCATAAGGGACCACCCAAGGAATATTTCTGCCAAGTTTGGTTGATTTTAACCCATAAGTTTAGGAGGAGATGTTGTTTAAAGATATTGTTGACAAAATTGTCATTAAGGCGGCTTTTTCTGTGAAATGGCACGGATCCTTCCCATTTTCGATAGACTTCATCCTCATGACCTAACAAAGATTCTGACCAAGTTTCAAGAAGATTGGACAGTATTTGTGGCTTCTAGAGTGTAAACAAGAAATTTGTCATTAAGGCCCCTTTTCCCGTGATATGGCACGGATCCTTTCCATTTGAGCAATTTTCATAATTGACCACCCAAGGAACATTTCTGCCTAGTTTGGTTGATTTTAACCCATAAGTTTAGGAGGAGATGTCGTTTAAAGATATTGTTGACAAAATTGTCATTAAGGCGGCTTTTTCTGTGAAATGGCACAGATCCTTCCGATTTTCAATAGACTTCATCCTCATGACCTAACAAACATTCTGACCAAGTTTCAAGAAGATTGGACCATATTTGTGGCTTCTAGAGTGAAAACAAGAAATTTGTCATTAAGGCCCCTTTTCCCGTGAAATGGCACGTATCCTTTCCATTATAGCAATTTTCATAAGGTACCACCCAAGGAATATTTCTGCCAAGTTTGGTTGATTTTAACCCATAAGTTTAGGAGGAGATGTCGTTTAAAGAAAAAGTTGACGCCGTGACGGACAGAAGGACAGACGGACAGATGGACAGACGAACGCCGGACAACGATCGATCACAATAGCTCCCTTGAGCACTTCGTGCTCAGGTGAGCTTAAAAGATGTGTACGTGAAACACAAATGCCCCCGGAACAGCATTTTTTTCAAAGTTTGACCTTGACAGGTGACCTTGACCTTGTCACATGACCTTGACTTTGGTACCAGCAGATGCGGATCATTGAGATCTATCATCATGCCAAATATGAGCCTTGTATGTCAAATACTTTTGGAGAAAAAGGCAAAGGTAAAGTTTTCGGACAGACGGACGGACAGACAGACGGATGGACAGACAGACGGACGGACAGACAGACAGACAGACAGACAGAGAGACGGACATGAGTAAAACAATATGCCCCCGATCTCTCGATACGGGGGCATAAAAATATTAATTCTCATAAAATATTCACAAGAAACAAATTTATTTGCAAAACAGAGTATTTCAATAGAAAGATGACCTTGACCTTGTTATATTACCAACACCTTAACCCATTACAACTCAGACAGGTACTGATAAAACAGCTGTGTATAAATCGAATACGGTATTGTGACTTGTTATTACAATACATTTGTATGCAATCGACGAGTCTCAATAGCGAATTCTACTTATACTGACCACTGATAAGGAAAAATCAATACTGTGTATCAATATCAAAGGATTACCTTTTATGGTCTGGTCTGAACAGAGATTATTGGAATTTGTCAATTTTATTTTAAATTTTGACCCCTGTGTTAAAAAAGTGTAAATTGTGCTATGAAAGAAATATTTGACATATTTTTGGTATATATGAAGTTTAAAGAGAATTGAATGCTCTTTCACACAGTATGTTTGTTAAGAAAAAAAATTAGATTACTTGACAGTTAATTGAGTGTGAAGGTAACCTTTAATTTTTCATATTCACAATTACTTTTTTTTTAATTAATTTTACTAATACTTTTTCTGTTTTTCTCTTTTCAGGCAACAGCAAAATAGAAAATACTTTTTTAGTTTATAGAGGATTTTTATATGATTGTAGAAAAATAAATGAAAAAAAAAATTGATCTGACTTTTTTATACTTTTATTAATAAATCATCGAGGCTAGCAACTATTTGGGGGCAGCTTTTCCTCGTTTTCTACTTAGAAAAAGAGGAAAATTCATACCTTAGAACACAAAAAGTTTATTTTCATTATTTTTTTATTTTCTCCTTTGAAGGGGGGGGGTGAAGCTGATTTTTTTGTAACTTTTTTTAAATTTGCCAGTCTAAAATTTCGTTTGGTAATGGGTTAAACATTTCTCCTTTTCTTATAATGTTTCTAAATAACAACAGTTGTTTTCAAACATTCCTAAAATTGTTTGGTTGATTGATCAATTCCTAGCAGTTTTATCCCAAATTACTAATTAGCGTATCGTAGCGTATCATGAAAAATCTGATTAAATTCGTGCAGGCCTGAAGTCAATAACGAACGTGAAGCCTTTTCATTCTAATTATATGACCGAGATCCGAAATATACATTATCGCAAAAAGGGTATTTTCGTCGCGTAAGTTTGCTAAATAGTAATCTGTCGAAAGAAGAAGCGTAAACAAATGAAAGAAAACAATTTCGGCATCCTACCTGATATTATGTTATTATATTGCATTTCTATGTCCGAAATGATGCGATTTTGACTAACACGTTTCGCACGAATGGATTTTGATGTCAATTAATTAGCTACAAAAACTTTTCGTTCCATCTTTCCAAAATCATCGTAACTAAAATTTATAGCGTTAAGAGGTACGACTATACGAGATCGCGCTGATTATTTCGAATTTAAGCTTATTGATAATTACGTAAATAGTATAGTTAAAAACACACCGTCGGTGGTGTAAAGTCACGAATCGCCAAACCTCGGGAACTTCTTCGCAAAACCCCCTCATCGGATAAATTGAGATCATTTGCAGAGAATCACGAAAATTCTGATACGTCTCAGTCGAAATCAAATTCGAAGTCAAAGATATCAGAATCAGAGCCAGACATTGCGTAATTTTGATACAGAATAACGGATAAGGGCTATTTTTCAAATGCTGTTGTTCTCAAACGAATTCACTGAACAATTGATTTTCGAGATTAGGATAAATATATCAAAGTCTGTGATTGGTCAATTAATTCTTGATAATTATTAATTTCAATTTAATTGGGCTTTCAGTTGACCAATCGCGTGCGCTATGTCCACGTGTTCTATGCCAGACAATACTGTCGGCCGATATGCCTTTTGTATTACGTATAATTACGTAATCACTAAGGGATGCTTCGAATTAAGAATCAATTAAACAATGGAAAGCACGCTTCTGACAAAACATTGAAGACCAGAGGCAATAAAAATGGATAATAAACAGTTATAAACAATTTCAATGAAAACACGTGTTTCCTTAAATCCCTTTTATTTTTCTTGAAGAAAAAGAAAAGAAAGTACGAAAAATGCGCAATTGATCCGGAAATCGCGCAGCAAATAATTTCCCACTTTTGAAAATTATTTTGTTGTTCAAAAACAATTTAACATAATTTTAAACTTTTCCAAAATAAAAGCGCCTTAACAAAGCGCGAGAGAAATAAGGAGCTTCGACAGAAGTGGTAGAAATGTAATTGCTTGTAACAAGCAGTTTCTTCATTACTCACATTATTTTCTAATAAAAAATGACGGAAAATAGAGAATTCAATCATCTTGAAATTGTCTTCTGAAGTACAAGTCATTTGCATATTTTCTAAATTTATACCAGACCAAATTTTGTTGTTTGAAAATGGGTTAATTATTTGAATTAAATGAAATCCGATCAGATAAAAAAAATGAATAATTATTTTCCATATATTCTTCCTTATTACTGAATATGTTTAATATACTAGATTTGGGCTTGATGATGACTCTTGTTTTCCGTCGATTATTCGTCATAAAACATCAAAGCTGCAGCTTCTTTGTTTATGACTAGGATAATGTTCACGAAATGCCGTAGTTGCAAATATTGGACCCCCTCCCCGTGACTTAGGCTGGTATCAAACTTTGTGACGTATATTTGAAAAAAAAAGACCGTTAATACTTTGATAGTCCTGCGATAATGAATAAAAAAGTCCCATACATGTAAGGGGAAGCTTAACTTTCGTTGTGTATCATGAATATTATTTTTTAGTATCCCCTGTTTGGTTAGATTTGACCTCGCTCAAATTGCATTATCCGGTAATATTCACGTGCCACGATGGAACACTTTGTAAAAAGACTATTTTTGTATACACTTTCGAAGAACAACATACTGATACATAATAGGCTCTACTCACTTGCAGATTCAGGATTCAGAAATATATGAATATATATTGAATATATACAAGAAAGGGGGATTGTTTTCCCTGTTTTTCATAATTTGGAAAAAAAACTGTTTGACCCTCGACCCCCGAATCCCCCATTGAATCCGCCAGTGCTACTCAATCTAAGCTCTTTCGTAGCTAGAAGACAGATTTAACAGGAAGGATTGCGGGAAGCAAAGAAATTGTTAGTGACACGGAATTCTTCTGTTTTTCATAAACTTCACCGCCCGAAGTGGGCAGTAATTTTTCAAATCCGAGTCAATAGCCAAATGAAATATCACCTGAAAACTCAAAATTAAGGCCATTCTAAATTTTCAAATTTAATTTGGACGGAGAATACGCTGCTTTATCAATGTCAATAATGATTTATTTGAACATTGTAAATTTTCATAGTTTGTACAAAACGTGATGATGGCTGAAGTACTTAATGTACTTTGATTATCGCTGACGTAATGGACGCGTGTGTAATGTTTTGTCTGCATAATGACACACCAATCTAGCCAATTTTAGTGACAACTGGGACAGTTGATAAAAAAAAAATTCATGCTAGAACAATTTATGGATATTAATTTAGTAATTGGAATAATAAATCGGGAATTCTGGTTGGCTTTTTTAACCTAGCTGGGTTTGTAAGCTAGTCTGTAAATATTTTTAACCCCTGCTCTCTTTTATCGTGAATTACTCAAAATCTTAAAGAACAAAGTGTATATTTTTTTGTGATGTTCTTTAAGATGATAAATCATACTTACTAATGGCACCATTTTTGAAATTCTGGCATTTGAAAAAAAAACGAATTATTGCGATAAAAAGTCCGACGCGTAAAAACGCGGGCTTGTTCAAATGAAGTATACACGTAAAAAGGCGGGCTTGTTCAGATAAGGTAGACGCGTAAAAATGCGGGCTTGTTCAAATGGGGTAGACGCGTAAAAAGGCGGGCTCAAGTTGTAATGGGTTTAACAGTTATGTATCTATGATATATTATAATATGAGCACTGAGTTTTTTACAAGCTCAGAGTAATCACCAATCCTTATTTGTCTTATTTACAGATTTCAATTTTTTCCATGCCAATAAAATACAAAATATCCGCTCATCACCAAAGCATAAACATTCTTATAAATCAGGAAATATTTGCTTACATCCAATAGCCATGTATCTGAAGAACAACCATCCAGTAATTAAACTCTCTTTCGGACTTCGTGGAGGTTTCTTCATGATGTCAAGGTCAGGTGGATTGAAACCGAGAGCTGTTGCTGGGAAACCATCAGTCACCAAGTTGACCCAGAGCAGTTGGACAGGGATCAAAGCTTCTGGGATACCAAGAGCAGCCGTCAAGAAAATACTGAAGGGAGAAAAATACATAAACAAAATATATCAATTTGTAATTGATTTCTGTGTGCATGAATTGATGACATGTAACTGAACTTGTATTTACAACCTATAATTTGGAAAACCAGTCTACAGCCATTATTCGATGGCTCAGCCCCAAACTGTTTTTAGCTGCCTATATGTTAATAAGCAGTTACAACAGTTCTATACTGAGCCATTGGAATGTATTAAGATACAAATAGGGTCAAAAGCTAAAACCAAAGTAAGTCATTAATTCTATACTATATTGATGGTTTCACACATGCCATTGTATACATTGAAAAATAAATCACATATACCAATAGTTTTGCAGTTAACTCTTGATATGCCTTATCAAATTAGATATTTGTAATACCTACTTGATGTTATGTATGAAAAAGAATCGAACAAAGTTAGGGGAATTAAGAGCTTAGACAATTATCAATTCCCACAACCGAGTCAGATATTTTCTCATTTAATACACTACGTATGTATTATATTTATCTTATAACCTCTATTTGCCTTGTTTTCTTGTTTCTAACAGAAATTCAATTTTCTAAGAATAACCGCATTATGCAATTGTTCTAGAAATATCCGTAATAGTTTTGCAATGTCTCAGAAGTAATGAACCTTAACATTGTTGACGGAGGTTTCCTAATAATTTTCATTAGGAAACCTCGGCTAACATTTTGAAAGAATACATGGTTTGAAATGTTGCAAAACTATTACAGGTCCACTACCCTAAATAAACTAAATGTACTAAGTGCATAAATAATATTTCTTCATAATCTAAGGTTACAACCTAAATTTCATATAAGTTACATTCACTGGCAAAAACTGTGTCATTAAGTCCAAAAATATTGAATGAACACCTACTCACCATACAACTTCACCGATATTTGAGGAGATGAGGTATCGAATAAACTGTTTCATGTTGTTATAAATAGCACGACCCTCCTCTACAGCCGCTACGATAGTTGAGAAGTTGTCGTCAGCCAACACCATTTCTGACGCAGTTTTAGCGACGGCAGTACCAGATCCCATGGCGATACCGATTTCAGCTTTCTTTAAAGCGGGGGCATCATTTACACCGTCACCTGTCTGGATAAAAAATTATATTGGTTATGTGCTTTGTGAACGGTGGTGTCATTTCAGAAATACAGTAAAACTTGTATTAAGGACCACTTACAGGACCATCAAAAAGCAGTCATTGAAAAAATGGTCGCTTAGTACAAGTTTTGTTAACAAAACAGAAACATATTTTTTATTTGAATATGTATATATTTAGAATTACTGTATAATCTTGTGTTGTAAACACTCATCAGAATGGTCTCATTTTGCGTTTTAACAACATAGGAATAATTATTTTCAGACCAATAGATATCTACTCAGTAAGATATTTTGATTTGAGAAACAGGGTTCTAAAACCGGTCATCACTTTAAAGACATGGTCAATTGAAAGAAATATTAACTTGTCTAATAACCAATGTCATGCTGTTTATGTAACATAACTGCTAGACACAAAGCTTTGGCATCCAGTAAAGACCAAGATCAGCCTACACAGTTGTATTATATGATTTTGGTCTAATCTATAACTTTTTTGGGGGGTAAAGTTATGATCCTAAATCTTACCATGGCTGAGATTTCTCCCTCTCCTTGTAAATATTCCACAATCTTACTCTTGTGGGCAGGCTCTACACGGGCAAACAGACGGGCTCTATTGACGGCCATTCTCTGATCCTCTGTCGATAACTCGTCAAATTCACGACCAGTAAATGACATTCCTTCTGTAGATTCTGTCTCAGAGAACACACCAATCCTTCTGCAAATAGCTTCAGCTGTGGCCTGTCAAATATAAGGGTAAAATAAGTAAAGTGTTATTATACACTCTTATTTTTAATTTTTTTTAATAAAGTTTTTATAATTCTTAGGAAATGAATTTTGATCAGATGTGGTCATGGTCTACAGGTAGAGCATCAGCGTCTTGACTAAAAGATCCTGTGTTTGACTCCTGGGAGCGGCTATCAATATTGGTTTTTATATTTGCCCTCACATTTAGTGCAAGTACTGGTGAATTTTCCAGGAAGCAGAATAGAGAGGGATTAAACTAAGTTGTACGGACTTTTTTCCCTATTGATGTAAAATTAATAAGTTTAAACCAAACCTAACCAATTTAGAGCATACAGGAAATATAACAAGATTTTCTTAAAAGCTCGAATTAAAGTATTAAAAAGCCAAGTGTATAACAGAAACATCATTGAGTCAAGTCATGAACAATTCTGTTTAAAGGGGTAAAAAAGCCCCTATTTACACTATGATACCTTGTTATCTCCAGTGATCACAATAACTCGGATTCCAGCCTTTCTGCAGTTCTTGATGGAGTCAATCACTTCTTCACGAGGGGGGTCCAACATACCAACTACACCAACAAATGTCATGTTGGTCTGAAAATAGATTATATGGAAATACGTGTCATTGCTTCAAAGTTGGAACAAATCAACAGAAACATACCAATTAGCCATAGTTAGTGATATCGAGGGGTCAGTGCAACACTATTGTGAGAGCTTATACAGTAAAGTCTCGGCGGTTCGTATCTCAAGGGACCGGGACAATTTATACAAACTACACATAGTACGAAGCAACCAATGTAAAGCGGTCGGTAGTCTTTTGATGGCTCAGATCGGACATGGTCTTAAGGTACCCTATATTTGTGGCTTTATTCTAAGGTTCTATGGAATATGTTTTAAATCAAGTTCTAACGAGACCATTTTGTAGAGAGTAAGGACGCAACAAATGTCACTTGAACAATAATCATCTTTCGTTTTGTCCATACATGTATTTAAATCATAAATAAATTAATTTCGGCAATTATTTACATGCCAAATATTAACTACATCAGAGTGTTTTCCCTTTGGATCAAATCACTTTGAGTACTCATTCAGTGGACGATGAAATCTCGGCATTACGATTAATCTGTATGGAAGTCATGTTAACAATAAAGTCTACGAATATTTGCAGTCATTTATGCATAATCGGTATGAGAAAGCCAGATGAAATACAATAATTAAGGTCACTGATTGATCCTTTATTCGATTAAACCCGCCGAAAATTACAAATCAAACAATGCCTGTAAATATTGATGCAAAACAATAACTTTAATCAATACCAATCAACAGGTGTGAAAATCAAGGTATATGTCTATTGTTACACCTAGGACAGCTATTGATCGCACAATTCACACCTACGGATTAAACATATTAATTTGTGTTATTTGGAATCCCTCGGGACTGGACACGGGCTACGAGCTACAAACCACAGACGTGCGCATTACTCGGGGCCTTCTTACAAAGATAAAGAGGGAAAAAAATCGGGACCAAAGAATGTCTACGAACCAACACATACCTGCGAACCACAGGCTTACAAACGACTGAGATTTTACTATATATTTATAGACACTTACCATAGTGTTGCACTGACACTTTGATATGTCATATGCTGGAAAAATTGGAAGCTCAAAATGTAAGAAGTGATTCTATTGGGTAATCAATCTTTTGATATACAGCAGAAGTGTGTCAATCAGAAACATATTGCCTAGCAGTTCGTGTCAGGGGCATTGAAAAGTGGTGTTATTTGAGCAGTGACTGGGAAAGCCTTGTGCCATGCGCCATAGTCACATTAAAATCCAAAATGTCACATTGTTTTTACTATAGAATGGGCCCTTGTCCCATTCATTTTTTACAAAATAAGTACAAAAATGCATGGGGTGAATCTATTTTAATCTTCAAATGATAACTCATTTGTTAAAGTAATCAAATGATAGTTCTAAAAATCTTGAATTACCCAAAAAAGTTAATTATATTTAGTAAAATATTTGGCTACCCCTAATTGGCAATTATCTGATTCCAAATAAATGACAGTCTAGCGTCGGCGATCGTCAATTGACAGGTGGTTATAACTTGTTCCAATAGAGTTATTTGGCTATGAAAAGAAATTGTTTCTATAGGATTTGAAGTTCTACTTGCATATTTGTGAAGATAATATGCAGACAATTTGTGTAAAGTCTAAAAAGGGAAGAGGAAAATAATCTTGTTGAAATGTCATGGGTTTTCGTGACCAAGTGTTGATATTCCAATTTTGGAGAAGGCTGCATGTTAAATAAGACCGGTAGGCAACAATAAATAGTGATATAGAAACATTCCATTATTTCGTCTGCATTATCTGAAATAAGTTAATTACGGACTTTGAAGTTGCTGCAAAATTATAGAATGCTGCTAGAGGGAATGGGATGTTGAAATTTAAACTTAAATGCCTTATTTCATCAAAGATGCATTTAAATATAGTTTGATAAAATGAAAGCAATTCTAATTAGTGTCTACTCTAGTTGATTATAATGGATACTTTTTGGTTCATACCCGTCTTGAAAGAAGAGGATGGTTTATCATTAAAAAATTACTTAGAGTTTTAGAAAAAAAAGAAAGTCTGAAGCCTGTATATATTATAAATATAGATGTACATGTTAAATGCACATAAATAACTGTGTTTCAAACAGGTAAGTCTTAATAAAGCCATAGGGTGTTTCAAGAAATTGTAATTGTCACATAGATTTTCAAATTGTCTCATTGAGTTTGCAAACTGAAGGGACATTGTCCCACTGCAAATAATTCTTTCCCGATCACTGTTTGAGAATCGGTTAATCTATTGTGCTTGTACCTCATACTGGATGAATTTTCTGGAGTCCTCTAAGTCCATGTCTTCACGTCTTGGTGGATTATCAATCGTAGCCAAGGCCAAACATCTCAATGTGTCTCTACCTGTTATACATATACAATATAGATATATATAATACATACTAAGTGTATTATATGAAAAAAATATCTAACGAGGTTGGGAGAATTGAAAATTGACGAGGCTCTGCCGAGACAATTATCAATTCTCACAACCGAGTTTGATATTTTTTTCATACAATACACTTAGTATGTATTATATCTATCTTATAACCTGTATTTGTCTTGTTTTTGTTGGTGTTTTTTTTACTGAAATGCAAGTTTCTAAAAATAACCGCATTATATCATTGTTCCCAAAATAACTATGTGATATCATAAAAAATATCATACTGGATGTTATCACACGGATATTTGTATAGTTATAAGATAAATACAACAGACATTTAAAAATTGTAATTCTTAGATAATGACAACTAGAAATTACAATTTACCTTATGAACATTAACTCTTTATACACAAAACAGTAAATACATGTGTCCTATGAGTTTTTTGTATCGACAGCGTTTAGTAAGAAATGTTTAAGAAGTTAAATAATAACATACAGATAATGACCATTATATTTTACTTTTTTAAATTGATGTTTAGTAGATAGTACTCTATGCAAGGACACTGCTGGGAAAAAAACACGACTTATTGTTTACAAAGAAGGATGATATAATTGCATATGCTATTACAACTTTTGAGTGCTGAGCCATCAAACCGCAATTATATACTTGTTGAATCTATTACTTACCAGTTCCGTAAGATTTGACGTGTTTCATAATTTCATTCTTAATGGCAGGTGACATAGGGACCTTATTACCACCTACACGGACATGAGTACATCTGTCCAATAAACCTTCTGGGGCACCCTGTGGTAAAATAGATACATACATGTATATTAAAATAAATCATTGTGCTGAAGTTTACCCCCATCTCAATAAACCAATTCCAAGTAACATTTTTTTTTACTAATGCAAATTAAAAGAAGTTCTAGACAGCCATTTCGAGTTAATGAAATTTTGATTTTTCAGTCCTACTAAGTATAAGTATAAGTCAAACTAAGAAACTGCTTGAAGTAAAGTTTTAAGTCTGTTAGAAAGAGTATCATACAATGATTAGTTAAACATGTGCCAACATGTGTTGTGACTTTTAACTTAATTTCTTAAAAAAGAAAACAGTTTATCTAAATAATCTTACCTTACAGAACATACGGGCTCCACCGGGTGTACGAGTGGGTTTGTTTGGGCTACAGTACACACTCATAGACTTTCTGTCACGAGAGAACTCCAGGGTGAATTCCTTCTTCCACATTTCCTGTATCACCTGACAACAGGCCACGCCCATTTCTCGTTTGTTCAACCCAATTTTGTCTGTATTATAAATGTTGGCCTTCTCGACCAGTAGACACAAGGCGGTCTCTGTAGCTTCACCAATCTTCTCATAACAGTCCTTGGTCTGTGGAAGGAAACCATGTAAACTTTTTGACTCTTATTCTGATGAATTTGAATTTAATTATAATATGGCCTATGATGTGGCAGTGAAATATCTCTGTTGAATATTTTCTATATTACACAGGTGTTTTTACACTAGTGGAATAGCTTTGCAAAATAGCTAAGAATATAAGCACTCAATTGCTCAATTCACAAACAGCTATATATAATAATTTTTTGGAATTTTCTCAATTTAACACAAAAATTCAGGTCATATAATTTATACTAAATAGAATTTGATCTCATAAAATACCGAATTTATTCAAGTCATCATTTTTTCTTGTTACCTCGTTTTTTATCTGTTTTAGATGACTTGTTAATTAATTCGGTATTCCATGACCACTCATTCAATATCCACTATTAACATACAATTATCTAATTTTTTTTTTTTAATTTTTCACTGGGTCTGGTCATTTATTTATTTTTTTTTTTAAAAAAAACATTCATTTTCAAGACCAAGCAGGCAGTGTAGACAAAGATCAGACTACATGAATGTGCAGTCTGTTCTTGTTCTAAACTAGCTGCCTAAACCTTTACCATAGTTGAAAAATGCTGTAGACACTATGAATAGAGTCAATCAATTTTATAACAGATCGAATGTCTCTTTTACAAAAATAAAATCAAATGAAGGTCGGCACTCACATCATTATAATCCACACTCGAGTCGTTACACATGGCACAAATTGTCATCAATTCTTCTAGACCAGGAACGTCAGATCCTTTAACCTTCTTGCCTCCAAGGTACCTACAACATAGAGTATAAATTACAGTAAAACATGACAAAGATTGGCATCAATTCTTCTAGACCAGGTGCGTCAGATTCTTTAATCTTCTTTCCCCCAAAGAACCTTAAACAGGGTATACGATTCTAGCTTAGCCTTTGCTTCCCTCTACTAACCAAAAGTTTCTTTTTAACCGTATCATCTTCTCAAAATAGGAACTTATTTTGAAGAGCATCAATAAATCCATCCATGTTCCTTACACCATCAATTTAAATATGAACCTGTGCATGATAATTGCATCAATTTCACTTGTGGGCAAAGCACAGCCTCTGGCTAGCTGACCAGAGTATTCACTATGCTTTTTTAATGTACAAATATATCAACCTTTAAAGAATACAGCAAATAATTATGATTTTTTTCTTTAATGCTTTTCGGTGGTTTATCCAGAAATAACAGTAGATTATCACTTGATAATCTCACCAAAAAAGCAGTTAAATTATCAAAATATTATACCCTGCTTTTGTTTATTTAATCCTATCTGACGTCATCTATGCGGAGCAAAATAAAGTGACGTCACAATGAATGTTGCATAGTAATCACGCGCAAAATGACACACTTTACGAAAATATGTCCTAGAAATTTCACATTTTGTCTCATTTTCGCAATAAAGAAATAGAATAAAGGTTTGTTTTTTGAGTAAGGTCGATTAATAATTCATATTGTGATCAACAAAAGCTATATTTTCACTCGTGGCTCTGCCACTCGTGAAAATATAGCTTTTGTTGTTCACTCAATGAATATAAATCGATCTTACACCGAAACAAACCATTATCCTCTATTTCTCTTTTCCCCCCTCTACACTATAGCCAAATAACTTACAAGTCACCCTCAGGGGCGTATGTAGATCCTGTGATCTCAAACTGTTGTACCTCATTGGTGGCCCCTTCAATCTTGTTGAAATAGAACATCTGGAAAATAAAGTAAAATAAACATCTCATTTCATTTTGTCAAATTTGTACAGTGCAGATATTTTCTTTTTTTGAAACTGTAACTGTGCTTTGAGCTATTAGTTCAAAAGAATTTGGTTAATCATAAATACTTTTCTCATTTATTCTAAATTTTCCTTAATTCTCATATCAATTTCTGTCTTAGTATTGTTTACATTTTACATCTTTGAGTTTTTATATCCATATCCTCCAGTACAACAGCAGAAGGCATCAATATGTACTAATGCCAACAAGTATATTCTTTGTTTAACCAAGGCAAATCTATTATCATCATTTCCTGAATAAGACAAAAGACTTTCTTTTCTTATGTTTGAATTCAACATCTTGAATATTTCTCATTTCTAGTATTTCTTTTTCTGTCTTTACATTTGTTTTTATTTTTTAAAGAAATGAAAAGTTGATCTTTTCATCTTTTCTCAGAAATTGTTTGGTTCAAAAGGAAATGCAGGATATCAAATAAGTTTGGACTAATTGGTCTGGGTCTCATAGGAGGTACAATCAAATTGCAATATTAACTTTATTTCTACAGACAGACAGGCATTGAACCAACTATTGCAATAGGATATGTAAAATGATCTGTATATAAATTGGCCTCTCTCTTATATTCAAGTCTTGTTCAAAACAGATAGATTAATAAAAGTTTTGGAGGAATGTACATATAAATTACACTTCATTAATGTTTAATCTGTTTCCAAAATAGAACAGCCTTTAAAAAGACACATCTAAGTTACCTCTTTTCATAATTGTCTTAAAATTGATGAAGTTTTATGACTCCAGGGTCAAAAGGCTAATCAGGTAAAACAAGAAAACAGTTTCAAATAAAATCCAATAGAGACCTTGACCTTTGACCTACCTGAAGCATAAAACAGTAAGATAACTTGACTAAAGACATAAGTTTAAGTTTCAGGACAAACCTTTGGGTCAAAGTAGAGAAATGGTTTTCAAATAAAGTCTATTCACTAGGTAATGTAGAATACTATTTCAGGGGCGCTTCCTTGTACTTCTTTACCCTACACACTAGGCAGTTTTATCATTACAGATTGGTTAGTGAGTTACTCATCCTGCAAACAGACTTCTTCCCTGCGTTCAGGATGACAAAACAGTGCAAACAGTTTTCCAATTTTACCCCGCTTGGCATGCAAGTAAACATGCAGAGCAGGGTATATTTGGAAAACTGTTTGCACCGTTTTGTCATCCTGAACATAGGGCTGGTTGGTTGTAAGAGTACCAGTCTTATCTTTACAGACTGGTTAGTGAGTTACCTTGCAGACAGACCTCTGCCCTGCTTTCAGAATGACAAAATGGTTCAAACAGTTTTCCTAATTTACCCCGCTTTGCAAGCAAGTGAACATACAATGCAGGGTATAATTGGAAAACTGTTTGCCCCATGTTGTCACCCTGAATGTAGGGCTGGTTTGCTAGGTTAGGGTACCAGTCTTATCATTACAGACTGGTTAGTGAGTTACCCTGCAGACAGACGTCTGCCCTGCCTTCAGCATGACAAAATGGTGCAAACAATTTTTAAATTTTACCCCACTTTGCATGCAAGTGAACATGCAAAGCAGGGTATAATTGGACAACTGTTTTGTCTTCCTCAAGGCAGAGCTGGTTGGTTGTTAGGGTACCAGTCTTATCTTTATAGACTAGTTCTTTGAATAACTCACCCTGCAGACAGACATCTGGTTGGTTGTCAGGGTACCAGTTTTATCTGAGCAGATTACAGAAGTACATCCAAGGGTTTCTACTGATGGTAAACTTCTCACAATAGCATTCTTCTTGGCCATTCTTCTTGTTCCTAAAATTGAAAAAAACAGCATTAAATGGAGAAGATATTCCATAAATATAGATAGAATCAATTGCTTTCATGGATATCATTACAATGACAGACCCACATTAAATATAATATTTTCAGATTGTTGCATACTATGTTACAGCAATGAATAAGCTGGGATTTTTGTTTTCTTTCCTTTACTAAATCCCCACAAAGTAAGTAATATATCTGGTACTCCTACAAATATTGTCCATCCATTTCTATAGACATGGAAAGAGCGCTTAAAAATCAATTACCAATCAGTTAATCTAATTAACCAATTGCAAATCATCCTGAATGCCATTACACATGTATTTATTTGTATTCAATAAGGCATAAATTCTAATTTGGAGAAGTCTCCAACATCCATGATAGACCAACGTTGGTTAAAGATGAAATTATAAACTGTTCATACCTAAAGCCAGACAAGTGGTGATGACAGCCGGTAAACCTTCAGGGATTGCAGCCACAGCCAAGGCCACAGCAATCTTGAAATAGTAGATGGCTCCCTACAAAAGCAAATGGTTACTGGTTATAGATATAGAAATGGTTATCCTTTAGTGAACAACAAAAGCTATTTTTTCACAAGGGGCAAAGCCACAAGTGAACATCAGATAGGGAGAAATGCACAAAAGCAGGGTATAAAGTTTTGATAATTTCACTGCTTTTGCGGTGAGATTGTCAAGTGATAATCTAACGTTATCTAACGTTATTTCTCGATAAACTACCAAAAAGCAAATTGTGACTGGTTATAGGTATCCATAAATTATATGATTTACCTTCAGTAGTGGCAGATAGCAATAGCAATCTTGAAATATTGATTCTGTTGTAATTTGTTATAAAGTTATTCCTTGTCATGCTGAATAAAAATAAATGTAAAATCAAAGTGCTAAAAGCACTAAAAGTTACGTAATGTGAGTGAGTATTGATTTCGGAAATGCAAGGTTTTACACCTTTCTGGTTTAAAAATGAACTTAAGATGGTATGAACTAAGATCAGACTGCACACATGTGCAGGCAGATCTTTGTCTATACCTCCTGTCAAAGAAGGAATATTCAGGGTTCAGCATGACAAGGGTTATGAATTACATTTAATAGGATAAGTCTTTAAAAGATCTCGGCCATCGTAATGACAAAGCCAATCACAGAGGAATAGTTGGTTACAGAATAATCAGTAGTATTCAACAAATTCGTCATTTAAAATATGCATATAGATCATCTGACTTAACAGAAAAATTGTACTTATGAAACAGAAAATACATTTAAAATTTCAAATTCAATTTTTTACTAATAATATCCAATGATATAGATTCTAATCAAATTTTAAGTTGTAATGCCAACTCTTAAGACAACTATTATTACATCTAATACCACACTAAAATAAGGTTAAAAACTTCAGGTTGTAATGAAATAGTAAAATTTAAAATATGCATTTTCCTTTTACATCTTAACTAACAAAAGTTGACAACTGGCTTTAAAGAACCATACCTTGATCCATGATCCACCATGTGCAGGGTCGTTAAAATGTCCAATGTTGATGGCCCACACAGCAACACAAATAATTGAGATCACCTGAAATGGACACATAAGCAATCTGGAATTTTGAAACAATTAATATTTCATAACAAATTTTTCCTAGTTTTACCTTGAAACCTTGACTACCAGTAGTGTAGGTACACAACTTGTGACCTAGAGATCTGTGGTTCGAGCCCCACCACCGCCAGGGTGTTTATGGGCAAAACACTTAAAAGCCAATCCAAGTTCACCCAGCTGTAAAATTGGGTGACAAAGGGTTAAAACAACTGCGCCTATCTCTGGGACATAAAAAACATATGGATTCAGTATCAGAGAGCAACTTTTTAAGCTTAAGCTCTTGTCAGAATCAAAATAAAGAAATAAGCATAAACTATCATTGATACAAATAACCTTAACCATTGAACTTGATATCATATAATGTATATCAAAGAAACGTTTAGTTCCGCAATTTAGAGTGAGAGATCAAAGGTCAACTTTGTCTATACAGGTATAGACAAAATTGACATTTGATCACTCACTTGAACTTGTGGATCTACACCTGCTGTGTACATAGTTTAGTTAGGGGTAATACAAAGGGATTTAGTTCACAGATGCACAATTAATTTATATATCTATATTCATGTTTAAGTCAATTCAGTTTAGAGATGGTATAGCCCTAATAACAAATTTTGATGTTTATGTTCGAGTTAAGTTAAATCAGTTTGAGATGGTATAGCCCTTATGACAAATTTTGATGTTTATGTTCAAGTTAAGTTAAATCAGTTTAGAGATGGTATAGCCCTTATGAAAAATTTTGATGTTTATGTTCAAGTTACGGTAAGTAAAATCAGTTTAGAGATGGTATAGCCCTTATGACAAATTTTGATATTTATGTTCAAGTTAAGTTCAATCAGTTTAGAGATGGTATAGCCCTTATGACAAATTTTGATGTTTATGTTCAAGTTACGGTAAGTAAAATCAGTTTAGAGATGGTATAGCCCTTATGACAAATTTTGATGTTAATGTTCAATTTAAGTTAAATCAGTTTAGAGATGGTATAACCCTTATGACAAATTTTGATGTTTGTGTTCAATTTAAGTTAAATCAGTTTAGAGATGGTATAACCCTTATGACAAATTTTGATGTTTGTGTTCAAGTTAAGTTAAATCAGTTTATAGTTGGTATAACCCTTATGACAAATTTTGATGTTTGTGTTCCAGTTAAGTTAAATCAGTTTATTGTTGGTATAGCCCTTATGACAAATTTTGGTCTAATGTCAGGTTCTTGAGATGGTGTAATAGTTGGCTCCAAAAAACATTAAAGTTTGTGAACCATCTGCTGTAATATTGTTGAAAGTCGTCCAAAATTCAAGATTTAAACATCATATCTTATTTGTGTGACAGAATTAAGAATTTCTTTGAGTATTTCTAATCCTAGATATTGAACCTTTAACCCTTTTATTGCATATTTTCTTACCCAAATAGCTAGCAATGTGACATAGGTAGATATAAACTTGATGAGTGACCAAAACCTCGTATCTACAGCTTTATGCAAGCTGTAGATAAAAGGTTTTGATCCCCCGCTGATTATAAACTTCTAGCATTCTGCAGAGTGTTTCACTTTGTCTGACAAAAACTATACTAAGAATGTACACCTTGCCACATTGATTATCCAGTAATACTAGATACCGGGGAATCAGCCAAGAACCGCACTCCACCGTAAAATGGTGCTGTTGTGCCAGGGTGAGAATTTGTTACAAAATTGTGCCAAATCAAATTCGAGGGTGCCAGGGAACTCAAGAGAAGAAATAACATAAGGGAAATACCATAATTCTTCCCAATTATTCCCCCAAAGGGACTTTTGAACACAGTCGAGGAGCTCTAACTTTAAACTAAATTTTCTAATACTTTTCCCAATTTAAAATTTAGACAAGAAACCATCCTCTACGACAGAAAACATTGTGTGAAAAAGAGAAATTTTATATGACAGACAGACAGCAATTTCTTTTTCCACAGTATTTTTTGAGGACTTCATCAGATAGACCTAAAATCAAGGGGATTTACAAAAGGGTCAAAGAAGTAACTTTTTAATATACATTAATTTAGTAAAAAGATTTTATTGAATCAAGATATTGATGAATAGACTAGAGATATAGGAAAAAGCAAAGTTCAATACCAAGTAAGATGTTGTTTTTCACTATTTAAATAAATCCTATATTTCTATTTTCAATGGGTGAAGGTCTCTTAAGTTATAAAGATACCAGGAAAATCGCAGAAACTATTGATATGCGATCTAATTAAGTTGCTTGCATGTTAACATGAAGACTCTCTGAAAGTTTGGTTTAATGTTACACCAATTATTGTTATCAGAACAAAATAGCTTCTAGATTTTATAGGATATAACCTTTCCCTTATTTAACAAGGTAACCCAAGAATATTTCATTAAAAGAAATTTACTTTGTATTTTGCTTTAGTTTCCAATGAGTTTTTTTCTTCTTCTTTTTATCTCAAATTGGTATGCACAGCAACACAGCTGATTCTTACATTGCTTTCAATACAGGACTTGAGTTTGTAAGACTTGAATTAAGAGGAGAAATTAACATACCAACCTTTTGACTATCAAAAACATATAGAATATATAATCATTTTTAAATTTTACATTTTTTTTTAAATCTGTAAGTTGTTGATATTTTTTAACAAAAAAAATGAGTACAATTTACTTATTATTCTCCAGAGAATTTTCAAGGATTTTGACATTTGTAAAACTTTGTATAATGTATAAAATCAAAGTTCTGAAATCACTGGTAGTACTTATTGAGAGCGAATTTTGTTTATAGCAATGCAATTTAATCTTTTCTGGTTGAACTAGGAAAATCAGGTGGTGTAGAGAAATATCAGACTGCACATATGTGCAAGCTGATCTTTGTCTATACCTCTTGCAAAAGTAGAATATTCCCCGCTCAGTATGACAACGGTTACAATATTACCTTTGAAAGTTGTTGTGAGAACTCGTCTAGTTTCTGTTGTAGTGGTGTCTTTTCTGTCTCTGTGTCCATCATCTCGTTTCTGATCTTACCTGAAAATAAAAAATAATTTTGTTTGTTAGATGGATTTGCCACCTTATTGATTGCTCAATTTTGTTCAATGCTATTTGTTGGTTTATTGAGAAATAACAGTAGATTGTCACTTGATAATCTTACCACCAAACCAGTGAAATTATCCAAACAAGAGAAGAATGTAAAATATTTATGCCCCCAATAATAATAGGTCAATGGTTATTCTCAGTCAATCAACAAAGGGCAATCAATAAAAAAAACAAGATGTGTTTGTGAAACATGAATGCCCCCGTAACAGCATTTTTTTTCAAAGTTTGACCTTGACAGATGACCTTGACCTTGTCATATGACCTTGACTTTGGTACCAGCGGATGCGGATCATTGAGATCTATCATCATGCCAAATATTAGCTTTGTATCTTGAATAGGCTGGAAGATTTTGGCTTAACCTTGTCACATGACCTTGACTTTGGTACCAGTGGATGCAGATCATTGAGATCTATCATCATGCCAAATATTAGCTTTTTATCTTGAATAGGCTTGAAGATATTGGCAAGGTTAAGTTTTCGGGTTAAGTTTCGGACAGACGGACGGACAGACAGATGGACAGACAGATGGACAGACAGACAGATGGATAGACAGACAGACGGACATTAGTAAAACAATATGCCCCCGATCTCTCGATACGGGGGCATAAAAATAAGTAGAGTTATGGTTCTTGTGCAATACATGAGATCTATCCGCTTCTGAAGTGTCATGATTCTATCTTACCTACTTTTGGAGATATGTTTTGGACAAAAAAAGGACGGACAGACAGACCAACCAACTGACAAGTGCAAAGCAATATACCCTCTATTCTTTCAATGGGGGCTATAAAAATATACCCTGCTTTCGTTCATTTCTCTTTATTTGACATTATCTGAGCGGAGCCAATTAAACAAAATTGAATGACGTCATGATAACCCTGCGTAGTAATCACTTGCAAAATGACAAGCTTTAAGGAAATTTGTACCAAAATTTTCATATTTTGTATCATTTATGCTTAAAAGAATGGAATAATATTGTTTTTTGATAAATCTTTCATAGAGTTAACAGCAAGCTATATTCGCCACTCCTGAAAATATAGCTTTCGTTGTACACTAAATGAAAGATAAATTAATCCTTCGCTGTAACAAACATTTATCCTATTAAAATAAATACATATGATTTTAAGTACAAATATTTGAGGATTTCTTCTCCCAACCTTGTGCCAATATGAAACTATTTGATGAAAATTCATTTTTATCTGAAATATTAAGATTTTATGTTTACAGTATACAGGGAAATAGCCTGGTATTTTTCCTAGGTTTGAAGAAAATCTAAAATCATTATTTGACTGTCAGAAAAACAAGAGAAATGTGTATGCTAATGCCAATCATTGGTCTGTATCATAGAGAAATCTATCTTTTATTGTATAGGGGAGCCAAATTATTTTCATCTTATTCAAGCAAAAAGTATGCCGTCATCACAAATATGCCACCATAGGAAAAGTTTACAGGATGAGGCTGCAAATCACCTGACTTTACTTTTATCGATAGCTCAACCCTAAACAGTTGTAACTCCTTATAATGTTAATATGCAATATTTCAGAACTCATGATCTTTAACAATGTTGACCGAGTTTTCCTAATGAAATCATAAGGAAACCTCGGTTAAACTGTTAAAGTTCATTACTTCGGAAACCTTGCAGAACTTATACATGTCCACTACCTTAAATGGCTATTGTAAAGACTCCGATCAGTCAGTACATCTGCACTGTATGATCAGCCTTCACTTTTTGCACTCAGCGACGATAGCTATCGATAAGGTTCAGTATGTTGCTTTTCGCTTCAAACAGTCGACAATCTTTCTACGGGTTCAAGAATTATAACTAGGCAACAAATGGAACAATTTTGACAATGCTTATGTTCTCAGAAACCAATCAAAATATTGCAACTACAGTCTCAATAAGCTGCAGCTACGATATTTTCACCATTCAACAACGATATTACACATTTCAGAATTATTATTTCTGGCAAAGTTACATAACATCACTCAAATATACTGCGTCATAACTCCATGTATTTGACACAAAACAGGCGTAAACCCTATCTTAGCAAAGAGGCATTTACACAGTTTGAGAAATTAACCATCATTTATCATTTTGTCAGAAGTGGTATATAATATCAACCATGTTCCTAATTAGTGCAGTCTATGCATCAACAATCAAGTTTGCAATGACAAGAAAATATGCACATTCTGCATTTCACGGTGTGATTGTTAGACTATTCCAAGTGTCTATACATTGTATATACCGTATTTCTCCTAATAATGCTCCCAGGAGCTATACATAACATGGTCCTGGAACTTTTATTGAGTATGCATTTTCAGATTTAAAAAATCTATAAATGTATGTATTTTATGCCAATCTCTCTTTAATTTGAATTGAATTTCCTCTAAACAATCATATAAATGATTGTTTAGAGGAAATTCATCTAAAATAAAACATCATATAAATGATTGTTTAGAGGAAATTAATCTAAAATTAGAGAAGAAGACTCAAAAAGGTTCCAAAAATTGTTTGTGGGTTAATTACCACTTTCCACAGTATTCCAGTTATATATTGTATTATGTTTGTTGGTTTGAATGGGGGTTGAGCGCCACTTTCAACATTATTGCAGTAATATCCCAACATCTGGTACAATAAATGAATTGGCTTAGAGTCATTTCTCACACAACCGCATTGCATATAGGAAGCATCAGCTGCTTATCTTACCTAGGTGTAATACAGTTAACAACATTGTGAAATTGACAAAGGAATGATTTTGGAATGAAATTGAATGAGTGTGTGGAGCGAGCGTTGAGTGAGTTTAAATGGAGGTAATCCAATATCGCTAATTTTGTTCAGGATGAACAAATAAGTGAAGTTTATCATCTCCCTTTAATATAATATGCAAACAAGTTCTATAAATAGCTTTTTATTTCTTCAAGAACCAATCAGACATTTAAAATTTTAACTATGTCAGTGAAAGCGAGATATTTTTCTTGCTACATTTATTTTGTATTTTGAATAAAGTTGATGATATTGGTATTAGTGATTTTGGAGTGCTTTTGAATGGTTTGAATAAGTAATTGGAATGAATGAATGGAGTGCTGAGTGAGTAATTTCAAATGGTTTTGATTGAGATGAATGTCAATTTCAAGATATTATTAACTGTAAATGTAAGTCATCTATTGTTTGGAGACTTATAAAGAATATATCAGAATGCCCTTTATCAAATCTTGGACACAACTTTGCTCAATTGAGAATCAAACATATCATCCCAGGATGGACAACCCAGTTTTAAAATAAACTGTACAACAAACAAACAAAATTATATCAATGGTTTCATCTTCTTCCTTTTGCCAACATATTTATTCTTCTTTCTATCAGAAAGTTTGTTTAAAATCACCGGAAAACATTTTTGCTGTCATAGGTGGAAGATAAAAGAAAGATTAAAAACCTGTTTAAGAGCTAGCCATTGTGACCAAGGTTAGATAAATGACACCTTTTTGAATGCCTTTTCTCAATTATATATCGGATAAGTTCATATCTAGAATTGTCATGAGAAATAATGGAATGTTACCTTGGTAACTTAGTTTTCTTGGATACAATTTTTCCTCAATATTCCTGCAAGGCTTTTAATTGGAACTGATTATAATCCAGGGAAAAAATCAACAATTGAATCAATTACTTCACAATTTCTGAGTCAGATTTTTTTCTATTTAAATTTAATATTTGAGATACATTCAGACTTATTACATTGGATCAATTTTGAGTCATCTAATCCATAATGCTTCATTCCTTTACAGAAAATTAGGATACCAGAAAAATTGCTGGTGGGTGAAGATCAGACTGCAAATCAATGCATGCTGACCTGAGTTTATACTCGTTCTGTCAAACTTTTGTAAGCAGGAATATACCCTGACCGATGAGGATTAAAAATGGTGTTGGCATCATGTTGAATCTTCGGGAAATTTCATAAATAATGAAAGACAAGAACACTAAATATCGTAAAGAAGAAAGGGAGCTTACAGCATTTTATAACATCATTCTGAAAAAGAGAAAGCTCATTGTCTTTTCAATTTAGAAAGTTTTCCAATTATACCACAGCAAAATCAAGATTTCAAAAGATCCAACAATTCCCATGCATACAGGATGTAAATTCAAAGGCCAAAGCCAAAAGCAAGTCTTCAAGATCTCTCTTACATTAATTCCAATCAAGAATTCCAGATTTGCAAGACATAACCTTGAGGTGGTGGATCTAATTAGAATTAATGATTCATTGAGATGTCTAGGCTTGGCTGCAGTCCGGCTTATTTTAATTCCAGAATTCCTTCACACAAGAATTCTTCATCATTCAGTATACATCAGGGGCCCATTTTACTAAACTTCTTAGGAAAATATTAATTGTAGGTCAAACTCACAAATCATACCTGGTGATTTCATTTGTTATTAGATTCTGCCTTGCAAAACCTCATTGGAATTGTCTTTATAAGACGATTCCAATTAAATGATGCTTGGCGGAATTCCATATTAAGTTATAACTGTAGAAGCAAACTTTAATTTTTGACTTGCACAAAAAAATGATTGTAAGATGTTAAGTGAAACAGGCCCCAGAAGCTTGATTCCTAGCATCGAACCAGTCTTCTTTATAAGCATAATCTATTCTGATATCAATAAACTGCTATGATAAAAGAAGAGTTACAAGTTTTCATTCACACAAGAATAAACCATCATAAAATGATAAAAGCCATAATGACTAAGATAGCTTGGATTTATTGCAGAAATATGACATGCTAGTATGAATGAAAATCCGCTTTTATGACAAAATTCCATTGGCCGTGTGGCGTGATCACGCTAAGTATATTGATTCTTACTCTATCAGGTTATGAAAGTTAATCGATGATGAAATTCAGTGACTTTCTCTTCTTGGGTATATAAGCACACTGAACAGATATAGTGGGTTTAAATTCTAGGGCTGACTATCGGCTGGGAAAATCACTATCACGATAGTTTTACTATCGTAGCATTGATATCGTGATACTATCACTATCGTCAGATATCTATCGTGATATATCACGATACTATCAGTTATCTATTTTCTTATATTTATTTTCTTTAATATCAACAGGTTCTCTCATATTATTTTCAATCTTTTCTTGTTTTACAAACAAACTCATATGGTACAGACTAAGATCAGTCTGCACATATGTGCAGGCTTATCTTAGTTTATATCTCCTACTCAAACAGGAGCCCTGATTATGTCAAGCATATTTCAAATTCATCTACTGAATATCTTACAGGTGCAAAAATATTTCGTACAAATGCACTTTCTTTGCAAAACCAGCCACAATTAAATGTGTGCTAAAGACTGCCATAAAATTCATCCTGGAAAAACATTCAATTTCTCAACAAGCTGCTCTATATAAAACAACACATAAAACAGCGTAATAAAATAAATACACGATGCATTTTCGTAAAATCTTTATGGCATTCTCAAAGTGTTTCCAGACATTCTGTTGTTTGCTACGATTACTGAGGAACTTCTAATTGTACAATTTAGACAAGTTAATAATTTTTATAGATGTACGCAGCCAAAACTATTTAGTCTAGTTATGAAAACAGCATTTGTTTTTCTCCTATTTGTTATTTCTGTTCATAGATTGTTTCAAACCATGATACCACCCAATTAGTCTGTAGTCCTAAGTAATACAAGATACTTTCTGCAATATTTATAAATATAGTCACTCAACTTAAACCAATAGAGCTAAAAATGAAGTTGAACTATGGACCCAAAAAGGGAAATATTACTTCAAAAGCCTAAAATATGTTATACACATTGTACATATCACTAAGTATAAATTTGTAATAAAATAGGATCAGGGCCCAAGGTTATAAAACTTTTCTCATTCTAAACTCAAAATTTTCTCAAATTTCAACTTAAGATTAAAGCCGTAATTAATTTGTAATACTTATATATAAATGTTTAAACATAAAAGACAGTACTAATAAGTTGTTACATGTATAAATAACAACTTATTAATATCATCTGTTATGTTCTCACATTTATTTGAATTATAAATTTGAGAACATTCTCAGTTGAGCACAAAAAAAGTTTTATAACCTCGGGCCCTGATGTTATGAATACTCCACAAAACTCCATGCATGTAGGGATATGTATGTAGAGCCAAGTTGGATACCAGAATCTGGAATGCCAGAAAGCCATTGTCTGTCACTTTTTGTGGCCATTTCAACACTATTTGATGATGTACAGATACAATAAAACCTTGTCAGTCTCTAAAATTTGAAGATATTTTGTTATCTGTTGCACTTATTGTTGGGCATAACTGACGCAAACAGACATTTTAAGCAAGTGGTATTGCAGAGATGCCATCTGAAGAAATAAGATTCATTTATCCTATTTTCTAACATGACTTGCTATGCCGGAGTCAAATTGTCAAACTTGTCATCTAACAAAGATAAAAACTTTGCAAAGCCTTTTATATTTTTATAGACAACTCGCTCATTTATAATCATTTGTCTTTCCTAAAATCCCATATTTCCACATTATTTTTTTTCTTAACATGAGTGAACATATCCCATTTAGCAATAACTTGCTGGTTGACATTGATGATTAACATCATTCGAAAGGCTCCATGTCATTGCCCCTCAAAATGTTTCATCATAATACAAACTTCCATATATAATTTTTGAAGGGACAAGTTGAAAATTTTTACTAAGACTAGATACAGATTCTGGGCTGATAATATATTTTTCCTGCTTTATTATTTTTTCTCTCTCTCTCTCTCTCTCTCTCTCTCTCTCTCTCTCTCTCTCTGTCTCTCTAACTAAAGTTTGGAACAATTGAGCAAAAGTTAAGGGAAAACAAGAGAAAAATCAGATTTTACACAAGACTACTTATTTCTGATCTAAACTACAGACGCCCCATTTACATTTCACAGTGCTGAGTCTGGGCCGCAGTCCAAGAAAGTAAAAATATCTACCATGATAAAAATGCCCTGCTTCTAGATGTACAATGCTAATAGACACAAGGGAAAAAATTGGCAACTGACACCATCAAGAATGTTCCAACTCACTTCGAAACAAATGTTAGCTTTAACAATGGAATTCTAGCTCTGTGAATAAAAGCTAACAATATTTGCAATGCTCACAAACTTACAACAAAGTGATAACACTTATACTGATGATTTTGATTTTTTTCCAAATATATTGCCAGTTTGACATTCCTACTACTCTGGATAAAGTTTTTTCCACAATAATTAAGTAGAAAACTGGGAATGAAGGCTAAGATCAGACTGCACATCTGTGCAGGCTGATCTTAAGTCTTCACTGTCTGACAAAGCTTTGTGTACAGCTTGATTATGAACACAGAAGATTGATTGAATGGAGTTTTATGCCGCTTTCAACATTTTTTCTGTTATATCGCAGCAGCTGGAGCACCTAACAATGGTTTCCTATTATTTCTATCACCAGTACAACCAGCACATCCTTTCCTAGCCTCCAGCTACTTTATCACATAGGTCTACAATTATCAAACCATTGGTTAGAGACAAATAATCGGAAAGAATGAGTGCCACTGCCAGGGGTCGAACTTGGGACCTCTGGATTGACAGTCCTACACGCTACCAACTGCTCTAGGACTGCGGCCTTGAACACAGAAGAAGGGTTACATTAAGTTTAAGATTTTTTGGTTATATCCAGATACAAGTATTGTTGTTGGAGTAAAAGGCTGGTTTCTTCAAGGAAAAGAGAAGATTCTAGTTTAGCACCCCCTGTAATTATGATATAATATTTTTAGTACATCTAAATTACAGATTCTATATAAAACCCGAGTGGTATCAAATTCCACGCAGGTGAACTATCGAGCTTATCGCCAAGATTTCTCAACAATCGTAATTGTCTGATTTCCTCGATAATGATGTGTTATAAAAAGAAACTGCTTTTAGAGAGCTCTAAAGTCGAGTGTTTTTGTAAATTTTGTATCCTACATGTACAGTTAAACCTGTCCTAGAGGTCACCTGTATTCAGCAAGCAACCTGTATTAAGCAAGAGGCCAAAAAGTTCCAAAATGAAACAATTACACCGAAATCAACCTGTAATAAGCAAGCACCTGTCTTAAGCAAGCAGGTTTTGAATGTCCCTTAATGGGTGCTTGCTTAAGACAGGTTTGACTGTATGTGTAATTGTCAAAGCATGCTTGGCAACATCTGCAATGAGCTAGGATCACAAGAGAAATGAGTTTTTCAACACTTTATCACGCTATCATCTAGTGAAAAAGAATCCCCCACCCCAATTTAATGTCTATATCAGTTGATTGATTGATCGGAATGGAGTTTAACACCGCTTTTAACATTTGTTCAGTAATATTGCGGAGGCTGGAGCACCTAACAATTGTTTCCTGGTATATTTCTCACCAATACAATCACATCCGTTCCTAGTGCACCGGTTGGGGATTGAAACCCCAGACCCCTAGAGTGACAGTCCTACGCGCTACCAATTGCTCTTTGACGGCGGCCTTCTATATTAGTAGAGATGGGCAACTAACTTGGTTGGCTAGAATGAAATGTTGAAGTAATATTGGTATAAAATTCAAAACCAGAAAACCATGGGTAGGTAGACCAGCTGCCAGAATGTTACTGCAATACTCAGACAGTCAGGCCAAGCACTTTCATCAATCCCCATACCTGACATGCGAACTCACCTTGTCTGATTATCATAGCAAGATAACCATTTGACAAATATTATTCTGGGCTATATTCAGAACCATCTCTGGCGGAGGCTCCTGATTTTACAAGAAAATAGCTACCAAAAATTAACCTATGGACGTAAAGTTTAACAAGACCCTAGGACGTGGGTACTCAATAGAATTGTCTCCAGGAGACAATTCTATTGAATACTCACAGTATAGGAATAAGAAGACATATTACAAAATTTGCTCAACAAAAATCCTAAATTATTTCAAGATATCTGAATTTCTATTCCACATTTCCAGGGAGAACAGGTAAAATAGTGAGGGTGGATAACATAACCTGGCTTATCAGTTCACAGCTTGTATCTTTTTTTGGCTCAAAGAAGAGGAAGATTTAACTTGAATAAAACTAAAGTGCTTGGAATCCTGATAAAAGTATAATTTGCACAATGTACTTGCTGTTTGAATCTGGTTTTTAGGTTTTTTTTTTAACCAGGTGTTGAAGAAAAACTTTTTCACATGCCCTTATATCTTTACATGTATACATTTAACAATTTTATGAATGATAAATATCATTTTGTTTAAATTTGCCTATTCATGCGTTGCCCACAATGTACTATCAGTACTGGTCAAATTGTATACCAATTTATATTCTGAGTCTCCAAAACAAAAGATAAATATAGATGTGACCTCATGTTAAAGAGAAACAGCACAATTAATATTTTTCATTTCATTTGTTTTCATGAACAATTAAGCCCCCTTTTAATTTATAAAGATCAGAGGAAAATGATGTATAATTGAAGGTAATCAGAGTGAAATACCTATTTCAACAATATTAAGGTAGATCATAAATGATATGCCATTAAGAAACATTCACTGGTAAGTTGCTGCAAGTCTCACTTACTAATAACATATTCATGGCTCAGTGCCAAACAGTTGTAACTGCCTATAAACATATAGGCAGTTACAACTTTTTTTCACTGAGCTATCAATATGATGAAGGCCTAAACTTAAGTTCAATAAGACCTCCTGCCAGAATACCCCCAAACCTTCCAACCATAATCTAGAAATGCCAATAATGTGACATGGAAGGCTTGAGGATTGTGGTGAAAAAACCAGAAGATCCTAACAATGAAATGTCAAGCCTTACCACAGATCATAAATTATGTTTGTACGACTTTGCATGCTATCCCAAGATTGGTAAAACTTAAGTTAGGGATAATTCTGGCTCAGAATTTCATGTGCGATAAATCTCATTCAGTCGGAACTTGCGAGAAATACTGAGTTTTTGATGGCAAATTGAACCAATCCTTTGTTAAAAATATATTCCGCTGTGAGATTTTTCTCTCATTTAGCCCATTTGAATGAGATTCCTGGCAGAAAAATTAGAGAATTTGCAGAGATCTCGCCCAATAAAGATCCCTGTTTAAAGTTGAGATGTTCTCTGACCCTTCCTTCCAAAATTCTACTTTACCCCCCACCCTCACCCCAAATATTTTGGGAAAGAAATGTGGAAAGTAAAGATAATTCTAATTATAAGCATTTACTTATCTTCCAGACAGGTAATGATCTATTTAAAACCTGCCAACTTTAAAATGTGCTCAAGAATTTCTTTCATAAAGGACAAGTCTATTTTCTTTCAGTCTGGTGATGGGATAAGCTTTCATTATGATGTTTAAGTCAAGCAATTCCAGATGGCCTCCAAAGCTAGTGGAGTGAAATAAGAAAATAATCAGGCAAAAGTGAAAGTGAAACAAAGATGATCCAAGTATTTATACAATTATCTCTAGACAGCTGTTTCCGTGGTAACTCCCCAATTCTTGACGTCATAGTAACCATGAACTGTCATATGTAATGTGGAATAGCAGAAAACAGAAATACAAAACTGAATATCTTTACAGGTGTGCTTTTTGGTACCTTTAGTATTTTAATGGATGACAATGTAGAAATGAACATTTGTAAATAATCTTTGTCCACAAGATGGTATTGTGGTCCTACAATTCAAAACCATTGCCACAATTTTATAGTAATCAAACTGTGTTTGTTAAACCAATACCCTAGTCACTCCCATTTTCAGTACAAGCACTTTGTCCAAATATAAAACCTATTAGTGTAAGATATGTTTGTTACAAATATTGGGATACAAAATTGAACAAAGTTTACCTATGACCTTGAATCTAGATCTTTGTGGTCCAAAAACAATAGGGCACTTCCTCAGGTCATAGGTAAAATTTGTATAAAATTTCATGAATCTAGGCCACTTAGTTTGTAAGTTGAGTCTGGAAAACAAAAACGTCTAACAAAAATTTAACAAACATTGACTGTGACCTTTACCTTTGACCTATATAACCCAAAAACAAAAGGGCACTTCTTTTGTTCATAAGCAGCATTTGAATGAAGTTTCATGATTCTAGGTTGTTTGGTTCTCCAAAATATAGTCCAGAAACAAAAACCTTGACCTTTGATCTATGTGAATCATAATTGATAGGGCTCTTCCTTTGGTCATAAGCAGCTTCATTATTCTAGGTCATTTGGTTCTAAAGTTAGAGTCTGGAAAAGAAAAGGTCTACAGACTGACGGACAGATGGTCAGACAGATGGACAGACAGACAGAATTTGTGAAACCAATATACACTCCTCTACTTTGTAGGTGGGGGTATAAAAAGAAATGTCTAGTCACAAGCAATACACATGTGAAATAGGAAGACTCTAGCCAATCAAAAGTTATATAAGTGTAGTTGATAATTCATCGAGAAAATCAGACCAACTAATTCATCAAAACACAGACAACACAGAAACAGTATGCATAAACGCCCAAATGTTTCAGGCTTAAAAATAATGGTATAATTTTTCAAAAACACATTTACTTATTCAGGCTTTATTATAACAAAAATGGTTTTCATGGAGTGAATATTACAATTGATTTCAGAAAAAAATACACTTGGCTTTTGCCTAATATTTGTATCAACTGAAGTTCTGACAGAAGGCCATCTATAGTTGTAATAAAATACCAAAAGAATAACATTTTCTGAGAATACAGAAAAATATCAAATACAGCCAAGTGGGTGGGGTAAAAGGCATACCCGGTGATTACCGAGTAATAGAGAAAACATAAAAAACTCCCATATTAAATACAGAATATTAAAGAATTATCTAACACTTTTTGCAGACATAAAAACGCAACCATGATGTAAAAATTATGTAACTCATTTCTGTCTTTATGAACACTTGCCAAAATGCAGAAAATGAATTGCCTTGAAGCCTTAGTAGATTTCTGTTATTTTACCTAATTGGTCACGCAATGTAATTCAAAAGTACACAGACAAACCAAACCTTTGGTTAACACACATTAACCCTGCCTCCGTGATGCAAAAAGGATCGAAAATATTTTGCAATTTGATCCCACCTTGCACATGTGCAAAGTGTGGTCTCCTTGGGCAATCTATAGCTGGAATCTGTACATAACGTCTCTCCCAACAACAACAAAATACTATAAAAGCTCTTATACAACCCAAAGGGTTTATTAGAATCATCATGTTACTTTTGAAAGGGACTAGGGGTTTAGTAGATGTTAGAGTTGATAAGAAATTTGAGTCTGTGCGTGACATTTCCAACAATGTCATTTGTGCGTGATAGACACTGTGCAGCCTGGACAACCACACAATGCAATTAGAATATCTAGAAGAGTGACATGGATCTTATCTATCTGAAAAACTCATGGTGAAGACTCTGGTCAGACTGTGTTGCTTTGCAAAATTGTGAAATTGTTGGAAATGCAACGCATAGACCCAAATGATTTAAATATTCAGTCACCTTTGCAATGACCACTACAGATTTTATACAAACTTTCCAGCCTTTCCATCCACAAAATTCAAAGACATTGTAGCATTATGGCATAGCAGGTACCAGGTCCTCTTAGCAATGTTTGCAAAGCCTTGGAATTGATAATCACAAAACAGTCTAAAAACCATAAAATCATGGCTGAATATTTACAGGAATACTTAAGTAATGATTATAAAGGTTAACATCTGTTTTGCCCATCATCTCCTTCCCCTGTCAAACTATCTCCCAATTTACAAGACATTGAGTGCAGAACCTCTCAGGTTGAAAGTCCTCCCTCAAGGTTAAATGTTCTATAAGCCATGTCATGTGTATCTAACATATGGTATATAGTCCAGTCAATCTAGCAAAATCTAGCACCAAACCCTGAACTAATTGCAACAGAAATGATTTTTTGTTTTTCATATTCTATAACACCTTGTTAGTCACAGAAAAAAAGTTGCCATCTGAAAGATGCGGCAAAATATGATTTTTTAACACTTTTGTATGCATACCCTTTGCACTATAATATGTGGATACATACCAAGGACAGCCTGTTTAAGAATTAAATAAAGTAATAGTTTCATTGCCTGTTTTGAAAATTGATTGATTGAATGGAGTTTAAAGCCGCTTTCAATATTTTTTCAGTTATATCGCGGCGGCTGGAGCACCTAATAATGTTTTCCTGGTGTTTTCTTACTAGTACAACCATAATATTCTTTCTTTTTTTCCAGCTGCTATCTCACATAGGTTTACGATTATCAACCCATTGGTGAGAGACAAATAGTCGGAAAGAATGGGTGCCGCCGTCGGGGATCGAACCCGGGACCTCTAGAATGACAGGCCGACGCGCTACCAACTGCGCTATGACGGCGGCTCTGTTTTGATAAAAAAATCCTTTTGATGTAACATGCCAAAATAAGAAGTTAGAATTTATGATATCGAATGACTTATCATTATTATCAACAATAAATTTATATTATATGACCATACCCTTGAAATATCGAAATTACCCCCAATCAATTTCTCAGATGAGCTGAAATCTTAGTGGCTGGAAAGTATGGTAAAGTACAATTATTTATTAAAGAATGTTGTAACATGAGTTTTATAGATTGACTTTAATTCAAATTATATTATTTTTCAAAACATTTATTTCAAAACAAATATGTGAAATGTATTGATTGTGCTACAAAAGACAAACATCACTATCATTCCCTTCTTTTCAATGAGGGGAATACTTGTTAACAATAAGGCATAGATTTATTACTAGTTTATTATTTTTCAGCTCTTCTCGCAACTATATTTTTGACAATAAAAATACTTGTGTTTCCTGGAAATCAACAGAGCACTAACTTGACTAAGACTCGAACTTTTATATGAACTTCCTGAGAAAAACCTACAAGGTCAGGCGGGATTTAAACCTACAACTAATCTCTCAGATTGTAAGAAGACTGTCCATACCACTGAGCTACACATAATCCCTTATAGTTTTACTTATACAGTTAGAATTTGTCGATGGCTAAACCTAAGTTTGGTGGGCAGCAGGATCATATGGTTGTAGTACAACTTTGTGAGAGAAAATGCCAGGAATCCATGGTTATGTGATCCTGCTGTAGTGAAGTGACTGAAACATTGTTAAATGTGTCATAAAATCCAAATCAAATAAAGTATATAAGTTGGAACTTTTAGGAAATGTGAGAAAAGTACAGTACTCACATGGTAACTGTGTCTCACACAAAGAGTCACAATAGTTTAATGACAAATAGACAAACGGACATATATCATTTGCAAATAAGATCACTAGTTTATAAATAAATAAAGTAAATGCCAGATGAACTCATAGTTTTTAAAGTTTTACAATAAAATTTGAACATAAAAAGGTGGATGTGAAAAAACCGGACTTGTTAAGTTTCTCATACTCCTTAAACATATTTTCTTTTACAAAAGTTAATTTCTTTGTTAATGGTATGATCTTGTATTGCAGGCTTATTAATTAAGATCGTTAATGTCGTTTTACAGATGAAAAAAAGCTAATCAAATATTGTTAATTGCGGCAAACTGGTTAAAATAAAAGTTAGAAATTCCAAATAACAGAAGGGAAAACTAATGCATATTTTGAAACTTTGCATCATGAGATTTTGTATTTGTTTTCGGATGCATCAATATTTAATATGCAAGGTCGGACAGTTTATAAGTAATTATATGTACAGATAATGGAACAAGAAACTGTAATCATAATATCATTATTTTTAGACAAATCAAAGGAACTTAATTTATTAGGGCGAAAAAAGTTGTGTTCTTGTGCAGTATTGAATTAAAATAAAAGAAAGGAATAGATAGCAACACAAATAGATTAAAATTTTTATATTCTTGATTATATAACATTTAAATTCAGACCTTACGATACATTATAAGCTGTCTTTACATGTACTCTCTGACAAACAAAGAGCAGTATTTGCAAAGGATGCCAAATGTAACTGTCCAGTGTGTATTTAAATCACCCTCTAGCTGAAGGCTTATCAGTTTTTAATTGCCCACATGACCATTAACTACTGTACCTGACACTGGAAATGTCTGTCTAATAACATGGTAATGGCCACTAGGGACCGATATCTGTCAATCAAAATATAATGAATTTGAAAAATCAAAATGCTAATAACTTCATTTTGCCTGGTGCGAAAAAATGCAACTTTTTTTTACATGTTCAATTTTCTATCCTCTATCACATGGTGTAATTATAATTTCTGTTGCAATTAGTTCAAACCCATGTACTAGATTGACTGGACTAATACCAGCCAATTATCACTTGGAGTGCTTACATAGTTCTGAAACTCAACTCATAATAAAGTAAAATGCTTTGTCTGCTACAGGATGTATCGCGTATAGCTTAGAAGGATTTGAAATGGTTAATACAGAGATTACTTTTTGGCTTTGAGAAGGGCAATCTATACTGGTTGTTTAATGCAGATGGTATGATGTATGTTTATTCTGTCAGAGTGATTCATTTTAACCCTTGTCATGCTGAACCTGGAATATTCCTACTTTAACAGGAGGTATTGACGAAGATCAGCCTGCACCTATGTGCAGTCTGATCTTAGTTCATACCACCTGAATTTCATTTTTTATCCCAGAAAGGTGTAAAACAATGCATTTAAGTAATCAATACTAACTCACATTTGGTAACTTCCAGAGCTTTTAGCACTTTGGTTTTATATTCATTTTGCAATGATTTTTATTCAGCATGACAAGGTTTAAAGGTTTACAAAAATGTAAGATATCGAAATTTGAATCTAAGCTCCACTTGAGAGACAAGTAATTCTAGCTCAACAGGACCAACAACAAGATTTAACTTGCAAATTAATCTTACTTCATTATTTTGTTCTATTGTATAAAATTATTTCAATTGGTAATTGAATTCAAAAGCTTTCCATATTCTAAAAATACCTAAACAAGATTTTTTTTGTCAGGTTTTCTTTACTATATTTTTTTCAAAGAACATCAAGTGGCAGTTTAGGAGAAGTTTGATAATTTCAACAAAACTTAAGTCCTGTTTAATTTCTGGGAATGCATTGGTAAGCACAATTCCGCTTCTGATGTGGCTTGAAATAGGCCAAGCTCTATAGTAACCATCCAGATTGGTGTTTCCAGAACCAGCACCATTCTACTATGAATCACCATGGTACACACTGATTTTACAAATCATGGTGAATTGTAGCGGCACCATAGCCAAAAATCATGAATGTGTAAACATGCCTTTAATTATCAAAGGCATCAAAACAATTTTAAAGAGTGTCGTCTGTGGTATTACGCTCACCAATATTCATATGACTAGAGTTCATACATTAATGCTTCATTATTTTGTATTATAGGACTCAATTTTTATATATCAGTCACCAAGGTTTACCTAAAATATAATTTAAAGCAATATTTAACCCATCTCTCATCACATTACTGCTATGTAGATTGTATCTCCATCTAAACTAGACATTCAAACAGTATACAGTTTACATCAGGTCTTCAACCCCTCTGTTCTAAAAACATCACCCATGAAATAAAATGTTCAGAAAATGGTTGCCAAGAGGAAATATCTGCCAAAAATATCTTGATTACATAATAGTATATTTCTCCTCTCTGTGTCTTACAGCCAACAAACACATCTTCATAATATACAAGATAGATTCTATACAGCAACTTCTTGTTCATTTTTGGTGACTACCTCAGAATTAGTGCATCCATTACTTTTAGCAATTTAACTTTATGACAAATTTGACATGTTTTTTTATTCAACATGACCACTAGCCCAAACAAGTGTCCTACATAGAATTAAAAGCTTCTAATATTTGTTTGTTTGTTTGTTTGAATGGGTTTAACGCCGCTTTCAACAATCTTGCAATTATATCGCAGAGGCCAGAGCACCTAACTATGGATTCCTGGTATTTTCACTTGTAATACCATTACACCCTTTCCTAGCTTCCAACTGCTACCTCATATAGGTTCACGATTATCTACCCATTGGTGAGAGACAAACGTCGGAAAGGATATTTGCCGCTAACAAAGAATTGAACCCACAACTGCCAGATTTTAAGTCTAATGCCTAACCAACTGCGCTATAGTGGTGGCGTTGCTTCTCATATTTGACATAATGGGTGCCATAGAATTCAGTTCAGGATTGCATCCAACAACATTTTCTGTGAAAATATCATGACCCATTATGGACTTCACATAATGGCCATTCATGTCTCTCTTTTCAATTTCTTCTGAGCAGAAATCATACCCCATAACCTAATAAATAGAAACCTTGGGAACATTTTATTAAAATCCAAGTACTGAAAACACTGAATGTAATTAATTTGAGACAGTACAATGTATTTTTTCACTTTCCTGATAAATATAGGAAAACCATAGAGGAAAACCAGGAGGTATAAACCAAAATCAGACTGCATATTTGTGCAGACTGATCTTTGTCTATAGCTTGTACAAAAGCAAGAATGATCTGGGTTCAGCTTTACAATTATGGTTAATTTCTGATTAACACCATAAATTCTGAGCCAAACAAGTGTCCTATAAAGAATTAAAAGCTTCTCATATATGACATAATGGATGCCATAGAATTGAGTTCAGAATTCCATCCTACATCATTTTCTGTGACAATATCATGACCCATTATATCCCTCGCATAATGGCCATTCACTTCTCCACAGGGATATTGTCCAACACCATTTTATGTCCTTACAAATTCTTCTTAGCAGAAAATCTTAACAGAATTGACATTGATCTACTCTCGATACCCTGTCTCCCTGTGAATCTTGTGTAATAAATCTAATACCTCATAAATAGCTCTTAAAACTAAGCTGTAATGGATAGAGGGGGTATTTTGGATTTCAATTTACATTATTTCAACAATACTTACACAAATCCTATGTTGTTGTAACTCATTTGAATTCCAACAACATAGGGTTTCATTGTGGAATAAAGATTTTCAATTTGCAATACCCCTTTCTTATCTTTACATCTCCTTAGTAATTATATTATTCATGTGTGGGGCAACTGTGTGAATGCATCATCTTAAATTCTAAAATCAAAGAGGTTTGTCATTTCAAATTTTTCTCAAACATGGAAATCATTTTTTGTATGACCAATAATATGTTTTAAATTTTCTTGTAAGAAAAACATCTTCTGTGTGAAAATAAAACAAGGCCATACAAACCTATAAATGTCACAGAATTCATTTAGAGTCCATTTCCAGGAAAGATTTCATTTACTGATAACATTTTATTTACTGACAATTTCCACCCAACATCTCAATTTGGAACCCTGGTCAGATACGGGGTTGGAAACACATGGAAACTCAAATAATATCCTTATTTATATCCAGTCAGGCTGCAGAATATTCTTCATAAAAATTACATTTAAATCAAACAGTTAAAGGTAAATTAGCTTAAAACAATTACGGTACATATAAATTCCTATAAAGCTAACTCTGCAACTAGTGTGTTAGCTTATTTCAAAGTATCACTTGTAACAAAGTTGGTCAAATGGACTTTTTGTATGTGCTTATTAAAGGCAGTTGAGCTTTTATAGTTCCATAACATTTCTGAACTTTAGCAGTGTTAACTGTGTACACCAGTACTACCATCACATTCTTTCCAAGCCTCCAGCTGCTATCCAACATGGGTCTCTGATTTTCAACCCATGGTTGGGAGACAAATAGTCAGAAAGGATGAGAGTTGTCATCGGGATTGAACCCAGGACCTTTTGAATGGAAACCTGAAGGTTTAACATTACACTATGACAGTGGCGTAAATCAATAAGCATTTATAATCGTTCTGACTGTACCCTAGACGAAAAAGTCCATAAATATTCGCCCAGAACAACTTTTTTACCCAGATATGTTGAAAGTAAAGTATTACTCAAGGCAATGGTATGAAAAATGGAATTTAGGAACAATTAATGACTTAAATATTGAACATCACAGAAGCATTTTGTAACTGATTCTTCATAAAACTGGCCTACAGCAACAAATGCAGTGTAAGAACATACTTAAAGTTAATAACCCATCTACACCAAAACCCTTCAAAACCAATCTATGCAGAAAACACTGCTGTGATTGAGGCTCTCAAGCACCAACAGTTCCCAGTTATTAAAACCAATTACAGACAACAGAAATACTAAAATAAATTTTCATGGGCTTACAACATCAGACTTAAAGAAACAGATAGAGGTGGTATTTAAGATTTTATTTCAAAGTATTTCAATAATAATAAGCACAGACCTTTTGTTGTTGGTACTCATTTGAATCGCCTTGTCAAGACAATTCCAATGAGCACCCACAATTTAGGATTTTGCTGATGAATAAAGATTTTAGGCTGGCTTTATCCCTGACTGTTTGTGAATTCATCCATTATAAGAGGTTCAGATAAGAAGGAAGAACACTTGTTTAATATCTTTATTTCTCAATAAAATCCTATATTGTGAGTACTCATTAGAATAATATTGTCAAAACGAATATAATGTGTACCCATAACATTGGGTTTGTTCAGGATTTTTTTAATGTTTCGAGTTTGAAATTCAAAATACCTTCTTAGTAGCCATAATTTCAGTAATATCTATGGTAATAAGTTACAAACAGCTTCCAGTCAAGACGTAGAAAGAGCTGTTGTCACAAAGATGTTATAGAAATCAATTTTCCAAGATATAGAAATCAAAATCAACTTAATATCTCAATATCTATGTGTGGCTAAGAAAATAGCCTTACAAGTTACAAGGTTTCAGCCAATTAGATTGCCGATCAATCAATTGCCAGACAAAAACAGTTCAATATTGTTGATAATTAGGAGAAATGATGGCCATTGGTTCCGAGACTTTTACATCATATAACACAGCAGTATTAGCTGAAAATCAAATATAAGATTCTATGAAGCTAAATTCTATTATATTCTCTTCTGTCAGTTTCAATTCTCCATAGAAATTATGGTAAATTTGAAATATTTCAAAATTTTGTATTTTTCTGTACAACTGAATTTGACAGAATAGTTTTTCTAGATGTTATTTAAGAGGAAACTTTCTCTCTTATCATAGATTTGCTTCATTCATTTTTTTCACTCTGGTTCCAACTTACATTGCAATTCAGTTAAATAATTTATAAAATCCAAAAGAAATATTTCCTCACTTTGAATATGCACAAATTTCAGAACAGGAAACTTTTTTTTTAAACATTTGCATGAAGGATTGATGGAATACTTTTTTTGTACATAGAGCATTTGCAGAAAGTATAGACTTAGACCAGCCTGCACAGATGGGCAGTCTGATCTTAGCCTTTACTGCCTGCATTCCATTTAATTCCTATGGAGAAATTTGAGGGGACTATGGTTAAATTGTAAAATATTTAGCTACAGGTTTGTTTTCAGGATTACATTTTTGTTTGCCTTGTTTGAATTTGGTTTAACACTGCTTTCAACAATTTTTCAGTTATATCCTGGTAGATGGAGCACCTAACAATGGATCCCTTGTATTTCTCACACCAGTACTACTATTTCATCCTTTCCTAGACTGATTGATTGATTGAATGGAAATTTAAGCCACTTTCAACATTTTTTCAGTTATACCGCGGAGGTTTGAGCACCTAACAATGGTTTCCTGGTATTTCTCTCACCAGTACAACCACCACATCCTTTCCTAGCCTCCAGCTGCTATCTCACATAGTCATCCTTTCCTAGCCTCCAGCTGCTATCCCACATAGGTCTATGATGATCAACCCATTGGTCTTCAGGATTGTAACAAGTAAAGATTGTTACAGAGTTGAAACTTGTTTTTTATGTTGGATTGATCATAAAACACAGCCAGTGTTCAATAATTACCAATGTTTGGTAGACACATTCATCATGAGAAGAGACAAGAAAATCACAGAAAATATTCATAATTCATGTCTAGATGTAATTTTTCAATTTTTGGGTAGTAACAGCTACATTTGTTGCCTTTAAGACATCTACAATACAAGATACCAGGAAACTTAAACTAAATTTTCCACTATTAGCTCTTAACTTTTCTGTCGAAACATTCAGATAATGTCAGATGTACTTCCAAATAGTAATTTAATCTTTCTGTGTTTTTTTAAAAAAGACTTTTTAAAGCCTAATGAACAAGTTTTAACAAGGCTTTTTTACAAAAAAATAAACATTTCTTTATTTATCAAAGTCAGTATAAAACAAGATATAATAACATTAATAATTCATAAAAAGACTTTTTCATACAAGTTTGACCTTGTAAAGTGACCTTTCTTGCATGTAACTGAGAAGAACCAACATGCTAAATATGAACATTTTATTTATTATAGTTTTCAAGTTATGGGAAATTTTGAGTGCACTTGTTAACTAATGGAGAGTAAGACATAAGGATGGCTATAGCAGCAGACACACAAAAACCAGTAAAACATCGTCACCTTTGACTTTAACAATGAAGTGGCATAATTGTCCACATTGCATTGCATTTAAGTAGTCAGTTTAAGTATAAACCTCACTGTGTTAATAATTTCTCTAATATATAGAGACCTTTTCTCATGTCATGCAATCTTTTTATTACATATTATTAGGTATTCCGATTGGCAGACACACATATCATTGACTAAGACAGACCTGTCCAAAAAGGCACGCAATTTTCATATAAAAACATTTTTCCATTCCCTGTTTTATAGATCTTGGTAAATTACATTCTATTGGAGAAAAACTTCAGTAAATCCTTCTGCTTTAAGTTTGATAATGTTACAGACACCATGTCACAGACAGATTAAATGTTTGGGATATTGTACAAGTTTAAATTTTTGCAACATGATATTTATGCACTTTTTCTTAGAAATTGAATTTTAAGAAATGTTTCTGCATGCATTTTTCACAGTGAATGATAATTACACAAGCTATTAACCATTTGAAATGTCTAGAATCAATTATTTGCAAAAGTTCAGGGTAGAAAGCATAATGCTATTTTGATGTCATCATTTGCACATCAAGCTCTACATTATGGGTACATATAATCCCCATAACATACAGCTTATAGAAGAATAATTAGACTATTTGATTTTAGAATTTAAATTATCCCCCATCATGAATACTTTAATACAAGAACTGAAGATTCCCCGATCAGTTCTTCAGGGGTGTGGAAATCCCATGCCCGACTTGTCCGACACGGGCTTTTTCCCTTGCGAGCAAGTACATTTTTCTAGGCCACTTGTCCGTGGACAAGTAAATACCAGGGCACATCTTGATACAGTACTTCAAAGATTTTGGAGGACGGTCATCCTTTTGTTTGTTTGAAAGGGGAGAAGACATTGTCTTTAATGAAGAAAATGCTGGGCAACAGCATTTTCTTCATTTAGAACAATGTTTTTCTCGATATTCATCAATTCACTTTTTTATGGGCAAGTTCATTTTTATTTGTCCATGGACAAGTGGAGAAAAGTCGTATTTCCACACCGCCGAGTTCTTAAATATGAATCTTTAATTGCATAAAACTAGATAAGAGGAGGGTAAAACAAATCCAAAATTGTTGCGTCTCAATCAAACACTATGTTGTAGGTACTAATTGTCTCAATAAGACAATTCAAATGAGAACCAATAACACAAGGGTTGTGTTATTATTCATAATTATAAAAATATATGGAATTGGATGGCTCTGTGCAAAACAGTTGTTACTGCCTATAAACATATAGGCAGTTACAACTGTTCAGCTCTGAGCCATCAATTATTATGTCATCAAAATACCAACTCTCTCTGTAACTCTGTAATTGATCATATAAATGGTGGGGTAAACAATTACAAAACTTTTGTACCAACCACTAGAAATGACCAACAAAACAATGATGACTTACCAATTTCAGTGTTAAGTCCAGTACCAACAACAACACCTCGACATTTACCGGCAGCAATATTGGTACCCTGTAATAAGAGGCAAAATAGATTGAATACATCAACAGAAAGTGGGTACCAACACCTCTAAGTATGTTAAAGACTTTCTAGTTTTTCAAAATTTCAGACCGTTCCAAACTGAACAAGATGTGTTTGTGAAACACAAATGCCCCTGTAACAGCATTTTTTTTCTCAAAATGTTGACCTTGACAGATGACCTTGACCTTTAAGCATGACCTTGACCTTAATACCTACAGATGTACATCACTGAGATCTTTCATCATGCCAGTTATGTGACAGGGTATCTATAACATGCTTGAATAAACAGAACAATGAACGTTTTTTGGTTATGTTTTTAAGAAGTTTGACCTTGACAGATGACCATGACAGATGGTCTTGACCTTGTCACATGAACTCAACTTTGGAGCCAGCAGATGCTGAATATTGAGATCTTTCATCATGCCAAATATGAGCCTTATATCTTGAATAGGCTTGAAGATATTTGCAATGTTAAGGGTTTTATTTTGTTAACTTTTGCAGACAGACAAACAGACAGACGGATGGACAGACAGACGGCAGGATGGACAGACAGACAACGGTAACACAATATGCTGGTCTTTCAATATGGGGGCATAAAAAGGTTAAAAACTGGGTCAAAAAAGACATCTTATGTGGTACAAATAAGGAACTCATGGTTAGGAACTGATTAATTGATTATGAAATTTCTTTTAGTCAATTATCCCAATCAAAAGCCCAAACCAATTGATTATTGATTAAAATCGATTAATCTGCCCATCACTACAAACTCCATAGGTTAGATTCAAACCTCTGAAAGCCATTATTCATTTGTAGAGCTTCTAAACCACTGTGCTACATAAGAACAAGTGCATGTCGTATTGCGATGCAATACAGGAGTCCCCCACCGGATAACCAAAAATCCTCTCTTGTAATATATCTCCTACTTACTAGATCTATAACTGTAAAAGTTTAAAGTTGCTAGCACTTATAGTTTAGGAGATATGATCCGGACAAGAATGTAAGACTAAAAACAATAAAGGGCAATAACTCAAAAAGTTGACATGGCAGAGTAACAGTTCTTGTACATGACACTAGTCCTCGATAAGATCTATCAGTGTACAAAGTTTGAAGTTGCTAGCACTTATGGTTTAGGAGATATGATCTGGACAAAAATGAAAGGGTAAAAACAACAAAGGGCAATAACTCAAAAAGTGGGCGTGGCAGAATAACAGTTCTTGAACATGACACTTGTCCTCAATAGGATCTATAAGTGTACAAAGTTTGAAGTTGCTGGTACTTATAGTTTAGGAGATATGATCCGGACAAGAATGTAAGGGTAAAAACAACAAAGGGCAATAACTCAAAAAGTGGGTGTGGCAGAGTTATGGATCTTGAACATGACACTTTGCCTCAATGAGATCTATAAGTGTACAAAGTTTGAAGTTGCTAGCACATATACTTAAGGAGATATGTTCCGGACAAGAATGTAAGGGTAAAAACAACAAAGGGCAATAACTCAAAAAGTGGGCGTGGCAGAGTAACGGTTCTTAAACATGACACTTCTCCTCAATGAGATCTATAAGTGTACAAAGTTTGAAGTTGCTAGCACTTATAGTTTAGGAGATATGATCCGGACAAGAATGTAAGGATAAAAACAACAAAGGGCAATAACTCAAAAAAGGGGTGTGGCAGAGTTATGGGTCTTAAACATGACACTTCGCCTAAATGAGATCTATAAGTGTAAAAAGTTTGAAGTTGCTGGTACTTATAGTTTAGGAGATATGATCCGGACAAGAATGTAAGGGTAAAAACAACAAAGGGCAATAACTCAAAAAGTGGGCGTGGCAGAGTTATGGATCTTGAACATGACACTTCTCCTCAATGAGATCTATAAGTGTACAAAGTTTGAAGTTGCTAGCACACATAGTTTAGGAGATATGTTCCGGACAAGAATGTAAGGGTAAAAACAACAAAGGGCAATAACTCAAAAAGTGGGCGTGGCAGAGTAACGGTTCTTGAACATGACACTTCTCCTCAATGAGATCTATAAGTGTACCAAGTTTGAAGTTGCTAGCACATATGGTTTAGAAGATATAGCCCGGACAAAAGCGTGACGGACAGACAGACAGACGGACAGACAGACAGACAGACGGACGGACAGACAGACGGACGGAATCGAGCAAACCTATAGTCCCCCAACCGGTAACCGGTGGGGGACTAATAATGGTCCTATTAGGGAAAATGCATACTTTTCTGAGATAAATTACTTTGTATTCCATCTCTGTAGACAGACTATAGAATAAATTAGCCATGATTTACCATTTCCAAGCTTTTTAGTTCAACCAGTCAACTGGAATAAGTGCTTAGGAAACATAAGACCATGCAGACTAGGTAACACTAATCAACCAACAGAGTTTTAAGCAAGGAGAAGTCCTAATGAATTCAATAACCATTAAAATTGTGTCTTGTTAAACTTTTCAAGTTCTTGATCAATATTGATAATCAAGACCTTTATTTCCGCTTAGCCAGACGCTCAGTCAAACTGATCCCTTTATTTGTATGTGGTTTAAACCACTATCAATATTATTGCAGTTATACAGTATTTGGTGGTAGATGCACCTACACATTTTTCCTGTCACACCAGTACAACCACAACATCCCAGCCACCAGCTTCTCATCCTTATTCTTATCTCCCATTGGTGGAAGACCAATGACTAATGTCACATTGACTTTTGTCAGATGCTGAATGAAAGTTAGTCGAGCCATTGCTTGAACTTGAGACCCAAGAATTGAGAGCGCAATGTATTACTGCTCAGCAAGCACGACTCAGCACTATTCAAACTGAACTATCCAAAGAGCAACAGATAGACGGTTAATAGGTCTCATGTTGCAGTTACTCGGTCCTTTCTTCTCCAACAGATAATTCAAATGTATATCCACAACATAGGGTTTTACTGTATCCCATATAAAGAAGTGTCTTCACTTTTCAGCAACATGGTTTTGAAAGTTTCAAATGAGATGGAAGAACTTCTTACATATTCAGTATTTCATTTTATCTTATCTTATTATTTTTTTCATTTCAAAAACTTAACCCTTATTCCGCCAGTTTTTGGAGTTATTTCAAATAATTATTATATAAACTATTCAACATAGTAGGGAAATATTATAAAACAATCTTCAATTTAATTCCTTTGATCAATTTTCAGCTAATGCCTTCTTTAGAAATAAGAGTATATTTCAACACTTTGTTACATCCATTTTCTTCAACATCAACATTTATTTTAAATGTTGAAGAAAATGGATTTTACATAGTGTTAAAATATACTGTCACATCTGAAGAAAGCATTAGCTGAAAATCAATAAAAGGATTTAAATTAGAGATAGTATTTCAAATAAGTTTGTCAGATTTTTTCACAACAAAGAAATGAAAGAAGTGAATGTGGGCCAAGTTCAGTCTGCACGTCTGTGCAGGCTGGCCTCAAGTCTATAATGTCTACCAAAGCTTTATGTACAACAGTATTATGCCATAAACAGCATGATAAGGGTTAATTGTCTGTTTGGCTAGTAAAAGTTATCGCTGTTTGAAAGAGGGTTGATGTAAGGGAATTTTAACATTCAAAATCAGCCAAGGTTAACCAGTCTAATTATTTATTAATGACTTTATATGGATTTTTTTCCAAGACAGACTGGTTATTTTATCTACATCAGTACTATCTGTTTGATTGTTTATCTCTTCTGTATTATTCATTTGTGGGGAGAAATGTAACCCTCATCTTGCTAAATTTAAATTTTGTTTTGATCAAACCTCTTATTTGTTTGGTAATAAGAACCAGCCAGGCTCAAGTTTTTTCCCAAAATAATTAAGTAAAAAATTGCAGTGTAGGCTTAGAACAGACTGCACATCAGTGCAGGCTGATCTTAGTCTACACAGTTTACCAAAGCTTCGAGTTTGGCTGGATCATGCCATGAACTGTATGGGAATTTACTATAGCTGCACTGTTATTTGATTGTACTTACAGAAAACAGAACATTCTTTTTGTCCTGGTTGACGGCTCTAGGATCTGGGATGGGGTCAGCATGTTTGAGTACGCTCACACTTTCTCCCGTCAAGATAGACTGATCGACACGTAAGGTAGTGGAATGGATAGTTGTAACACGGATATCAGCTGGAACCTTGTCACCAACTAGAAAAGATAAAAGAAATCATTTGTACATACGATAATAGTCTGCGGTCTAATAAAATAAGCCCAATTTTCAACAATTTTCCATTATGATATATATTTTGGTGCATGTTTTAAAAACTATTCAAATAAATTAGACAAGAATATAAAAGAAAGTCATTTGGGGAGCTAAATATCTATAGTTTATTTTTCCATTGAAATTGAATATACATATTTTACCAAATCTGGGATTTAGTTTTAATTTATATATGAGGCTTCACATTTCTTATTGGTTAAGTCTGTATATATTTAAAACAGGTATGGGGGAAACTGTACTTTTAACTATAACATCTCCATGTACTAAAAGGCTGTACAAAACTTGTACATTTAAAGTATACTTTGACAATCTTTGATTAACATTCCATAAATATAAGAACCAATGGGACAGATCATGCTCCTGGAATAAGGCTTTGTTACAAAATTGTTTGAATAAATTTCTTTCAATGAATGCTACTTTAGTTGGGAAACTTAATAAACAATATTTATGTGAAGTTGAAATAAATTATGAAATTTGTAAAGGAGATACATTTGAAAACTAGACTAGACTAGCCTGACCTCGGTTAATGCCCTTGAACTTGGTACAAACAAAAAGGTCTTGTCACGAGCAATCTACATGTGAAATATGAAGACTATATCTCTTACCGATCCAAAGATATGACCAGTTTATTTTTTTTCCCAAGAAACAGTTTACATAAAAATGAAATTCACCTTGACTTATGACGTTGATTTTGGTATCTGCTGAAAGGCCTTATGGAAATTAATCAACATTTGAAATGTGAAAGCTATATTTCTTACTATCGCAACTTGAGCAATGACCTTAACTTATGAACATGGACTTTGAAAGGTATATAACTTACTTTTACAAACTTGAGAAATGACCTTAACCTATGACCTTGAACTTGGTACAAACAGAAAGTTCTTGTCACAAGCAATCTAATACCAATCAAAAGATATGACAAATTTATTTTTTTCCAAGAAACTTCCATAAAGTTTTGTTAAATTTGGCCCAAGGGTTAGACTGAATGACAGAAGACAGACAAAGTGGCGGCCATATGCTCCCCCCTTTGGGGAGGATAAAAATAATCATTTTAGAAGTAAATCGGACCTGAAACTGCTACAACATCATCTCCAGGTAATAGCAATTGATAAGTAATGATTCTCTATACACCAATCATATTTTGACGTAATACTTTGACAATCTTTGTTTTTCAATTCTTTAAATAGATAGTACCTGAAACTTCTACAACATCTCCGGGAACTAACAGGCTAGCACGAATTCTCTGTACACCTCGTGTGTTTTTACGATATACTTTGGCGATCTCTGGTTCGTATTCTTTTAATGCCTCAATAGCACTTTCAGCATTTCTTTCCTGAAATCATAAAATACTTTATTGTGAATTTAACGCATGCTGCTGAATGTCTAAGTATGAAAAACAACAAAGGTAAATAACTCAAAAATTAAACAAGGTAAAGTTATGGTTCTTGTGCACTGCACTCTGTAATCTTCAGAAGAACATAACTGCAGAATTTCAAGTCAATCAGAACATAAGGTAACAGAATTATTGCTCTAGACAGATAAGTCGACTACGAATATTAATGATGGCTCAGCACCAAAAAAGTTGTAACTGCCTATACATTTAAAGGCAGTTACAACTGTTTCATGGTTAGCAATCAAAATAATTTAAAACCGAAAAAATAGTTGTAAGTTAAACCCTAAATTGGAAACAAAAGTAGATATTCAACAAAAAAAATCTTGCTGAAATATCTTTTTAATCAACATAAAAGCCTGGCAGTCATTGATTTAGTGTGGCTATTGTCTCTATATGGTAATCTTTAATTAATCAAAAATTGACACCTTTATAGAAATGCCGAGTTTTTGTTGGTATCTAAAAATATTCCAGCCTAGGGGTGTAAAGCAAGGTAGGAATGACCACAAAGAGTTTGTCCTGGTAAAGATTTATTTATCTAAAAAAATTTTAAAACCTTATCCTGCTATATATGATTTTTGTTTCTTTTGTTTCAAGTGAAATACTCATTCTGTGGGTTCGGCACTAGACTGTATACAATGTATATGGAGGAGTCAGTGCAACACTATTGTAAGTGCCTATAATTAATTTATAGGCACTTACAATAGTGTTGCAATGACCCCTTGATATACACTTACTACGGTCTTGCACTGAACCCTCGATTCTTGGGACATTTCAAACAGTCTGACTGCAGATTTTCCCATTATAATCATGTAGAGAGTAGGCAATGAAGTAACAGAAGGGTTAGATCAGCCTGCAAGTCTGTGTGGGCTGATCTTAGTCTACACTGTCTGTTTTGTCTTTTGTACAGTAGGTATAAAATGTTTTGTAAAATGTTTTGTTTGTTTCAATGAGGTTTTAGGCCGCTTTCAACAATCTTTCAATTATATTGCAGAGGCTGGAGCACCCAACAATGGATTCCTGGATAATCTCACTCCAGTTCTACCATTACATCTTTTCCTAACCTCCATCTGCTATCCCACATAGGTTTTTGATTGTCAACCCATTGGTGGAAGACAATTAGTAAGAAAGGATAAGTGCCGCCATCAGGAATGCTATAAACAGTAGGAAAAGGATTAAGAAGAATACAAATACTTTAATCCCATTTTTAAATTTCATCAACAAATCTTTTTTATTATTTTTTTTTTTTGTAGGGTTGTTAACTTTAATACAATCTCTTAATTTCTATTTACAATACCACAGGAAATTAGACACAAAACTAATGACGTCATTTACAAAAGATCTCTTAATATTGATCAAAAAAAAATTTGGAAAGTTAAGATTCAGACTCAAGACCCTAAAATACTCTGCACATTTGAAATCTATTAAGTTAGCTGAATAAATAACGTATCATCATGTTGTTACAGAGTTCCCTAATGATCAACATTAAGAAAAATATCTAAATATTCCTAAAAATTTTCTTTAGGGAGATAATTTCATTTTCATGAATTTCTAATAGGAAACCATCTTGAAAATCTCTTTTTCCCATTCGCAAGTGTAATTTACAGCGCTCTTGCATGACAGCACAAATCTTAATCCAATTTTCAAGAACCATGTGCCAGACACGCAACGACAGATAAAGATGGTATATTGAATTTTAGATTCAAATATTTTATTAAAATTTTAAAAATTCCCTATGCTGTGAGTACTCATTAGAATTGTCTCATTGAGACGATTCTAATAAGTACCCACAACATAAGGTTTTGTTGAAAAATAAAGATTTTAGAATGGCTTTATCTGCTTGTTATCTTAATCTCTTAAGACAATCGCCTTTCTAAATTTGGCAACAAAATGTAATCAGTGTAGCAGTAAATATCAGCATGCAATGCATTCTTTCATAATAATAGACACTTACGTTTTATGAGGATTTTATGCCTGCTTTTTAGACAGCAGTAATTACGAGATGACAAAAAGATTCGCTAGAGGTACATTGATTGATTGATTGAATGGAGTTTAACGCCGCTTTCAACATTATTTCAGTTATATCGCGGCGGCTGGAGCACCTAACAATGGATTCCTGGTATTTCTATCACCAGTACAACCACTACATTCTTTCCTAGCCTCCAGCCGCTATCTCACATAGGTCTACGATTATCAACCCATTGGTGAGAGACAAATAGTCGGAAAGAATGAGTGCCGCCGTCGGGGATCGAACCCGCAAACTTTAGATTGACAGTCCGACGCGCTACCAACTGCGCTAGAGGTACAAAAAGCAAAGCAAAATCTATTCCTTTACAAAAATTATGCCTTCCCCAAGATAGTTTACTGTTATATAAAATCAAACTATTAGATAACCTTTTTGTGCATTAAACAAATCAATGGCTCTGCCAAATCAGGTGTAACTGCTTATTCTTTAATAAGCAGTTACAGCTGTTTTATGCTGATCAAGCCATCCAAATATTGGTTTCAATTTCAGACTGACGAAACCAAAAAGTGAGAACATAAAAACTGAAAAGGGTCAACTACATACATCTAAAACTACAACTTCAATTGCAACTACATACATCTAAACCTACAACTTCAATTACAACTACATACATCTTAAACTACAACTTCAATTGCAACTACATACATCTAAAACTACAAACTCAATTACAACTACATACATCTAGAACTAGAACTTCAATTGCAACTACATACATCTAAAACTACAACTTCAATTACAACTACATACATCTTAAACTACAACTTCAATTGCAACTACATACATCTCAAACTACAACTTCAATGGGAGACTTTGGTGTGTTATCACCCTTGTTTGCTCTGTAGATTATATCAGAGGTGTTCCAAAATCGTTAGCGGTCCTTTTAGAAATTTTCCTTAGATTTTATCCATAGTTTCTTTGGAGAAGTTGCGAATTTTATTTTTGTAAATACAAAATACTTATTTATGCAATTCGTATTTGTGATACAGTTTTAAATGACAAAGAAGGAAATAAATATTTATTTTATGTCAAATGTATCTTATGAACTGCGCAATATTTCATTTAGAGCTTATCTTTAAATCCAAAAGTGCAAAGAAAGTAAGGATAAAACCCAAGGTTACCACTGATTTGGACCCTTCCTCCCTTGCGAGATAACCAACCGATATCCCTCATTACAACTACATACATCTGAAACTACAACTTCAATTACAACGGCAATAACACCTACAACATGTAGAGGTTTATTAGAACATAGGGTTCTATTACAATTTTTACTGTATACAGCAAGAAAAGGATTAGATTTGAAGTAGAACAGGTAACAGTAACAATAATATTTGTTATGAAATAACTTTTATTCTGCAAACAATTGTTTTGCCAGGGGATATGCCTAAATTTAGACACATATAAAATTGTCTATTTACACTTTGTTACAAATTTATCAGTAAATGTATAGGTCAGTATCTGTTTTTTTTTTTTTTTCTTTTCTTTTTTCATTTTGTTGTCCTGATTTATCATGGCCATTGTATAATTTCTGGCCTTTATTGCTTAAATATTTTAACCATTATTTTTGTGATTTTCAGATACAGAATCAAATCTCAAATTTTGACATGCTAATGAAAAAAGATTATTTAAGTATAGTCATTAGTAGCTTTGCTGTTTTTGGCTTTGTTTTTGGCTTTTACTTTTAAAATTTCATTTACAATTTATTTTCATGATATGTAGCTCTCGGATGCATGAGTGATTTTGGCATAATTTTCCAAAAAATACATGTCTGATAATGTTAATGGAAAATGTACATAATACTCATGATTACAAGTGTTTAATAAAGCCATTTCATCTCTCCCCCAAAATTATATTACACCAACATCCAAGAGGTATTTCTGAAATATGCCCTTTCTCTGTCTTAAAGGAGATTGAAATCACTATTTATCACAAGCTCTAGGAAATAAATACACCAAAACTAGTTGAGGAATATCTAGCAATCTGCAGAAGCAAGTTACATCCTCATTGAGTTGAGATTTTAAGACCAGTTTATCGTAAATATGGTGTAATATTGAATGTTGGAATTAACACAGCCAATTACATCACACAAGAGATTTGCATGAGAGAGTATAATATGTAATTTCTCAGAGTGCTACAAGACATATCTTTAATACCAAGATTATGGGAATTGGCATGAACACAGCTGAGGATGTTGGAAAATAGCAGTAGGTATATTTAGTCATTGCCGTCTACCAACTTCATTGTAACAATTGTCCAGGATGTTTGAAATATGATGTTAAATCTATAGATTTCAAGAATATTGCAAAAAATTCATCTTTTTGCAGAGGAATGAGAGTTTTAGAAAAGTATTATCAGTCATATCTCACAGGCATCTTTTCTTTTTCTCAATCTTTGAATAGATGACAGCTAATTGAATCTCTATTACAAGCTGTATCTACGTCGAATATCTTCCAAATTTTGTAATTTAAAGTTAAAGAAATTGTATTTCTTAAAGTCATACAAAGTGTCCAATCAATGATGATTATACATCAATTAAGACTATTTCCCAAAATCCTTGAAGATACTCAATTTTAATCCAGTGAACCTTTTTTTATATCATACATTGGCAAAATATTGTATCACTACATTTTGAATAATGTGTCAATAATATGATGGAAAAATTTGCTCATCCATACCTCAGAGGCAACACAAGTGCTTATCAAGAGATCTTTTGCAGAGCATAACCATTGGAGTGGCTAGGATTCAAACCCACCACTCTCCTGTTCTCTCAGATTATAAGTCGGTACCTGAACCCTAACCATTGAAGTATAGATGTAGATTTCATGCTTCTGCAATCAAACCAACAAGCTGCGACTTAAAATTCTATTTTTGCACTTTATGTTTATGAGAAGAATTCTAATAATTTTGCGACTCAACACCATCATCAGCTGCAAGAAAGTGGTATAAAACCATTGACTTGAATGCACTTGGGAGCATTATGGCAGACTGTAACACAAGAAAATTGTTACCTAATGCCCTGTTAAGCCTCGAAGCCAAAATAATGCTTTTATCTTGAAATCCCCTATAAGCCTCATTAAGTGTTTTCCTTACACATTTCCCGAGCATCACTGTCGTCATAAACTTGCAATTTGATGCAATGAAGAAGTACAGAAACTTCTTTTAATATTGTGGAAAATTATAATTATTTTGTTCGAAGATAAATCTTTACAAAAACATCAATCCATTTACTTTTGTAACTAAGAATCGGATTTGATTTGAATTGGGTTTTACGTCGCTTTCAACAATCTCACAGTTATATCGCGACGACTGGAGCACCTAACGATGGATTCCTGGTATTTCTCACACCAGTACTACCACCACATCACTTTCCTAGCCTCCAGTTGCTATTCCACATAGGTTTACGATTATCTACCCATAGGTGGAAGACAAATGTCGGAAAGGATAAGTGCTGCGGCCGGGGAGGGAACCCGTGCGAATATAGACCCCTGGATTAGAAGTCTGGCGCACTACCAACTGCGCTATTGCCACGGCAACTAAGAATCGGAGTTTTAAACAACTCAACCTCAATTGGGTGCAGCTGCTCTAATAAGACATTAATTACATGAGGAATAATATCAAATTTTATAATTGGTAAAGAATGCAATTTTTTTATCTTAAAATTAAAAACATTGTCCCTTTCTAGACCTCTGGACAGCAGAGCTTATGCAGCTTGAGCTTGGAACAATTATACATGATAACTATATGCTGATAACAGAGGTACAGATAAGAGGGGGTAAAGTATGTCTAAAATCTTTTTCTTGCAATGAAACACTATGTTGTGGGTACTCATTTGAATCGTCTCGATGAGACGTTTCAAATGAGTACCAACAAAGATAGGGTTTAAGTAAGGAATAATGAAATATTTGAATTTGAAAACCAAAATAACCCCTCTATCTGTAGCTCTGTGATAACATTCTGGAACAGCCACCTTCCCCACCAGGTAGCAGTTCTGTTTGACAGGGCCTGTAGTAACAAAGGTGTGAGATGTTTGTATATTAGAAGGTCAAAAAGCTAACACCTGACAGCTACATATATTATTCACATCAGCACTGTTGTACTGGCACTGGAATTATCTTGAAGAATTTCCAGAAATATGGTGAGAGTGTCCTGGTTCAAAGTACTAAAAGTTCTGGCAGTTTCAGGTACCGAAAACTGGTATTAGCTTTAGACAAAAAGTATATATCCTCAAGTATATTCAAGTGCTACAGGTCAAATAAACACTTGAACTAGCCTTAGTATGACTACTAAAATAAACGAAAGATGATCAAGAAGTTTGTACAATGAGCCAATAACTTTATGTCTTACAACAACCATTTTTTTTCCCAAGGATAACTCTATGAAGGCTTGAGAGATTCTTATTACCATTGTGGTCCTAACACATTCAGGACTTTAAGTACACAAGAGAAAGAGTCAATGAATTCTAACCACTGCTGCCCACTTTTATAGCTGGGTGGACTATGACTCTCTCTGTAAGCTGCTCTGCCGAAATACACTACTTACCTCTGGTGGAGCTTGGACCAACAACCACCTGATTATCATTCAATTATACTTATTACTTATCCAACGAGCAAGACTAGGTTGTATAAACATTACACATAAATGATACAAATTATTTTTCACTCAATCAAATGAACAATCAAATTTTAGCTTAACTGATTTGTAGAAAATATAAGTTAAGTTAGAAAATATAAGTAAAAGACCATTAATGAAAAAGTTTACAGGTCACAGTTTCTTCTTTATTTGAATCTTAGTAAGCAATTATATAAAGACCAATTAAGTTTAATCTATAATGAATTATAATTTTGCACTCCTAGCTGATGTGATATAACTGTAACATTATTTTATTTCAACTAACAAATCATTTATTTCTTATGTAAAACTCATTTGCATTACATAATTTACATCAAAAACAAATCTTGTTTTATGACATAAACACAGTAACATATATTGTGCATCATGTTTATTCTACTCGTGTTCCTTGCTATTTCTATTTCATTTACTTCGAGTTGATATTTGTTATTCAGTTACTTTTTCTTTCAGAGAATGTAAGCAAATTCAAAATGCCTTGAAGATAAAGCGCAACAGTCAGTGCCCTGCCCCAAGTTTTATAAAGATAACTATTGGTTAATTTGTAGCCAATGCATATTTTCAACCAATCATGAAACATTATTTCCTGTCAAGTTAAAATTTAACCAATGGTCAACTTTTAAATAACTGGGCCAAGGTGACTCTCTTAACAATTGGTTGAATTTGAATTGAGGTTTTACGTCGCTTTCAACAATCTCTCAGTTATATCGCGACGGCTGGAGCACCTAACGATGGATTCCTGGTATTTCTCACACCAGTACTACCACCACATCCCTTTCCTAGCCTCCAGTTGCTATTCCACATAGGTTTACGATTATCTACCCATTGGTGGAAGACAAATGTCGGAAAGGATAAGTGCCGCGGCCGGGGATCGAACCCATGCGAATATAGACCCCTGGATTAGAAGTCCGGTGCGCTACCAACTGCGCTATTGCCGCGGCTCTTAACAATTGGTATAGGAAACATGTTATACCTTGTTTCTGCTCATTATTCAGCATGACAAGGATCAACAAGAGCTTCACAGAGCAGCGCATATAAGCCCGATGGGGCTTGTCAGTAACCTTGGCTTGTCAGTAACGTGAGCTTGAATGATAGCTAAAAATATGCCAAACAGACAGACAAACAACTGGTGCCATAACATAGTATGACCTTTTGAGTGTAAATTGAAAATGATTTTATGCACAACTATATGCCAAACAGTTATTTTGCAAGTTTCAGTTCATTCCAATTGAAAGTGTGATGAGTTGCTCACAAAAGAAATATAGTGAATTTCAATCAGTTCAAGGGCAGATAATACAAGAAAGACCCAAGCTTTTTGAATTTCTGAAGTCTTATGCTTAACCAAATATCAGGGTTACATTATGACAAGATTCATGTCAATCCAATTAAATTTGTAGGAGTTGTGCACACACACACACAAAAAAATCTGTTAATTTAAACTATTTTGTGAAGTAAATGGCAGATAAATCAGGAACTACTCTAAATATGAAAATATATTTAGTCCTAAGCACAAATAGACAACCTACAAAGTCATTATGGCAAGTTTCCTTTCATTCACATCCAAAATGTAGGAGAAAATGAGCTGTCAAGAAATTTTGTTTTTCATCAACTCAAGGGCAGATAATCCAAGATAACTCGAGAATGACTGGAGCATTTTGAATTGAAAAGTCTTATGCAAAACTAGACATCATAGAGAGAAATTGTGTCTAGTATCAGCTCATTTCAATTGATAGTTAAGGAGGAGTTGCACACAAAATACAGTGATTATCGTTAAATTCAAGGGCAGATAATTCAAGATATCTCAGGAATGACTGGAGCGATTTGACTTTCAAAGGTCTAATGTATAACTAGACATCATAGGGAGTATTTGTGTCTAGTTTCAGCTCATTCCCATTGATAGTTTAGGAGGAGTTACGCACACAAAATACAGTGATTATCGTTAAATTCAAGGGCAGATAATTCAAGATTTCTCAGGAATGACTGGAGCAATTTGACTTTCAAAGGTCTTATGCACAACTAGACATCATAGGGAGTAATTGTGTTTAGCTTCAGCTCATTCCCATTGATAGTTAAGGAGGAGTTGCGCACACAAAAAACAGTGATTTTGGTATATTCAAGGGTAGATAATTCAAGATTTCTCAGGAATTACGGGAGCGATTTGACTTTCAAAGGTCTTATGCACAACTAGACAACATATGGAGTAATTGTGCTAAGTTTCAGCTCATTCCCATTTAAAGTTTAGGAGGATTTGTGCACACAAAAAATTGCTAACAGACAGACAGACAGACGGACGGACGGACGGACAGATGACCGAGGCCATAACATAATACGACCTTTCGGGCGTATAATTATTATGGTTCATCTGTTAGTAACAAAAATAATGCAGTAACACCATTAATTAATAATTAGCAAGCATTAGAACACAGAGCCACATAACAATACAAAGTTTACAGCTCATTGCTTTACAGACTGAGCAAATTAATATGCTAAGCTTTGATTTTTTCGATGGAGTTGAAGGTTAAAATATCTAATGGTAATGTTTAAGTATATTAGTACTTGAACCCGAAGTTATGAATTGACTTTTAACAGGTTTAATTTTTCAATAACGTTGTAGAGCTATAACCCTTCAACAGTTACTCTACAATAAATCCTCCTTCAATAAAGTCACAGGATTAATCCAGAGGTATGAATAATAAGCCAATTGGACATAAGGTGACAAGAGTTATGCTCCAGACAGAGATGTGGATGCAGCAAGCTGCCCACCTGTTGCTGAACACCACAAACAATCACACAATGCATCATATCTTATGACAAAGGCTAAGCCCTGAATTACTATCTCTTTTTAAATAAATCCCTATCTTGTGGGTAATCATTTGATCAATCTCAACCCTCTAGTCTATCTTTTAAAACTCTGTTGATCACATGTTCATAGACTTTATGGGTATCACACCTTCTAGACTGGGGCCCTAAAAGCTAAATTACCTAAGGACATATTTTACAAGGGATCAGCGCAACACTATTGTAAGTGCCTATATATTTACAGGCACTTACAATAGTGTTGTGCTGAACCCTCGATTTATTAAATATACCTGTGAAATATGCTGTTTGGGCTCATTCTAGCAGCCCAAAATGTTCACTCAGATTACAAATCTGCTTCCCTGACCACTGACCCATGTAGGAAATTTTCTGAATTTCAAAATCTCCATGGGTTAACATCTGCCAGGTTAGAGCTAACTATACCATTTATATACAAATTTAGGATTGTCAAGAGCAGTAATCCTTTACCTACCAAAATCTTGTGGAATAACTATTGCACGGCTTACATTTACATCTGTATCAATATATACAAATAACTATATATCTCATATTCTACAATAGAGGTTGCTGAACATTTAAAGAAGTTAAAATTTACATGAGAAGGAATCCGATACATACAAAACAAAATCTAGGGGGATAACTCATGTGAGACTTACCTGCCACATACCAACAATAATTGCATATCAAAATGACTAAAATCACAAAGGGTTCTACAAAAGCTGTCAGGTATCTGACAATAAATAACCCCTTGCTACCCATGTTCAAGGGGGATAACTCATGTGAGACTTACCTGCCATACACCAACAACAGCATTGCATATCAAAATGACTAATATCACAAAGGGTTCTACAAAAGCTGTAACTTGATCTTCATTCTCTTCAAACCAAGCTAATACCTGAAATGAGAGAACAAGAAATTGTAAGGAATTGGTAGTGTAGTGCAATCAGTTTAAAATCACAATCGATAATCGTTTTTTTTAGTTGGAAGATTGAATCAACTAATGATCGATTGTATAATAGTTTCTTAGAAAATAAAACAGCACTCCCAGTATCATTCCTTTGAAGAAAAGAATATGACAGTTTAGTTAAGTTCATGACCAAAAGACTCGTCCTGCAGATTTTTCTACCAACTCCAAGGCTCAGCATAAAACAGTTATAACTGCCTATAAACATTTAGGCAGTTACAACTATTTTATGTTGAGCCATTGAACTGATGTCAGTTCCGTCAACAAAATAGAAATTTGTGGCTTTCATTTACATATTAGGAACTGATTAATCGATTATGAAATTTCTTAGTCGATTATCACAATTGGAAGCCCAAACCAACTGATTATCGACTATTATCAATCAATCTGCCCATCACTAGGAATTGAACGTTTAACAGATATGGTTATTTGTAACCAATGGCCAATTTCATTTTTTATTTGAATGGGGTTTTACACCACTTTCAACAATTTTTCAGTTATATCATGGTGGCCGGAGCACCTAACAATATATTCCTGAAATTTTCCACACCAGTACTACCATTACATCCTTTCCTAGCCTCCAGCTGCTATCTCATATAGGTCTACAATGTTCAATCCATAGGTGAGAGACAAATAGTTGGAAAGGATGAGTGCGGCCGTCGAGGACCCATTTCATTTGTCAATACGAAACTTTTGTAAATGTAAGTACCTATAAGAAGATAAATCACTTTTGTGCTGCCCCCTCAATCTGGAATAATCAGAAAGTATCAACGACATAATTTTTTCTTTTTTTTTATCAGCAAATGCATACTAAATAAAAGCTCCCAGACCATGTAATGTATAGCTCCCAGAAGCGTTTATTAGAAGAAATATGGTACTTCTAGCTCAAAATATCACATGCATAATTATCTCATTTAACAAAAACTAATGAGAAATTAAGAATATTTGGTGAAAAGATTACCAAATCCTTCACCTAATTGCATTTTGCTTTGAAATTTTTCTCTCATTAAGCTAGTTTCAGTAAGATTTCTGCCAGGATTATGAGAGAATCTCTCAATATCTCATCCCAAAATGATCCCTGCTGTTTGTTTGAAACAATCATTCCAATTTACCAGGATTAGGGTTAAATCAAGATAAGGGATATAACTGAATACCTTGACTTTGCTGCAAGAAAATACCTGTAATTATTCTGTGTGAAAACATATGAAATATGCATGGATACATGTATAGCTGATGAAATAGTTAGACATGGTAACCTGGTCTGTATGCTGAATCCTTTTCTGATTTCTAATTAACACTGTGTAAGTCATTAAGAAAATGTTCAAAAAATTACCATATACTGCTACCATAAAATGTCAAAATGGTTATCATTAATGATGATGGTTCTTCTTTCAACTGGTTTTTAACATTCACCATCAAAACAATATTGATTAGATCATATATTTCTTTTAATGACGTCAGGTATTTTTTGCACACTAAATTCATGTTGTAAAACCAGTTTGCAAAATATACAATGTTACCTTTTCAGCCTGCTTTAGTTTGAATTTATTTGATTGAGGTTTAACACCACTGTTAACAATATTTCAGTACTTTTGCACCTATAATGGCCTCCAAAAAACACACCTGACTTTATACTTATATCAAGATCTTTGAGGTGCCGTCTTTAAATCTTTCCTTTGGAATCATTATAGCTCTTTTTCTCAGTTTGCGCACCATGAATTAACTTAGTCTGAAAGTTCTTTTTAACCCTTGTCATGCTGAATAAATTTTGGCTAAAAATTTTCATCAAATTCAAAGCACAAAAAGCGCTGAAAGTTCCAAATGAAGGTCAATATTTATTTGAAAAACTAAATCTATTGATAATTCTGGTTTGAAAGTGAGAAACAGTAGGTGTAGACTAACATCAGACTGCACATATGTGCAGGATGATGTTTGTCTATAGCTCCTGCCAAAGCAGGAATATTCCGGGTTCAGCATGACAAGGGTTAATTTTGACTGAAATGTTGTGTTCTGGAAGTAAACAGCCTCTGATCAGATCACCAACCAAATTTATGGAATTTCTCACAAATCTTTATTTCCAAACAAAACCCTATGTTGTGTTGATTCATGATCTGAAAGGTCTCAATGAGCTAATTTGAAGGAATACCACACAATTAAAGAGCTAATGGTAGCACTTATAGAATATTCAAATTAAGAGTCTAATTTACTCCCCCATCTGCAGCTCTATACAAATATTTTGATGTTCTAATTTGTTAGATCCTACATGCCTACACACTGCAAAAAAAAACTTACAACCTTTCAGAACTTGGCATGTTGAGTTGATAAATTTTTTATTATCTTTTGATCATTTGCCCCTTTGGACCAAGCTTGGTAGATTGGGAATTTTCCTGATTTCCCGTTTGATTAAAATGTATTCATAGACTTTAATATTACGAAACAGGACACTTGTACACTGCTCTTGTAATCCAAATTAATTTCCTCCGAGATGCAATTTTTAGGACAGTGACATACAGCCTGACATCTAAGATGGATAATCAAAGTTCATTTTGTCAATAATGCTGAACTCCTGATAAACAACATTTTCAGGGCAAACAACTATCAAATGATATTCGTCTTCTATCTCCTTAAAATTCTGATGACATTTTTTTGGTGAAGGCTAATTAATGACTGCACTTTTTTGTTTTAAATAAACAACAAAAATCTTTGCAAGACAGAAATTTTAACCCTTGTCATGCTGGAATATTCCTACCTTGACATGAGCTATGGACAAAGATCAGCCTGCACATAATGTGCAGTCTGATCTTTGTCTATAGCACCTTTTTACTTTTTAGAAACAAGAAATGCTCAAAAAATTAATTTTCAAAATGAATTCCCTCTCACATTAAGAGCATTCTGTGCTTTGAACACTTAGATTTAGCTGCAAATTTGCCAAGAATTTTTATAAAGCATGACAGGGGTTAGAATGAAACAATATGTCAACTGCATGTTTTTAATTATACCTAGGTTATAGTATGACAACCCAATTTGGGACCCGAGGACTCAAAAGTAAGGCCCAAAGGGGTTCTTTCATAAAATTTAAGTCATTGCTTTAGTGTAAAGAGTGAAATATTCTCTGTATTAAGATACTCAAGGTATTTGATATTCATATGTGCCTTTAGGGATCAACTCCAGAAAAGAATTGTTCAAAGTCTATGAAACTTATGAAGTTTATCCATAGAGGGTCCTAAAAAGGACTTACAACAAATAGTTTTGAGGGTCCTGGCTACTTATTTGTGGGTCTCAGACTTGCAAAACCTGTGTAAGATTAAAACTCTGGGTTACACTACTTCAACAACAACATTAGATCTAACAAGTCAACATCCTTTTTAAGTTATCTGCAATTAATGGTTGATCAGAAAAAATGTTTGAACCATTTTCAAAGTAAGAATACATGTTGTTTTTTTTAAACTTGAGGTTAGCAAGGAGATAATTAATGAATATTGCAAAGTGCATTGTAGAACTAGGTACATGTAACTGGCTCTTGAAGTGTGACAGGGTGAACTATGACACCAAAGCAACAAGCATTACATACTGAGCTTTTCAAATCACATGAATGTTTGGGGAAAAAGAAATATTGCAGTATAGATAATTCACTGCCAAAAGGAAAGTTCTTAAACCATCAATTTCACCAATGGCAACATGGACCTGCACATTGCTTCCTGTGAGACACTAGACAAATACAAAGTCATAGGGATAAAAGGGTACATAAAAAACCTATTGTCATTAATAAAGAGATGACATAGGGTCAACTAACATGTTGTAGGAAATTAGCATTTAATGGTAACAGCTTGGTGGATATATTGATCAAATAATTGAGTTTTTTAATATTTTGCCATTTTTTAAGCTCCTCAGTTGACCCTTGTCATGCTGAATAAAATTCTGCTCAGAAATAGCATCAAAGTCAAAGAGCTGAAAGAACTGGAAGTACAAAAAGTTGTTCAGTATATCATTAAAAAAAAGTAAACTTTTCTCATTCTCAAATCAAAATTTACTCAAATTTTCAATTGAGATTAAAGCTGTAATTCTTTAATAATACTGCATTACATGTATGAATATAAATGATAAAATTAATAAGTTGATGCAAATAACAACTTATTAAAATAATCTTTTATGCTCATACAGTTATTCATACTTTAGTTTGAGAGATTTCACAGTTCAGAATGGGAAAAGGTTTATAACCTTGGGCCCCTACAAGCTAGGAAGTCAGGAAGCCAAGAAACACTAGTCATGGAGCTAAAATCTAGGTCTTTTTGTATTTTAATTGCAAATTTTATTATGTGTATGCATTTTGGTCTTCCTAATACAACAATGAATGAGGGCTTTGAGCATGTACATGGGAGTGCAATCTTTTGTTCAATACTATTTTCCCTTTCAGGTCCTAAGTAGACAGAAATCATGGGTGTGGAATTCCCATACCCGACTTGTCCGACACGGGCTTTTCCACTTGCGGGCAAGTACATTTTCTAGGCCACAAGTAAATTACAGAGCAAATCTTGATACAGTACTCAAAATATCTAGGAGAAAAAGTCGTCCTATTTTTGTATCAAAGGGGAGAAAACATTGTCTTTCGTGAATGAAATGCTGGGTTCCAGCATTTTCTTCATTTAATACAATATTTTCTTCATTAAAAACAATGGGTTTTTTTTTTCAACTTTTATCAATTCAGTTTTTGGGAGCAAGTTCATTTTGATCTTGGACTATTAGGAAATCAACTTTTACTTGTCCATGGACAAGTGGAAAAAAGTTATATTTCAACAGTCAACACCTCTGCAGAAATCAAAATGTTCATTATTATAAAATATCTTTTGACACTCTATAGTAAATTTGAAATAGCAAATAATAATGATTGACTAAACAATGATTTAATTAATTGTTTATATCTCAATGGTTTATGAAATGATACAAGTCAGAACTGCAAAAAGTTGATGGTTAAAGCACTTAGGGGATTTAGGGCCCGGGGATTTACCTAACTTTTTTATCACCACCATAGTAATGTGTGATACAGTGCTGTCGGCTAACCCTGCGCACTTAAGAAAGTCAAGTACTTAAATTCCTGCAAAGATATCGGTTGTATGTACTCATTGACTATTTTGGCTATGTAAGACATTTTATCTAGAACAAAATGTCACTGGAATTACACAATCGAGTGATGAACAGAGGCACCTTCGCGTATTATCAACGCAGTACCTGCGCAGTTGAGGAAAGAACCTAGAATTAATGTCCGTAATCTGTTAAAATTAAAATTAAAACTCTGAGACAAAAACGGGAATCTTTTTGCTTTAAAATGGTGGAATTGATCGAACTTTGAGTATGAAAAATAGGTTGTTCTGCTTTTATGTTTAGCGGCCATTTTCTTAGTTTACATGACGTCATATAGCTGCGCAGCTTTAGACGACGCGCAGGATTATCCGACTTGAGTGTATAGTAATAAAAAATTCTATTAGTACATTTAATCAAAAGTGCAACTAAATTCTTTACAGGAATTGTTCATTTTATCTCAAACTCAGACCAGCGGTAGGTAAAGAAATAAACCTAGTTCAACGAACCCAAAGATGTTCCTAAAGTTCCCCCAAATGATTAAAGAAATCTGGAATAAATGGCTCTTTATGCCAAGCTTTAATCAATCTGGGTCCTTTGTAGTCATATGATATGCAGTACATTACTTATTGGCAATTATTTTTATACTCTGTCTATTTTCATCTCTATTTTCATTACTTGTTTATCCTTTCAAACCTTTATTTATATAATTCTTGTCTGGATTCTAACATATGTTGAGCTCTGAATTAAGCTTAACTTTGGAAGCAAATGTAACAAACCGTTGTCAGGGGGGTGGAATTCCCATGATGCCCGACTTGGGCTTTACTTGCCTACAAGTATGGTACTTTTTTTTGGCCACTTAATTGGCCTTGGACAAGTTAATACAAGGGAGAATCTTGGAATGGTACTTTGAAAAGGATTTAAGAGATAAATTATCAATATGTTTATATCAAATAGTAGAAAAACATTGTTTTTTATGAAGAAAATGCTGGGTTTCAACATTTTTTCATCAAAAGTAATTTTTTCCCAAAATTTATCCACATGTTTTGATTTTTGTCCTTGGACAAGTGGAGAAAATTCGAATTTTATCACCACTGCAAAAATTTCATGTTCATTCTTTTTGTTTCTATCAGAGGATTGAATTTTTCAATTTTAGTTTATCTACAAAGGATCTGCTTCAGAAAGAATAAATGTCCAAAGAAGGCTTAGAAGTATTTTTTTTCTAGTATAATATTCAATTAATTAACCTTGACCCTACCAAATAAAGATAACCTTTACCATAAACCTCAGTTAACCCTTTGCTGTTTAATCCCTGCTTTTTATGATTGAGAAAACATTGTGAAAAAAGAAGAAATTGCTTCTGACAAGCAATTTCTTCTTTTTCCACACTATTTTCTACCCTACTGGATGGTTATTTTTTCGAATTGAATCCACTTTTAATTTTCGTCTGCAAAACCTTTGAATTTGGACAAGTCCAAAATTTTGTAAAACAGGAAAGGGTTAAAGACACCTTTCAAGAGATGATTTGTATCAGACCCATTATGTGAAAAGGGGACATAAGTGCAAATGACACGGCCCATGGTCTGATTAGGCAAACTATACAGGCTTACCCGGGTCTTTACTGGGGTCTGTACTTTGTGTTTTGGAAATCTTTTCCATCTCAAATTATCCATTTTATCTTACTTTAGTGTAGAATTATAATATTCATATCCTGGTTAACCCATCTGCTTATGGGTTAAAATATCTATTTCAAATACTTGTTTTTAATACAGGGTTTCTAGATAGTCTGTTTTGTGTGATAGGTCATAGTGATTGTTAATTATGGTTACTGCTTGCAATGGTATAATTAGATGGAGTTAGAAGCTGGACACTTACTAATTTTGTGCCATCAGCAAGACGAGCCTATTAGGCCAAACCTTACAGAAATTGCTTGTGACAAGGAATTTCTTCTTTTTCAACAATGTTTTCTATAGCCTTAATGAAAATTTTAGTGTTGGGAAGGCAATTTTTCATCAAAACACAAAATAGATGATTCTATCAGTCTAGCCTAAAATCAGCAGGCCACGGGCCAAAGCACTGGTGTTAGTGTCAATCCTTGGAAGCCTCCTTCAAAGATTATTTCAGTCCTTTCAGAACATCCATATAAGCAGGGCTCTTGTTTGACCCTTAAACCAGCAGGGTGTCATCTTGACCCACTGAATTTCCAGTGGTGCAATCTATGCAATATAAAAGATAAGATAGACCTTTTTTTTCAAACTATTCCAAAAGATCTATTTAGAAGAAACAACATAAACAATGAATTATGTCTACACTTTATTGTTTATGTTGATTTGTTTATATTAATTACTTTAAAGACTTATAAGTTCCCATGTTTTGCTCTTTTTCTTACCCCTACAAAACCTGAGTTTTGACCTCAAGAATTTTATGGACAAGGGGTCAATGACTCCCAAACTTTAGAGGCAAGCCCTGATTAGAAATTTTGAGATTTTCTAAGTAAAATACAGATCTTTACAAATTATTCTTCGATTTCTTGCTGTATGTTCATTATTCGGCACTAGACACTGCCATTGAATTTAGGCAATGTTGAACAAGGTCTACTGTCAGTGTAATCTGGGAATAGAAAGTTCAAGCAAATCAATGCAAAACAATAGGTCAATTAAGGGTTCAGGAGTTTCCAATTAGCAACTGCCTTCTCAATAATAACAGATTTGTGGGAAACATTGTCAATAATTCTATATAATTTACACAACCACTGAATACCCAATACAGTACCATTGATACTTTGATTGAGGAACATGTGCACAATAACTGGTACCCATTATCACTATTTGCTCAGTAGTCTGGGCTGTATAATCAGATATTGAGACGGGCAATCAGCTGACAGAATGGAATCAATTAGGCATTGCTAACACACTCTTTTACAATGTGGTATATATCATTTGCACCTTTGGTGGCCTACCTGATTAAATCTCCATCCTTTTAAATGCTTTGGTCATATCAGTGTTCCAGTTAGAAGGGGTGATTTTGATTTCAAAATGTAAATTTACATTTGGCCTTGAAGATTCTAAAAAAATTTACTCATCCTGCACATAAGGAAATATAGCAATACTTCAATATCAGTATTGAACTTTCTTAAAGTCCACTTGTCCTACTTATATAGACAAAGAAGGAAAAAAATCGTGCTAGGCGAACAGACAAGTAGAATTTTCAAGCCTTGAATCCACCAAATCCTATGTTGTAGAAACACATTGGAAATGTCTAATGAAGGCGATTCCAATGAGTATACACAACATTATAAGGATTTTGATGACAATTAACAAATTTAAATGGATATAACTCCCTTTAATCTTGGGCCTTATCACAAAATAATTCCAGTCATTTTACAATTTTGATATTGTGATTCAACAGCTTTGAAAATAAAATCAATCTTGTTTGATCATCATGTTACCAATCAATCACTGTGCACTGATATTTTAACCCACTACCAGAGAAAAGATTTGTCTATTTGAATGGGGTTTTACCCCGCTTTTAACAATCTTATGGTCATAACATGGCAGCCGGAGCACCTAACAATGGATTCCTGGTATTTCTCACACCAGTACTACCATTAGATTCTTGGCTAGCCTCCTGCTACTACTCCACAACGGTCTATGATTATCAACTCATTGGTGGGAAACAAATAGCTGGAAAGTATGAGTGCTGCTGTCAGGGATAGTACCTAAAACGTTTAGATTGACAGTCTGACACAATACCAACTTTGCAATAAGCGTGACCAGAAAAGGTTTTCAGGCTATTTAAAACTATTGGCAATAATAAGTAAGGACTGAACTTGTATCTCTTGTCTTTCAGGGTAGAATAAATATTGTTTGAATGACAGAAATGAACATTACTTTCATTTTGTTCACCATTTCTCTCTCTAATGTTTGGTAAATGAGACCTAACTGCCCCATGAGTGAAAATTGACCAACATGTCATTTTAGTGCGATAGACAAAGGTCACAGCAGAAATTTTCATTGTTTTATTACGAGGGTCATTTAAAACAAGATAGGTATCTATTTAAGGTAAATTACTATTTACATCCCAAATTTAACAAGACTGACCTCAACCACTTGAACCATATCAAATATTCACTTTGAATAAACGATCCTCGATAATCCATCTTTATAGCTGGAAAAACTTGTTCGGCTAGGGTATTTGATCTTCATATTTCTGGTATTCAATTTTTGGCCTACCTTGTGTACACTTACAGCAGGGCTTGTGTGTTTTAAATTAGAGAGTCATTGACTCCTTTAGCATGGAATTCTGGGGGTCAAGAATGATTTTAAAGGGGCCAAGCAACAAAGAGTAAATCATTAGTTTAATTTTGCAGTTTAGAGGGTCAATTCACCCTTTCTTGTATAGATATGAAGTGAGCATTTAATTGGTAAAACTAAAGACCCTAACAATTTCAATGAGGTATATGAGATATCAAACTAGCCATGGAAGAACAAAAAGGACCCCTGCACATTTTAATACAGTTTAACCATGCATCTACTTGTTGGTGAGTGGAGAACATATACTTGACCAAAACCATTCACTAATTAACCCTTGCAAATTTGAATTAAAATCAAAGTGTTGACAACACTGATTGCACTAGTTGCATGCAAGTTGGTTTTTAATTTGAAACAAGATGTGTTTGTGAAACACGAATGCCCCCGTAACGGCATTTTTTTTCAAAGTTTGACCTTGACAGATGACCTTGACCTTGTCACATGACCTTGACTTTGGTACCAGCGGATGCGGATCATTGAGATCTAACATCACGCCAAATATTAGCTTTGTATCTTGAATAGGATTGAAGATATTGGCAAGGTTAAGTTTTCGGGTTAAGTTTTCGGACGTTTGACCTTGACAGATGACCTTGACCTTGTCACATGACCTTGACATTGGTAGCAGCGGATGGGGATCATTGAGATCTATCATCATGCCAAATATTAGCTTTGTATCTTGAATAGGCTTGAAGATATTGGCAAGGTTAAGTTTTCGGACAGACGGACGGACAGACGGACGGACAGACAGACAGACAGACGGACATGAGTAAAACAATATGCCCCCGATCTATCGATGCGGGGGCATAAAAAACAATCTGAAAGTATAAGTTGTATGATTTTTGAACTTTTCTGATTTAAAAAGGAATAGCAGGTGGTATAGACTAAGATCAGCCTGTAAATTATCTCCTGCCAACGCAAGAATATTCCAGGTGCAGCATAACAAGGGTTTAATTATTGCTAAAAATGTTATTACATCTATGTTCAAATAAACTTTCATCCTCAATACAATGCTTTTGGACCTTTCTTTTGTTGTTAAATATATATATTTTCATTTGCCATTATAAAAGAGTGAAAGATCTGTTTCTTTGAACGAGGTTCAATGCCTTTTTTCACAACCTATCAGACACATTGCAGAGGCTGGAGCACCTACAATGGATATGGTATTTCTCACATCAGTACTACCATTTCATAAAGCTGGCTTTTATAGCGACATGGTAGAGCACTCCCTTTGGGACACAGAGGTCCCATGTTTCGCTGAGTTGAATTCTTTCCAGCTTCTATCCACTTAGTAAGAGACAAGTATGAGAAAGCAATAAGCCACTGCCTGGGATCTTACCCATAAAAACCCATGAATGAAGATTGGGAGTCTGATGTGATATCACAGCACTTTCAGAAACAAAAAAAACATAACTGTAAATCACTGGGGTTCAGATTTTTTTTAACCCTTTCCTGTTTTATAAAATTTTGGACCTATCCAAATTCAAAGTTTTTGCAGACGAAAATTTAAAGTGGATTTAATTGGAAAAGTAACCATTCTGTAGGGTAGAAAATAGTGTGGAAAAGGAAGAAATTGCTTGTCAGAAGCAATTTCTTCTTTTTTCACAATGTTTTCTCAATCATAAAATGACAGGCACATAAAAAGCAGGGATTAAACAGCAAAGGGTTAAGTCATTATTTTTCTTTTATACATTTTTTGTGCTTAATTTCCAAGATTATTATTCAAATTTAGCAGGCTTCATTGTTTAAATGGAAAAAAAAGGATTCTCTAGCTTGTTTTATCATTCATCTTACCAAATCATGCCTCAGTAAATACATGGCTGCTTTAATTAACTCCCTTTATCTAAATATAAACCTAAATATGACTTGGTACTTGACCTTTGGCTGGAGACTTGGTTATTTTATGATCTACTTATACAGATAATAAAATCTCAATCTGTATCTTGTGATCAAATTCTTACAATACAATGGGTCATAGGTTTAAATGGTCATCTTAAATAACAAACAAGGTTCTAAACAAAGGAAAAATCCATTTTTCAATGTATTATAAATTTTGATCCACCTGGCCAAGATCTAGTCATGGGCTAAATTATCAATCAACAGATGGTTTAGGCTTCTGATTGTGATAATCAAAATTTCATAATTGATTAATCACTTTGTAATACATGAATGAAAGGGAAAAAAATACTATTTAAAATTGACTTTAGTTGGTTGAAAATTCTGCACACTAAGATTTCTGGCCATGAGTTTAAAGTATGCTTTAATGTTTAATTATTTGAAAGAGCATCCTGGGATTGCTTCATCAATTCTTAAGAAACAAATTATATGATCAATCATTTTTTGATTTTCCCTTTGTACTAAAATCCAATTATGACTGAAGGAAGTGGACCCGTAATAGATCTGCAATGTTTTGGAAGTAATGAACTTTAACAATGTCAACTAAGGTTTCCTAATGAGTAATGATTTCATTAGGAAACCTGTCAACATTATTAAAGTTCATTACTTCCAAAATGTTGCAGGCATATTATGGGTCTACTACCTAAAACTGATCACCCAATATTATGACCAGATCCTTTACATTACCAAGTCTTGGTTTGGTTTAAAACTATTTATTTTACATCAATTGGGAAACAAGTTTGTACAACTTTTTAGATTAATTGGTCTCGATTCTGCTTCCTGGTAAATACACCACTACTCACTCAATAATTGGGCCAATGACAGAGCCAATATCTAAAGTTGCTCCTGGGAATCAAACTCATGACATTTGGGTTAAGAGGCTGACACTCTTCCTCTAGACCACAGACTCCACCAAGTTTTAGAAATTGTACAATGCAAAAGAAATTTTTATTCATTTCTAATGAAATCCTTACCATTAACCTAAATATAAAGAAAAAGAATGCAAGTTTTAGACAAGGCACCTCATACCAAGTCATGTCAAAATTCTAGTAACCAGCTTGATATTTAGACCTCATATACAAGATGACAATAATATCAAAGGGTATTACATAGCAAAAACATGAATTATGACTTAACCTTGTCTAGTCTCCATTATCATTGCAAAGTATACTTCTATATTAACCCTTTTCATGCTGAACCCGAAATATTCTTGCTTTAGCAGGTGGAATAGACAAAGATCAGTCTGCACATATGTGCAGTCTGTTTTTAGTCTTTACCACCTGTTTTTTCCCATTTCAAGAAAGCCTTGTTCTTGAAATTAATTTATTAATTTTCAAAAGGAAATATTTCCCTACACCTTTGGAATCCAGGGCTTTCAGTACTTTGATATGTTTGCAATTTTTTAAGAGGATTTTAATTCAGCATGACAAGGGTTAAAAGTCAAATTTTTGCCTTGACCTCAGACCTTGGAAGTAAACTTACAAGTAAATAGAAAAGAAAAGCAAATTAACTTGCTAAATCTTTACAACCATTGTCACATTGCTTTCAAAAAGTCAGATATATTTCAATATTTGTGCAAAAGTGACCTTGACCACTAACCTTGACCTACAATTCATCAAGGATTAGTGTTATAAATTACATTCCAAATCAAATTGGCCCCTGGTTAACAATCACATGTCAGCAGTTTAATGAATATCCATCCATTAGAGGTTTCATCATTGCAAATTATATGCAAGATAAAGCATTAGCACATGTGGTGTTACTGTTGGTAAGTACTGTTTATGACCAGACAGCTTAAAACAACCATTGTAGTCCCTGATTAAATTGCTCCTTCAAGGATCAAGGTCTACAAAGTGTGCCAGTCACTATGCCCCATTTGGAAGCAAAATACAAATTTCAATTCAACTCTTTAGAATTTTAGAACAATTATGTAAGGAATGTTGTGAAATTGACAAGGTGAATGATTTTGGAAAGTTTGAGTGATTGGAGTGAGTACCTTGAAAGCAATGAATGGAGGGCTGATCAATTGATAACGAATAGTTTTAATCCTTGTGAATGTCAATTCCATGATATTACTAACTTTAATATGTACTCTCATTTGGTTGTAAGAAATGTAAGGGTAATTATGGTAATGAAATACTTACAAATGAAATCACAGCAGCTAATAATAAAATCTTCACTAATAAATCGTCAAATTGTTCTAAGATAAGTTCCCATAGAGGCTTACCTGAAATAGAAAAAAACAGAATACCATATTTCTCTTAATATACACTCCCAGGTGCATGTCGTATTGCGATGCAATACAGGAGTCCCCCACCGGATAACAAAAAATCCTCTCTTATGATATATCTCGTACTTACTAGATCTATAACTGTAAAAGTTTAAAGTTGCTAGCACTTATAGTTTAGGAGATATGATCCAGACAAAAATGTAAGGGTAAAAACAACAAAGGGCAATAACTCAAAAAGTGGGCAGGGCAGAATAACAGTTCTTGAACGTGACACTTGTCCTCAATAAGATCTATAAGTGTACATAGTTTGAAGTTGCTAGCACTTATAGTTTAGGAGATATGATCTGGACAAGAATGTAAAGGTAAAAACAACAAAGGGCAATAACTCAAAAAGTGGGTGTGGCAGAGTTATGGATCTTGAACATGACACTTTGCCTCAATGAGATCTATAAGTGTACAAAGTTTGAAGTTGCTAGCACACATAGTTTAGGAGATATGTTCTGGACTAGAATGTAAGTGTAAAAACAACAAAGGGCAATAACTCAAAAAATGGGCGTGGCAGAGTAACGGTTCTTGAACATGACACTTCTCCTCCATGAGATCTATAAGTGTACAAAGTTTGAAGTTGCTAGCACACATAGTTTAGGAGATATGTTCCGGACAAGAATGTAAGGGTAAAAACAACAAAGGGCAATAACTCAAAAGGTGGACATGGCAGAGTAACAGTTCTTGTACATGACACTTGTCCTCGATAAGATCTATCAGTGTACAAAGTTTGAAGTTGCTAGCACTTATGGTTTAGGAGATATGATCCAGACAAAAATGTAAGGGTAAAAACAACAAAGGGCAATAACTCAAAAAGTGGGCAGGGCAGAATAACAGTTCTTGAACGTGACACTTGTCCTCAATAAGATCTATAAGTGTACATAGTTTGAAGTTGCTAGCACTTATAGTTTAGGAGATATGATCTGGACAAGAATGTAAAGGTAAAAACAACAAAGGGCAATAACTCAAAAAGTGGGTGTGGCAGAGTTATGGATCTTGAACATGACACTTTGCCTCAATGAGATCTATAAGTGTACAAAGTTTGAAGTTGCTAGCACACATAGTTTAGGAGATATGTTCTGGACTAGAATGTAAGTGTAAAAACAACAAAGGGCAATAACTCAAAAAATGGGCGTGGCAGAGTAACGGTTCTTGAACATGACACTTCTCCTCCATGAGATCTATAAGTGTACAAAGTTTGAAGTTGCTAGCACACATAGTTTAGGAGATATGTTCCGGACAAGAATGTAAGGGTAAAAACAACAAAGGGCAATAACTCAAAAAGTGGGTGTGGCAGTGTAACGGTTCTTGAAAATGACACTTCTTCTCAATGAGATCTATAAGTGTACCAAGTTTGAAGTTGCTTGCACATATGATTTAGAAGATATAGCCCGGACAAAAGCGTTACGGACAGATGGACAGACGGACAGACAGACGGACGGACGGACAGACGGAATCGAGCAAACCTATAGTCCCCCAACCGGTAACCGGTGGGGGACTAATAAAGTGACCTATGAAATATTACCTTGACCTTGACTGATAGTCCTTACTTTGAAATCAACTGAAAGGTGTCGTCATAAGCAAAACTTTATCACCTACTATTGCAAAGTAATGGCCATTGTTAAAGTTTTAATTTTACACTTATTTGGCCTTGAAAATGACCTTGACCTTGAATGATGACCATAAAGTAGGTACCTACAGAAAGATCTTATCACAAGCAAGCACATGTGAAATATGAAAGGCTATACCACTTACCAATCAAAAGTTATAGCCAACATTTAAGTTTTAATAATTGCAATCTAATATAATAAAGAATTTTGATTGGTTTAAATCGCATCACGTGGGGAAATCCATTGCACTTTATTTCTGTATAAAATGCAATAGGTCTTTCGGGAAACCCCCGATCTTCGATCTGCATTTCCTGTGTTGTAGGAACTCGAAAACACCTCGTTTCCCTTCCATATCGTAATATTGCTATTTAATATATTAGAAATTAAGATATTTCGAAAGAATTTATGAATAAAAGTATGCAGCTTAGATTCTGAGTCGATGTTTACAGTGAGTCGACGAAGACCACCAAGCAACCCTCTCAGCTTAGCCTGATCACGATAGTTTCGGTTTAAATGTGGAATAACTTGTCAAAATTATGTTTTGATCATAAGTACCTCTACGAATGTCAAATTGTCGTTTATTTGTGAACCATTTGATTAACTTTATGCCGTTTAACTTCGATAGAGATAAAAGAAATACACGATCTAAAAATAGATTGTGTAATACGCGCAGAAAGTAGACTCGAAACTTTAATGTTTAGCCGAGTATTTTAATAGTTTCTTAGACCAAGAGGATTGCAATTATAAGGGCCGAGTGTCTTTTTCACAGCGTTTATTGGGGTATAAAGTGCAATTGCCTTAGCACATGGCTTAAACATAACGCCCTACGGGCGTTATTTGCCATGTGCTAAGGCAATTGCACTTTATACCCCAATAAACGCAGTGAAAAAGACACTCATCCCTATAAGGGGACAAATAGACAAACAGTAAAACAAACTAACAGACAAACACACAGGGCAAAAAACAATATGCTCCTGATCAATGTGGGGGCATAAGAAGTTTTCATGAAGTGGCCATTTTTTCACACAAAATTAGAAGAAATAAGGTTTTAGTAATAAGTATGATTGGTCAAAATTGAAAGAAGTATCAGCCACAGTTCAAGGTTGACGAAAATTGATTTAAGCCAACAAGGCACAGACTTTTAATCATTAACAATGAGGTCCTAGACCGTCCTAGTCAGGAGTTTCCCTCCTCTTTCAAGACTTGGGGTCATTTTGTTATATGAGAATCTCTTTCAAATTAGATAAAGGTTGTAAAAAATATTCTTGAGGTGATAGCTAGTAAATTGGGGGTCCACAGTCAAAAGTACATGGATAACCTGACCATAGGTTTTATCCCCAGTCATATTGAGTATTCTTTTGAACATATTTTTCAAACATACAGGTGGATTACCATAAACCTAGGTTGAGGCTCAGAAAGGATGATGTACAGGGATTGTGTTTAACCAGGGTTTTGACCCTCAAAAATCCAAACATATCCAATTTTAACTCTTAGAAATGGGTCATTTTGACCCCCTTGAGAGAAAATTCAAAGGGTCAAAAATGGATTTAATTTATCACTCAAAATTCCTATGGTGAATCTTATATACTATTTTAAATTCTACTCACCCCTTATATCAAAACAAGAAAAGGTCAATTCACAATGAAACCTGTAAAATTCTACTCACAATATGCCTTTTCTTTTGTTTTGACCCTCATTAAAAAGTGTTAATCCCTAGAATTTCATGGTTAAGTGGCTTATGATTCCTCAATTTCAAACACTTGCACGAGCTCTTCTGTAGAAGCTGCTACCACTGGTGTAAGAAATTTCAGGAATTCATGGTTAAATGCACCAGCAAATCAGTTTTGTTATATCCTGAGATCCATACCTAAACAAGATGTGTTTGTGAAACACGAATGCCCCCGTAACAGCATTTTTTTTCAAAGTTTGACCTTGACAGATGACCTTGACCTTGTCATATAACCTTGACTTTGGTACCAGCAGATGCGGATCATTGAGATCTATCATCATGCCAAATATGAGCCTTGTATCTTGAATAGGCTTGAAGATATTGGCAATGATAAGTTTTTTGGTTAACTTTTTGAGTTATTTGACCTTGACAGATGACCTTGACCTTGTCACATGACCTTGACTTTGGTACCAGAGGATGCGGATCATTGAGATCTATTCAGCCAAATATTAGCCTTGTATCTTGAATAGGCTTGAAGATATTGGCAATGTTAAGTTTTTTGGTTAACTTTTGCAGACAGACGGACGGACAGACGGATGGACGGACAGACAGACGGACAGACAGACAACGGTAAAACAATATGCCCCTGATCTATCGATGCGGGGGCATAAATATTATCTTCATCTCCAGAAGCATCAGATGCAACTAATGCCTCAGTGTAAAACAGGTGTAACATCCCATAAACATATAGGCAGCTACAACTTTTTTGTGCTGAGCCATCCATTATTGTTCTTTTAAAGACTCCTTAATTTGAATTTATAGGTGTATTTTCAAAACTGAGCTCTGACGTAGGCGTTGAGTCCATTACCACAGGTTTATCGGGTATATTCAAAAAGCATATGAAACATTTGTAAGATAATTTGTATCTTTTTTAGGTATTGCGTAAACTTGTTTTATCTATTTTGAAAGAATAGCACGGGAATTTAACCATTTTAAGTAGATTTCAGGGCTCACCGTGCAAAATCTACCTATACAAAACATCATATAATATACAGACAATGACTGGATGCTGTTGTTTTGCATAACATGGCATGGCTTGATGCCAATAGAGAGTTATGAAAACAGAGAAAGGCCTTTCAACTATCATCTTTATTGCCACAAGCTTGATTGGTTTCTATGTTTAACCAGATTGTGAGACACATTAAAAGATCTATTTCACCCCTTTGTCATAATTAGGATTCAGTATTTCTATATTTTTCATTAAAGAGAGGAAGAGTAGTTTTTTATGAAACTAAAAACTAATACTGTATGAATATGCAAAGTTTTTAGTTTCATACCTTGATGAAATCACATACATACTCTCTTCATATTTTATAATTAAATCTCTGGAAGCAAAAGAATATAAATATTTACCCTCAAATACATGGAATGTTTATAGGACCACTTTCTGTGGAGGCTTGCAAAAAAAAAGTGCATAATCAAAATTGCTTTCATTTAATATTGAAACCTATTTTTCAGCCAATCAGAATGCATGAATCTTGGTGAACACAATTAGAATTAAACCATTTCAATATCAATGAAAAATCGCACAGGCAATTGTTTCATAATTGAAGAAATCCCAAATTTGATCCCAGGACCATGATACAACCTAGATCCACTTGATGATGATTCATACCAAACATTTGCAGGGCTTGTTTTTGACCCTTAAACCAGGGTTTTGACCCCCTTACATATGAAAATATCCTATTTTGACCCATAAAATTTTCTATCAAGGAGTCATTTTGGTCCCTTTCATTTTCAAAATTGCATCTTGCTTCTTCTGCAAATTGTAAATATATTAGAATAATTAGTCTCCTTCATATTTTTATGAGAGATCATATAAAATATGAATCTCTTGTAAAGATATGAAGGAGAAATCTAAAGAAATCAATCAGCATTAACAGGAAATAGTTACTTTTATCCCCTTGTTTTATTGTTTTGACCCCTACAACAGTAATTTTCATACCTAGAAATTCAGTGTCAAGGAATCAATGACTCTTGATTTCGAAAAGCTAGCACAAGTCCCAATTTGTTCTTCATTCTACATTCAATAGTATCACTATGTCCCTCGGTGGAGCCAAAATATGACCCCAGGGGCATTATATTGACAAACTTAATAAAGGTCCCCAAGATAATGCTTCACACTTGTGACTTATTGCGAAAGCTATCTATCCTATGGTTTCAAAAGAGCTTTTTAAAGAATTTCTAGCTTTCTGCTTGAATGTTGCTGTGGCACTTGGGACAACTTTGGCAAACCTTGACCAAAGGAACATTCTTGCCAAGTTTCATCAAGATGGGCCCACTGGTTTGGGCTTGGTAACAGGAAAAGATGTTTTAAGTAATTGTAAGTGAAGGATGACAGAAATTAGATGTCATCAGACATCAGATGATCACAATACCTCAAATTGAGCACTCTGAGCTAACTAAAGGTGAGCTATTTCTGAAACAGTGCATTGACAATGTGACCAATAAAGAAGTTCAAATTTTACACATATTTGACATTGAAAATGACCTTGAATATGGCTAATGGGCTTGAATTTAGTACTAACTGAAGGCTCTTGTCACAAGCAATACACATGTGAACTGAAATATGAAGTCACCAGCACCCAAGAAAAGAGGGGGTAATGACTTTCTAAATGTTGTTTCTTATCCAATCCCTATATTGTGGATACTCAGTGGAATAGTCTTGCTGAGACTATTCCAATGAGTACCCACAAAATAGAATTTGATTGACAGATTTTGGATTTTTTCCATTTGAATGCAAAATCACTCCCTGCACCTGGGACACAGGGTAACTAATTAACCCTTTGCTGTTTAATCCCGGATTTTTACGTGCCTGTGATTTTATGATTGAGAAAACATTGTGAAAAAAGGAGAAATTGCTTCTGAAAGCAATTTCTTCTTTTTCCACACTATTTTCTACCCTACTGAATGGTTTTTTTTCATATTAAATCCACTTTAAATTTTCGTCTGCAAAACCTTTGAATTAGGACAGGTTTAAAATTTTGTAAAACAGGAAAGGGTTAATACCAGGATGCAACTGCTGTATGTTTTGATTATTTAACAGATTGTAGTCATTTACTGATGGCAATCTTTGTCTTTAGGGTAAATTTATGTCAACAAGAACAGACTTAAAAAGTTTTTTACCCCTTCAATTCCCCTCTGTTTCTCTTTAAGCCATGTTCTGAAAAATTATCAGATTGGAATTTTATCAATGTTTTCTGTTGATCCGAATAAACTAATCATTTCCATATTCAAAAACGGGCCATTTTTTTTCTGAAATTGTCCCATTCAATCGTTTCTATGGAATTGAAGTTGTGATGTCGAAATCACTTCAATCCTCCCACTATTTCATAATTCATTTTGCTCTGTATTTTAGACCGTTCCATTAAAAATTTTTGTTTACGCGCTTTGGTAGTTATACATTTTAATCCATTCTGTTTTTCTGTTATTCCTTCATTCATGTGTTACAGTCTTAACCTGGTTCATAAGGGCCAGATTGGCATCAGCTTCAAGCAATTTAACAAATTTTGATTGCTATAGCTGGATGCTTAAAAGACTTTTTCTACTGTGTTCTACCATCCTTATGTAGTGATCAACAGTGGGTAGACTCACAAACAGGTACACATTAAGCTCTGTAGGTATAGCGCTGGTAGTGTTCCAGTGGGAAGTGGGACCCATGCCAGGCACAACTTTTTCGTCCCATAGTTTGATGGTGTCAAAATGTAACATAAAATGCTGGGTTGTGTCATTTGGGGGCAATATGGGACTGCTAAAAGGGGGAGGCGTACAGTGATTGACAGTCTGTAGACTCTTATCACATCCAGGGGCCTGATTAGCTCACTTGGTAGCCTAGGTCCCTGTTTGTACCCTATACAGAAATGAATTGAACCATGTCCATGACTGAATGTATTGTAATTAATCTAGCTGATTTTCATCTATGCTGTCAAACACAGGGCAGCAATTCTGATTCAATTTTCTGGAATTTGTAAAATTACTTTGGATCCATCAACAATGACCTATTTTCCTTGTCGATTTGACTAGATCATAAAAGACCGAGGTCATGCATGGAAAACAAATTGAAATTTGTAAGATGCAATTTTGTTTGATGCTTCTGTCAGAACTTTTCTATTGCTAAGTTGTTGCATTCCCAAACCGGAAGTTTAGACTCGTCCATGTTTTATCGGCAACACTTGACATCTGACACGACAATGACAATCAATTTTAAAACTAAATAAAACAACTCACCCTCCTCAGCCGGCAATTCTGAAAATAGAAAAGGAAAACATTTAGTTGTGAATTATTGATACATTTAAACCAATACATGTTAAATCTTAATAACTATTAACAAATTGATTTATGCAACATTGTTTTCATGTGGACCACACATGTACACGTCAACCGTCTGCTTCGACAATTCAAAATATTTTTAATTCTTTTAATTACTTAAAAAAATACCCACCGTTGGGTCCGTATTTTTCTCGTGACCTTTTGATTTGATCCTCGGTAAGTCCACCTTCTTCATCACTGCCAAAATATGCACAAACTTCTTCCACTGATTTGCAATGCGCTTGCTCCATTTTTGAAATGGAGAAAATAATCCACAAATCAAATCACTGTTAAAACATAGAACACACCACTATATTTTGGACCCCCTGCACTACCCGACCCCCTGGGTAGTTCAATTCCAGTAAGAAACGAAAGTTAAGACAGAAGGATCCTTTGAGAGCTTAGATTTTCCAACACGCTCTCAAACGAACAGAACGGTGTTCACTCTGTAGTATTACCGTGTATGGTTTGGGCTACCCCACTTTCGCGGAGGGGTGTGGAAAATTTACGATGGATAAAAAAACAGTTTATTTTTTATTTTTGTCTACCACGTCGAATTCTAACAGTAGATTAATATGTAATTTTTAATACGATTTCATCAGAATGTCGTATTTAAAGTGTTTCTCAAAATATCGACCCGAGTAAGTCGCTTGTCACAACTACAACAAAAGTTGGGAATGTGGTACATGCTGATTGGTTGAAAGGTGACCTCCTTTTGGCGTGACGTCAACTATTCTACCTGGTTGTCTGCATTCACTAGCAAGCTTTAACGCGAAGCCGAGATCAAAGTACAACGTGGGGAAATACATCGGTATTTATTAATAGATATGATGCTGGGACATGAAAAATGGGGAAACTTGTATAAGCATCGACATGCAGGTTTTTGCCTATCTTTACGAGTATTTATGTTCAAAATTGGTTCAACCCATTTCACATAGCTTCAACAATACTATATTGTGATGCTTTCCAGTTTTTTTCTTGTTTTATTTTTGTAAATCTCTCTTAGGAAGCTTAGGCCTACCTGCCGTGTAAAAAGTCAAGATACGAAAAAAACGATGAATAAAAGAAATCATACACAAATTCCAAAGAAATATTAATAAACATCTACTTCATAACAAATTCGCATAATCAAATATCACTACTGTAAACTCCCTTTAAAAGCTTATATTTACTTTAATTCATATATGTTTTTACCCGCTTTTCACGTGCACTTGGGAGCAAAGCGAAGTTAAATTTACAAACAGTTTGCACCGCTTTGACATCCTGAACGCAGGCCGGATGTTTAATCTGCTGTACTACGACTATATTTAGTGCCTAGCATGTAGTTTAACCATTTTAAGCAGGAAAGCAACAATCCATATCCTGACAAGCCTCCGTATGATAGTACTCTGATCAAGCGGAGGTCAGTTTACAAAAAGAAGAAGTATCAAGGCTATTAAAGGAGGATTCGACGAACAATTTAAAATACGGCGGCTATCTTCGGCAGCAATCCAACAGCGTTCCAGTTTTGAGCTCCTCTAGCCGAAGGCCACTGGGTCTATTGTCATGGCGCCGTGTCCGTTGTGCGTCCGTCCATCCGATCGTAAGTTTTTTCTTTAAAGATATTCTCCTCAGAAACTACTTGGTGGATTTAAACCAAACCCCACAGGAATGATCCTTGTTTTTTACTGCTACCCGCCGCCATGTCGCGGGTTCGATTCCCGACGGCGACAGCCATCCTTTCCGACTATTTGTCTTTCAACGATGGGTTGATAATCGTAGACCTAGATGTTAGATAGCAGTAAGGGGATCCAATAGGAAATGGTGTTAGGGTATAACTGGTATGAGAATTACTAGGAACCCATTGTTAGGTTCTCTAGCCGCCGCGGTATAACTGAAAGATTGTTGAAAGCGGCATTTAACCCCATTGAAACCCCAAAAAATACTTCTTGTTTATGAGATACAAGCTTTTATTTGTTGTCGGATTATTGATTATCATAAGAACATTAGTAATGTATTGCTATTGGCCATCCTAAAATTTTCTGAATATTTTGCATTTTCGTATAATCTAACTTTTCAAGTTATAAAGAGCATGCATGAAAAAATTCATAAGTAACTACATGTATATTAAATTAGTGGAGCCATAATAGTTCCGAAATGTTTCGGAAGTCATGTACTTGAGCTGTGGTAACCGAGGTTTCATAATGATTTCATTAGGAAACCTCGGTTAACATTGTGAAAGATCATGAGTTCCGAACGGTTGCGGAACTATAACGGATCCGCTACCTTAAAGGCCCAACTGAAGGATCTGTCGATAACTCTGAAACCTTATCTTGGTTTTTGTTTTGCCCCTTACCGACACCGAAATTGATACATTTTCCCAACTTTATCAGCCGTATTTCCCCGAAATTTCAGAGGCCCTCGGTCCAAAATCCCCGATTCACGTAAATCGCGTTCAAAGGTACTCTACATAGTAAAAGGTGGAATCACGAGAATTAGTAAAAAAAAGAGGGCAATATTGGCCCTAAAACGCTTACCTGAATTTATTGGCCCATTGCATCTCACCCAAGTAACTTTCATGCAAAGTTTCGTTCATATTTGCTTAGTTGTTGAAAATGAGATTTTATTCAAATAATTCAAAGTGAAATAGACCCTGCCAATTGGTTATTGAGGAGAAGATGCTGAAAGAAATATTCTGGCAAAGTTTCATCGAAATCAACCGAGTGGTTCAGGAGAATAAGTTTTAAAGATTGTGGACGACGGACGACGGACTCGGGCCGGTCATAAAAGCTCAGGTAAGCTAAAATAAGTACAGTGGCTAAAAACCCACAAAAATGAAAAATCATTTTTTTATACAGTCGAAAGATTTAGAGTAGGACCCGAAATTAAAAATTTTTCGTTTCCAACCTCAGACTGAAATAACTGGAAATTCCGGTCTCTTTATCGAGAAATACCGTCACGAGCAACGTTATTGCTGATGCACATCTCCAATGCCGTGGCGTGACGGATATATATATATTTCTTTAATGCTTTTCGATGGTTTATCGAAAAATAACGGTAGATTATCACTTGATAATCTCACCGCAAAAGCAGTGAAATTATCAAAAACTTATGCCCTGCTTTTTACATTTCATTCTATCTGACAACATCTATGCGGGGCGAAATAAGTGACGTCACAAAGAACGTGGCGTAGCAATCAAGCGCAAAATGACGCACTTTGCGTAAATATGTCCTAGAAAGTTCACATTTTGTCTCATTTTTGCAATAAATGATGCATGGAAGATAGTGTAAATGGTGATGCATGGAAGATAGTGTCAATGATGATGCGTGGAAGATAGTGTAAATGGTGATGCGTTGGGAAAGAGTCAGTGGTAGTGCGTAGGGATAGTGTCAGTGGTGATGCGTGGGATAGTGTCAGCAATGATGCGTTGGGAAAGTGTCAGTGGTAGTGCGTAGGGATAGTGTCAGTGGTGATGCGTGGGATAGTGTCAGCAGTGATGCGTTGGGAAAGTGTCAGTGGTAGTGCGTAGGGATAGTGTCAGTGGTGATGCGTGGGGATCGTGTCATTTGAGATGCGTCGGGATAGTGTCAGTGGTGATGCATTGGGATAATGTCAGTGGTAATGCGTCGTGAAAATGTCATTTGAGATGCGTTGGGATAGTGTCAGTGGTGATGCGTCGGGAAAGTGTCATTTGAGATGCGTTGGGATAGTGTCAGTGGTGATGCGTCGGGATAGTGTCAGTGGTGATGCGTCGGGAAAGTGTCATTTGAGATGCGTTTTTTTGGGATAGTGTCAGTGGTGATGCGTCGGGATAGCGTCAGTGGTGATGCGTGGGGAAAGTGTCAGTGGTGATGTGTGGGGATAGTGTCAGTGGTGATGCATCGGGGGTAGTGATAATGGTAAAACCTGCTGGATAGTGTCAGTTGTTATGCCCGGAGGATAGTGTCAGCGCTGATATTTGGAGGATAGTGTCAGTGGTAATGCGTGGAGGTTGGTTTAAAAGGCAATGTACGGGCGGTAGTGTCATCGCTGATGCGTAGGGAATAGTATCAGCGGTAATGCGTGGAGGATATTGTCAATAGTATAGCATGGATGTTGATTTCGTGGTTATATTTCTTTCTCTATCTCTCTTTTGATGTTGTTTTAACGCCAGTTTAACGCCACTTTGAACATAGTTGCGGTTATATGGCGGTGGCTGATAAACCTACCTATGATTTACTTTCGTTTTTCTAATACCAAAGCAACATCAACATTTTAGTCTGAGCAAACAGCTGCCCATCCAAATTAAAAGTCCCACTGATAATACAACCATTGATGGGAGACAAGTGTCTGGTGTCACATTGACTTTCGCCAAATATAGGATGAAAGTTGGCCAAACCGGGTTTTGAGTCGCGACCCAAGGGTTGGCAGTCCAATGCGTTACTGACGAACTAGACAGGATCAAAATATAATAAAGCGCAATGAAAATGCACCACCCAAAACTATTGCATACACTGTCCTATATTATAATATTTTCAATCGTCTCCTTTTTAATCGCCTTTCAACCTATAAAGGAGCATGTAGACATTGCATGTCTTAACATCAAGCATAGGACGTCGTTGTTTGTTAGGTGGTCATTAAAAAGCCCCTTTGGCTTGCTCATTAAATTGTATTTTTGAAACAAGTTTTAAATTGCATAATTACATTTGTTGTAAGCAATAAGCAGTAAAGTGGTCACGACCTAAGAATGATATAGGATTAACTAAAGACAGTACGTATTTTTTCATTAAAATCAAAGAATCGTAAATAACCTTTTGGTACTCGTATTTTCGAGTGATTTGACCTCCAAGAGACATGTGTAGGTCTATCAGGGACGCGGAAGGTACGTTATAGACATAGAAATTAATGCGCGTTAGCCTATGCACGAATCAATTGTCTAGACTATGGCAACCGTTCCACAAAGTGAAAGCCAGTATTTTGTACTAAGTAAGAGGTTATGTTACCAAAAATCGAACGACAGAAAGGATTTGCAAACCTACTTTGCAGATATAAGATTAATGATTTTCAACTCAAGTTTTTTCTTAAGTCAAAGGTTCCATAACCTTTGACCGTTTCTGAGCTTACTCTAACATTATAGTGTAGTAAATGGTCCATTACAAATTTATTTAGATTGGTAATATTCATGTCTAAAGTTTTGGTACATTGATTAAATATACGAGAAAAAAATTCATGTGGTGCGTTTTCATTGCTCGTGAGTATATAAGCTGTCTTGTAGACAATGCAATATGTTGTCTTACACCAAATAATAACAGAAATTTCTAGGAAATAAAGGAAATTATCTTGAAAACTGATAATAACGACACGAAAAACTCTCGTAAAGTGATTAGTTGTGTCGTTTTGTTTGAAATCAACCCTGCGTTCCGGATAACAATGAGTTCTGAGAGCCAGTCTTGTAACAGTCATTATAACATGACCTACGTCGCGGAAGTGAAATAACCTCGTTGAATATTTTTGATATTACACGGGTGTTATTACACTAGTGGAATAACTATGCAAATGATGTAAAAGCGAATGGCAACGCTATCTTGTAACCGCGAAAATGACGTCATAATTTATTTATTTTGACGCCAGTTTTAAACGGCGTTATAAGTTTCGCGGAAAACTAAAATGTTGAATTTTAAGAATTTTGACGATTTTTCGCAAAATTTCGCGTCATATTATAAATAGAATATCAAATTTGTGCTCATAAAATACCGAATTTATTAAATTTGTCATCTTAAACAGATAAAAACGAGACTGCTCCGAGTTTTTATCAGTTTATAGAAGACTCGTTTAATAAATTCGGTATTCAATTACCACTCATTGAATATTCTCTATATAGATATGGCATTTATACAGAGTAGTAATATATCGGCACTCGGGAGCAACAGCTTATATTTTTAAGTTGTGGACCCGTAAAAGTTACTCAACTTTTCGAAAGTAATGAACTTTAACAATGTTTTGGTTTCCTAATGACACACATGCCCTGCAGGATTGCGATCGGAAGAGAAGACAATACAAGGAAGCGGATTAACATAATAGACTCTTAGAAAAACCTAAATCGACATTGCAAAATGCGGTCGAGCGTCGATCTGTTGAAATACGTCAATCTTAACGCGTTTAACTGAGAACGAACAAACAAATGGCCTCAAGATGTTCTCAACATGTTTCGTTGAAAAATACCATCGGCCAAAACGAGATTTCTGTTTTATGTCTCCATGAAATGCCGTTATACTCCCACCACCCAACGCCTGGCCACCACAACAAACGCATGACAACAAACGATTTTATTCGGTAAAAGATGTTGAAAATACATGATAAAATGTAATAATACATGTCGATAAAAATACACATCACAGTATGTTACATAAATCATGTCTGCCACCACCAAACCTGGGTCAACGCAAAAAAGAGATCTTGATCTCTTATTTCCATTGCGGACCCCTGCTTGGATATGGCTGACATAGAGAGGCATAGTGCCGAATATGACAAAATTACCACAGTTTAACTGAGCGTTACTTAAAAAATTGCAATATATCACAGGCTGTACAAATTGTTATCACAAGGACTCAAGAAGATGTTTGTGGACATTTTTTCTTAAACAAAGCGATAGAATTTGCATTTTTAATTGTCGTTGGTAAGCGTTTCCAAAGGCAGCAGCCCATGTAAGAAAATGACTTCCTTCCATGGGTCCCAGCCCTTGGAACAGCAAAGCAACCGTTCCTGCTAAATCTAGTGCCATATGAATGGGACGTGGCTGCTTCTACAAACTATTCCATAGGAGCTGTTCCGTTTTTTTTCTTGAAAACATGTATTGGGGCAATTTCTTCTACTCTTTTACTAACTGGAAGCCAATTTAAAGTTTTATAATGTGTATCAAGGATACGTGAACGGTGGTTCAAATCTAAAACGAATTTTATCAGATTGTTTTGTAGTACCTGTAGTTTGTCGGTCCATTTTTTGTTTAAACTGAAATACCATAAGACACAAGTATAGTCAAAATAACACTGAATTAAGGAAGAAACTAATAATTTTCTAGTATGAAGTGTGATAAATTTGTTCTTTCGATAAAGAAACTTCAGCCTAGCAGTTGCCTTCTGCAATAAAGAACTTGCCATATTTTCACCAGATAAACTTTGATCAAGAATTGCACCAAGGTATTTCACAAAAGAGGTAGAATTGGTAGTACTCCCATCACATACAACATTTATTTTACTATTTGATTTCAACGTTTGCTTCGAGCCAAAAAGAATGGATTCAGTTTTCCCTAAGTGTAAAGACAATTTGTTATCGACGAGCCAGGATCTTACTTTATTAAGGTCATCAGACAACGCCCTTTCAACACATGACCTGTCTTTATCTGAAACTAAGATAGCCGAGTCATTTGCATAAAGAAGAAGTTTGTTTTTTTTACAACTGCAGACATATCATTCACATATATTAAAAATAAGAGAGGACCAAGGATAGACCCTTGTGGTACACCACAAGATATACTTTCGAATGAAGACTGAGTTTTGTTAATATCAACTCACTGCTTCCTGTCAGTAAGATAAGACATAAACCAATTAACAATATCATTACCAAATCCAATTTCTTCTAGTTTCATGATAAGAATGGAGTGGTCAACTGTATCAAAAGCCTTTTGTAGGTCTAGTAAGACCATTCCCACAAAATGACCTTTATCCACCTGCTGTCTAACGAAATTTGAAAGATGAATAAGACAGGTGTCTATTGAAAACCCCTTCCTGATGCCAAACTGAAGCTCATACAATAAATTTTTATCACTTAAATATGATTCTATTTGATCAAAAACAATTCGCTCAAATATTTTAGAGACAACTCTTAAAATTGATACAGGTCGATAATTTCCCACATCAGTCTTATCATTCTTTTTAAACACAACTCTGCAATGATAGATGAGCAGTCAAGAATAAAACGTGCAGGGATCCCATCCTATCCAGTAGATTTGTCTGCATGTAATTTGTTAAAATACCTTAAAATAGTATGTTCATTGACTAAAGAAAATGAATAATTGCTTTTCGTTACACCCTTTTCAGAATAAAAATTATTCACAAACTTCCTACCAAATTTTAAAGAAGGAAGAGGTAAGTTAGACACAAGCTTCTCTGCTACAGTCGTGAAAAACCGTTAAAACTATAAGCTACTTTCTGACTATCAAAACACAGACTGCCATCTAAATTTAGTGCAATACTATCACATGAGGATGAACAATTTTTCTTAGATGGCATTCCCAGGTTTTTCAGATATTTCCAAAGTGTTTTTGAATTTTTTATATTGATTACAAGAATCATTAAAATAATTTTTCTTTATCTTGAATATAGAATATTGAGCTTTATTCCTTAAATTTTTGTAATTGTCATAATTCGAATCAGTTCTATTATTTTTGTATGCTGACTATGCCTGACCATGACGTTCACATTGACACCTTCGACCATATAGAGATAAGTTTTGTATCTTCTGTGAATAGAACACTTAATTTCGTTTACTTTATCTCCAATACAAATAAAAGTACAATAATAAACATTATCTTGTTGACGGTCTGGCGTTGAAGCGTTCTCCCGGAAAGCTTTATCAGCGCGTAACACGACCTGTTTCTAAACAATGACGTATAGTAGATGCGCACATGCATCCCATTTGACGTCCTTATGTACCCCGTGCCGTCTTCGACATTGGATTATTTGACCATCAGTTCATCTTGACGTCACCTTTTCGTTTCATGGGCGTGGCCTATTTTTTTTTGTGACAACGGGCAAGTTGCGTTGTTACAATTTTTCTTTTATCTTTTTTATTGCTGAGGGCAGCCTATTCGGCCTACAGTTTGAAGAAAAGACAATCCTGCTTCGACCATATACTGAATAGCCAATGACGTCGTACGTTAGTCAAACGTCTCATTTGCGCAAAACTTTCAAGAATTTAAGTGTCGGCGTAATTACTGGCTATCATATTCCATAGACAATTTGTGATAACTTTTGCATACACGTCATTAACGTAAGAATTTCCCAATTTGCCCGTGACGTATTGTGTCAATAATGAAAACACTATGTTAATTTGTGCATACACATTCATACCTAGTAAATATATCGTACATAGTATTTTGTATGAGACATTACTACTCGAAAGATGCAAGGGTATTTTGGTTGGTAACTTTCTTTTAAAGCTAAGTGTACAAAGCTATTCTGTGAGCTTCCAAATAAAGTACATGTGTAGTTAAAAAAATAATCGTTTTCATTATGGATAGTACACATATACCTTACTTTTTTTGCTTCATACCATTAAATCATAAGATAAGAAAAGAGTATACGTTTATTTCATGGAGATTTGAAACCAAAAACCGTATAAAATACTCACAGATACATACATTATGATAAGGTTTTAAGTTTCATAGTCTCATGAATTCAACAAATACCATTTCCATCTCTTAAATAGAAGAAGCTATTTGAAGCAATGAACGTTGGTTTTTTTTAGATAATACATGAAATATTAAATATTAAGCGTTTAGTAGATGAGTGTTTTACTACTCTGCGTTCAGGATGAAAACGTAAGCGAAGCACTTTCGAAATAATACCTCGCTTTGCACGTATGAGCACGCGAAAAACGGGTTATCATCTCAAAGCGCTGGCGAAACGCTTTTACATCCTGAACGCAGGGCTGGTAAAGGTTTTATTACGGAACATGTTTCTAATGTTCTTGGATTCGTGTAAAATACATTAATTCGGATGCTGGATCAGTTTAGAAGTAATTAAAATTAATGGCTCTGCTTCGATATCTGAAGATTGCTAAATTACATTTCGCTTACCTGCATACGTGATATATTGGTAGGAAATATAGATTGATATGGGATAGGTGCTTAACTTATGTCATGCTGAACGCGGAAAAGTTTGGCAGGAGGTTTGACAAAAATCCGATTGCACATTCAAATATACCAAGTAATTTCCGTCAGAAAAGTTTGAAAAAAATATATTTTTAAACACAAAGGTACTAAATCTCAAAAAGTGTGTCAAGTATTTTCGGCACTTTGATTTGAATGCATTATTGCCAAGGTATTTATTAAGCGTGACAAGGGGTAGAGACATAGAAATGCACAAAAGGCAACTTTTACTCGTTATTCTAACTGGTTGATAAGCATCATTATTGCATAAAATATGCGTTTTCGGGTCGTTATAGGCATTCGTCAACGGACGAAACCCGGGCGTTAACGAGAGAAAACGTGGATTAACAAGTAAATTCACGTGCCGTTAACGCCCGGCTTTTTCCACTTAAATATTCTCGATTTGGGCCCATTAACCTTGTCTAACGTTACTAAAGACGTTGCTCAAATTCCCGCGTTAAATTATGTGACGTCATAAATTAACCAAGCAACGTCGGTATAAACAAGATGAGCGGTGTAACGCATGACGGCAAATAAGTAGGTTTGTAACTAGTTTTATATCTTTTCTATGAACTTATTTTGCTCTTATATATCTTTTTCTGCAATAATAGCGTCAATTCACGCTTTTTCGGGCGTTAACATTTGCAGAGACCCTCATAATGATTCGCACCCGGGCTTAAACCATTTTTCGGGTCTTCAAATGTTTAACGCCCTCAAAAACGTGAATTAACCCTACATTGACGAACGAAATTTGTGTTACTTTGTATGGAATACCCTGTAGGATCTTAATAGATTTGAAATAAAGTAGTACACCTTTAGATTCAATTTAGTATATCTCAAGACTTCTCTCCGCAAAATCACTGTCTATTTCGTTAATGGCGTGATACTAGAATTCTTCGTCAGGTGAAGATAATGAAAATTACCCCTAAAAACACAACCGAGCGAATTGATGATCGTCGTAAGCTTGTCGAGAGCAAAAAACAAAGTTTGTGTCTTAATACTGTATAGACAGATAAAATGTTTTTGATCTAAGCCTTCGCTGTTGCAACTTGTAGCAATTTGCCGGAAATATGTGTTTATTTATGAACTTTTACACACCTCTAATTGGCCATATCACACGTAATGACCTACTCCGATTTTATCTATCTTCTTATGAACGAAATCTGTACTCATGAGTTACGAAAGGTCAAGTTTACAAACGAATGGTTGGTTCCTATATTTAGCCCAAATTCTCATTAAAACTTAAACACGGACCACTTGACCGTGACCGACCTTGATATGAAGTAAAATTTAACCCATTACCAGACAACTTATGTTCTGAACTGCCCAAATTAAACCTCTTGCTTAAATCCCGTTTATATCTCAAACCTTGTTGTATTCTTGTGTAATGTAAATATCTTCGGTTGCGGGTATTTTTGTATCATATTCCCTAAATCCTTCTCATTGGTTTTTCGTTTCGAACAAGGACGGGAATCAGGGTATATAGCCATCTCGGCACGATTTACTGTTAATATATGAATGCCATTGTTATTTTGAAAAAAAAAATGGAATAAAGAATTATAGCAACACAATAGAACTAATTTCAAATTTTAATATCGAATGGAGACTGAAACGTCGTAATTATAGAATAGTAGCCCTGTAGCTGCGATGTTTAAGTCCCCACTGTCGTTTTTTGTCCTCTAGTTTTACACTGATAACAAAATATTCTTCTTCAAAGTACTTTACATAGTGACTACAACTGTATTGTAGCGCTTCTATCCCTTGGATGAGTCTAAAATTTCCTCAATCCAATCATTCATCTATTTGTTTTACCGGAAGTACTTTAAATACTTAAAAAAAAAACACATCATTAATGTACATTGTCCATATTGTACCTCATTGTACTTGGATGAAAATAAAAGATATGTTCTGTTCTATTCCTTGTAGAATTAGAAACGGTAACCAGTCTAGTATTATCTGTGGTTTATGAAATAGGGTTTTACATAACTTTTCAACACGCGGCAGTCAGTCTCGAGACGGGTTTTAAGAATTATTCGACACGTGTTTTAAATGCACAACAATTCTTGTACCTTTTGTTTGAATAGGGATGAACACCGCTATTAACAATTTTTTCTGTAAAATTCCGGTGGCTAAAGCAAAGGCAATCTTTACATAATCTGAGTTTTGCCATAGATATTAATATAAAATAACCTATAAGACGATATTTGGATTGTGAATCAATCGCCTGTGGACTGGAGCACCTTAACATGGAATCTGGTATTTCTCGCACCGGAACTATTATTAGCATACATCCTTACATAACTCAGTACTATCTTCTTCCCACTTAGGCTTAGGATTATCCACCGGTTGGTAGGAGCAGTAGAATTTAAACTACGACTATATTTGGGCAATCCATTAGCTGTACAAAATACTTACCTACATAAATCGTATTGTTTTTTAATTCTTTTTTACGCAATGGCATCAGATAATCAATCTTTCACAAAACTGCATATTACCGAAAGAGACCCAAACCCTGTAATTACGGCGTTTTGGTTGAAGTCGAAACAGCGGTCTTTTATTTCTCTATCACTATTTGTCTCTCTGTCTGTCTCTGCCTATCTGTCTGTCGCTCTAGCTATCTTTCTTTTTCTCTCTTTCTCTTTCTTTGAATTTACAATGAAATTGCAGAATTGCCGAAGTTTTGTAGAGACACTTTCCCTTAATTATTTAGTACATTTATAATTTCTTTTTTCTCAACGAAATCAATATATCACTCTAGAAAGGTATCAGTACTTTCAGTGCTTTGATTGTAAATGCGGCCTGACTTGCGAAAAGTGACCGCCTGTAAAATGCGAAATGGTACCCACCTTCTGGCCAGACTGCGAGGACAGCGCGGTATGACAAGGGGGGGGGGGGAACTTTTCTGGTTGATTCCAAGAATTTTTAATGAGTATTCACGGGTGTAACTACCATAACCCCCGCTACCCTCTAGAGCTGGGCGAGTAGAAATTTCGCACCCGAGATCTCATTACTCTTGGGTACTCGAGTATCCCGCTGATCACTATCTATAGTTATTTATCTTTCAACAAAATAAAAAATGCGGATCAGAATTTCTGTAAAGGGGCGGGGGGGGGGGGTTCTAACATACAAATTCTGATAGGGTTTGAAGGGACGCACGTGTCGACTCGCAAAATCAAGTAGACTTTCAAAACTATCTGATGTCAGTCCGTAAGACCATCTAGAAATCAAGTTCAGAGACGCGTTGAAAACTGTTTTAAACAGTCTTTAATTCTGCTCTGAATTTGATCCTCGGAGATACAGTGCTTAAACAATAGTCTCGGTAACGGGTAATGATTCGGGACCCGGGTAGTAACGCTACCCTTCCCGACACCTACTGGAGTACTCGGTCAAGCTCTTCTACCTTCCTGTTGAATTATTCTTGAAACTGGCCTTTAGTTTTCCCTTGCTGGAGCAAAACAACATTTTCAATATTTATCTAAAGATTTGCACCGAGTTTCAATCTTTCCATACCTTGTGTCAAAGTGTATCCCAAGGCATGACAAGGATTCGTCCGCCTTTTCTCCAATACAGACAAACCAAATCAGCTGAAAGTCTGCACGTGGCAAGACAGTCTAATTGGAAACATCCTCCAATTCCTTCGATGTGCGCACGTGGGGTTTAATATAGCTCCCATGACGTCATTGGGCACTCAAAGTAAGAAGTGCTGTTTCCCATCAAGAAAATGAAAGACAAGTTTGCTTTGTTGCCGGAATATTTATCATTCTTGCACTCTCAGAGCAGATTAAGCGAAATATCAAATATTTGGTATAGACAATAACAGGAATTGATAGATACAACACATTTGCCGGGAAAGTTTGCATAAAATCGACGGCGAACTTTTAGGCGGATGGTCAGATTTACCTAAAATAGCTAATATTTTCCTTACTTACCATAAAATTTATGATTTTCGAAATATTGAAGGTTTCAAATGATCTACAATAAATAAATGAATAAATAAATAAAAAGGACTCGTAGACGCATTGAATGCGGATCATAATCGAAGGAGAAAAATAAATCATCATTTACTAGGGTATCTTAAACAGTCCAAACAAGAGGCGCTAGGGCGCCTGATTCTCTCTACAGGCCTGAATCTCCTGACAATAAATCAACGTAGAATGACTGGGAATTTTTTTTATAAACCAAGAGAAGCAACTCCGATACAAAGTACTATAATTCAACCTCATTGGAAATCCAACCTCAGGAAATAAATGAGAAATTGAATTACGAATCAAATTGATACCTTACTATGATTTCAAAACTTTTCATCATATATTAAACATAAAGTGAAGTTAATTTCATCTATAAAATGTATGATTTCCTTGTCTATGAGACGCGCATCGAATGGAATTACAACTGAGCCAATGCATGGCGATTCCAACAATTTCACATATGCCCAAAGCAAAGCCTTTGGCCAGCCTGTGCATCCGCACTGTCTGAGCAGTCTTCACTGGGCTGTGTAGATAGATAAGTTTTTTCCAACAGCTTCCCCAATGCTTTGAATGATGCACGAAGTAATGTGAAATTGATGAAAATGTGAAATATCGTGCACTGTCTCAATTTGGATTAAATTTCATAAGAGAATACATGACATAAGTAAGACCTATCTGTGAGCACGCATGACCATGGCCTGTTCGTTTCTCCCTGTCATTTTGACCCCAATAGGAATTCTCCGTATCAAAAGAGATGAAATATCATGGATTATTTGAAAGTTTCCAAGATCACTCCGTCAGTTTTTCCAAGACGTTATGAATAAAACTGTTTATGAGCGATTTGAATCTTTTATAGGTACATTAAAAACTACGGCACTACCTTATGACGTCTTCAAACGATGTACATCTTGCGTCATAGCGAATATTTTTTTGTAATAGCATACTGTTGTAAGTACCTATATATCTTTTTAAACACTTATAAAACTGATATCTCAATATGAATTTTATAACCTTTTTACGTTGATTCTCTAAATTCAACATTTGATTTATCGATGTATTTCAAATTTAATTTATTTATTCTATGCATCTAAAGAATACATTGCACCAAGGTTTTTGCAGACCGTATTACCGAATTTTCGACGTAACTATCGAGGCATTTACTAGTATTAGAAAAAAGTAGGAATGTTTTTTTTTATGTAATTCAATAATTTCATAACAAAGATAATTTTTCTGATTTACCATGTTATTATAAGTGCCTTTAGAAGTATTTAAGGTCCTACAATAGTTTTTTGCAGTCACCATACATGACTGTATGTTATTGCTTGTCCTGGCTAGTACAGTCAATAATCTCTAGGATCTGAGCTAGGCCTACAGCTAGAGGGTGTAATTTTTGGATTTTAGTTTGAAGTATTTCAATGGTAATAATACGAACCCTATGTTTTTGGGTACTCAACAGAATCAGAATCGATTAAAATGAGTACCCACAACATATGGTTTCGTTGAGAATTAAAGATTTTAGACTGGAATCCCCATTGTTATCTGTACCTCTGCCTGGCTTAACATCAGAAGTGGTCATACGAGGTCAATACTCGGTGTTGGTCTATCTGATAGAGATCTGGCCATTGTCTTTGATAAAACACAAACCACCGGAATCCAGAAACATTTCTGGTAATTAGTAACACGGCTACCTGTGACCTTATTTTCACTGATTGAACCTTGCAGTAGGGCACTAAAACATTCCACGTCAATATTCACACGATAGGCGTCAGTGAGTGATCAAAGCTCTATCATAACTATAGTTGTAGTCACGAGGTCTGGGTCTCAATTCGATGATATGCAGGGGTGTGTGTGGGGGGGGGGATACGTCACTGGCAATATCAATCCAAAGGTTTAAGACTTAGACCCGAAACTTTGGCGGCAGTTTTTTTTACAGATGCAATATGCCTTATACCATAAATTAGAAAGGTGCCATTTTTGCGCATAAAAATAATTCTCAGAGATTGATTGGTAAACAATTTCTGTACTCTATTTTGAACCTTATTTTTTTGCTTTAGGCTAGGAATTCGTTTTGATGGATGGACATACACATCTCTGCCATTCAACGTTATGTAGTTTACTAAATATGATAAATTGAATTGGGTTTTACGCCGCTTTCAACATTTTGTCAGTTATATGGCAGTGGCTGGAGCACCTAACAACGGATTCCTGGTATTTCTCTCACCAGAACAACAATCACATCCTTTCCTAGCCTCCAGCTGCTATATCACATAGGTCTACGATTATCAACCTATTGGTGAGAGAAAAATAGTCGGGAAGAAGGAGTGCTGCCATCGGGGATCAAACATGGACCTCTAGATTGACAGTCAGACACGCTACCAACTGTGCTATCACGGCGGCTCTACAGCTTAATTAAAAATTGTGGCAAGATTCAACTAGAACTGTCGCAGAGCGCACTTACACCCCCACAAGCACTTTGTCAGAATGCAAGTGCTACTGGTGAAGGATGTGTTTGTAACAAATATTGAGGTCATATGCAGCTTTTGCACAAAGTTTCATGATTGTAGGTCGCTTGGTTCTTGAGTTAGAGTTCAGAAATGAAATTGAAAAAAAAACAAGAGGACCATGATGGTCCTATATCGCTCACCTGAGTAAGTCAACTCATAACTTTTCAACAATGTTATAAATACCAGAAATCGTCTAATGTACATTTACTTTTTAGGGTGGATTTAAAAGAAACAAACTTTAATTTCCTCCTACTGCAATTTGATTTTCTTTTTAATTGCAAACAAAGTTATCAATGATGGAATTGAATTCAAGTTTAGTAGACCTAAACCTTAAGAATATCCCTGCCATGTTTAAGATATGCCAAATAGTTAAGGCATAGATTAACCTTCTCTGATATTTTTGGCAATATTTTAACATTTCCAATACCATGTTAACCAAAGATTTTAATTGAATACAATTATTTTTTACAATTTTGGTAGAACTTCACCCAAAGAACATCCCTACCATGTTTCAGCTTAATTAGCCCAGTGGTTTAGGAAGAGAAGAAGTTTTTCTAAGATTTTTCAGCAATTTTCGTCCATTTTTCAGCCTTTCTGTTATCATGCGAACCAGAGTTTTTGATGAAATTTAATTTTTTCAACAACTTTTGAAGAACTTCACATAAGAAACATCCCTGCCAAGTTTCAGCTTGATTGGCCTAGTGCTTTTGGAGGAGAAGAATTTTTTCAAAGATTTTCAGCCATTTTTCAACCTTTCCGTTACCATGAAAACCAGAGTTTATGATGAAAATAAATTCTTTTAACAACTTTTGAAGAGCTTCACCCAAGAAACATCTCTGCCAAGTTTCAGCTTGATTGGCCTTGTGGTTTAGGAGGAGAAGAATTTTTTCTAAGATTTTCAGCCATTTTCAACCTTTCTGTTACCATGGAATCTAGATGAAATTAAATTATTTTAAACAATTTTTGAAGAGCTTCACCCAAGGAACATCTCTGCCAAATTTCAGCTTGATTGGCCTTGTGGTTAAGGAAGAGAAGAAGTTTTTCAAAGTTTTTCAGCCATTTTTGGCCATTTTTCAACCTTTCCGTTACCATGGAAACCAGAGTTTTTGATGAAATTGAATTCTTTTAACAACTTATGAAAAGCTTAACCAGAGGTATATCTCTGCCAAGTTGTAGCTTGATTGGCCTTGTTGTTTAGAAGGAGAAGAAGTTTTTCTAAATTTTTCGGCCATTTTCGACCATTTTTCAACCTTTCCGTTACCATGGAAACCAGAGTTTTTGATGAAATTAATTTTTTTTAACAACTTTTGAAGAGCTTCACCCAAGGAACATCTCTGCCAAGATTCAGCATGATTGGCCTAGTGTTTAGGAGGAGAAGAATTTTTCTTAGATTTTCGCGATTTTCACCCTGTCTGTTGCCATGGCAACCAGAGTTATTTATAGATTTAAATTCTTTTAACAACTTTTGAAGAGCTTTACCCAAGGAACATCCCTGCTAAGTTTCAGCTTTATTGGCCCAGTGGTTTAGGAGGAGAAGATGTTTAAAGATATTGTTGACGGACGGATGGACAGACAGACGGACGGACAGACAGACGGACGATGGACGGACGGTGAGTGATCACAATAGCTCACCTTGAGCACTTTGTGCTCAGGTGAGCTAAAAAGATTGACTGTGACCTTGACCTATGTGACCCAAAAATAATAGGGCATGTCATTGAGTCATAAGCAACATTTGCATATTTTCATGATTCAAGGTCGCTTTGTTTTTGAATTAAAGTTAGGAAACGAAAATTGAACAAAAATTGACCATGACCCTTGACCTATGTGACCCCAAAACAATAGGGCACTTCCTTGGGTCATAAGCAACATTTGCATAAGGTTTCATGATTGTAGGCCACTTGGTTTTCCAGTTAGAGTCCAGAAAAGTAAATTGAACAAAGGCTGACTGTGACCTTGACCTTTGACCTATGTGATCCAGAGTCAATAGGGCACTTCCTTGGGTCATAAGCAACATTTGTATAAAGTTTCATGATTGTAAGTCACTTGGTTAACGAGTTAGAGTCAAGAAACGAAAATTGAACAAAGGCTGACTGTGACCTTGACCTTTGCCCTATGTGACCCCAAAACAATAGGGTACTTCCTTGGGTCCTAAGCAACATTTGTATAAGTTTCATGATTGTAGGTCACTTGGTTCTTGAGTAAGAGTCCGGAAACAAAAAGGTCTACGGACAGACAGACAGACATGGTGAAACCAATATACCCCCCTCTACTTCGTAGGTTGGGGGTATAATTACCTTTGTACCGACCTAAAGGGTGATTGCTTTTCTAGGTCAGACAGACCTGAATCAACCTGTAACATAGCATAGAGATTTGTATTAGACTATGAGGAAGGTTTAGGTTGGAATTTTCTTGTCCTGAAACAGAAGTCATTTGCAACTGCTCGCCTAAGGGTTTACAATGTGTTCAGGATGACAAAAATTTTCCTAGCTTTGCATGTGCACTTGTAATTTGCTAACAGTTTGTACAGTTTTGTCATCCTGAACACAGGACAGGTCCTATGGCGGCCAATACCAATACAAAGTCATTTCTTGTAGAGTTTCACCATATATTCTTACAATTCTGTTCCAAGACGCTTGACATCAAAGAGATTAAGGGTTTTGTATTTAATTTAGAACATTCTGAACAACTTCCATGACTCTCCTATTAAGTGTGCTGGTGTCAGAGGAGAAACCTTTTAAAAATTGTAATTGAGGAATAGACAGACAGACAGATAACAAACAATGACGATCATAATAGCTCATCTTACACTTTGCTGAATACTCCTCTTAAGGAACTATAAATGAAGAGAAACTATTTTTCTAAATGTTGAGAAATTTATTCATTTGCACAAAAATAAATTATCAAATTAAATCGTCTGGATAGTGTGTAAAGTTAGGACCCTAGCCTAGTGTGCAGTCTGACTAGGGTTGACACTTTTCAAACTGTGAAGACTTTTCTGAATCTAAAATGATCATCTTACATTCTTATATAAGATTTATTGAAATGGGAACACCAGTTGATCTCTATTGGAACAAATCTCTTTTTTATGATTTCATTTTGCAGAGTTCAAAAATGGTCCCTTTTTGCACAAAAGATTTCAATTAAATGGAGAACTACTTTTGTTCTAAAATTAATCTATAAACATCATACAATTAGTCTGTACAAACTTTTTTGATCTTGATTTTGAAAATCTAAAACAAGTATTAGTATCAAGATGTGTTTCTGAAACACAAATTGATGGCTCAGCGCGAACCAGTTATAACTGCCTATATATTTATAGGCAGTTACAACTGTTTTGTGCTGAGCCAGTGAAATGCCCTGCCATTTTCCAGAATTTAACAACTTATTTGACCTGAAAATGGCTTTGACAGATGAACTTGAAAGTGGTACTAACAGAAAGGTCTTGGCACAATCAATGTGCATGTGATATATAGAGGCTCTATCACTTACCAGTCAACAGTTTTAGTGACTGTGAAAGTTTTGAGGAGACAACAACAAAGGGACAAACATGTAGGTCAAACATGTTCCAAATCTAGCCATGAAGGGGCATAAACAACTAGAAAGCCATGAATGGCTTGTGTCGCTCCACAGGCTTGAATTTCTTGTAATAGCAAATATAAGTTTTGACTAGATTTTTAGATATTTTGGGTTCTACTGATGTTGAAATGATTTTCAAAGTTTCCACTCTTATAACATATAGAGAAATGACCTCCGCTCATAAAAGACATATTTTTCATCCAATGACAATAATTTTTGGCTGCATGATAATGGGTCACCTAATGATCATACTTATGAAGTTTGATTGATACCCATAAGTTACATTCTGAGAAAATGATTTTAAAAGTTTCCACTATATAACATATAGAAAAATGACCTCTGCCCATAAAATACAAATTTTTCATTCGATCACAATAATTTTAAGTAGACAGATAAAGGGTCACCCATGGACCATTCATGTAAAATTTGGTTGATATCTATCTGTTAGATTCTGAGAAAATGATTTTCAAAGTTTCCACTATATAACATATAGAGAAATGACCTCCGCCCATAAAATACACATTTTTCATCCGATTACAATAAATTTTAGTAGACTGATAAAGGGTCACTCAAGGATTATTCCAGTAAAATTTGATTGATATCCATTGGTTAGATTCTGAGAAAATGATTTCCAAAGTTTCCACTATATAACATATAGAGAAATGACCTCCGCCCATAAAATACATATTTTTCATCCGTTGACAATAATTTTTGGAAGGCTGATAAAGCTTCACTCAAGGATCATTCCAGTGAAATTTGGTTGATATCCATCACTTACATTCTGAGAAAATGATTTTCAAAGTTTCCACTATTTAACATATAGAGAAATGACCTCTGCCCATAAAATGCATATTTTTCATCCGATCTCAATAATCTTTTGTAGACTGATGAAGGGTCACCCAAGGATTATTCATGTAAAATTTCATTGGTATCCATCAATTAGAATCTGAGAAAACTCACTTTTTACCATATTTCGAAATTAGCCACGCCCATTAAATCCATGTTTTACATTGGATCAAAATTTCTTGAACAACTTTGAAAGAGTGTCACCCAAGGATCATTCCTGTGAAGTTTGGTTGAAATTCATCCATAAGAAAAAGTTTACGACCGGACGCACGGACGCACAGACGCACTGACGCACGGACGCACGGACGGACACACGACGGACACAACGCCATGACAATAGCCCCAGTGGCTTTCAGCCAGTGGAGCTAAAAATAACCTTTAAAGACATTTTCTTATTGTAACATACAAAAAAGTGGCATTCTTGAACATTTTTTTTTCATAACTAAAGAGCAAAATGTATTCAAGCTGTAGTCACAACGCAGTTCTAAACCATTGATAATATATCAACCAATACTAATCAATGAGACAGCCTTCTGTGCACCTTAAAAAATTAACAATACTCTTTTTTAATATCATTCATAATCCCAAACCCCTACTTAACACATCTTTTAAGCCAAATGTAATGTACAATTCAAAGTTTCTGACCTTGACCTAGATAATGACCTTGATCTTTTCAAAAGACATAATTTTTGTGTACATTTGAAATACATCCATCAAATATCCAGAGGCATGAAGAAGCTTATGCAAGCAGCTAGAGGGGAGTATTTGTGATGTATTTTCCGCATAAATGCACTAAAACATTTGCAGAAAAACATATGCTCTTGTACAAGTGATTTCTTATCTTTCTAATTATCATGGCAGATTATTGAAAAGTGAGAGAAGCTTGTTATAAGCACATCTTCACTTCATTTGTTGTAAATATAGATTGGCAATGATCTCACAAAATAGTCTCACCAAAAAGCTACTATGTATTATAATCCATAATTATACATGTATTTATTTTTTTCATTTACCAATGAAAATTCAAACAATTGTCTCTTGTAATGAAAAATCTAAAGAAAATGTTTTAGGTCAATAAATCATACAAAAATTGTATAATAAATAAACAAATTCTTGACCCTCTTGCAAAGAATTACTCATTATTTCAGATTTAATTGGGAGAAAAAAGAAAAACATGGTGAAAAAAGCACTTTTGAATTCACTGGAAATCTCAGGCCCAATTGACTGGAATTGTCCTGAAGGGGATAAGCAAGCTTGGCCAGCAGTCTGTTGAGTTAGTAGTCCCAGCACCCAGGTTTTTGTGAATATGTTCTGTTTTGAGAAAGTAATATTCCTTTTATTGCACTTATCATCAGGTGGTGGCAAGACAAGCTTTCCGAACACTCATTTCCTGCAAAGAGACATCAGAGTAAACCAAGATCATTACTTTAACATCCTAGGTTTCAAAGGCTTTCAGAAACATATTATATTTCAAACAATACATCATTTGTTCTTTTTAATCTGAGAAGTACATGTTGTATGAAAAGACAAAAGTATTTAAGAACAAGAGTATCACGATGATCCGTAATTGCTGATCTGAATCCATACCCTATTTAAGGTAGTGGAACCGTAATAGATCCACAACATTTCGGCACTCATGAGCTTTCCTAATAAAAATTACTAGGAAACCTCAGTTATTACTGTTAAAATTCATTACTTTCAGAACCTTGCAGAATTATAACGTATCCACTACCGTAATCATCAAAGGTAGGTTAAGAACAACTCATCTTTAAGTTAGAAAGAGAAAAGAATGCTTGTCAAATAGAATGGGCACAAATTCATAGTTGAGTGCTGCATTTCAGATAAAAATCTAAGTCGAAAAAAGTAGTATAATTTGCACAAAATATATCTAGAGTTATTTCCCTTAATAGTATAGGTTCCTCTTTTGGTGGTGGTATGTGTGCCAAGTTTCAAGTAAATGCCTTCAGTAGAAGCAGAGATATTCCAAAATGTCTTAGTTTTTGCATGACAACCACAATGAAGCCCAGGCTATAGCAATATTATAACTTTGGTTTTTGCCAAAATCATCCAAATTAACTGGATTTTCTTAAAAAGGCCCCTTTTTCCATGACGCTTAACACTTTCCTTGTGATATTATAATCATTCTAAGCAAGTTTGAAGACAACTGATTGCAATCTGTCGACTTCAGAGCGTTAACAAAGATTATCTGATTCAATTTTCATTTGGCCCCTTTTCTTTGACACTTGATGGATTGGGCCCATTTCTAAAAGGAACTATCCTTGTGATGGTATAATCATTCTGTTGAAGTTTGAAGACATTTGGATGAAAACAGTGGGTTTTATTGCATCAATGAGGATTTTCCAATGAAATTTTCATTAGGAACCTCTTCCCATGATGCGTAGGATCAGGCCCATTTTAGAGAAAAAACCATCCTTGTGATTGAACAATCATTCCGAGCAGATGGATGAAAAGAAGGACAAACAATTGACCTAAATTAAAGGCAAAAATTAAGCTAGATAGAGTTGTGTACTGCGTTCCGCTATATTGAGAGTAACATAGCTGCCAAGTTTCAACACAATGGGACATAAGGAGACAGAGTTTTGCTCCAGACAAAGAAGTGGGCGCTGTTGTCTGCCCATCAGACACTACAGATGATATAAATCTTGATCATGTATGTTGTATGTAAAATTTATGGGACAAACTGTCCTTCCTCACATTTTTGCGTATGATATGTTTGTACTTATAAGTGTATGGGCCGATGGCCTTATTATGCATTAAAATGTTCTATGTTCTTATGTTCTATGATGATCAAATAATACATCCTGTCTTTCAATGGCATTTAAAAAGATGTGTCAAAGGATCAATTTAAATGTTCTGTACCAAAATATTTGGAACGATAAATCTACTTACCCACATATCTAGTAGAGATGTGAAGGAGAATTTACTGGGTAGCTCTAGTAAATGTGTTTCCAAAGCTGTCTGAATGGACTTCAAAAATTTGGTAGAATCTGAAAAAAGATTATTAAAATTTTTATTGCCTTATCCCTCTTGATCAAAGATTGTACTTGTCTGAGAGTATCTATTTTTGTAACAAAATGAATGCTCCTGCTTAAATTATGTTTTGAATCATTAAGTTTCCTTAAATGAATGATTGACTAACAACCTCGAAGATGTTGTCAGACAGAGAAAAAGTGGATTGATACAGACACAACAGTAAATTAACCCTTGTGATGCTGAAAACGAAAACCTCTCCAAAATTACATTAAAATCAAAGTGCTGAAAGCACCAAATGCACTGGGCCTATTTGCGAGAAATTGTTTATCAACAAGAGGATCATGATGACCTAGATTGCACGCCTGAGTCTATTTGATCCCTGGGACATCACATTAATTAAATAAGCAAATGTCAACAAGGAGACAATTTCTAAATAAGATCCATACCATGAAATAATTTCAGCCAAGAGCAAGACAGATATGCCTTTTCGCTCTTTGATTCTTTGTAAAAAGGGTTGCACCCAAGTAGAGCCAAAATGTGACCCCAGGGTCTTGATATGAACAAACTTGGTAGAGGCCCACTAGATGATGCTACATACAAAATATGAAAGCTGTCTGCTTTCTGGTTTCAGAGAAGAAGATTTTTGAAGATTTTCATATTTTCACCCTTTTTGTTAAGGGTAAAGGGAAACTTAAGGGTGGATTTCATTTATTTGAACAACTTTGGTAGAGCTTGACCCAAGAAAGATCCCTGCCAAGTTTCATCAAGATTGGCCCACTGGTTTAGGAGGAGAAGATTGGATTAAAGATCTCCTTACAAATAGACGGCAAGAAGTCATGATAAACAACACTAAATCAAGTAGAGTCGAAGTCAAAAGTGGAGTTCCCCAAGGAAGTGTGTTGGGTCCAACCTTATTTACTATTTTCATCAACGACCTACCGGATATTGCTGAAACCACTGTAAGACTTTTTGCAGATGACACTAAAACCTATAGCGTCATAAATTCAACTGAAGACCACGAAAAGCTTCAACGTACTAATGACAACTTCAGTGAATGGTCACACCGATGGGACTTGGACTTCAAAGAAAAAAAGTGTAAAAGACTCCATCTAGGATCTCATGAGACAAATTATGACTATTCATGAAAAAAGTAGATCTATCAAGAGAACAAATAGAAAATGTTAAGGAATAAAAAGATTTGGGTGTACTTATTGACAAAAAACTTAACTTCGGCTCACACATAAACTCCAAAATCAATACAGCAAACAGGAATCTCGGTATCATCAGAACTTTCACTTACCTAGACAAAACTATGTTTCTACAATTATATAAATCTTTAACGTGGCCACACCTAGAGTATGCAAGTCCTGTATGGTTGCCGTATCTGAAGAAACACAAGATTGCAATTGAAAATGTACAAAGGCGCGCCACAAAAATACTACCGAACATCAGTCACTTAAGCTACAGAGATAGACTACTGCACTTAGGAATTCCAACGTTAGAATATAGACGTCAAAGAACAGACATTATTCAAGTCTACAAACTCATGCACAACTATGATAAAACAGCAAATAGAAGCCTTCTCAATCTCTCAAATTACCATAAAACAAGAGGAAACAGGCTAAAGTTGTTCAAGCGTCAAGCCAACACCCAATTAAGAAAAAACAGTTTTGGAATAAGAGTAGTAGACTCATGGAATAATCTTCTAAATCAAGTAATTATGTCACCAACAATAAATACATTCAAAAGCAGTCTTAACAAACAGTGGAAAAATCACCCTCTCAAATTTACCCCTAGCTGCTATGCCTAAACAAACAACACCCAGAATCAAGAAACAGGAGGATCCCGAGAAGCTAGACGCTTACCATTGATCCGGAGACCGTAAGTTAACCGTAAGTTAAGATGTTTGAAGAAATTGTGGACGATGCATGACTGACAATGGATGACGGACATTCTACAATCACAATAGCTCACCATGAGCACTTCGTGCTCAGGTGAGCTCAAAAAACATTTCAAAACTCTTTTGGTTTTAAAAAGGAAAATCAGGTGGTGTGGACTTAGATCAGACTTCACTATTGCGCAGGCTGTTCGTTGTCTCTACCTACTACCAGGAATATTCTGGGTTCAGTATAATAAGGGTTTAATCATTTCTTTTTGAGGCATCTCTACTCACAAGCAGAGAGAGATATTACACTATTTAAGTCTCCGTTGAATTACTAGATTCCCAGTTTGATCTGTACAAAATCATTGTGAACTGTTTGATTCTAAAAACACAAAATATCAAAGATCAGTATATTATTGCCTGTAAGATAAATCTTTATCACCCAGTAAGATTAATTGCAATGGAGATAAAGAAACCATCTCTTTGATCTGGTTTAGGATATATCCGAGAATTACTTCAAAACAGTCTATTTTTGTCTCGAGGATTGTTTAATCTCTGATTACATATAAACTCTGGGGATCCCTAGTTGACCTGTCCCTCAGGAATAAAAACATTATAGCTGTCAATCAAAAAGATCAACTGACCAATCAAATTATTTACAGAGGACTTGATTGTTTGTTTACCCAGTCATTTTCTGTCATTTTTTCCAAACATCTTTATGGTTAAGCAAGTCAAATGTAAATGCAGCTCATCAATGGTTTATAGACCTGCAATTTCAAGTGAGTGATCAACGATCAATTTTACATTGAAAATGATAGGAGATAATGGTTTCTTGGACCTCACTCTTTCTTGCGGAACTACATGTATATATGCGAGTAACCCAATTACAATTTTCTCTTTGATTAATGTCTATACCATGCTTTTGCAAACAAATCATTTTCTATATCATCTAGAGTTATGGAAAAATGCATGATTATTTTTTCACAATTATTCCTATAATCTGTTCAGGTGTTTACAAGTTCAAAAGGATCTGTCTGTTGAACACCAATGCTCCTGGAATTGATTTTTTTTTAGAAACTATGGAAATCAATATCCCAAAGAAAACTCAAGATACAGTAGTATGATACAATATGGAAACCAACATCAAAATGAAATACAATGTAAAATTTAAATTTTCCAGATACTTGACCTTGACATTCACTGGTGACCTTAAACCAACAGAATGGTCTTGTCACATGTAATACATGCAATACACATGTGAAAGAAAGGACAAACTATCAATACGGATGGGATGGGGGTGGGGGTCTTAAAAAGAAGGAGCAGCTTGGATAATATTTTTGTTTTCAGTTGGCATTTAAAATCTACACCTATCATAATTATGTATGTATGTATTCATGCACTTGGAAAATGAGATACCGGGGTATCGTTAGGGTGAGTTTAATTTCTAAAAGAACTGATTAGCTGTCTATGTACGAGTGCAGTAATGTCATTCTTAGTGCAAAGTTATAATGAATGCACTGGTGAGGATGAGGTACATAATGTAAGCAACTGAATTTTTACTTGATCTAAATTGAAAGAAAAATTCTGTGAAAAATCCAATGAAAATGAAATGATTGTGTTTTGTATTCAAGAATATTTTTAAGAAAATTCAAAGTTGCTATTGAAAGGAATGTTCCTTTGATAAGTTTGAAAATAACATCCTTTCCAGGTAAGCAAAGAATTGCATTTATCATAAAATGAATCATGTATTGACCTGATATCACATGTCTGATAACATAACATGATATCAGACAGTCTGCTTTTAGAAAAATCTGAATCAATTTGTTTATATTTCACCTGATTTTTTTTTATTTTTAAGGGTTTATTATATTTAAGCAAAAAAAAAAAAGGTTCATGCTAAATAGAATAACATGAAAGTGTCTTAAAATCTCAATGTTATTTGGTCTCCGCTGTGAAAAATTATCATGACTCAACTCGGCAAAGCCTTATCATGATAAATTCTCTAAACCTCGACAGATTACATTGATATTTTGGGACACTAACATGTTATTCTCAATTTATCAGGATTTCAATCAAGAGAAATTCACAATATTTTTAAATCTGATATCCAAACTGTCTTCACTATTAGTAACTATGCTGGCAATGTACATTGCAACCAGGTCAAATGCAATGTAGAATTTGTTGAAATTAAAGGGATTCCAGTATTTTCCTTCAGTTTTAAATCCAAATGACTACCTTAATATCTGTAGCTATGCTTGCATATCCATTGCAACCAGGTAAACTGCAATTAAGATTTGGTTGAAAGTAAGTGGATTCTATCATCATCTTCTTCTGTTTTTCATGTCATGTTCCTCCTAAACACTGTTTGCTGTCAATGTAGACTTAGATCAGCCTGCACAATCGTTCAGTCTGATCGCAGCCTACACTGCCTACTTTTTACCTTATGATTGCATGAAAAATTAGAACAAGACTTGTTGAAATGTTCCAAAAAGTTGTCAAACTGTCTGAATTAACATTCTAATTCAGGAGGATAAGGGTTCAATTTGAAATCCAAATTGGCTCTTTTTACCCTTGTCATGATGAGCCCGGAATATTCAAGCTTTGGCAGGAGGTATATACAAAGATCAGCCTGCACTTATGCGCAGTCTGATCTTAGATCTTACCACCTGAATTTCATTTTCAAAGTAGAAAGGTGTTAAACATTGCATTTATGAAATCAATACCCATTCACATTTGGTAACTTCCAGTTCTTTTAGTACTTTGATTTTACATTTATTTTGGAAAGATTTTTATTTAGCATGACAAGGGTTAACGGTAGCTGTATTGGAAGTGCATGCACACTGCAGCCAGGTAAAGGGCAATGACACGGAGGTACTTATAGAATGACGTCAGCGTCAGCGGCTTATAGCCTCTGTCAGGTAACATAACATATACCACACATAGCTCAAACATTCTCTCTCTTCTGATTTCTCGCCTGCAAGAAACACACTTTTACATCCTTTACTCTTTATATTCTTGTACCAAAGCCAAAACTCGAAATTTTTCGAAAATCATTAGACTACTCAGGTCCAAAACTGTGGAATACACTACCTCTCTCAGTCAGAAACTCTGAATCACTTGAACAATTTAAGGCAGGCTATTTAAAATTGATGTTTCTGAAGGGAACTAATAATTAAAACTTTCTTGGACTGCTTTAAGTACGAATCAGAACCTCAAATATTCTAAAGATGTCTTTTGTAACTGTGTAAATGTACTTATTCAACTGGGATCTTCAAGTGAATATGTTTTTATTTCTTCTGATTGGAAGGAACAATTATTAATGTCTAAATTTTATTAAATGAATGGTTCCTGATTTATTTTATTTATTTCACTTACACACAAATTGAGGACTCAGATTGGCACAGTCTAAACAGAGTAAAAATTCACTCTGTAGACGGCTATTTATGCTAAATGTCTGGCATTCATGCACAAGTGAGGTTGTTGGAAGTGTCCAACTCTGGCTAAATTGTTACATCAGCAAGCTTTAACTATTATTGCTTAAAGTATACTTTAAGTAGTATTTTCAATTTATATCAATATTTTCAATGTGTTTGTTCTATTGTTTGTTAGCTTGTTCTTTTGTAAATTTTGTTCATTATGTAAATGTTCATTGTACATCCATTGTTTTGTAACTTACTGTTACAGAGGCCCACATTCCATTGGGAAACCAAATATGTAGCCTCTTTAAATAAAGACGTTATTATTATTATTATTATTATTATAAACTTGAAATAGTTGGTACCTTATAGAAATAAATTTTCTAACAAGTTTAAAATAACTTAACAGAAAGAGTAATAATCCTTCAAGAAGTTACTAAAATATATAACACAATTTACTTAGTTAACAAGTTTTTTCATTGGTTGACCCTTGAAAAAAAAGAGGATAAAATGATGATGGACCTCTCTTTCTTGCTTCTTTGTACGAGGGATGATGCAGAAGTTCGTATAATCGGCTAATAACTTTCGCATTTCTGGCTTGTTCTGTATATTTTTTTAGTGAATGTGCAGTTTAGTAACTACGGAGAGCATGAAGGTTACTTTTTTTGCAGAATGATCTTGAGCGGTCTGATAATACGTTACCATAGCAACGTATGTATGCAAAGGCGGGGGAGCGTGAAAAATAAAGTAAATCTGTTAAATAAATAGAGTTTTCTAAAAGTTTTCAAAAAATGTAGTTGAAATTCCTTGGCTAAAATAAATTAGACAAAAATAGAAAATTATTTGTTATATATTACAGTATGCTGCGAGACTTTTTATCGAGACAGGCAAAATTCAATAATACAGAATATCCGAGGAAAAAATGACAAGACGACAACACCAAAGTATGAATACCGTTTTTTTTTTAAATTTGTCATTATCTATGTTATTCACCAACCCAAATATTTCAAATAATATAGAAAAATGGTAAACATATAAGGAAGAGAACTTTTCCTAAAGCTACCCCTGATATCTAAAGAGAGCCTACTTCATAGGAGGAATTCGAATGGTCTAAAAGTGTTTCAACGAATGGACTTGTCCCGATTGATTCTCATTATTTTCCAAAAATAAAGATCTTGCATCTGAGTTTCCACTTTACTAAAAATACCATGCATATAGAAATTTAAACAAATTTTATTCCAAATGGTATGTTGGTAATTTCTGCAAGTTGACGATACAGGCATAGAAAGGCATGAATGTTGTCTGAGACTAAGTAGACAAGAGTGAATAATGACGTCGCATTTGACATTCTTGCTCCCCCGCCTTCGTGGGGGTCTCTGTCTTTATTTATGCACTTTACAGCCGCTATTGAACGTACACATTTAAAAATTTCGACGTTTATTAAACAGATGATGAATTAAAAGACCGTATAATTTCAATTTGATAGTAAACTTTTCTGTACATTTGTAACCTCATTTTACGAACTTTTGGATCAACCCTCGTACATGTATATATGCATTACATTAAAGGGGTAATGAAATTTGTGTTCTATGAAGGTTTGACCTTCAGTTGAGACCTTGACCTTTGACCTAAGGTGATACAAGTACTAATTAAAATGGCACTTCAACTCTATCAGAGAAACATCTACACAAAATCATTTTGAAATCCTTACAAAAAGGCACAATTATAATCATGAGAAAAGTTGACCTTTACATATTATCTTGAGTGCAACATTAGAACCTAGAAACTGTAACACTCCTATACCCCCTTTCTGATTTTCCACTTGAAAATACTTCTTATTTATTCAGAAAAGAATAAATATTTTCAAGCTGAAATCAGGAAGGGGTATTCTTGCTCTGAATGAAAACAACGACTTTAAAGAAAAGTATTAGATATCATCAGAAATTATGGAATTTTCTGCAGAGAGAATTCTAATTTCCCTGAAGGATAATTAAAATGATGGTCTTAATTAGTAGGCAGGCCCTGTAAGTCAATAGTATGCATTGACTTAAACCTTTTTCATTCTTTAAAATGACAGTTGAACATCCTTTCAATTTTTTCTTTCACTTTGAATACTTTATCTTTGCTCTAATAAAATATGTGCCTTTACAACAGTCCTCAATAAGTCTCTGAAGTTGAACCTGGGAGGGTTCTTAAGATTCCGATCAGACGGTTTGAGAGTCTTGGCCACTAACTAAAGAGTCTCAGACTAACACAAAACCTATGTCCCTTCAACCCCTGCTAGTATTAAGTTTATCTAACAGTATAGACAACATGCCATGTTTAATTACATCAATTATATCAGTGTCTTCTAACTAGTTCAGTCTGCACAAAGTCAGGAAATTTTTATGCACCATGTACTCTGGAATGCACTGTATAAGCTATACTGTGCCATCACAATTCAAGAATGAATAGTGTCAAACTCAGATAAAGGGAGTACAGTCAAGCGACCACGCCTCAAAATTTATCATGATATTTTGTATAAAGCGACCATTCCCTTAAACGACCGCATTTTGGTGGTCCCTTAAGTGGTCGCTTAACACAAGTTTTACTGTACATTACACAAACAAGAGACCAAAGAGAGCCAGTTATAGCTCTGCCTGAATTTCATGGAAACAAGCAGAATCATTGAATTTCTTTGAAAACAAGATGTTTGTGAAACACGAATGCCCCCGGAACAGCATTTTTTTTTTAAAGTTTGACCTTGACAGATGACCTTGACCTTGTCACATGACCTTGACCTTGTCACATGACCTTGACTTTGGTGTACAGCTTTGTATGTCAAATACTTTTGGAGAATAGGCAAAGTTTAAGTTTTCGGGTTAGGTTTTCGGACAGACAGACAGACGGACAGACAGACGGCCAGACAGACATGAGTAAAACAATATGCCCCCGACCTCTCGATACGGGGACATAAAAAGTAAACAATTCAATTTTCTGAACAGTAAATCAAATATTACAGTAAGGAACCAGTAGTCAGAGACAACTAGACTGTTTAAAGTGGACTAATACCCCCCTAAAAACACCAATATAGGACATGCACATCCCTACTTGATACTGATAATATCTAAGAAGTTTGAATGAAGTTCTCCCATTAGTTGATGAGAAATGGAGCTGACATGACAAAGCTACAGATAAATTGACTGATGGACTGACAGACAGACATGCTGATTCAAAAACACTGTTTCTAGGGCATATCTACATTACTTTGCTCAGTGGAGTTAAGTAAAGATGAAACATTAGTACAAGACGGTTAGATGCGCAAGACCTGTAAGATGATGTAAACTTGAGAATGGATCATGTGGAATCCTCTCCATTTGCTAGTCTGTCACACCCTTATAACTCAAATACGCTATTGTGACTTGTAATTACAATACAATTGTATACATTTAACAGTCAAAAAAGCAAATTTTACTTATAACAAAGAATCACATATCCAAATGCGTATTGATTGCTCAGCATAGAATAGATATAACTGCCTATTAACATAATACAATGTACTAGACATTTAAAACTATTTCATATCCATCCATAAATATATGTTCAGAAAATATCGAGCCTTTAGAATGCTGCAACAGTTACTAGCAAAAATTCTGGTAGAGAAAAAGATTGTAAAAGAGAAATAATAATATGGTATGATGGCAAAGATAAAAGGGGGAAGATTAAAAGGTCTGCAGATCCAATAAAAGATGCCACATGTACATGAAGTAATTAATAGGCTATTATTGGGCTATCCTTTTTATCTGATTGAAAAAACACATTTTGCTACTATTTTCAAAAGACAACAGTATTGTTTGAAAGTGTGTTGGCTACCTGGTGAAGAATTACACATAATTTAGAATGCTTATAATTTGAAATGAGCTTGTGAGTGACATTTTCAACAATTTCACATGTGTGCAAAGCAAAGCTTCTGATCAGCCTGTGCAGCCGCACAGTCTGACCAGAGTCTTCACTATGCACCATATTGAAAGGTAAGGTCTTTACCGCTCCTTAGGCAGTCAGCATATATTATTTAGGCATTCAGTTGTTGTCTACCCTGCTCAAAGTTTGTACCTGGCACACATTTGAAATTGTTGGAAATGTCACACACAGGCTCAAATAATATTAGTGTAAAATGCATCTTTCTCCTTGGTTGGGAAGTTTGGGCTTACCCTAAATAACCTTTATTATATTGAAGAGAGTCTAAAACAACTTGTATCTTGAGGGGCCTTTCAGGGACTACAATATTGAATAAATATTAATGATCAGTACAATATTATTATCAGTGTGTACAAATTTATACGTTTTTGCTATGACCTCTCAATATTTCATAACCGGCATACAATGCATCAAGTTCTAAGATAAAAATGGACAAATCTGTTGGCGTTTGAAGCATGAAGGAGCAGATTATCACCAGGTGTACAAAGTAAGGGAAATGTTCTGGAAAAAATATATCTCCTGTCTGATTTTAGCCCCGGGATAAGAAAATCCTTTGTTCTGGAAATCAGCATGACCTTCTGGCTCTAACCTTGAAAATGTACATTTTACATGATCATTTTTTATTGATTGTAATAGGTGCAAGAGGTCCCTGAGGCCTTAACCCTTTCCTGTTTTACAAAATTTTCGACCTGTCCAAATTCAAAGGTTTTGCAGACGAAAATTTAAAGTGGTTTTAATTTGAAAAATAACCATTCAGTAGGGTAGAAAATAGTGTGGAACAAGAAGAAATTGCTTGGTAGAAGCAATTTCTTCTTTTTTCACAATGTTTTCTCAATCATAAAATCACAGGCAAGTAAAAAGCAGGGATTAAACAGCAAAGGGTTAAACACTTGCAAGACAGAAAATTAACAAGATGGAAAAGACTGTCCTGGAAGCTGTGCAAAAAATGTTTTCAAAATTTTCTTAATGACATTTCTGAATTTATCAATAAATATATTTTCTTCAATTTCACTTATTTAAGAATTGTCAGTAGAAGCCTATACACTTACTAGGGATTTTAACAAAATGTCAAAGTTTAGAACAACAGTAAGAACAATGATGCCAAGACCCGCAAATACTTACTTTTTCTTCAAAAGCAGCCAAGCTAGAACTCATTGGTCAGTCAAGATTGTAAGTTTTTGTTATATTATTCAAGATTTTAGCATAATGGTATAAACGGATGCAGGTCATACTTTCGACAGAATTTTCTTCCCTAAAAATGCACACTCACAGGTTTTGTGTAAAACACAAGATGTACTGTCAAACTCACTAAAACTGATAACACCCGATGTATCAAAGCTCATGAAACATGGATTTACTTCTAAATTCTCGAAGTATTAATATTGGATTATAAACCCCTATGCAATGGGTACTCATTTGAATTGTCTATTCGAGACAAATCAAATAAGTACCAACAACAAAGGATTTACTTTAGCAGATGTACATTGGCACGACTGGTGTTTATCAGAAGCTGTGTGACTATTCAAACAGAATATAACTAATGATAACTGATATACGACAAACATTTTCCAGGTATTTTCCCTATTTCTATGGAAAACCCATTAACCCTTCACCAGACAACATGATTCTATATATCCAAGGAATTTGTGGCCAACAAGCCACATTATGCATGCAGAATTGTCAGAATCTTATTCAGATTTATATTTGTTCTTCAATCTTTAACTTTTTTGTTTAAGAGACTTAAACCTTCAGAATTGGATTACATTTTTACGATTTAAGATTAAAAGCTCTGAAAGCAATATCGAACATCAATATTTCTTATGATTATTTATTATCAAATATAACAAGCCTTAGCTTCAAAGTCACAAACAACTAATGTAGTTTAGACTAGGATCAGACAACACATTTTCCAGGACCACTCAGCATGAGAAGATCTGAGGCAAACTAATTCATAAACAAAGTTTTAGAACAAATTTTGTAACATTTAAAGATTACTCTGGAAGAACCTTATTTCATAGCACATTATCAGTGTAATCCCAAAACCTTGTAGCTGCAGTTTTATCAAAGTATCAGAATTACACCAACTACATCACATTTCCTGCGGTGGACAAGAGATTTTTCTTGTCATCAATTCCATGGGGGAGAAAAAGACATGAGAATGGCGGGTATGTATCACACAAAATGTCAGATCCCTCTCCCATTGTCAGACAAACATTCTACAAATAACTCCTTCTTTTGCACTTATAGTGAATCCTCACGGTCCTAAAGTATTATATAAGGACACATGGAGAGAGAAATTTCATCCAAAATAGATTTAATATGTGCATGCCAAAGGGTCAGTGCAAAAAATTGTAAGTACAGGCACTTACAATAGTTTTGTTCTGATTGCCTCAATATTACAACAGAATTTTCTTCCAAAAATTGCTTAACCCTTTGCTGTTTAATCCCTGCTTTTTACGTGCCTGTGATTTTATGATTGAGAAAAAAAGTGTGAAACAAGAGGAAAAAGATGGTCCTAGATCGCTCACCTGAGTCTCTTTGACCCCTGGGACAACACATTAATTAGATAGGCAGATGTCAAAAAGAAGATAATTGCCTTAGATCGATACCATGGAACGTTTTCAGCGAAGAGCAAGACAGATATGCCCCGTTTGCTCTTTGATTCTATGTAAAAAGGGATGCACCCGGCTGGACCCCAAATGTGACCCCAGGGTCTTGATATGAAAAACTTGGAAGAGGTCCATAAGATGATGCTACATACTAAATATGAAAGCTGTCTGCCTTCTGGTTTCAGAGAAGATGATTTTTGACATTTTTTCCTGTTTTCACCCATCGTGCTCAGATGAGCTTAAACAGATGCGCCCGGGTGGAGCCCAAATATGACCGAAGGGTCTTGATATGAAAAAAGATTGTTGGGGCCCACTAGATGATGCTACATACCAACTAGAAAGCCATGAATGGCTTGAGTCGCTCCACAGGCTTGAATTTCTAGTAATAGCAAATCTAAGTTTTGACTTGATTTTTAGATATTTTTGGGTTCTACTGATGTTGAAATGATTTTCAAAGTTTCCACTCTTATAACATATAGAGATATGACCTCCGCCCATAAAAGACATATTTTTCATCCAATGACAATAATTATTGGCTTCATGATAATGGTTCACCCAAGGATCATTCTAATGAAGTTTGATTGATATCCATCGCTTACATTCTGAGAAAATGATTTTCAAAGTTTCCACTAGATAACATATAGGGAAAGACCTCCGTCCATAAACGACATATTTTCCATCCGATCACAATAATATTTGGTGGACTGATAAAGAATCACTCAAGGATCATTCCAGTGGAATTTGGTTGATATCCATCAATTACATTCTGAGAAAATGGTTTTCAAAGTTTCCACTATACAACAAAAAGAGAAATGACCTCTGCCCATAAAATACATATTTTTCATCTGATCACAATAATTTTTGGTAGACTGATAAAGGGTCACCCAAGGATCATTCATGTAAAATTTGGTTGATATCTATTTGTTAGATTTTGAGAAAATGGTTTTCAAAGTTTCCACTATACAACAAATAGAGAAATGACCTCCGCCCATAAAATACATATTTTTCATCCGATCACAATAATTTTTGGTAGACTTATACAAGGTCACACAAGGATCATTCCAGGGAAATTTGACTGATATCCATCAGTTAGATTATGAGAAAATGGTTTTCAAAGTTTCCACTATATAACATATAGAGAAATGACCTCCACCCATAAAATACATATTTTTCATCTGATCACAATAATTTTTGGTAGACTGATAAAGGGTCACCCAAGGATCATTCATCTAAAATTTAATTAGTATCCATCAATTAGAACCTGAGAAAAGTCACTTTTTACCATATTTAGAAATAAGCCACGCCCATTAAATCCATGTTTTTCATTGGATCAAAATTTCTTGAACAACTTTGAAAGAGGGTCACCCAAGGATCATTCCTGTGAAGTTTGGTTGAAATCCATCCAGTAGTTTCTGAGGAGAAGATTTTTAAAGAAAAAGTTTACGACCGCTTGCACGGACGGACGCAAGACGGACACAACGCCATGACAATAGCCCCAGTGGCTTTCAGCCAGTGGAGCTAAAAATGAAAGCAGTGTGCCCTCTGGTTTCGATTAAAGAAGATTTCAAAAGATTTTCGCTCTTTGATTCTATGTAAAAAGGGTTGCGCCCGGGTGGAGCCCAAATATGATCCCAGGGTCTTGATATGAACAAACTTGGTAAGGTCCACTAGATGATGCTACATTACAAATATGAAAGCTGTCTGCCTTCTGGTTTCATAGAAGAAGATTTTTGAAGATTTTCATTTTTTACCCTTTCGTGCGCTTAAGAGATAAAGGGATGCACCTGTGCAAAGCCCAAATATGACCAAAGGGTCTTGATATGAACAAACTTGGTAGAGGCCCACCAGGTGATGCTACATACCAAATATGAAAGCTGTCTGCCATCTGGTTTCAGAGAAGAAGATTTTTAAAGATTTGTTCGCTCTTTGATTCTATGTAAAAAGGGTTGGGCCCAAGCAAAGCCCAAATATGACCCAAGGGTCTTGATATGAACAAACTTGGTAGAGGTCCACTAGATGATGCTACATACCAAATATGAAAGCTGTCTGCCTTCTGGTTTCAGTGAAGAAGACTTTTAAAGATTTTCATATTTTCACCCTTTTTGTTAAGGGTAAAGGGAAAGTTAAGGGTGGATTTCAATTATTTGAACAACTTTGGTAGCGCTTGACCCAAGGAACATCCCTGCCAAGTTTCATCAAGATTGGCCCACTGGTGTTATAAACCGCTTTGGAATATCGATCCGTTTTGGAATTTCTTGGTATTCCAAAGCGGTTCGATCCGTCTCAAGACGGTTCATCTATTTTTATCCTTATGTATTGCTTAGCAGACCCACTTAAATGATAAGCTTATTGTGTATCTCTTTATCCCCCTAGGGGGTTAATCACTATGTTTATTCCAAGTATGCCAGTTATCAATATTAGTCAACTTTACCCAATATACATTGCGCATATAAACTACTGTAAATAGGTTCTTCTGAATAACATTGAACGTTAAAAAATATCCGATTGATAAACTATCACATACACACACACACAAAAAAAGAGAAAATAATAATATATAAGTATTATAATTAAACAAATGGAAAGGGAATGTATATGCATAAAAACATTACTGCAGCAATTTGGAATTAAATAAAGTTGTGGGAAAAAGATCGACATGTTTTCCCTTTTGAAGTAGTTTGCTTTCACTATTCAAAAATTTTAATCGACTTTTATTTCGCAACAAAATTACCAAAGTTTTTTGTCTATAAGAAAGATCGTTCTATCTTTTATCAATGAGTTTTCTAGCAAGATAGAAATTTTAAGTAGTATTCCGAATGATTATTTCTTATGCTAAGTACTAATTTCAGATAAGTAAATATATCTTGACCTATCATTTCGAAATTGGTTAATTGTTAAAAAGCATTTTACAATCATAAATATTTTAAGATACGTTATGCAAAAAAGTTACCATGTCGGTTCATAGTTATTTAAATACATGTATCCAAATTTGTTGATTGGTTACCCAAAATGGTCATTCTAGATTAAAAAGACCAGCAATGTGCATTAAGTTTCGATCCCATTCAGTCTGCGCAGTACGCGTGGTTTAGCTAGGATAGACACTTAGGCATCGACCAAGGAAATCGAATGTAAAAGTCAATACAAACCTTTGCATGTATGCATCTAGCAATAAACATAAAATATACAATGTGATTAAGAAAGGGGCAATCAAGCAATTGATAACCAATTTATAATCTACTTCTTTTACCCTTTGTTATTTTTTTAACAGTTTCCTTTGAATTTTTTGTTAACAATTAATGTTCAAAACAATTGAAATGTCCCGAAAATCCAATTTGTACTATTTATGTATTTTTTTCTCTTCAATTAATCAAAATAGAAGAAAAAATGGACAATTGCTTCCCGAGCGTATTATTGGATCGAAAATGAAAAAAAGAAATAAATTTCAGAATATTGAATAGCTATAATTGGAGAACGGGTTCCTCACATTTGAAATGAAAAGTTCGTTTGAGTTTCATGATGTCCCACATTAGTTGAATTTTTGAGCCCCCTTAGGTGAAAAGTATATGAGTATAATATGTTCCGTATGTCTGTCTCGATGCCAGTAGACCCTACGTCTGTCCGTCCGTGCTATGGTATAAATGCAACTCCTCATACAATTAAGGACGGATTTTGCTGAAATTTTCACAGCGTTCCTTGACACATTACCTCGCACATATTGTCGAAATTTGGGGATATTCTACCGGAAAAATATTTTGGCAGCAAATTTGGTGACTTCATCTCGTTGGCCGAGTGGCTAACTCGCTCGACTCGTAACCTGGTGGTTACGGGTTCGAGCCCCACCGGAGGCGGGTAGTGTATTTGGGCAGGACACTTTACAGACGGGGGCCCCAGTCCACCCAGCTTTAAAAGTGGGTAGCCTCTCTCCCAATGTGAAGAATATGATCTGGAATGAGTTAGGACCACGATGGAAATAAGAGTCATTCGACCCTTTATTGTGTTATCTTCGAGTAAAAAAAACCTCTCTTTTCTTTCCCAAGAACTTTTGTTCGGTTTATAGCTCGAGCATCTACAGTTATCAACTTTAATGTTTAAAAAGGTTGCAGTTTTAATATAAACACATGCCTGGTTTCAAACATAACAAAACTGAGGAAAGTTAGCGAGAGAATGAGAGAGAAAGGGAAGAAAGAAAGGAAAATTAAAGATAGAAAGAAAGGGATAGAAAGAGAGACAGAGGGAGGGAGGGGGAGAGAGAGTGTGAGACAGACAGAGAGCGAGAGAGAAAGGGAGAGAGAGAGGAAAAGAAAGAGAGAGAAAGAGAGAGGGAGAGAGGGAGGAAGAGACAGAGGGAGGGAGAGAGAGTGAGATAGAGAGGCAGACAGCGAGCGAGAGAGTAAGGGAAAGAGAGAGAGAAAGAGGGAGGGGACAGTAAGAGAAGGAGGTAGAGAGAGAGAGAGGTAGAGAGAGAGAGAGGTAGAGAGAGAGAGAGAGAGAGAGAGAGAGAGAGAGAGAGAGAGAGAGAGAGAGAGAGAGAGAGAGAGAGAGAGAGAGAGAGAGAGAGAGAGAGAGAGAGAGAGAGAGAGAGAGAGAGAGAGAGAGAGAGAGAGAGAGAGAGTTCAGACTGAGCTTACTAGGCTCAGCATATATTATATTGTAGTCATTCTAGTGATAGCTACTACCGTTTAAAAAATTGATTTCAGCTCGATTTTTTTAAAATCACGCCTGATTTCAAATATAACAAAATGGAGGACGATGAGCGAGAGAGTGAGAAAGAAGAGGAGAAAGAAAGGAAAAGGAAAGGTAGAGAGAAAGAGAGAGAAATAGAGAGAGGGAGGGAGGGAGGGAGAGACAGAGATAAAGAGAGAGAGAGAAACATGATTCAGACTGAGCTTTCTAGGCTCAGCATATATTATATTGTAGTCATTCTAAAGATAGCTTCTACCCTTTTAAAAAATGATTTCAGTTCGGGAAAACCGGTATCGCTATTGCTTTCCTGGTTCGGTTGGTAGAGCTAAAAATCAACTTAATAGTGAAATAATATTTATTTTCTCTTTGCGTTTAGGAAATATTAAGGAAAGAAAATGGAAAGAATCCCTCTTTTGATGATTCCTAATGATAAAAGACGTAAAATTGAATAAAAAATTGTAGCACAATTGAGCTATTCGATAAAATCTTTTTAAAGACGTTGACCAGTTAATGTAGTTGATAAGAAATGCCAAATCAACCGAAAATACCAAACCTTTTCAATTCAGAATTGACAAATTATCCTTTATTCAGTAGAATTTGGTAACTTTTAGTTGTCGTACTATGTGTCATTTTAATATTAAACATTCATTGACAAAATCCGTATTCTATTTATGATATTCGACGTTGAGACGTTTAATACATGTATATGTTCTTTTAATATCACTAAGCGAATGAACAAGGTGCTTTATTTTGACTCAAATGAAATTCAACTTTTGTTACGTAAATATAAATAATCATATACCTTTCAACATGTTTAAATGCTTCTTGTTGATTACAAATAAAGTAATGAACATTGTTTTCAAAATTGATTACCCCCCCCCCCCCCCCCATTTTGAATTGAGAAAAGCAATGCTGATTCGAATAGTAATTATAAAATTCTCCTGTGTCCCAGACCCATTTCTATCAATTTGACAAGTATACGAATTAGAAGTAATAGCAATCTCCTTAAAATCAGATCCACCATATTACCTACCGCTACTCCCCTGCACGATTTTGCAATATAATCTCAGCATACATTGCGTACTTTCTGTTCAAGTTTTGCTAAATCGTAAGCCAGACTGATTAAAATGTCCGAAAACATGTAATTGACAATATATTTGAAACACAATCTAAAATTCACTAGTTAGGAATAGTGTATAGAAGAGTTTTTTTTTTTTTTTTTCTAAATCCAAGTTGAAATAAGCAGATCATTTATTTTGAATTTAGCGTATTGAATTTAAAATATTTATCATTTAAATCATTTTGAAAAGAAAAGTAAAAGAGATAAACAGCATTTTCTAAATATCTAAATTATCTTAATTACGACTATTTGAGAAATTAACTTAAGTGTTTTACTTTGTGAGGAAAAATCTTTGGTTAAAGTACATTTATAACTAAGAATTATGGGTTAACTAATTGTATTTCTTTTTTTAAAACTAAAAAAGAAATTACAAGTTTCGTCAAGTTAATTAAAAAAAAAATAAATAAATAAAAAACAAGAATAAATAGATATGATTAAAACACAAATCTTAGTTCATTATTTTTGAAAATCAACGCTCATTGTTCTTTACTGACTATAAATGTGATGAAATCAAATTCAAATAAATTCGTGAAATAAAAATAAAATAAAATGAAAATTAAGGAAATATATTTGTAGAAAATATGTTCTAAAGAAGGAGATCTATTGTAAAAATTAAAACACATAATCCCCTGCATGTGTATCTCTACAAGAAACATTGGATACACAAGTTATTTAGATAAGGGTCATTAAAATCATAACGCGTTGTCAATTGCATATCTCATGGGGGATTAACCTAGACGCTTTAAACTGACTGCTCCTTTAATGTGTTTAAGTCTAAAGTCATCGTCATTATTTAACTAACTGCTCATAATTCTGTCAACATTCTTATTTATACAGAGTATCCCGGCGTACAGAGTTTGCCATAAAATACAACATTTTTACTTATAAAAAATCATTATTATCATTTTTTTAAGATACTAACTAACTTGCACATTTTTATTAACATTTTTTTTCCTAAGAAAATTATGTTATTTTTTCATTTTTCTTTACAATATTCTCATCAAACCGTCTCGAGACGGATCGATCGGGCTTGGAATTCCAAAACGGTGAGCGAGCCGTCTCGAGATGGTTAGTATTCCAAAACGGTTTACAACACTGGTTTAGGAGGAGAAGATGTTTAAAGAAATTGTGGACAACGGACGACCCACGACCCACGACTGACAACGGACGACGGACATTTTACTATCACAATAGCTCACCTTGAGCACTTCGTGCTCAGGTGAGCTAAAAAGAAGAAATTGCTTCTGACAAGCAATTTCTTCTTTTTCCACACTATTTTCTTCCCTGCTGAATGGTTATTTTTCAAATTAAATCCACTTTAAATTTTCGTCTGCAAAACATATGAATTTGGACAGGTCCAAAATTTTGTAAAATAGGAAAGGGTTCAAACAAAGATGAAATATTTTCAATTTTTTGTTTTATTTAGAATTGTACTTAATGACTGCATCCCCCCAAAGTCTTGGACTGTTCATCCCGAGTCCCTTCATCCCACTTAGGTATACCATTATTTACCATTAATTGGAGCCTAAAATTTCAGGTTTTCATTTTATACACTTACATCAATTCTGCACACACACTAACCCCATTAAGCCTAGAATAGTTTAATAATTTGGCAATAAGATGTTTTATTTCACCCGATTTTAAGCAGCCAACACCTCAAATCAAGCAATATCTGACTGTAAATCTGCCAGAGAGTTATAAAACTAACGCTTGTTTTGCATGTTTCTGCAAAGAAATAAATCAGCCTCTTGCATGATTTGATGATAGAATAACTCTTAGCAAAATACTGTTTCCGTGGGCCTAGAATACATGGTGTAACAATTAGTTCTGAAAATATTTAACAAGGGCTTAAAAGACACATACTACATTTTTGCTTGAAGCCCTCAAAATTTTCTCGATGAAATCTTATGGTGTGGGTACATGGGTTTAGTCTCATTATTCTCAAAATCTTTAGATCTTAACCCTTGTCATGCTGAATAAAAAAACTTGGCAAAATTATATATAAATCAAAGTTCCCTAATAGTGAGTCAGCATTTGATTTTGAAATTATAATTTCTGAAACTTTTCTGGTTTAAAAAGGAAAATCAGGTTGTTTGGACTAAGATCAGATTGCACTTATGTGCAGTCTGTTGTTTGTCCATACCTCCTGCCAAAGCAGGAATATTCTGGGATCAGCATGACAAGGGTTAAGTTTATTTCATCTGCAGCTCATTTACCATAGTTTTAGCAAAAGACACACTGCAGTCCAACTTGCTTATTTGACTGTAAGAGAGTTCCACTTGGCTTACTGAGCCATTGAGGAAAGACTGATCATTGCCTTTACCTTCTCGAATATCAGAAATATTCCTGGGGCCGTATTCACCAACACATTTTGCATCAATTTAGCACACTAAATCCCAAGAATAAAGAATTTAGAATTTAGTACGTATTCACCAACCCATTCTAAATTACGGAATGGACTAAATTCTTAAGAATAAAGTTGTTTTTCCAAGTCTAATACCTACCGTGCTAAATGTGAAAAAATGGCGAGTGTCCGCCTGGCTTCGAATAGAAAACATTGTTTTATATCAAAGTATTGACAAATAACATGTCAAAATAGAAAGAAATTCCACTTAATTTTCCTTTCTGACACATATTTTATGTTTTCGGTCGAATTATTTATCGAATGACGTCAAACACATTTGTGACGCAATCTAACCTTGAAGTGTATGTTTACATATCGACAGAATGTTAAATTTTACAATATTCTCGGCGAGTTTTCAGGGATTTCACGTTGGATATACATTTATAAGGGAGGATGATGGTTAAGGAGTAATAAATTTTAAGCGAAGTAAAGTTTTCAGGGGTGGTGGTGTGTGGATAGGAACAAGACAGATGGAGGAAAGATTACGAAGGCAGATTGTCATTTCAACTCAGCAATAGATAACTTGGTGCATTTTCACTCAAGATTCTATTTGTTTGGGTGTTGATACTTTCTGCATAGCAACATAATGAACATAGGAAAAGTTAAAGGAGAGAGATTATAATTCTCACATCTTCAAAAGCGACTCGTTTCCATTGAATAGTTGGAAAGCTCTCTCGGTGAAAGATTAAGGTAGGAATCATGTTGACCTCGTTGCAAAGTTTGTGTTCAATTATTTTTTTTGTTCAATGTTTCATTTCTTATTGTTAAGTCTAATTTTGGTATCGGAACAACCATACTGGCGTACATCACTTATTACTACTCATAAATAATCGCCTTATTTACTCCATAAAAATGATACACAGTTCGTCAATCGAAAATCTAAATCTTGTAACTACAGCGAGTTATTTCACGTTTTTTATCGAGTGCAAAATAAACACATTTTTTACTGTAATCGAAGTTATTATTGCTTATTTAATGGATCTTTGTATTCAGCCAATCAATTGCCCAACAAGATATTGAATTTTTAGATATGACAATTTATTTCGACTGGAAAATTACATGAAAATGTCATTTGTAAACAAGGAGGGGGAATTAAAAGTGAAGGACAGAAACTTAATGGTTACTCTTTTCATTTGCGCCTCGTCAAAATTGGGGAACCATCGTGAGTCTGTGGCCGCTTAAGTACTGTACAAACCGTTCTAAATTAAGTCTATTCTAAATTGCGTTGGTGAATACACACTTTATTCCATTCTTGGGAAAGTCCAGACTTGGCAATTTAGCCTAGACTAAATTCTAAAATTTAAAATAGGTTGGTGAATACGACCCCAGGTTCAGTGTGAAATATAATACATACTAAGTGTTTTGTATGAAAAAAAATCTATCAAGGTTGAGAGGAATTGATAATTGTCCAGGTTCTGCTGAGACAATAATCAAATCCCACAACTGAGTTAGATATTTTTTTCATATAATACACTAAGTACGCATTATATTTATTACATAACCTCTATTTGCCTTGTATTAGTATATGTTTCTAACGGGAATGCAAGTTTCTAAAAATAAACCCATTTTGTCATTGTTCTAAAATATCCATGTGATATCATAAAAAAAATTATATGGGATGTTGTCACACGGATATTTGTATAGTTATAAGATAAAATGGGTTAAAGTTGGGTATACAGGGCTCGTATTAGTGTGTGATATTGACGAGTCATTGACCCCTCACCTGAAAAATTCTGGGGTTCAAATCTGAATTTAAAGGGGGTCAAAACAACAGAAAAAGCTTATCCTAAGTGGAATTTTGCAAATTTAAGTGTCACTTAAACTGTTTCTTATAATGATATAAAACAAGTAATTGATTTGTAAAACTTTAGATAGTGATTTGTAAAAATCTTGGGTATAAAACCATATTTTGACCCTTGGTAATTCCTCTCAAGGGGGTCAAAATACCCCCTTGGGAGAAATTTCTAGGAGTCAACTTAAGATATTTTCAGATTTTTGAGGGTCAAAACCCTTGTTTAAGGGTCAAACACGAGCCCTGGAATAGCCTATTTTGTATTCACTCCTAACTTTATGACCTAAGGTAAGTGTTGCCAATCATGTACTTTTTCCATGGCCAGGTCCGTCCTATATCTACTATCCAGTTAAAACAATAAAGATAGTAATTATCATGTAGCTGACAGATTTATTATTTGTGTACAAATGTCTTTGAATATCCCAAGAATAAACAATAATAGTGGCTTACTCAGCAATAAATGGAGGGAGTAGAACCAAACTGTTATAAGTGCAGATTTATATATTATCACTTCGGCCATTTTTTTTTATTTTCTGGATCTTGGGAGAGCCAATTTTTCTCAAAATTTGAATAAAGATAAAATGACCTATCAATTTTATTTTCATTATTTCCTCAGACGGACTGCTTTTGTCTGGTATTAATATAAAATTTGGGTTTTACTTAACACTTTCTAAAGAACAAAATCCCTCAAGTGGGACTTGGATCTTTATTATGTAAGTCAGCCAGTTTTATTGATCAGTGGTTTTTGACACTACAAGAGTAGCTATAAGACAGTTTTGTTGTTGGAAGATTGTTAGAGTGCACACAAGGTTTTTCTGCGATTTGACCCCTTGACCCCATTTTTGACCCCACTTGACCCAACATTCGACCTTGACTGAGACTTGATGGAGATAAACATTCTGACCAAGTTTCAAGACATTTGAAAATGTGGCCTCTAGAGTGCATATAAGATGTTGAAGGATGACCGCACGCAGCTAAATCACAATATAGGTGAGCTAAAAAGTTGATAGAGCAAAATTTTCTCTTTTAATAAAAATAATTCAATCTTCTATGATTCCATCAATGGTTAATTATTCTGATTGGCTAAAAATGGTTTTATTTCCCAATGAAAAGAGTTTTGAGTGCACACTAATTTTCTAAGCTTCTGCAAAAAGTAGACCCATAATAAATCTGCTTCATATTTGACGAATCTTAACATTTTTGCTACTTAATAATATATGATATGATAAGAAACAAAGCTAGTGTTTGTTGATTTCATGTTCGTATGAAGCTAAAAACCTTATTACACTCATGTATGAATCTACTTTGCATATTCATGCAGTGTGATTAGGTTTATAGTTTCATACCTCCATGAAATCAACAAATACTCTTTTCATCTCTTAAATATTTCAAAAGCCAGGCAATAAAGTAGTACTAACAGGTTACTACTATCTGCAGCATCAGCAAAAGTTTTCTCAATTATATAGTTTTTTTCTGTAACCATGGCAACATCAGGTGGGGGAAGATGAAAAAACAAATGTTCTGGTACATTTTTTGTCAGTTCTACTGTTATTCCCTCTTTATCAACCCTTTCCCATTAATTGGCCTGGTCAAAATTGAAGGAGGTTGAAACCTGTGTTGAAAATTGGATGTATTATTGCTTCATATGTTCATCATTCAATTAATTTTTTTGCAAAAACTGATCAAAGAAAAAATTCGTTTTCTTGTAATTAAATAGCAATATTATTAAAGTTTCATGGAAGGGGCATAAAAATATTAAGTGAACCACTTTTTGCCTTGAGTATAAAATAAGATCAGGCTACAAAGACAATTTGATCTTAGTCTACATAGTTTAACTACTCATTTTGCATAAAAAAGTCTTTTAGAAAGATCTTGGCCCAAGGTTATAAAACTTTTCTCAGGCTCAACTGAGAATTTTCTCAAACTTTAAATTCAAATGAAAGTATGAAAATAAAAGATAATATTAATAAGTTGTTATTCATAACAACTTATTAATATTATCTTTTATGTGAATACCTTAAAATGAGTATAAAAACAGAATTGCAGCTTTAGTCTCAAATTCAAATTTGAGAAAATTTTGAATTAAGAATGAGAAAAATTTTATAACCTTGAGCCCTGATGCTCAAGTCCTGAGATTTATCCAGCTGAATTAAACCTTCCTATCAAAATAGTATGTTAACCAAAGGACTGAAGGTGCGGGAAAAACTGATTATAGATTGGTCTCTATTATTACTATGACAAGGAGTTGGTCTAGACTAATATCAGCCTGTACATAATTGTGTGCAGGTTGATCTTTGTCTATACCTCCAGCCAAACAAGAATATTCTGAGTTCAGCTTGACAAGTATTAAATCCTACAGCTAGTTAATTGAGAATCGTTGTATGAGAAGACGAACACTGGTGTTAATTCACACAAAAAGACAGTTTTTCTATTTCAAAGGGATATTCACTTATAGCTGATATGCACAGAAGCATTAATTAAATTGATAATAATGCATTTTACAAATTGATGGCTCAGTGTGAAACAGTTGTAACTGCCTGTAAACATATAGGCAGTTACAACTGTTTCACGCTAAGCCATCAAAAAATGCTCCAGGCTTCTGAGAGAACATTATCATTCAGATTTCCATTATATAAGTCATTTCACTGCTGTTACAAAATGAAAGCATTTCTATAAGCTGATGAATATATTTTCAAATAAAACTGGTATAAGTCTCAATGCCAATCCTTGGTTAAATGTTTTCTGTACTGTGAATTTTTATGGCAATGCTAAATTAACATATTTCTTAATCAAATCATTAAGGCAAACCTGGACATTGTTGAAATACACAAACTTGAGAGAGTCATACACTATTAAATATCATTGAAAAGGAGCCTATAAGTTACATTTTTAACAATTTTACATGTCAAAATTGTTAACCTTTGTCATGCTGAACCAAGAATATTCATGCTTTGACAGGAAGTATAGACTAAGACCAGCCTACACATATGTGCAGTCTGATCTTAGTTCATACCACCTGAATAACATTTTTAAACCAGAAAAGTGTAAAACTAGAACTGTCGCAGAGCGGACTAATACCCCCCACCAGCACTTTGTCAGAATGCAAGTGCTATTAGTGCAGGAGGTGTTTGTAACAAATATTGAGGTCATATGCACCGTTTGCCTGAAGTTTCATGATTCTAGGTCGCTTGGTTTTTGAGTTAAAGTCCAGAAATGAAAATTAAACAAAAATTGACTGTGACCTTGACCTTTGACATATATGACCCAAAATCAATAGGGCACATCCTTGGATCATAAGCAATATTTCCATCAAATTTCATGCTTGTAGGTCACTTGGTTCTCAAGTTAGAGTCTGGAAACGAAAATTGAACAAAAGCTGACTGTGACCTTGACCTTTGACCTATGTGACCCAAAAACAATAGGGCACTTCCTTGGGTCATAAGGAACATTTGTATAAAGTTTCATGATTGTAGGTCACTTGGTTCTTGAGTTAGAGTCCGGAAACGAAAATTAAACCAAGGCTGACTGTGACCTTGACCTTTGACATATGTAACCCAAAAAAACATTAGGGCACTTCCTTGGGTCATAAGGAACATTTGTATAAAGTTTCATGATTGTAGGTCACTTGGTTCTTGAGTTAGAGTCCGGAAACTAAAATTGAATGAAGGCTGACTGTGACCTTGACCTTTGACCTATGTGACCCCAAAACAATAGGGCACTTCCTTGGGTCATAAGGAACATTTGTATAAAGTTTCATGATTGTAGGTCAATTGGTTCTTGAGTTTGAGTCCGGAAACGAAAAATTGAACAAAGGCTGACTGTGACCTTGACCTTTGACCTATGTGACCCAAAAACAATAGGGCACTTCCTTGGGTCATATGGAACATTTATATAAAGTTTCATGATTGTAGGTCATTTGGTTCTTGAGTTAGAGTCCAGAAACAAAGGTCTACGGACGGACGGACGGATGGACGGACGGACGGATTGACGGACGGATGGACAGACAGACAGACATGGTGAAACCAATATACCCCCCTCTACTTCGTAGGTGGGGGGTATAACAATGTGTTTCTGAAATCAATCCTCACTCACATTTGGTAACTTCCAGTGCTTTTAGCACTTTGATTTTATATTTATTTTGCAAAGATTTTTATTCAGCATGACAAGGGTTAAGACTCAGATCAGTTTCAGCATTTGAACAGTCTGATCAAAGTGTTCACTATGTGTAAAACGGTAATTGAAATGTTTTGTTGTAGTTTACCCTTCCCATGCTGGTCACGCTAAATTCCTGCTGTAGACTAATATCATCCTGCCCAGCCATGCAGTCTGTTCTAAGCCCATACAAACAGATTTATAAATAATTATTGTAATCATTATTATATAAACTGATCTCTTTGATGGAACTATCACTATAGTGCTTTGCTTTATTACCAAAATTCAAATTTGATTTTCCAACATCTTTCTGTTTTCTAGAAAGGAGGCCCCTTATCTAAACTTGTCCCTTTCTCAATGATTGATTGAATGGAGTTTTACGACGCTTTCAACATTTTTTCAGTTATATCGGGGCGCCTTACAATTGAGTCCTGGTTTTTCTCTCACCAGTACAACCACCACATCCTCTTCTACCCTCCAGCTGCTATCTCACATAGGTCTACGATTAGCAACCCGTTGGTGAGAGACAAATAGTCGGAAAGAACGAGTGCCGCCGGGGGGGATTGAACCCACGACCTCTAGATTGAAAGTCACGCTACCAACTACGCTATGACGGCAGCTCCCTTTCTCATCAAAGATATCAATATTGACAAATATCTATGTACTTATTAGAATCTTTATGGTAGTTACGCTTTCCTGCCATTACGAATCCTCTATTGTTTTTTTTGTATGGTAAGTACATATAGGTAATCATCCTGTTCTATCCTGTATTTTACAAGTGGTTGGAAGCAAAAAATGGATGAACAATCTTTGTATGTTAATGTTCATGCTTAGTTTTTCTATCAACCTGTTGTTCTTTTTTTATAGCTATTGAAACAAGATAGATTGATTACTACATTTTGATGGCTCAGCATGAAACTGTTGTAACTGCCTATACTCTTATAGGCAGTTACAACTGTTTCATGTTTAGCAAATCTTAATTTTCTTTGTGATGCTAGTTTGGTTAAAATCAATCAACAACAAGAAAAGTTACATTAAAAGAATGACCAAGCAAATGTTTTGAAAGACTTCTCTCTGCTTAAGTTTGTTTGACAAAGTTTGAATACAGCTTTTAACAATGGTCAGTCATATATCAATGGCCGGAGCTGCTAAAAACTAATTCCTGGATGTTCTCTCACCAGTACCACTGTGACATCCTTCCCTAGTCTCTGGCTGCCATCCACCTTTAGGTTTACTTATGTTATCCACCCATTGATGGGAGACAAATATCAGAAAGGATATGTGCAGCTGCAACGGATTGAACTCAACACCCAATGATTGAAAAGTTGGTATGATGTGCCATCAACTAAGCTTTGAGGGCAGCACCATCAGATAACTAGATCTGTCGCATAGTGGACTAACACCCAACTCTACGGCGCTTTGTCCAAGTTCTGTAGCCTTTTTTGGACAAAGTTCAATGGTTACCTTGATCTTTGACCTTTATGACCCAAAACAATAAGGCACCTCCTTGAGTCATGGACAACAATTGAGCAAAGTTTTGTGATTCAAGGTCACTTTATTATTGGGTTAGAGTCTTGAAACAAAAAAGGTCTACAGGCAGATGGATGGAAAGATAGATACTTTGAATCCAATATACCCACCTCTACTTTGTATGTTGGGGGTTTAATGACAGGTAGTATGCCCAATTGGGTTAGGGGGCTGGTGGCACTGGTTGATGCAAAAATCGCATCATGTAATTACAATATCATTGAATACTGTTGAAAATGGTGTAAAACTCCAATCAAACAAACAAATCTTTGTTTTGGGTCATTTTGTGCCAATGAACATGACAATCAAGACCACCAAAACATCAAATATGACAAGGGTAATTACTTGTGCTGAGCAATCGGTTTCAAATCAAAATCTATAATCGGTTTTTAGTTCAAAGAATAAATCAACTAATGATTGATTGCACCATTATTTTCTTAAGAATTAATACAACACTCCCAGGATCATCCTTTGAAGTACAGAATGTAAAAGTTTAGTTTAAACTCATGTCTCTTTTTACAATGTTCTCCCCTTTATGTAAATCCAGACTCATTACTTTGAGCTTGGACTCCTTGATTTTACATTTAGGTGTCAAATAGACTCCTTTACCACAGAAGTTTGTATCCATCCCTGCTGAATTTCAATTTTGTTTGAAACAAATAGACATACTTTTACATTTCAACCAGTAAGACTAAAGTTATCCTATAATTAACTACAATTAAGGACAAAACAAGGAGTGTAGACAAAGATCAGTCTGCACATCTATATATGCATCTCTATTTAGGTAACAATAATAATTAAAGCCAACTTTAACCAAATATAAATAATTTTTGTTAGTGGAATATCCTCATAAAAACAAAAGATACACATCTGAATTTTTGTGGGGAGCCTAGATATTGCAACACAGACTTATTATCTCTATCAGAACTTTTTCCCTATTTCCATAAATGTTTTCAGACAAAGTTCAATTGTCACCTTGACCTTGGTGATCCTAAAACAATAGAGCACTTCCTAGGGTAATGGGCAACAGCTGCATAAAGTTTCATGATTCTAGGTGACTTCAGTCTTAAGGTAGTGGACCAGTAATAGTACTACAACATTTTGGATGTAATGAACTTTAACAGTGTTAACTGAGGTTTCCTAATGATCTTCATTAGGAAACCTCTGTCAACATTGTGAAAGATCATAGGTTCCAAAATGTTGCAGAACTATTACAGGTCCACTACCTTAAGTCAAAGTTTTGTTATTCAGTGGCATCATATCGGAGATGTGTGGTTAAAAGCCATTTGATACATCTCCAAAATTTGTATCATCATTCATCAGAAATATGAAACTTGAGGAAACATGGGGTAAGACTGAGTAAATATTTGAAAAGGAAATATTGATAGAAACATACCATATGGTACTATTCTGTCATGAGAAAATCTTTTGAAGGTATACAATGACAATTTTTTTTCAAAAGCTGTGCAATATCTCATGGAGTTAAGCATATCTTTGACAAATGACATCTTGTAAGGTTGAGAGAGAATGGTCTTGTAATCTGAGTGCCGTGTTCAAGCCCAACACCTCAACCATGTATTTTCGAACCTTTTTAACTCAGTTTGAAAATCATTTAGCCCTTATTCCTAGGGTTGTGAGTTCCAACCTTATGCATGGTTAATTTCCATCCAACAATTGATATGTCATGTGACATGAGCTATTTGTCTCCCTCAAATGAGTTTTGTTTGTTTAAATGGGGTTTCAACAGTCTTTCAGCTATATTGTGGGGGCTGGAGCACCTAACTATGGATTCCTTGTAATCTTCACACTAGTACCACCATTACATCTTTTCCTAGCCTCCAGCTGCTATCCTACATAGATCTACTATTTTCGACCCATTGGTAAGAATGAGTGGCAAGTTGGGGATCAAACCCAGGATCTCTGAAATAACAGTTCGACACACTACCAACTGCGCTATGATGGCGGCTCCCAGAAATGAGTGAATGATAAATAGAACAATTAGTACAATGGGCAGCTGGTGACTCAGATTGAGATGTAGTTGTCCTGGACTGGTGTGAAAATCAACAGAAACCATGAGCAGCTGCACCAGCTGCTGTAAAATAACTGTTGGAACAACCATAAACTGAAACTTTAGACAGAAAACATGTACAGTCAATCTTACTGGAGCGACCACATCTATTAAGCGACCATTTTTATTAAGCGATCATTTTCAAAATCCCCTTCTTTTAAATTCAAAATATCTGAAAAAGTAGATATCACTTGTATTAAAAGTATTGCAAATGAATCCTAAGTTGTTAAAACTAACCAAAATTGTCTCAATGAGAAAATTATGTTGTGTTTTAAATGCAAAGGATTATTGAGAATTTAGCAATAATATACTTATTCAAAACAAGTTTTCCTGTGATCCCCAGCTCTTGTACAGGTAGTAGAGTTATTAACAGAAATGAATCATTTGGAGTTTTTTGGGTTTTTTTTTTTCCAATGGATTATCGAGATTTGTTGGTTGATTATCACATAAAATGATAATCTCATTGTTCTGGCTGCTTTATCCAGGGTGTTGAAATACAACTTTTCTCCACTTGTCCATGGACAAGTAAAAATTGATTTCCTACTAGTCCAAGATCAAAATGAACTTGCCCCCCAAAAATAAATTTATAAATATTGAGATAAAACATTGTTTAAATGAAGAAAATGCTGTGACCCAGCATTTTCTTCATTAAAGACAATGTTTTCTCCCCTTTGATACAAACAATAGGATGACTTTTCTCCTAGATCCTTAAAGTACTGTATCAAGACTTGCTCTGGTATTAACTTGTCCATGGACAAGTGGCCTTCAAAGATATACTTGCCCTCAAGTGGAAAAGCCTATGTCGGACAAGTCAGACATGGGAATTCCACACCCCTGCTTTGTCCTTGTTTGTGTTCCCTGGAGGTCAAGAATGAGGGACCAAAGATACCATGTATATAGATTTAAGACAGTGGAACTGTAATAGTTCCACAACATTTCCAAGCTCATTAACTTTCACAATATTGACCAAGGTTTCCTAATGACAATCATTATGAAACCTTGGTTAACACTGTTAACTTTAATTACTTCTGATAAATTGCGGAATTATTATATGTCCACTACCTTAACCCTTTGCTGTTAAATCCCTGCTTTTTACGTGCTTTTGATTTTATGATTGAGAAAACATTGCGAAACAAGAGCTGTCACTGTAAGATGACAATGCCCCCGACACCGCTTTGATTTTAAATTATGGCCAATCTATGTTGAAGGTCAAGGTCATCCAGGGGTCAAGGTCACCAAAGTATGTGCCTACAGAAAGGTAATGTACCAAGGAATGTTGTGGTAAAGTATGATGCGAATATGTTAAGTAATAAGGAAGTTATGGCCAATGTTAAAGTTTTTGGACGGAATGACGGACGGACGGACAGACAGACGGACGGACAGACGGACGGACGGACAAGTCAAATTTATGATGCCTCCCTATCGGGGGCATAATAAAAAGAAGAAATTGCTTCTGACAAGCAATTTCTTCTTTTTCCACACAATTTTCTACCCTATAGAATGGTTATTTTTCAAATTAAATCCACTTTAAATTTTCGTCTGCAAAACCTTTGAATTTGGACAGGTCCAAAATTTTGTAAAACAGGAAAGGGTTAAACAGATGAACCTGAACACTCAAAGTTTTTGAGTTGAATTTTGTAGGTGATAGACAGGGGTGTGTTGGAGCCCAGCATTTTCTTCATTGAAAACAATTTGTGCAACATTTGACTGGTTACTCTCTTAGCTCTTCCAATTACCATCCCATGATTCAGGGGTTGACACTAACTCCTGAGATTAAGGAGTCAATTGGACTTCTAACACATGAAAATAAGGAGTCTAAGCTCAAAGTAAGGAGTCCAAATTTTCACAATGGGAGAACATTGTGGAAAAGAAGAAATTGCTTGTTATAAGCAATTTCTTCTTTTTCACAATGTTCTTCCAAAAGTTTTTCTCTCAAAACAATACAGGATACAAGCAAATGTTTTCTTCAACAACTTTTGTAGTGAAAAAATCTACAGTTTTAGCAAGTTTTAGAATGGCCACTGCTCTTAGCATTTGTTTTTTCTTTGTTTGTTTTTTTTTTCAAAATAATCTCATATAACCCTTGGAGGCCATTGGACTCCTTATTTGCAAATGGAAGGAGTCCCATCTATCAAACAAGGAGTCTCAGACTCCTGGACTCCCCTTAGTGTCGAACGCTATGATTTGTCCTCAATCTACTTGTCTATGGACAAAAGGTTAAAATAATGTACTTATCAGCCGGTAGAAAATCCCCCGTTGGACAAGTTAGGCATAGGAATTACAAACCCTTATGATAGATGACGCTAACAGTGTCTTTTAATCTGCTGTAACTTTGAGCAAAATATAAGCATTGTACTTCAAATGGCTAAGTTTGCTGTTAATCTTCGGACAGACAGACAGATAGACAGATAAAACAATGTGGTAAATCAATATTGGGACATAGAAAAGTAAAGTAATACTTACTATAATCTCTTTTAGAGGTGACTAGCTCTGGACTACTGTGTGGATAATCATGTGGTATCATCACAATTATAGGGGGTACACTTGGTAAATTGTGGTCCTCTGTAAGGAAATATACAACATATTCAAGTTTGGAAAATCATGTGGTATCATCACAATTATAGGGGATACACTTAATAAATTGTGGTCCTCTGTAAGCAAATATACAACAAATTCAAGTTTGAATAATCAGGTGGAATCATCACAATTATAGGGGGTACACTCGGTAAATTGTGGTCCTCTGTTAGGAAATATACAACATGTTAATGTGAGGATAATCATGTGGAATCATCACAATTATAGGGGGTACACTTGGTAAATTGTGGTCCTCTGTAAGGAAATATACATGTTAATGTGAGGATAATCATGTGGCATAATTACAATAATTCTGGGTATACTTGGTAATTTGTGGTCCTGTCTAAGCAAATATACAACACAAGTATTTGGATAATCATGTGGAATCATCACAATTTTGAGGGAACACTTGATAAATTGTGGTCCTGTGTAAAAACAAGATGTGTTTGAGAAACACTAATACCCCCACAACTGCCATCATTTGAAACAGAGATGAAATGCACTGAAAGATTTTGTTACAAATTATACAGTTGTAAAAAATACTTGAGTTACATCTCTTCAGCATTAAAATACTTTTGGCATTTTTTTATGTTTCAATGTAGTAAAAGTGACCTTCACACAATGGCCTTGATCTTGACTGATGACACTGACATAGTTGTCAACTGAAAGGTCTTCTCACAAGGAAAATGCACATGTGAAATCTGAAGGCTCTATCACTTACCAATAAAAAGTTACGGCCAATGTTAAAATTTTTATTTTGAAATCAAGTGACCTTGAACATATTACATTGACCTAGACTGATAGCCTCTACTTTGGTATCAGCTAAAAGGTATTGTCAAAAGCAATACACAGGTGAAATATTAATGCTGTATTACTTGCTATTGTAAAGAAAAGGCAAATGTTAAAGTTTTCATTCTACGAGAGTTTGACCTTGAAAATGACGTTGACATTGACAAATGGATGACCTTGAAATTCGTACCTACAGAAAGGTCTTATCACAAGCAATATGCCCTCATCTATTGATGTTGGGACATAAAAAATATACAACAAATCTATTGATGTTGGGACATAAAAAATATACAACAAATCTATTGATGTTGGGACATAAAAAATATACAACAAATTAATGTGTGAATATTCATGTCACATCATCACCATTATAGGGGGAACACTTGGTAAATTGTGGTTTCTTTAAAAGGAAATATACATCCAGTAGGTATTAGGATAATCATGAGGGATTATCATTATTATGGGGATAAATTTAAGTCCCCTGTAAGGAAATATACAACAGTTTATTTTTTAGATAACCATGTGAAATCATCACAATTATAGGGGTACACTTGGTAAATTGTGGTCCTCTTTAATGGAATAATAAGTTCTAAAAAAAAGAGTGTAATAAAAATTCTTTTTTTTTGAGGAATAACATAATAATACAATTAATAACATCAAGAAATCGAAAGTGAATGATTTTGGAATGAAATTGAATGAGTGGGATGAGTGAGACTTAATTAAATTTCAAGGGAGTATAACTATATTGCTTGGAAAAAATTATCGATACTTTTTCCTCCATTTAATAAAACAAACATTATTTCCTATTTGTGTGTCATCAAGGATCAATCTTACGCTTCAAAATCCACACAAGCCAATTTAATCATGGAATAATTTGATCAATTTGAATGAAATGTTGATCATCTTGATATTTTCGAAGTGTTTTAGAACATTTTAGAACAATTTCTGAGCGATGTTAAAAAGGTTTGAGTGTTTTGAATAAATGAATGAATGGAGCACTGATTTAGAGATTAAGAATGGTTTTGATAAAGTAATAGTCAATTTTTCAATGTTTCTTACTGTATGTATGAATAGATCCTCCTTAAGGGCTTGTGTTTGACCCTTAAACCCGGGTTTTGACCCCAAAATCTGATAATATCTCAATTTGACCCCTAGAAAATTCTCCCAAGGGGGTCATTTTGACCACCTTGAGAGGAATAACTAGGGGTAAAAACATGATTTTATACCCAAGATTTTCACAAATTACTATGAAAAGTGCAATAAATTAATTATTTCATATCATTACAAAAAGCAGTAATAGTGACTCTTAAATATGCAAAATACTACTTTTAATTTTCTTTTTCTGTCGTTTAACCCCTTTAAATTCAGATTTGATCCCCAGAATTTCTTAAGTGAGGGGGCAATAACTCCCCAATATCAAACACTATCACGAGCCCTGTCCTTGAAACATTAACACTTTCCTGTTTTACAAAATTTTGGACCTGTCCAAATTCAAAGGTTTTGCAGACAAAAATTTAAAGTGGATTAAATTTGTAAAATAACCATTTAGTAGGGTATAAAATAGTGTGGAAAAAGAAGAAATTGCTTGTCAGAAGCAATTTCTTCTTTTTTCACTATGTTTTCTCAATCATAAAATCACAGGCACGTAAAAAGCAGGGATTAAACAGAAAAGGGTTAAATAGGCTTTGACCAGAATAAAGCATTAAATCATTCAATTTTAAGTTATAAGCCAAACAAACATACTACTATGAACTAAACCTATTTACTGACCAAAACTCATGACTACAATTTAAATCAAGCAGTTACAAGGCTTACAAAATGATCTCACCTAATTTACATAACAGATTCACATCCCTAGACTCTGCATGTTGGACAGGGTCTAACTTTATTCTAAATCTATGATCGAGTCGTACAATCTCGCCCTGCAAGATGTCTGGTAATCGACTCTCCTTCTCCTCAACTTTCTGTCGCTTTGGTGGTGGACTTGGTACCCTATGAAAAACGTATAAACAATTGTTGTTAAAGTGTTCTATTTGTAAGTAGGTAAGTGACTGGTTGTTTTTTCAAGCAGGCTTCAAATGTCATCCTAAAATTATTAATAATTACTAAGTCTATTGAATTTCCAAAGTTGGAAGCCAAAGAGCCACGTAAAATATTGAAGTTGTGAGAAAGGATAATCTAAACCCAATTAAGCAAAGAGTACTAACATTTATATTTTCTATTTAATGAGTTGCTGGAATTAGCATCCATATATTATCTTATTGGTTTTCCAAAGATGGCAGCCACTATTTATGCGACAAGTAGTTGGTAAATATTGACATTTTGAATACAGATAACATGCCCAGCAAAAAGTAGCAAATTTAACCATTTCAGATAATTTACATAATAAAAAGGATGGCAGGCAAATACATTACCTTATTGGGTTTCCAAAGATGGCAGCCACAGAGGGTCCAAATGTTCTCTGTAAGGTGTGGTTGAAGGTAGGCGAAGTCATATGAAGGGCAAAGGAATCAAGCAGTGGTTGACACATGTGTACATGGGGCGTCATAGAACTGGTCTGGAATTATAAAGCAGAAACTAAACTTGTCTTGTATTAAGTGATGGGCTGATTAATAGATTATAATTGATTATAACTTGGCTTAGGCTTCCAGTCGTGATAATCACCTATGAAAGTTCATGATAAATTAATCTGTTTTTAACTAATGAATAAATGCCCCCAAATTTTTTTAATCATTTTCAGTTGGTTAAAAATTCTGCACAATTAGACTCCAAGACATGAGTTTTAACTATGCTTTCACATTTCATTCTTGGAAGGAGGTCCAAGATGTACTTACAAACTTATAAGTAAACTAATATACAGGTAATCATATCATTGATTTTCTTTATGAGAGTCAATCACATGCCAATATGAGAGTCCCCCCTTAAACATGATCTGTTTCTAGGGCACATAATGCAAACAAACATAAAACAACTATCGAAAGCTCCATTTGGTAGTTTCATATCTTCAGTGAAACGCACTGTCATGGTGAAAATCACTTGTTTTTGGGACCTCTGCTTAACTCATTACCAGAAAACAAAATTTTAACCCATTCCAAATTAAAGTTTGTTGCTAATGACAAATTTGAGTTGTGGAATTCTTTGGTGTGTCTTAGAGGAGAAACATTATTGGCATTGAAGAAATTGCTTATAACAAGCTATCTCTTCTGTTTCCACAATGTTTTTCCAGAAGCCTTTTTTCTTCAGGGACATCAAAAATTGGGAGTTTATGAATTTGAATTTGTGCAGATTGGAAATTTAGCGAAAATTTTGAGCCTTTTTGGGGCAAAAACAATGTAGAAAATGAAGAATTTCTTTGTCAAAGGAAGTTTTTCCTTTTTCCACAATAATTTTTAAGAAGAAAACACAGATCTTCAAATTTGATACTGCACAATTGTACAACACAAAATATTTGAGTTTTCTTTTTTTTTTTTTGCACAACCTCATTTCATCAAAGCTACCATTAGCTAATCCCACTTAGGCATACTTCTTATCACACACCTATTGGTGGATGACGAGTGACTCATTGTGACATTGTGAAATAAAATATTGAAAGAGGTTGTGACAATCAAGTAGCCATCAATTGAAGCTTTCTTAATTGCAAACAGCAACATGTAGGTTCTGTATATGAAAGGCAAATATCAACAATCTATTTTGTAAGTGCATAATATTATAGGCACTAAATTTAGTTTTCACAGAGCCCTAAAAATGATTACTTTACTTACCAATTTGTTAGAAAAATGCATTTTCTCAAGGCCTTGTTCACATTTCAATAATGTTGCCATTGGAACACTAAAAATACGGAATCAAAACAAGGTAATAGCACTAATTACATTAAAGCATGTGTTATAAATATCTAAGATAAGTCAGGATGTTTATGTTAAAGAATTAAGGTTATTAAATAATGGTGCAGTAATATCAAAGGAAGTTTAATTTATTTACAAGAATCACTGTATTAAAGTATTAGACTGGACACATATAAATTATAATGTATCTAATTATCATGTTTCAACTAAATGGCTCAGTGCGAAACAGTAGTAACTGCCTATAGACATAGAGGCAATTAAAACTCTTTTGCACTGAGTTATCAAATCGCTGCTGTATTCTTATATAATGAGCTTTATATCATTCTTGTCTTGGTGTATTATTTTCTGGAAATAAAGATATGTATATTTTCGGGAAATAAACATGTGTAAGTCTCAGAAAACCTTTTGTTAGTTGGTAACAACATACTTTTAACTCAAACATATTTCAGGTGTATTCATGCTTTGTGTCTTTAAATAGATTTGCTTCCTACATTTTTTGAGGGAGGAGTTTATCAAGCCATCAAGGAGGTTCTTTAATTTGACTTGTTGAAGTTGTATCTTCTGGGTCCAGGTTATTAAACTTTTCTCAGGCTCAACTGAGAATTTGCTCAAATTTAAATTCAAATAATTGTATGAAAATTAGAAATAATATTAATAAGTTGTCATTTATAACAACTTATTAATATTATCTTTTATATTAATACATTAAAATGAGTATTAAAACAGAGTTATGGCTTTAATCTCAAATTGAAATTTAAGAAAATTTTGAGGTTGAGAATGAGAAAAGTTTTATAACCTCGGTTGCTGGTTTCTGAGTCTTAAAATCTGCGTTTCCTTAGTAAGCACGAGTGGTATTTACTACTTACCGCTTGTTTGGGTTAATCAAAATGTCGAGGAGATTCTTTAACTTGTTGATTTCATATCTTCTGTTTTCTGAGTCTTTACCTTGGAAAGACAATCATAGACTATCAGCATTGTAATGACCATAATTGAATCCTAATAAATATTAACTCACAAAATCAATCAATATTATTTTGCAAATCTACCTATCAATTTTGAAAGACCTTAAGTACTGTTGAAAGCAACACGATATATTTTTGAAAAAAGACCATGGCTGTCCATATCGTAGACAAAAATTTCAAACACTTGGATTATTGTTTGCAAGATTTTTCACAATTTGGGTCAGTCATAAACTTTCCAGCTTGATTTGAAAGAATCCTTTAACCCTTGTTATGCTGAATAAATTTTGGCAAAAAATTTTCATCAAAATCAAAGGGCAAAAAGCACTGAAACTACCAAATGTAGGTCAATTTTTATTTGAAAAACGAAATCTATTGACAATTCTGGTTTGAAAGTGAGAAACAGGTGGTGTAGACTAATATCAGACTGCACAGACAGCTACCGACAAAGCAGGAATATTCCAGATTCAGCATGACAAGGGTTAACATACCATCCTCAGTTTTCTTGATCATCCGTCGTAAAGGTTCGATATATTTTGACAGTTGTTTCAGTTTATCCAGGTATGCGAGTTCCTCAGCAGATTGACCGGCTGGACTTGGAGACGCACCCACTGATCCAGGATTACCTGTTAAAAATAAATGTGACCTGTCAAGCAAAAAGGGTCCATCTAGGAACTCCATAAAATAATTATTTTGAAAAGGGATTAGATCTATCATAGGTCAACTAGAAGGTTTATATCAGAAATAAATCTATAGGAAGGTAGATTAATATTTCTAGATTCAGAAAATTCGTTATGTGCAAAAAGTTTCGACCCTGGTCAGACTGCTCAAATGATGCAGTCTGACCAGAGTTGACAATTTTTCCACTTCCCAAATGGTCCCTTTGTGATGGGTCACAAATATGTATGATTGTAAATTAGGAGTATGATGAGATACCAACTGCACTATGACAGTGGCCTGTTATTAATATACCATAATTCATCCATAAATTTGGACACAATCAAATTAATTTTTCCCTTTTCAAAGTCATAGATAATAAATCATAATCCTTGATTTGTTTAGTAATCAAGTTCTTTATCATAGAAAAAGAAGTTTATGTCATATGATTGTACTTAAATTTTAATTATTTATTGTTATCTTTATTGATATTTAGACTTCCAAACACAGATTTCTGGCAAAGACTGAAATTGATTGATGAATAAACAAGTTAAAACAAGTTGAACAAGTTAAAAATATTGTTCGCTTCAATTTTTTTAAAGATTATAAGGTCCAATATATCACCGCTTTGACACCAAAAGATTGTAACTACATCCGAACAAACTCTTTTAATGACTTTATGGCAATCAATAGACAAGAAACAAGAAAACTGATGAAAAATAAATCAAGCTCTCATCACCAAACTATAATTACTGTATCAAGAATTCCAACTTCACCACCTCATATTCCATGGACCTGCCTAAATTCTGTTGTCTGAAAATGGCTTCAGTCCCTATGTCAAATTTTTCTTTGTTAAATACAGTTCAACGTTGCTTTTAACAATGTTTTAGTCTTATTGTTGCTGGAGCACCAATTACAATAACCTAAATATCTTGCGCAAGTACTACCACAGCATTCTTTCTTTGGCTCCAACTACTATCCCACTTGAGGTTTAAGGTTATTCATCCATTGGTGGGATAAAAAAAGTCAGAAAATATAATGTGCTGCTGCTGAAGATTGAACCCATGACACCCCATCATTAAACTTTAATAAAGATAGGGAGTCTGATTAGCTACTTACTGCACTATGACAGCAGTCCAACTATGTCAAAAGATTTAAGCCCTTTTCATGCTGAACTTGGAACATGTGGGCTTTAGCAGAAGGCATAGACAAAGATCAGTCTGCACATATGTGCAGTCTGATCTTAGTCTGTACCTCCTTATTTTCATTTTCAAACCAGAACAGTTTTTAAAACAAATATTTCTTAAATTAATACTGAACAAGAGCACCGCCTACGGGTACCTATGCCCGGCTGTCGAGTGCTGGATGGTGGGAAAAAATCTAAGTCGAAAAAGGGGCATAATTTGCACAAAATGCCTCTAGAGTTATCCCTCTTGATAGTATAGGTTGCTCTTTTGATGGTGAACAAGTGTGCCAAGTTTCAAGTGAATGCCTTCAGTAGAACCAGAGATATAACAAAATGTCAAAGTTTTTGCACGACGACGACAACAACAACACGGAGGCTACAGCAATACCTCGGGTTTTCTCCGAAAACAGCCGAGCTAAAAATAATAAGAGCTTCCCGCACTTTTTTGCACTAATGCTATTTGCCTTCATTTTATTCAGCATGATGAGGCTCAACATGAATATATTTGACTACGCTATATAAAATTCAATAATTTAACATAAAATTGTGTTTGATCAGATCAATTAACTTTAATTCAGCTTCAATAAAATAATAGTTAGTTGGTTAAATTGATTAAGTCTAGGCAAAATTAAGGACTTGCCTACCTGGTGTGTTGAGAGCTGTACTTGGTGAGGGAGCTCCTACAGACATGTTTCCTCGTTGCCCTGGTGATGGAACAATCTGTGGTGTTGGTGATGTCATCATTGACATTGGGGAACCAGCTGGCTGCTGCTGAGAGCTGAAATACAATTGTTAATAACATTTATAAATGATACAGCTTTTGATAGATGTAGCCTTTTTCTTTAATGCTTTTTTTTAATGGTTTATGGAGAAAAAACAGATCATCATTAGATAATATCACCAAAAAGTAGTGAAAATGTCAAACACGTATTCATTCATTTCATTCTATTTAACCTCTGAGAAGAGCAGATTTTAATCACAAGCAAACAGACAAGCTTTGACTCATTTTGTCAAAAATGACGAGCTTTGACTAATGTTGTCACACATAAAAAAACATTTCTTCGTATTTTTGCATTTAAGAGAAAGAAAATTAATAAATTTTGTTTTTTGTGTATGATTGTTAAATCTTTCATTTCTGCCGCTCATAAAAATATAGCTTTTGCTGTTCACTCAATAATAGAACAACAGCTTCGCAGAGCGGCGCATATACGCCCGATGGGGCTTGTCAGTAACCTTGGCTTGTCAGTAACGTGAGCTTGAATGATAGCTAAAAATATTTCAAACAGACAGACAAACAACTGGTGCCATAGCATAGTATGACCTTTTGAGTGTAAATTGAAAATGATTTTATGCACAACTATATGCAAAACAGCTATTTTGCAAGTTTCAGTTCATTCCAATTCAAAGTGTGACAAGTTGCTCACAAAAGAAATATAGTGAATTTCAATCAATTCAAGGGCAGATAATACAAGAAAGACCCAAGCTTTTTGAATTTCTGAAGTCTTATGCTTAACCAAATATCAGGGTTACATTATGGCAAGATTCATTTCAATCCAATTAAATTTCTAGGAGTTGTGCACACACACGCACAAAAAAATCTGTAAAGGGGGTGTTCCAAATATATAGTAAAATGTGCCCACGCTTAGATTTTTATGATATTGTGGGTAATTATAGTACTGGGTATACTGATTAAGGAAATGACTTTTTTTTCCAAAATGAGTAAAGAGGGTCGACCATAAAGTACCCGAAAGCACATCTTATCCAATGCAAAGGGGTGCCAGGAAAGAAGTCACCTTGCAAGGAAATTTTGGAATCTGTAAAAAGAATTTGTTACTGATTTAAAAGACAATTGGTACCTATATGTTTTTATATAGGTTGGGATCTTATGTCTGTTTCCTCCTAACAGATAGCCAAAAAAGTTCTTGAAAAATTCATGAAAATTTGAAAAAAATGAAATGATGTTCTGAGTTAAAGGGTTAAAATTTTTAAGTTGTAGCTCTAGTCCAGTTATCAAACTCTTTTAAAATTAAGATACATATGTTCTTAATGTTTACAGAAAGTTTCACTGAAATGGAAAACCGGTAAGTTAGTCAAAAATCTCTTAGTGTAGAAGATAGTGGGTGGGGTAAGATATAGATTTCACCCATCTGAGAATCTTTAAGTGTGAATAACTTTTCAACGGCTGTAGACAGGATGTTCATATTTCACACATGGATCCTTTGTGACAAAGCCTATTTACAAACATTAGTCAAAATCAACTGTCAAGGTCAAAGTAAATTATCAAGGTCATTGTTATAAATAAAAAAAAAAATCATTGAGCTTTGGGAACATACTTTGCAAAAGTAATGAATGATGATTTTGATTTTCAATTATAGTTTCTTTTAAACAAATTTATTTCAGTTTGTTCCTAACTCAAAGTCATTTGTGAAGGTCAATGTCAGATTTTTGTTTCAAACAAACTCATTTCAGTTGGTTCCTTACTCAAGGCCATGTTTGAAGGTCAATGCCACATATGAGGATGGTGTTTAGGATTTGACACTACGTATTTTCTGTCACAATCCTGTAGAATTTACTTGTTCTATGTTTTACAGGTCCGTTTTAGTAATAAGATTCCTCCCAAGAAAACGCGAGACACTTTTAGCAATAAATCAAAATTTAATCGAACTGTAGGTTATGAAATGAAAAACTTTGAAAGGAAAAACAGTGTGGGAAAAGAAGGAATCTCTTGTTACAAGCATTTTCTTCTTTTTATACAGTGTTTTCCTTTGGGTAATGAAAATGTCGAGTTTTGGGATAGGCAATTTATATATTTGAATTTGTTAAGTTTACAAATGAAGATGAACAATCACTACATTCCTGAAGGACCTGCAACATTCCGGCATTGCTGATAAATGTACTAGTCCTTCCTAAAATATACTTGCCTCAGGCCCGAGGGTTATTGTCTGTGCTGACCCCTAGTCTTAATTCAAATAAGAAATACTACTATAATGATTATACAATTTGAATCTTTTTCCTTCGTAAACAAATGATTCTCCAAGGTCTTAAGGTAAATGTTGTTTGTAAACAAGGGAGAAAGAATGAAACTAAATCACTCACCTGAGTTTTACTGGTCACTGAAGTGACATTCTGGCAAAGATTCGTAGAAATTAGCCTAGTTGTTGAGATGTAATTAAATGAAAAGGGTCAGCTTAGAAATTATTGAAATTGGTATCTTGGTTAAAAAAGATGATGTTTTTTTCATCCGCCAAGTCAAACAGATTTTCATGCCAATTTCAAGAACAATGTTTACAATGAGTTGCCAAAGGAATATTCTGAAAAAGTTGCATTGAAATGGGCTTGATGGTTCAGGAGGAATTGTTGTTCAAGGATTTAATAGTGAAAAAAAGCCATGGTCATATTTATGGGCCAATCAGAGTTTTGCTAACAATCTTTGAGAAGGGTTACCCAAGGAAAGTTCTAGCAAAGTGTCATTGAAATTGCCTTGGGGGTTAAGGAGGAGAAGAAGTTTTAAGAAATTTGGAAGACGGAAGCCACATGATGCACGACCTGCGACGGACTAAAGTCCTAAAAGCTCCCGTCGGGAATGTTGTGCTCTGGTGAGCTAGAAATCAAGAAACGATACAGTTCCCTATTACATAAAATTGTATAAATATTACATTTATAATTAAACTAAAAAGTTTAAGAGATATTGTGTAGCCAATTTAGTGAAAGTAAGACATTAAGCTTTGAACTCGAGTTGCGACAAATGACATATTTTCTGTTTCTTTCTGATCTAGAATTGTGTTTATTTAATAAAATTCAACCAAGTAGTTTATGGTAATTCTTTTAGACATTTGGGACAGAATTAGGACATTAAACCTAAAAGAAACAAAAGATGTTTTAAAAACATATATGCCCCCATAAGAGCAGACCAATGACCCATTTCTTATCAATTAACAAAGGGAAATATCTCAAAAAATATGATGAGTAGAGTTACGGTTCTTGTGAACTGTACTTCTCCTCATTAGATGAACAGACCGACAAAGAATGGTGCAAAACAATAGCAAAATCTCAAATGTGTCTCCCAGAGAATATTACCGGCCCCATTTCCGTTGCCATTCAGATAAAAAAAACCCCAACAATTTATTGTTATAATAATTTCTTTATATACTTTTTTTTTCACAACTGGCCACGATACTTATACTTGGCCAGGTCGATGATATCATAAGGTTACGCATAAACATATTATGGAAATCTTTCATAAACCCTGAAAGGAGTATTGCATCATAAAAACACGAGGACCATGGTGGTCCTAGATCGCTCACCTGAGTCTATTTGATCCCTGGGACATCACATGAATTACATAGGCAGATGTCAACAACTTGACACTTTCTACATAAGATCAATACCATGAACTGTTTTCAGCCAAGAGCAAGACAGATATGCCTTTTTGCTCTTTGATTCTATTCCAAAAAGTTGCACCAAAGCCCAAATATGACCCCAGGGTCTTGATAGGAACAAAGTTGGTAGAGGTCCACTAGATGATGCTACATACCAAGTATGAAAGCTTTCCACTTTCTTGTTTCAGAGAAGAAGATTTTTGAAGATTTTTCATATTTTCACCCTTTTTGTTAAGGGTAAAGGGAAGGTTAAGGGTGGATTTCATTTATTTGAACAACTTTGGTAGAGCTTGGAGCCAAGGAACATCCCTGCCAAGTTTCATCAAGATTGGCCCACTGGTTTAGGAGGAGAAGACATTTAAAGAAATTGTGGACGACGTACGCTGGCGACAGACATTCTACGATCACATTAGCTTACCTTGAGCACTTCGTGTTCAGTTGAGCTAAAAACAAACATAGAATAAACAAAATGCTAAGTTTTTTTTTTATTTTAGTGTAACCTTGTTTGCTGACAATCACCTTGCACATGTAAGACTATCATCAAGTTACTGGATGTGTTAACCTGAGATCATATATCCAACCAAAAATAATCATTGTATATCTTGAATAGGCTCGCATGTTTGTTTATTTTTGCTAAGTTTAACCTTTTAGGTGAAATTGGATATTGAACTTGAATGAGTATACATACATACTTTTAAGCAATTTTTATTTTTGAGTGTGTAAAAAATTATCAAACAACATAGAACTTTTCATTTTATATATTCATTATCTTAATCACTTTTATAGGCTTTACAGTACATGAAAACTATGCATATGCAATGCATAAATTGATAAGTATAAAGAAATCATAGCATATTAAACTACCCCATCCACTTACCTAAACATGGATGACCTTGACCTCAGAGATTTCAGATTTCAAGTGATTTGATTCATTAAAATGTCACATATGAGTAGTGTATCTAGAAAAGGATTGACGTAATTGGCAAATATCATTTTTTATGATGTGCAGACAGATAGGCAAATGTCTAAGAGACAGACAGACAGACAGACAGATAGACAGCCAGTCACTAGCACACAATATTTATATTATTCTTTTCAACTCAGACAAATAAGAAACAAGTTATGTAAAACTTACTGTAAGATAGTATTGAAATTTTTGCAAGGATTAAAGGAAATCAAGTTAATTATATTTTTCATCTTACCCCACCCACTTTTTCAACATTGGGGTAAAGCAAGGGCTGTAACTTGGCCCAGTTTAGTGATACAAAAAAATCGTATGTAGTAGATGCCTTGACTATTTATTATTTGCAAATTTGTATATGGATAAATGCATAGACATTTAAATAATGTCTATTTCAGGACATAATACAAGATTTTTGATGAATTTTGAAACTAAAGATATGTATTTATAAGCATAAAAAATAATGTTACCGGTTTTCAATCTTCTTTAAATTTTTAAACAAGAAAGAAGGATAGTAGAGCTAATTTTTTGAAGAGTAACTAAACTGGACTAGCATCAGAAGGTACTAATCAATGCGCTCAAAATTTATATTCATCTTGATTTTTATAAAAAAAATAAGCAATTTTTATATTCAAGAGTATAAAAATTCGTCAAACAACGTAAAACTTGCCATTTATATATACATTATCTTTATAATAACTATAAACTTTACAGTACATAAAAAACAATTCAAAAATTGATAAGTATAAAGAAATTATAGCATATTAAATTACCCCACCCACTTACCTCAACATGGATTAAGACAAGGGGCTGTAATTTGACCTTTTTTTGAGATATTGACAAATGAAAGTTTGTTCTGTGGTACATTTAATGTGTAGTATGTATTTGCAAAGTTTCATGAAAATCCGTGCGTGGGCATTTTTGGAACACCTCCTTTAGCTGTTTTGTGAAGTAAAGGGCAGATAAATCAGGAACTACTTTTGATATGAAAATATATTTAGTTCTAAGCACAAATAGACAACCTACAGAGTCATAAGGGCAAGTTTCCTTTCATTCCCATCCAAAATATAGGAGAAAATGAGCTGACAAGAAATTTTGTTTTTCATAAACTCAAGGGCAGATAATCATAGATAACTAAGGAATGACTGGAGCATTTTGAATTGAAAACTCTTATGCAAAACTAGACATCATAGAGAGTAATTGTGTCTAGTTTCAGCTCATTTCAATTGACAGTTAAGGAGGCATTGCACACAAAAAACAGTGATTTTCGTTAAATTCAAGGGCAGATAATTCAAGATTTCTCAGGAATGACTGGAGGGATTTGAATTTCAAAGGTCTTATGCACAACTAGACATCATAGGGAGTAATTGTGCCAAGTTTCAGCTCATTACCATTGATAGTTTAGGAGGAGTTGCGCACACAAAAAATTGCTAACGGACAGACAGACGGACAGACGACCGAGGCCATAACATAATACGACCCTTCGGGCGTATTAAAATCAATCTTACACTAAAACAAACGATTATCGTCTATTTAATAGTAGAAAGTGTTCTTAGACTAGAATTGTTGTCCGGGGATAATAAATGTAAAACCAAGAAATGTTTAACCTTGAAATGCAGCCTTCATCCATACCCTTAGCCATAACAAATTAATTTGACACGTGTACAACTCTTATGCCAAACTATTTGAAATCCCTCAATAAATGTAGAATATTGGCAATAGGCAAAATTTGAAATTTGGAGTGTGCCCTTAACCCGTTAGGTACAGAGAAATTTCCTTCAAATGAATGGGGAAATTATTGTCTGAATAACCCTGTCATGCAACCTAACCCTAACCCTAGATCTTTTATAGGGTGATGGAATGGGGTTTAAAAGCTTTTTATTAACTAAATTTCAGTCATGAAGATCTGGCTGTACCAATTAACCAGAGATTCCTGTTATTTCTCACGCTGGCACTACCACAATATCATTTTCATGCCTTTATCTGCTCTCCTTATAAAAAGGCTTACAATAATTCATCCCTTTGTGGAAGAGAAATATCAGAAGTATTATCTACTTAACCCTTTGCTGTTTAATCCCTGCTTTTTACATGCCTGTGATTTTATGATTGGGAAAACATTGTGAAAAAAGAAGAAATTGCTTCTGACAAGCAATTTCTTCTTTTTCCAAGCTATTTTCTACCTAACTGAATGGTCATTTTTCAAATTAAATCCACTTTAAATTTTCGTCTGCAAAACCTTTGAATTTGGACAGGTCTAAAATTTTGTAAAACAGGAAAGGATTAAGGTGGGAATGAAAATCATTACTACCCTATAGCCATAGCCTCATTCTAAATTTGAATTATTGTCTGCCATTAACCGATAATAGTTTAAATCTGCCTCTGGGGATCTAAGACTTACCTCTGTTGTGCTGGTGATGGAATTGTTCCTTGTCCTGATTGGTTACTGACCATCTGGGGGCTGGCCTGCTTAAAAAATAACCAATCACAAGCTAAGAAAATTCATTTGAATTTTTGCTGTTCTCTTGTTGATATTTTGCCAAAGAATAATCAACAAGGTAGCAAATTGTCACAAGATATGCCTGTCACACAGCTGGATGTCAGAGAAATAACTCAAAAATTAAGCTACCGGTAGAAATTCATGATTCTTGTGCACTTTTTCGTGGAAAAGTTCTTTTGATGCTGGGCTTTGATAATTCAACTTAAATTTTAAATGACTCTGACACTCTAAAACACAGAAACATATCAATGAAAGAGGACTTCCTTCAAAATATATGTCTAAGCATAGAAGCTTTCATGGCACAAGTTATAAGGGTTAAAACTCTGTATTTTTTTACAAAACAAAACAAGATGTGTTTGTGAAACATGAATGCCCCTAAAAAGTAATTTTTTCATAAGTTTGACCTTGATAGACAACATTGACCTTGTCTTTTGACCTTAACACCAGCAGATGCATATCATTGAGATATTTCATCATGCCAGATATGAATATTGAATATTCTATCTTGAATAGGCTTGAAGTAATAGCAATGTTTTTTGTTTTTTGGTTAAGTTTTACAAATAAACAGATGGAAAGTCAGACAGATAAGGACAAAACAATATTCCCCCACTTTCATTGATGCGGGGACAAAGAAAACATTTTACAGGGCTTTAATCAAAGCATCTTTAACCCTTGCCACACTGAATACAAATCTAGGCAAAACTGCACTTAAATCAAAATGCTGAAAGCATTGAATGCACTTATTGTAAACCTGTATTAATTTTTTAATTTTCTTTTAAAACTTTTCTAGTCTAAAAATGAAATTCGGGTGGTGAAGATAAGATCAGACAGCAAAAATGTGCAACTGATCTTTGTCTATACCTCCTGCTTACACAAAAATATTTCACATTCAGCAGGACAAGAGTTAAATCATAACAAATCTAGTCAACATATCAAAGGTTCGATGCAAGACTTACCAAGTGTCTATACAATGTATAGGCACTTGGTACAGTCTTGTACTGAACCCTCAATGAGTAAGTTTGAATTCATACACTGCCCTCCAAAAGATCCTTCACACACATTTCATTTATAAGATTTTCAGCTTAAATCTTTTTAAACAAAGTTATAGATTAGTTTTTATTACTTAAAATCTGATTATTCCCATTTGAACGCTACTTTAGACGACAAAATGACTGTTGATAAAGATACTATTTTAGAACAATGTATAACAGAAAATATTGAGACAAAAGGAGAAAATGCTGATTATCAGTGGAACGTTGTGAGAGACTTGTAAATAGCATGCCTAGATGCATGTTCAGGCTGTCTTACCTGCTAATGGAGGCCACACTAAATATTGACAGAAGTTGATCCCCTTGATAGAAAATTTGGCAAAATAGTCTATTCTGATTTTGTTGAGTTTACATGATTTTGCCATTTCTAGTATTGCTTCTTAATTGATACATTGCAATAAAGATATAAAGTATACATTTTATTAATAAAAATAATATAAAACTTTGTTTTAAATTACTTAAGCTAAAGATCTTTAAAAGAAGTGTGTGTGAAGAAACTTTTGGAGGGCAGTGTACTTCAAAGCTTGTTAAATGGTGTCATTTTACTAGAATTTCAGCTAAATTGTGGCAGCTGACACACCAAAAACATGGATCTTAGTAGTTTCTTACACCAGTTTGACCACAAGCATATGACATAAGCAGCTCAATCAACAACGGCAAAAATTCGCCCATTGGTGGCTGAAAAATGACCCTTGCCCATAATGATCAGCCAAATGATGGATGAAAATTTGAAAGTTTGAATTCAGAATGTCTATTTATCCCAACAAAGTAGAGTAAACATTAGATTTATCCTTCTTTGATTCATAACCGGAAAACAAAATTTTGACTTGTTCAAATTGAAAGTAAATGAAGACTAGAATTTCTGGTTTGTTACAGCAATTTGTTCTTTTTCCACAATTTTCTGAAACTTTTCTTCAGGGGCACAAAAAAAGGGATTGTCTCAGAAAGGATCCATTTAAATTTGTGCATTGTATGCACAAATTGTGAGTCAGGATTAATTTTGAAAATTGAATTTGTACACCTTTCTGGTTTAAAGAATCATCAAGTGGTGCAGAATAGGATCAGACTGCACATATGTGCAGGCTGATCTTTGTCTACAATTCCTTCAAAAGCAGGAATACTACAGGTTCAGCATGACAAGTGTTAAAAGCACAATGGCATATAAATGTCTCAATGTCTGCAAGTATTTTGTCATCCTCAGGGATAACTCTGGCTCAGAATAGAATGTGCAAAAAATTCTCATTTCCTAATGAGAAATTTAAACGTTTTAATGAGAATTTTTTACAAATTGATGGCTCTGTGCAAAACAGTTGTAACTGCCTATATAATTATAGGCAGTTTCAACTGATTTACACTGAGCCTACAAAATCGTTGTCTAAATCATATTTTAATACGAGTTTTTCTCTCATCTAGCCAGTTTCAATGAGATTTCTAGCTGAAAACAAGAGGCCCAAGAGGGCCTGTATCGCTCCACTGGCTTTAAAATCATTAGACTTGCATTAAATGAATCTTTCTTTGAATGAAAACAACACTTTGAAATCTCTTAAGACCTATTTTATATTAATTAACTTGGTATGGCTCACATTGCACCAAAATTCTCAAGTTTCATTGAAATTGGCCCAACCTTCATCAGGAGATGTAGTTCAAAGATTTCGGGCTCAAAATAAGCCACACTCTGACATGCCAATATTTAAGGGCTAATTAATATTTCGCATACAATTTTTGAAAAGGGTCACAGAAGGAACATTCTGGTAAAATTTCATTGAAATCAGCCCAGTGATTCAGGAGGAGATGTCCTTCAAAGAATTCGGGCTCAAAATAAGCCCCACCCTGCCACACCCATATTTATGGGCCAATCAAAATTTTGAGAGCAACTTTTGGAAAGGGTCTCCCAAGGAACATTCTGGTAAAGTTTCATTGAAATCGGCCCAATGGTTCAGGAGGAAATGTCGTTCAAAGATTTCGGGCTCAGATAAGCCCCGCCCTGCCACGCCCATATTTGGAGGCCAATCAACATTTCAGGAACAATTTTTGAAAAGGGTTACCCCACGAACATTTTAGTTAAGTTTGGTTGAAATTGGCCCAGTGGTTCAGGAGGGATGTCATTCAAAGATTTCGGGCTCAAAATAAGCCCCGCCCTGCCACGCCCATATTTGGGGGTCAATCAAAATTTCTTGAACAATTTAGGTTAAGGGTCACCCCAGGAACATTTTGGTAAAGTTTGGTTGAAATCGGCCCAGTGGTTCAGGAGGAGATGTCATTCAAAGATTTTGGGCTCAAAATAAGCCCCGCCCTGCCACTCCCATATTTGGGGGTCAATCAAAATTTCTTGAACAATTTAGGTAAAAGGTCACCCTAGGAACATCCATTCCAAGTTTCATTGAAATTGGCCCAACGGTTTAGGAGGAGAAGATTTTTAAAGATTTCAAAGTGAAAAAATGCCACGCCCTGCCACGCCCATATTTGGGGGTCAATCAAAATTTCTTTAACAATTTCAGAAGAGGGTCACCCAAGGAACATTTCTACCAAGTTTCATCAAAATCCGCCCATAGGTTTTGGAGGAGAAGATGTTTAAAGAAAAAGTTTACGCACAGACGCACGGACAGACGGACGCACAACAGACACACCGCCATGACAATAGCTCGCTGGCCTTCGGCCAGTGGAGCTAAAAATGAGATAATCTCCCAATATCTCACCCAAAAATGATTCCTGCATCCTGAACATAGGGCTAAAGATATGACTGCTTAGGTAATCTTATGAAAGTGAGAGAAATTATGCACAAAGCATTCTATATAAAAAGGTTGATGTGCAAGGCAATAAAGAATTTGACCCATTACCAGAAAACATAGCATGTGACTCATTTAAAAGAATTTGATGCAAATAATTCAATGTTATTAATATTTTCAAGTCTCGCAGATTGAAGAAAAATACGTAAAAATCAAGAAGTTACTTTCACAAGTTATTTCTCAATAACTTCCACATTTCAATTTCTCAGCACCAAACAGTCGTAACTGCATGTATGTTTGTAGGCAGTAACAACTGTTAAGCTCTAAGCCCTTGAAAAATTTTAATAGAAATGTTTTCTAAAACTTTGTATGAAGCTTAAACTTGTGGGAATGGGTAAAGGAACAGGTAACTAGTGCTGGGATAAAGATTTATACAAATAGCCACCAAACATCCCAACACCAAAGCTTTATGAGATCAGATCTTAAAGCATGCCAATGTTTTTTCTAGTTTTTATAACATAATAATTGAATATAAACAACCATAAATGCTCATTGATAATATTACTTTTTTTCCAAGTTTGATTTTAGAGAAGCAAGCCAGCCAATGAAACATCTTTCAGGATATTTATTTTATCTCAAATTTACATACCACAGGTTGGAGAATAAGAGAACTTTTTTTATTGCAAATGTTACATACTTGTGAAAATCATATATATTAATAAATAAATTCTGGAGTGAGATCAATTGATCATAGCTAGTCATCATTTAACCGAAGTAAATTGTTATCATCCAATAAGGAAACTGCTTGTCGGTAATTGCCTTGAATTAATATAATGATAAAAGAAATACCAATTAGTCAGCTAACATTTCACAGCATCATACTTAATCTGTAAAAAAATCACCTTACAACTTTATGGATGTTAAATGTAAGAATAAGAAAAATTGTGTGAAAATATGAGATGTGTGAAATAACAGCTAATGAAAGGTGATTGAATACGAAAGCTTTCTGGCGAAGATATTAGAATTAAAGGTCAAGTGCCACATATCCAAATGATCTTTGGCTTCAAGAAAATGAACTAATCCCTTTCTTGCATCAATTAAGTAAGTAAAACCCATTTGATTCACCCTTATCCTGCTGAATTCAAATTTCATCTCAAAGAAGTTATCAAATTTTGGGACATTTCAACCAGTCTTTCTCAAATTGTTCCTACGATAAACAAGCATTTGGAAGTATTGCATGGCAATACCAAGTCCCCTACCGGATTTATAAATACATCCCTAGAGCAGTATCTTTTTTGGTGGTAAATGTATAACTACCTCTCCAAAATATTAGTTGTATCAGATTTTATGTATCAGCTCAATATCTCTGAGGATAAAAAACAAAAATCTGGAAATTTCTTGGTATTTTTCTAAGTCCAGCATCCGTATCTTCCACAAAAATCAATGGACCGGAACCAAATTCAAACGTGATCTGTAACTCATTGATGCAGGCGCACATACCAAAAATCAGCTCAATATCTCCAAGGGTTAAGAAAAAAGTCTGGAAAACTGAAATTTCCTGTTAATTTTCTAAGTCCAGCATCCGTATCTTCCACAAAAATCAATGGACCTGAACCAAACTCAAACTCGTTCTGTAACTCATTGATGCAGACACACATACCAAAAATCAGCTCAATATCTCCAAGGATTAAGAAAAAAGGTCCGGAAAACAGAAATTTCCTGGTAATTTCTAAGTCCAGCATCTGTATCTTCAACAGAAATCAATGGACAGGAACCAAACTCAAACTTGTTCTGTTACTCATTGATGCTGACTCACATACCAAAAATCAGCTCAATATCTCAGAAGGTTTAAGAAAAAAAGTCCGGAAAACTGAAATTTCCCGGTAATTTTCTAAGTCCAGCATCCGTATCTTCCACAAAAATCAATGGACCGGAACCAAACTCAAACTCGTTCTGTAACTCATTGATGCGGACGCACATACCAAAAATCAGCTAAATATCTCCAAGGGTTAAGAAAAAAAGTCCGGAAAACTGAAATTTCCTGGTAATTTCTAAGTCCAGCATCCGTATCTTCCACAAAAATCAATGGACCGGAACCAAACTCAAACTCGTTCTGTAACTCATTGATGTGGACGCACATACCAACTAGAAAGCCATGAATGGCTTGAGTCGCTCCACAGGCTTTAAATTCTTGTAAAAGCAAATAAATGTTTGGCTAGATTTTTAGATATTTGGGGTTCTACTGATGTTGAAAATGATTTTCAAAGTTCCAAATATTGAGAATTGACCTCCTATCATAAAATGTATATTTTTCATCCAAACAAAATAATTTTTGGTACACTGATAAAGGGTCACTCAAGAATCATTCCAGTGAAATTAAGTTGATATCCAAAAATCAATTTCTGAGAAAATGATTTTCAAATTTTCCACTATATAACATATAGAGAAATGACCTCTGCCCATAAAATGCATATTTTTCATCCAATCAAAATAATTTTTGGTACACTGATAAAGGGTCACTCAAGGATCATTCCAGTGAAATTTGGTTGGTATCCATCAGTTACATTATGAGAAAATGATTTTCAAAGTTTCCACTATATAACATATAGAGAAATGACCTCCGCCCATAAAATGCATATTTTTCATCCAATCACAATAATTTTTTGTAAATTGATAAAGGGTCACTCAAGGATCATTCCAGTGAAATTTGGTTGGTATCCATCAGTTACATTATGAGTAAATGATTTTCAAAGTTTCCACTATATAACATATAGAGAAATGACCTCCGCCCATAAAATGCATATTTTTCATCCAATCACAATGATTTTTTGTAGACTGATAAAGGGTCACATAAGGATCATTCATGTAAAATTTAATTGGTATCCATTGATTAGAATCTGAAAAAGCTCACTTTTTACCATATTTGGAAATTAGCCACGCCCATTAAATCCATGTTTTTCATTGGATCAAAATTTCTTGAACAACTTTGAAAGAGGGTCACCAAAGGATCATTCCTGTGAAGTTTGGTTGAAATCCATCCAATAGTTTCTGAGGAGAAGATTTTTAAAGAAAAGTTTACGACCGCACGCACGCACGCACGGACGGACGCACGACGGACACAACGCCATGACAAAAGCCCCAGTGGCTTTCAGCCAGTGGAGCTAAAAACCAGCTCAATATCTCCAAGGGTAAAGAAAAAAAGTCCGGAAAACTGAAATTTCCTGGTAATTTCTAAGTCCAGCATCCGTATCTTCCACAAAAAATCAATGGCTGTAACTCATTGATGCGGACTCACATACCAAAAATCAGCTAAATATCTCCAAGGGTTAAGAAAAAAAGTCCGGAAAACTGAAATCCGGACTGACAGACGGACGGACGGACAGACGGAAGGACGGACGGACAGACGGAAGGACGGAGCGCAAACCTATAGTCCCCTTCGGCTTTCGCCGGTAGGGGACTAAAAAGAAGAAAGAAGTCTGTATCATCTAAAATCAGGCTGCACATCAGTGTAGGCTGATCAAAGTCTTAACCTTCTGCAAAACTCCTGTTTAGCAGAAAAAATGTTGTGAACAGCATGAATGGGGTAAATACATAAAAGATATAATTTTATATGAATACATATTGTTTCTTTTTGAACCTGTAGCCAAATCTGTTAAATAAGTTTTGCAACTTGAAAGGGATTAATACATACATGCTAGGAGCACTATTGAAGCCGAAAGGTATTACAGTAAATATGTCCAAGCCAAAAGTTACCTGGTTCATCATACCACTGGTGTACTGTCCTTGTCTGACCATACCCAGACCAGTGGAACCAAAGTTCATTTGCTGCAAGTTTTGACTAATGAATTAACCACTTTTATTAAAATGTTTGTGATAAAAGAGGAGTATTGAGCCAATTGTCTTTTACATTATGAATTTTTTCCCCAAACTAAAATAAATAATGGAGAAATTTGGATCTGGTAAAAAGCAATTTTTCTTTTTAAAATGGTACATTTATATTACTTTATCCAACCTTTTTTTCTAAAGGGTACTCTTGTGGTTGATTGTATGGGTTGCCACATCATAATCTGATAGAAGTCAAAGATGGCACATTTTGAGTTAAGACCTTAGTATTATTCATGTGTGTATGTCCTTACTCAATGTATAAATAACCTTTTGCTAGTAAAGGTGATACATAGGAAGCAAATGAATCCTTAAGTCCAAGTCCATTAAGGTTCATTTCAGAAATAAACACCAATTTTATCTTTTTGTGTGAACTTACAGTAAGAGTAAAACTGATTTCCAAAAAAAAAAAAAAAAAAAAATATAAGACAGATTTTAGTTTTTTTCCTGTTTGATTTAAACAATATCTTTTTTGAGGAATAAGTAATAGGATTGAATGCAAATGTTAGTACTAAAACTAAAGACTTTGCATAAAGTGTGCAAATATGTTTGTGCTAAAATACAAGACTTATCAGTTTTAATATAATTGACAAAACTTTGTTTTCCAAACCTCTTAAGTTTTCTTCCTATTTTTAATTAATTATGATTATTGACTTTAATTTAAATAAATAATTTGTAAAAAGTTTATTTGCTTGAAATGGGTTTATCACTATTTTTAACAGTTTTTCAGTCATATTGGGAAGCTGGTGCACATAAATTTTTCACACACAAGTGTAACCATTACATCCTTTCCTAGCTGCCCGCTGATATCCCCTTTGGGTTAATGTTTATCCCATCAATTTGTGGGAGACAAAAATTTGAAATTAGTAATGTCTACTGCTAATTAAATATGATCTGCTATCCATGGAAACCTGTCTAAATGATGTCACTTTATAATTTCTGTTTTCTATTTAAGAAACTACCAAACAAATAATTTCAAAGAATTTACTGATGTTAATTCAATGTGCATTCGAATTGAAAAGATATGCAAAAGTAATGTGAAAACATTCATAACAAGGTGGCTAATTGTCACAAGGTACACCCGTTACACTGTCCAAGTATGAATAATCATAGCTGACGAGTTTCAAGTCATTTGGACATAAGGTGACATGGTGATGCTACAGACAAAGAAGTGGATGCTGCCTGCCTGCTGGTATCCTGGATGCAATGGGTGATCCAATAATATGTGCCATCTTTTTCCATTTTATTTTTCACATTATTAATTTCTTTACATACAAATTCGGTTTTGTGGGAAAATGATAACACAAATAGGTACAAAGCATTTCATTGACTTACATTTTCAAGTAACAAATATTAAGTAACTTTACCCAATTTTCAATTTCATTGTCATTTAGGCAGTTTTCGAGGATAATAAAAATATAGGACAACATCTTGAAATAGCAATTTTGTCACAGAGAAACAGAAAACAGCACAGTTGATCATTAGAAGGTACATACATTAGCTTGAGCTGTTGACTGGAGGGGAGACTGGTCCTGTGGAACTGTCCTTGATGATGTCACAATAAAGGCATCTTGTCTCTACAATAGAAAGTCAATCTTACTGGATATACAAAAGCACATACTTGTATTTAGACACAAAACCAATATCTGTTCTAATTGCTTAATCTTTTTTCTTTAATTCTTTCTCAATCATCAAGATTTCTAGCTAGATTTACAATTGGTAGTTCATCCCAAACCATATTGATTGATTGAATGGAGTTTAACGCCGCTTTCATTTTTTCAGTTATATCACAGCGGCTGGAGTACTTAACAATAGTTGCTTAGTATTTCTCTAACTAGTACAACCATCACATCCTTTCCTAGCCTCCAGCTGCTATCTCACATAGGTCCACGATTATCAATCCATTGGTGAGAGACAAATAAGTCAGAATTGATTGATTGAATGGGGTTTTACGCCGCTTTCAACATTATTTCAGTTATATCGCGGCGGCTGGAGCACCTAACAATGGATTCCTGGTATTTCTCACGCCAGTACTACCATAACATCCTTTCCTAGCCTCCAGCTACTATCTCACATAGATCTACAATTATCGACCCATTGGTGAGAGACAAATAGTCGGAAAATATGAGTGCCGCCGTCGGGGATCGAACCTGTGACCTCTAGTTTGACAGTCCGATGCACTACCAACTGCGCTATGACGGCGGCTAAATAAGTCAGAAACAATGAGATGCCGTCGAGGATTGAACCCGAGACCTCTAGATTGACAGTCTGACACGCTACTCACCCCAACCAGTGAAATTACAAAAAGATTATACCCTCAGGGGTGTGGAACTCAGATTTTGTCCACACATTCATGGACAAGTAAAAGATAATTTTCAACTTGTCAAGGATCAAAATTAACTTGTCTACAAAAAAGAGAATAAATAAATGAAAGGATAAGTTTAAAGAAAAAATTGTTTTAAAAGAAGAAAATGCTGGAGCCCAGCATTTTCTTCATTAAAACAACCTTTTCGACCCTTTGAAACACATTAGGCTAATTAATCCCTTAGATTTATTTTGTACCATTCCAAGCATTGCCCTTGTATTTACTTGTCCTAGGAATGTAGCCTAAAAGAATGTACTTGTCCCCAGGTAGAAAAGTCAGACAAGTCGGGCATGAGAATTCCAAACCCCTGATACCCTGCTTTGGTTTGTTTCATTCTTTATGATTGAGCAGACACTTAACACTACAGATGGATGGTTGGACCGACGGACGTACAGACCTACTGACAAGCTGACTCCTATAAACCCCAAAACATAGTTTTTGGGAGTACAATCAAAGCCCTGAAGGCACTGGATGAACTTATTGTAAGTCATTATTTTATGAAAACAGAAAAATATTTTTTTCCATGATAAGACAGGACATTAATGTGGTAAATACTAAGTTTACACTACACATATGTGCAGGCAAATCTTTGTCTATGCCTCCTGCAGAAGTAGGAAAATACATGGTTATGCATGACAGGTCAGAGTTTGTCAAAATAATGCTCACTTCTACAATAATGTCAATATAAATTGTAGCCCGATTGAGTATAAGGGGTGTTTGTACTGCCTTGCCGTACAAGCTAGCTTTTATAGTGAAATGGTAGAGCACTCGGTTTGGGACACAGAGGTCCCAGGTTTGAATCCTGACAGAGTTGAATATATTTGCTGGTTACATTTGGCTTCCACCGTACATCACCCACATGAGGTGGTGGTTATGTGATAAGGTAGCTGATAATGTTGAATTGAGAAGATTCATGGAAGAATCTTAATTGTCAAGGGGGTACATGTAGCCAAGTTGAGTATAAGGGGTGTCTGTACTGCCTTGCTGTACAAGCTAGCTTTTATAGCGACGTAGTAGAGCACTCGCTTTGGGACACACAGGTCCTGGATTCGAATCCCAACAGGTGAATATTTATTTGCCCGTTACAAAATAACATCAGGGGGAAGACAATACCTCACTATTTTTGTTCAATGTAAAATCATAACTAATGAGATACACAACAAAAATTAACGTACTTGTACCTGTAATGAGGGCCTGTTCATCGGCTGACCTGCCATTCTCTGTTGATGTAGCTGCTGCATCATTTGTCTCTGTTGGGGCTGACCAAGGGGCATTTGGGGACCCATGTTCATCATACCTGAAATTAACACATAATAAGGTAATCCATCAATAACTGGCCTCTCTCACTGGACTCTCACTACATGGACATTATGGCTAGGGTTTGTGAGTACATTGACAGTCAGGGCATGTGTTTGATCCTTAAACTATGACTTAATTTCAAACACTAGCATGAGCCCTGATTGACATTGTAACTACTTCCTGATAAAGCTCAAGAGCGGATTAAAAAGATGTTTTAGTTTATCAAGGAAATAACTGAATGTCAAAGGTCAATATTTCTACTCAAGATCAAATGACCAGTAGTTTTGACTGTGCTCCAAAATAACAATAGAGGGTTTTTTTGAACTAATACCTGTATCTGTCTTGCACTAAAGATTAACTGTTAACAAGAGCTTCGCAGAGCGGCGCATATACGCCCGATGGGGCTTGACAGTAACCTTGGCTTGTCAGTAACGTGAGCTTGAATGATAGCTAGAAAAATTGCAGACAGACCCACAGACGGCTGCGACCATAACATAGTATAACCCTTTAATTTTAAATTGAAAATGGTTTTATGCACAACTATACGCCAAACAGTCATTTTGCAAGTTTCAGTTCATTCCAATTCTAAGTGTGATGAGTTGCTCACAAAAGAAATATAGTGAATTTCAACCAATTCAAGGGCAGATAATACAAGAAAGACCAAAGCTTTTTTGAATTTCTGAAGTCTTAAGTTCAAACAAATATCAGGGTTACATTGTGGCAAAATTCATTTCAATCCATTCAAATTTGTAGGAGTTATGCACACACACACACACACACACACAAAAATCTGTAATTTAAAACTTTTTTGTGAAGTAAAGGGCAGATAAATAAGGAACTACTCTACAAGTAAAAAATATTTAGTCCTAGGCACAAATAGACAACCACAGAGTCATTGTGGCAAGTTTCCTTTCATTCCCATCCAAAATGTAGGAGAAAGTGAGCTGACAAGAAATTTTATTTTTCATTCAACTCAAGGGCAGATAATTCACGATTATACCAAGAATGATTGGAGCATTTTGAATTGATAAGTCTTATGCATAACTAGACATCATAGAGAGTAATTGTATCTAGTTTCAGCTCATTTCAATTGATAGTTAAGGATTTTCGTTTAATTCAAGGGCAGATAATTCAAGATTTCTCAGGAATGACTGGAGCCATTTGAATTTCTAAGGTCTTATGCACAACTAAACATCATAGAGAGTACTTGTGTCTAGTTTCCGCTCAGTGCAATTGGCTTTTTTGGAGGAGTTGTGCTCACAAAAAACAAAGATTTTCGTTAAATTCAAGGGCAGATAATTCAAGATTTCTCAGTAATGACTGGAGCCATTTGAATTTCAAAGGTCTTATGCACAACTTCATAGGGAGTATTTGAGTCTAGTTTCAGCTCATTCCCATTGATAGTTTTGGAGGAGTTGCGCACACAAAAAACAGTGATTTTCGTTAAATTCAAGGGCAGATAATTGAAGATTTTTCAGGAATGACTGGAGCGATTTGAATTTCAAAGGTCTTATGCACAACTTGACATGATAGAGAATAATTGTGCTAAGTTTCAGCTCATCCCATTGATAGTCTAGGAGAAGTTGCGCACACAAGAATTGCTAACAGACGAATAGATGGACGGACAGACTGACAGCAGGACAGACGGACGGATGATTGGGGCAATAACATTATAGGACCCTTCAGGCGTATAAAAGGTATTAGTTTGATAAACAGAACGCTGGTGTTAATTTCTAATTCTTCTGGTGCTGTAGATTTCAATAGTCATTATTTTCTAGACCTATTTCTTTAACATTTGAAATATTTGAAAGGTTTTGATATAGAGAATTTTCTATAGGAGATAAAAAATTCAGAATTCTTTTAACCAGTCATCTGTAAATAGATGAACAAGAGGACCACAATGGTCCTACATCTCTCACCTCCATCCTTTTGACTTAATTAATGACTATCAAAGGCCGATTTTTCATCAAATTTTATAATGATACTCTAATGATAGTCTTAAGATAGTCTTTCAATAGGGTTTATCCTTGTGACTGGAAGGTAACCCCTACTACGTTTCATTGCTTCTGCTAGAGCGTAAACAAGAAAATTGTCATTAAGGCCAATTTTCCTGTGATATCATTTTTATCCATTCCATTTTCATAGGGTTCATCCTTGCGACCTGACAAACATTCTGACCAAGTTTCATAATTATTGAACCTTAATTGTGGCCTCTAGATTGTAAACACTTAAATTATTGGATTCTGAGGACAGACATTCAATGATCACATAAGCTTAGCTTGAGCGTTGTTGCTGTAGAATATTTAATTATATCTCAAACAACAGGGATCTGCCTTAACACCAGTCCTAAGGCCCAAGACCTGTGGTTTTTACGGAGGACTGGTAGATGTTTCCATGCTGTAGGTCCTTAGGGCCTCTAGTAATGACGTCACTAAGTATTAAAATATCAGTAAAGTTTGGAAACGACTGCCTTTCCAATACTAAAATTTGAATTACCTAATGGAAAAACTTTGTTGGCAAAGAAGAAATTGCTTGTCAAAAGCAATTTCTTCTTTTCCAACAATGTTTTCTTTGCAATTTATCTCTTAAATTGCTAAGATTCAAACATGGTTTTCATCATGCTGGACCTGTTGTTTTCAAGGAGGACCTGTAATATTTTTGGCTAACAGGTCTTCCAGGCTAGTGGCAAAGAGTAGTTAGTGTCAAACCCTGTACAATCCTATACCTGGTTGTCCTGGGCCCATTCCAGCCCCACTCATGGCCATATTTTGTAGGGCATTAATTGGATCCTGCATTCCTGATGGTTGACCCATCCCCGTATTAGGCCCCATCTGTTGCGGTACACCCCCTGGAACACCCCCTGCCATGGCTGCCTGTTGAAGTGCAGCTTGCTTATCCCTCCTTGAGTTGTCTGTAGAAATAAACAAACAAACGTAAAGTTGTTAATCAACTATGGAATGAAAACAAGATGTGTAGATCAGCATAATCAAGATCTATCATCAGACCAAATATGGGCATTGTATCTTGAATACACTTGAAGTTATTGACAATGTTAAGTTTTTTTTATAAAGTTTACAAGACAGACAGACCTGATAGACAGACAATGGTAAAACGATATGCCACAATCTTTCAATGCAGGTGCATAAAAACATGGAATAAACACAAGTCCTGCAAGACTTTCATACAGCAAAGTCTATTCTCATATAACATTGAAGTAAAATTTTATTGGATCAGTATTTCACAAAGTATTTTTTGCATAGGTTTTAATGCAGCTGTTATACTATTTCACACCATTTCTTAGTGAAGATTCACAGGCTTGAGCTCTTTAAGAGCTTACAAAAGGAAATACAGCAACATGGGGCAAACTAGAAAATTAGGCAAGATTATCATTTCTTTAAATCTCAACAAAACTACATGGTAAGGTTTCCAATTGAATCATCATCACAAATCAATTCAAATGAATATCTAGGCTTTAGAGTTTGAAGCAAGTGCTGAAAACTCTAAAATTGTGCCTCAGTCTACAGCTCTAGCAATACATTTGTTGAACAAAGCTTGACATGACAGACTAGCTAAAATAACTAACGATCATTATTATGCAGTTGAATTTCATTTTTTTTCATAGAAACTGCCAACTTTTTGAACAATGCAACATTCAGACACATGTTTCCCCACAATAATTAAGTGAAAAGCAGACAGTGTTCAGAAAGAGGTGGTATTTTTGATTTCAAAGAAGATTACTTCAACTATACTTGCGCAAATCCTATGTTGTGGGTTCTCATTGAAAACTTCTTGACAAGACGAGTCAAATGAGTACCCACAACATAGAATTTCAATGAGATATAAAGGTTTTAGACTAGTTTTACCCCCTTTTATCTGTACCTCAACTGTCTGCCAAAAATTTGTGTACAGCATGAATATTTGTTAAGATAAACTTACTGAAGTCTTTGACATGAAGTATAAGTCTGGCAACCAGTGCCAAGTACTCTTCCTGCAATTGTAATGAAAAGGCAAAATTCTATTTTACAAATAAATGTTTATTACTATATTTACTACTAAAAACATTATTTGCATTGAATAAATGTAAGTTATTGTGCATTCCTTAATATTCCTATGTTCTTTAAACTCAAAAGAATTGTCTCATTGAGACGATTCTAATGGGTTTTAACAACAGAGTATTCATGTACATTTGATTTGAGACCAAAATTATCTTCTTTTTAACATAATTTGATTTAAAGGAGGGAAATTTGAAAACAGTTGCTTAACAAAAATGGTCACACAAGTTTACAAACAAGCTTTTGGACAGACTTTGATAATATGTAAAACAAACATGTCAATCAAAATTAATACTTGCCTCAAAAATATTAAACATTTTATCAACAACCAAAGTTTAACAAGTAAGCATATTGTCTCAAGATAAGTCTCTAGATAGAGTTATAGCTCTTGTATAATGCACTCTGTAATCATGAGAGGATCATAACTAACAAGTTTCAAGTCAATCTGAAACAAGGTGCCAAATTGTCACAAGATACGCCTGTCACACTGCTTAGTTTTAACTGGGGGTTTGAATAGAACTGAGGTTATTTTGAATGAATATTTTTTGCACCCATGTAGTTTCATTATCCTAGCTATTATACTTTTAGAGATATACTCAAGACAAGATTCTAGTATAAAAAAAAAAAAGGGCAATAACTCAAAAAAGGGCCAGGTAGAATTATGGTTCTTGTACACTGCACTCCCCCTTGATGACATCTATACACCCATGAAGTTTCATGATCCTAGCTTTTATACTTTTAGAGATATACTCCGGACAAGATTCAAGTCTGAAAAACAACAAAGGGCAATAACTCAAAAAATAGGCCAGGTAGAATTATGGTTCTTGTACACTGCACTACCCCTTGGTTAGATCTATACACCCATGCAGTTTCATGATCCTAGCTATTATACTTTTAGAGATATACTCCGGACAAGATTCAAGTCTGGAAAACAACAAAGGGCAATAACTCGAAAAATAGGCCAGGTAGAGTTATGGTTCTTGTGCACTGAACCCCCCCTTGGTGAGATCTATACACCCATGAAGTTTCATGATCCTAGCTATTAAACTTTAAGAGATATACTTCCGACAAGATTCAAGTCTGAAAAAAACAAAGGGCAATAACTCAAAAAATAGGCCAGGTAGAGTTGTTGTTCTTGTGCACTGCACTCCCCCTTGGTGGGATCTATACACCCATGAAGTTTCATGATCCTACCTATTATACTTTTACAGATATACTCCGGACAAGATTCAAGTCTGAAAAACAACAAAGGGCAATAACTCAAAAAATAGGCCAGGTAGAGTTATGGTTCTTGTGCACTGCACTCCTCCTTGGTAAGATCTATACACCCATGAAGTTTCATGATCCTAGCTATTATACTTTTACAGATAAACTCCGGACAATATTCTAGTATGAAAAACAACAAAGGGCAATAACTCAAAAAATATGCCAGGTAGAGTTATGGTTCTTGTGCACTGCACTCCCCCTTGGTTAGATCTATACACCCATGAAGTTTCATGATCCTAGCTATTATACTTTAAGAGATATACTCCGGACAAGATTCTAGTATGAAAAACAACAAAGGGCAATAACTCAAAAAATAGGCCAGGTAGAGTTATGGTTCTTGTGCACTGCACTCCCCCTTGGTGAGATCTATACACCCATGAAGTTTCATGACCCTAGCTATTAAACTTTAAGAGATATACTCCGGACAAGATTCAAGTCTGAAAAACAACAAAGGGCAATAACTCAAAAAATAGGCCAGGTAGAGTTATGGTTCTTGTGCACTGCACTCCGCAATGATGAGAAGAATACAGTTGCAAAGTTTGAAGTCAATCGGACTTCAAGTGACAGAGTTATGCTCCGGACAAAGAAGTGGACGCCGCCGGACGCCCGGACAACCGGACGCCGGACGCCACGGGTGATCCCATAATACGTCCCGTCTTCGACGGGCGTATAAAAAGGAGACAGATTTATGCTCTGTACAAAGAAGTGGATGCCACCTGCCTGCGGGAAGCAACAAATAATCCCATTATACATCTCCTTTTTTGACAGGTTTACAAAAAGTCCAAGTTAAATCTATTTGTCGTCACAACAATATTCAGCAGTGAGTTCGACAACATTCATGATTCAACTATTTTGTATTTCCACACCACTGTCTTCATAAGACAATTCTAATGAGTACTTGTATAGGGTTCCTTGCATTTTTGTTCAGATATTATATTCCAAAGACCATTAACCCCCTCTTAGTCTATCTGAATAATGTGCTACTTAATCAAGAGTTTGATTTAATGTAGACATGTTTTCCGTCCTTACACTATCTTTATAATGTGCTACTTACTCAAAATTTTGCTTTATTGTAGACGTGATTTTCCATCCCTGCACTATCTTTGTATCAACTACTTACTCTAGATTTTGCTTTATTGTAGACATGATTTTCCATCTCTACACTTGACTTTGTCATTGGTGTATTTGAGGAACGCACAGCTTCATCTCTGTAAAAAAATGTTAAAGGCTAGTCAATCCAAAGTAATAATTCAGTTAAGTCAGTTTTCTTTCCTGAATAGAAAAAGCAGGCAGGTACACCCCCTCACTAAGGATCAACATTAACACCCCTATGCAAGCAATTTTTTTCAGAAAAGGATATCTATGACCTTTGATATTACATGTACTACAATTTTTGGACCAGATATTACTTATATTTTATGGGGTTTTCATCCCGAATTAGGGGGTCCCCGAGGCTTAATTTGATCAATAAAGGGGGTCCCTGGATTAGTTTTTGGGTCCCTTATTGGATTGGTAAAGTGAATAAAAAGCATAAATATAGTATTAGGTATTATCAATTGAACTATTTCTGTAATGTGTTGGGGTTTTTTTGTTACAAAACACTGACCATAATCATTAAGTACATGGTAACAAATTAGTTTTTTTTAAACTTGAAGGTGGCCTAGCTGCAACATGTTGATATAAATTGCTGCAGATAAAGATTGGCGGTGGGGAGGGTTATAAACATTCCTTCAAGATCCACTTGTCCTACAGGACAGGCAAGTTCGAAAAGTAACATGTCCTTCCCATTTATTACTTGTCCTTAGAAAATATGGAAATTAAAAAGTACCAAAGCATGACTGTCAATTAGGAATTCAATCCTCAATACTTTTAGCATCAAGTCAACTTTAATTCATTTGAATTATCAGATAGATTATTCATCTATTGCAATTACAGTTCTCATTGGTTAAAGTCTGAAGATTTTTAACATTCAAGGTCACTTTATCACAAAAGAAGATAAATTCAAAATATTTTTGGCCAAGTTAAGAAGAAAAGAACTAATAAAACTGACAATTTTTAACTTGACCGGCAGAATGACCATATAGTAATAATCGTGTCCATTACCAAATCTTATTCCCCATGACAAGCAGACAAGTGGAATTTTCAAGCCCTCGATTTACTTTAACAGTGTCAGAAGTACACATTGGGTTTAGCTATTTGGGAGGGGTATGGGACAGGCAGGGTCCAAAGAATCCACTTGTCTGCTTGTATTTACGAGTAAGAAATCACAGAGGATGAGGGAAAATTCTAAGTCAGTCGTCCACCTTGACGAGGGAAGAATATATGGCACTAAATAACAATGCCTAGTGTCTGGGTAAATACGGATAAAGGACAGAAAAGGGACTCCAAACAAATTAAATGATGATAGAAGTTTGCAACAACTCGAACTGTAGACAGTCATATACTTTGATTTCTAAAAATAAACTTCCGGTATTGGCATGATATAACCTGGTACCCGAAAACATTGTAATTGTTTCTCAATCCCAAAAACATGGAAATTATCAAGAATTCAAAGGATTTTCACGTGCTTTCTTTATATCTACTACTTCTTTAGTCATATATAGACACGATCATTGATTTGAACATGATAAATCCACAATATTGTATGTTCAAAAATAAATTATTTTCCTCATCTGAATCTTTTTACCGGTATTTAAACTCCGGAATTAAAGTTATTTTGATGTCATAAATTTTGTATTTTTGTTTCGTCTGCACTCTAAAGATATTAGTAAGTTTCTTTAAAGATCATTTGCCAATCATAGGGCGAGTGACTTTCAAAGCAGGTCGAGTAACTTTTTCAAGTGACTTGTCCTGCAGGATGAGTGCCTTTTTCTGAATTCGTTGGGCCCTGACAGGCTCAGATTGGTTAAAAGGGAGAGGAGTGAATTTGTCTATTCCAATCCAATCCAATCCATCCATCCTTCCATCCATCCTTCCTTCCTTCCATCCATCCATACTACTTAGCAAACTGCCTAACTCCCCTTTAGGGTATAACTGTAAGGTGACTTATTCTAGATGTTATCATTTTATCTTGAGAAATTTGAAAGGCAGTGAAATCCCTTTTTTTTTAGGTTTTTCATCCACTACTACCCATTTACAGCTGGTTGGACTGAGGCAGTGACTATTCAATTTCTTGCCAAAGGAAACACCTCATGGTCACCAGGACCAATGTTTCATGAGACTGATGCTCTTACCGTCCATTGAAATGGTAGGGTGTGGGGTCGTAACTGAACTAGGTTTAGTCGTAAAATATTTTCACTAATATCTCGCTTATTTTTTAAGATAGACAAATTAAATTTGGACTCATGATTAAAAATGTGTTTTCCTACATGAAAAACATAATATGACCCCTAGACACATTGCTTCAACCCGTGGGGCGTCATTTTGTACCGTGGGGCTTGGTGGGGCATACTTTCCCGTGGGGCATAGTTGGGTCTTGATAATCACCCCGGGACGCACCGGGACACACCGGGACACACCGGGACACACCGGGACACCCCGGGACGGTTCATATATAAAAAATAGGCTATAAAATCATCGGGCAATAAGAAATTGGCTATAAAAATGTACATTTGATTAAATATAAATAAGAATTTTAACTTGTTGAATTGGTTTTACACTTATTTTGATGATATCATTGTATTGAGACACTCGGACACCCCGCGACACCTAACTGTTACTGATCGTAGAAGAGCATGCAATTTTTTTAAGAAAAGAAACAACAAAACAACTCTTTTACAAATTCTACAATAAATGATTTGCCATCAGATAAGAATAGGGAATATTAGAACTTCTTTTCAAGGAGTATTAAACATTACCGTTGTGATACCACCCCAGGCCTCTCTTAAAGTTACCTTATTTTAAAGTGTATGTTAATTAACCCCGGGACACGTTTCTCAGTTTAATGAGAATCAGATCGATGTTTCGGGAACAAGTAATTTACAGAAAAATAAATAATAATACAAAGTTTATCAAAGTGAAATAAGATTAAAAAGTCGATGTTTAGTGTATGACAAAACCCCACCGGGACAAAACCCCACCAGACAAAAACCCACCAAATTTATTTTCACTAAAATGTTTGCTAACGATTTCTCTTAAAATAAGACACACACATACCAAAATACAAACACTAGCTCAGAAACGATTTATCTTCGGATAAAAAAATACATCATCAGGAATAAAATCAATTGCCAGAAAACTAACAATGCGATTTTTCGTAAAAAAGGAAGCACCCCGGGACTCATTTTATTTGCATATACAAACTCACAAAACGATTTCGCATGGGAAAAGAAACACCCGGGGACTAAATTCAATTGAATAGAAAACATTCAAACGATTTTCTTTGGAATAAGAAACACCCCGAGACTAATTTTATATGTATATTAATACTCCCAAAGCGATTTCGCATAGGAGAAGAAACACCCGGATAGTAAATTCAATTGAATAGAAAACATACAAAACGATTTCTCTTGGAATAAGAAACACCCCGGGACTAATTTTATGTGTATATTAATACTCCCAAAGCGATTTCGCATAGAGTAAGAAACACCCGCGGACTAAATTCAATTGAACAGAAAACATTCAAACGATTTTCTTGGAAGAAGGAACACCCCGGGACTAATTTCATATGTATATTAATACTCCCAAAGCGATTTCGCATAGGAAAAGAAACACCCGGATAATAAATTCAATTGAACAGAAAACATTCAAAACGATTTCTCTTGGTAGAAGAAACACCCCGGGACTTATTTTATATGCATATACAATCTCACTAAGCGATTTCGCATAGGGTAAGAAACACCCGCGGACTAAATTCATTTGAACAGAAAACATTCAAACGATTTTCTTGGAAGAAGAAACACCCCGGGACTAATTTCATATGTATATTCAAGCTTTTTAAAACGATTTCGCATAGGAAAAGAAACAACCGGAGACTAAATTCAATTGAAGAGAAAACATTCAAAACTATTTCTCTTGGAAGAAGAAACCCCCCGGGACTAATTTTTTATGTATATACGAGCTAACAAATTGTTTTCTTTTAGGATATAAAACGATGTCGTGACCAAATTCAATGTAAATTCGATCTCACAAATCGATTTCTCACAGGATAAGAAAAGAACCCCGGGACTATTTTTTTATGTTTATACGAATACGCACAACGATTTCACTAACCCCAAATCAAATTCACTAACACATTTGGACTGAATTTAGGTATGTAAATTACTCATATAAAACAGTAAATCTGTCCATTTGTAAAAGTAATATACATAATATCCATGTATTTATTGCATATAAATCATATTTGATGCGTCCCGGGGTGTCTCATTGAGTCCCGGGGTGTCCCGGTGCGTCCCGGGGTGAATATTAAGACCGGGCATAGTTTAGTATAGGCTGTCGAATTTCAATAAATCTTATTTCATCGTAATGGTTATGCAGTTGCATGAAAATGTCAAATCTTTGCGATTGTTTCCAAATTTAGGTACCTTATTGTATTATAAAAGAAACAAATCACGAACAACTGAGGAAATACATTATTCCATGAGCGCGAAAACTAATGATTTTTCTACTTCTCGATGTTTTTCTGCAGTAGAAATGACCAAATGCTGCACAACATTAAAAAATGCAATTAAATCGAAGTAATAAACAATAAAATCTTACATTTGGGTGATAACTTTACGCCGGAAAGCCTCACTTCTCCAGTCGTTTTCTGCCATTTTCGCTTTTGTTGGTCGGGTCTAACTTTTCTGCATAGAGCGTTAATGTGGTCTCACTAAATGGATAAAATGCAGTAGCACGTGCGCGCCACCGTGCGGTTCCTCGCAATCAGACATGAACAAATGCAGAATGATCTACCTTTCATGTATAGAGCCCCTCAATTTTACGTCCTGGTTTCAATTTTATATGTGAAGAAAACATTATGCTATTTGGTGAATTCATCCACGTCATGGAAAAAGGTGCTTTCATGTCAAATTTCTTGTGAACGCAACTCCTCTTTTGTGGAAAAAGTGGGCTTATCTTAAATTTTCTTATAATGCAAATGTACAATGCAAATTGTACATTTGAGATGAAAGTAAACAACTTGGTTGATACTTTCATAGTTTAATCTTCATTTTGTGATCAGGAAGATAAGTCCACCTTTCAGTCTTATAATGTACCATCACAGTAAAGGGGGCTTTCACTTTAATGAAAATCCTTTTGGTGACGTATCTTGTGTCAACAGATTTCTTATTATTCTTTTGTAACTTCAAGGACTTCATTACACAGGGCTTGATTAATTTCATTGTGTTATATATACAATGTTTATATTTTTTGTCTAAATGTTCTTTGGATAATGAGTCATGCTAAATGTCAGAGTCTTAAGCTAAATAGTTTGGGAGTAGAAGATTTCAAAGATAGTGTTCTTTATTTCTATGTAAGTTCTGGGATCCAACAACAGAGGGCTGTGTTGGTGCAATAATTTGAAGTTTATGATAAAGGGTCCTAGATAAATGTGTCACGCCAAATGTAAATTTAAGCCTTCCAGTTTGGAAGAAGACGACTTTGAAAAAAAATTGTCATATAATAAACAAGTAGTACAATAAAAGGATGAATATGATGCAATTATTCTTTAAATGAGAAAATTACTTGACATTGTTATGATCTAAAAACAAGAGGCCCATCAGGGCTTGAGACCGCTGTACTGACTTTTTGAAAAGCCTACCTTGCTATTCAAGATATAACCAGAAAAAAGTTTCATGAAAATATATCCTTAAATGAAGGTGTAGATGTGTTGATAAAGAAATTTACTCAAAGGCACCTTTTCCCATGATGCCACATAATTGCACCAAATGGCAAAGTTGTGGCATTGATCACATGAAAAAATAATTGTTTAATTTTCACGACAAGTCATGCACAAATGAAGAAGTTGTGTAAATAATAAATATGACATAAAGCACCTTTTCTAATGACACTGCAAACTATCACCAAACCTCTGTGAAATGCACATAGTTATTGATAAGGGACATTCTATTATGGAAATGTATCTATAAACAAAAAGGGAATTGTGTTTACAAGGAAGTTAACATTAAAGCCCCTTTTTCCATGATGTTGTATATCACCATATGGCAAAATAAATATGGCCATGGTCAAATGATGAGAAATATTCTGTTAAGTTTTTGAAAATCTGTGTATAACAAAGGAGTTGTGTTAACAAAAAAAAATACATAAAGGCCCCTTTTATCATGACACAGCATGTATCTAAAAAGCCACAAATGCATATAGTCACTGAAAAAGGAATATTCTGTGAACATTTCAAATGAATAAATGCATTGATAAAATAGGAGTTTTGTTAACAAGAAGTTTACATTAAGGCCCCTTTTCTATGACGCAGCATGAAATCACTAGGCCACATCAATATGCACATGGTCACACGATATAGAATACTAAGTGAATTTTCCATTAACTTCCATTTATAAATGAAGGAGTTGTATTCCCAATAAATATACATAAAGGCCTGTAAATTGTGTATTATCACAATTGCACATAGTCACTAAAAAAATGCAATATTCTGTGAAAGTTTCACATGAATTTATCAATTATTAAAAGAGGAGTTTTGTTTTAAGAGGTTTACATTAAGGCCCTTTTTTCTATGATGCAATATCAAATCACCAAACCACATTAATATGAACATTGTCACATGATGTAAAATACTAAGAGAAAATTTCATTAACAACCATGTATAAATGAAGGAGTTGCGTTAACAATAAATATATTGAGGCTCCTTTTAACATGATGGGGCATGTTACTAGACAAGCACAAATACACATAGTCTCTGAAAAAAATAATGTTTTGTGAAAGTTTCTAATGAATATATCTATTGACAAAAGAGGAGTTTTGTTGAAAAGGAAGTTTACATTAAAGCCCCCTTTTCTCTGACACAGAATGAAATCACTAGACCACATCAATATGCACATGGTCAGTTGATGTAGAACTCTATGTGAAATTTTCATTCTCTTCCATGTGTAGATAAAGGAGTTGTGTAAACAAAGAATATACATAAAGGCCCCTTTTATCGTGAAGTGGCATATAACTAACAAGAGGGCCATAGTGGCCCTAAATCGCTCACCTGAGTTAACTGTCTTAAGATCTGACCTCTCAACCTAGTGTCAACCCAAACTTGACCCAATTCAAACCAGACTGAGATGTCATAATGACAATCAACCTAAGCAATTTTTAGTGTGATTGGGCAACAAATATGGCCTCTTGAGAGTCTACAAAACTTTTCTAAGATTTGACCCCATGACCTCATTTTTGAACCTAATTGACCCAATTTTGAACTTGACCTAGATTTCATCAAGCCATTGATTCAGACCAATTTTCAGGTTGATTGAGCCAAAATTAAGGCTCTTAGAGTGTCTACAAGGTTTTTCTAAGATTTGACCCCATGACCTCATTTTTGGCCAAACTTGACCCAATTCTGATCATGACCTATATTTATCATCACATTGATTCTGACCAATTTTCAGGTTGATTGAGTAAAAAATATGGCTTCTAGAGTGTCTACAAAGTTTTCTTAAAATTGATCCAGTGAGCTCATTTTTGACCCTACTCGACCCATTTTTGATCTTGACCTAGATTGAATTAAGATATTGATTCTGGCCAATTGTCAGGTTGATTGAGCAAAACATATGGCCTCCAGAGAATCTCAAAGGTTTTTCTAGAATTTGACCCTGTGACCTCATTTTTGACCCCACTTGACCCAGTTTCGCTGATTTCATCAGGACATTGATTCAACTTTCAGAATGATTGAGCTAAAGACATGGCCTCTAGAGTGTCTACAAGGTTTTCCTAAGATTTGACCCTGTGACCTCAATTTTGACCACACTTGACCCAATTTCAAACTTGACCTAGATTTCACAAGGGCAAAGATTCTGACCAATTTTCAGGTTGATTGAGTAAAAAATGTGGCTTCTAGAGTGTCTACAAAGTTTTCTTAAATTTTGATCCAGTGACCTCATTTTGACCCTACTTGACCCATTTTTGATCTTGACCTAGATTGAATCAAGATATTGATTCTGGCCAATTGTCAGGTTGATTGAGCAAAACATATGGCCCCTAGAGAATCTCAAAGGTTTTTCTGGAACTTGACCCTGTGACCTCATTTTTGACCCCACTTGACACAGTTTTGCTGATTTCATCAAGACATTGATTCAACTTTCAGAATGATTGATCTAAAGACATGGCCTCTAGAGTGTCTACAAGGTTTTCCTAAGATTTGACCCCGTGACCTCAATTTTGACCACACTTGACCCAATTTCAAACTTGACCTAGATTTCTCAAAGGCAAAGATTCTGACCAATTTTCAGGATGATTGAATAAAAAATTTGGTTTCTAGAGTGTCTACAAGGTTTTTCTAAGATTTGACCTTGTGACCTTATTTTTGACCCAATTTCAAACTTAACCAAGATTTTATCAAGATTATCATTCTGACTAATTTTCAGGATGATAGAGCAAAAAATATGGCTTCTAGAGTGTCTACAAGGTTTTTCTAAGATTTGACCCCCTGACCTCATTTTTGACCCCACTTGACCCAATTTCAAAGTTGACCAAGATTTTATCAAGATAATCATTCTGACCAATTTTCAGGGTGATTGAGCAAAAAATATGGCTTCTAGAGTGTCTACAAGGTTTTTCTAATATTTGACCCCTTGACCTCATTTTTGACCCCACTTGACCCAATTTCGAACTTGGCCAAGATTTTATCAAGATAATCATTCTGACCAATTTTCAGGATGATTGAGCAAAAAACATGGCCTCTAGAATGTCTACAAGGTGGATGTTGACGCCGCACGACGGACGACTGACGATGGACACCAGACATCATTTGACATAAATGCACAAAGTTACTATAAATGAATCCATTAATAAAAGAGAAGTTTTGTTTAGAAGAAAGTTTACATTTAGGTCTCTTTTTCTATGACAAAGTATAAAATCACCCAGACCACATCAATATGCACATGGTCACATGATGTAGAATACTGAGTGAAATTATCATTAACTGCCATGCATTTATGATGAAGTCTTAACAATGAATTCTTAAAGTTTAAATTCAAATATAGGCCCCTTTTCTTGTGACTCTAAATTGATTCCATTTTTTTAAGAGAACAATTATTGTGATGAGATATCATCATACATGGCAAGTTTGACTTAAGAGTGTTAAAGAGGATTTTCTAATTAAATTTTCATTGGGACCCTTTTCCTGTGAAGATTGACAGATAGGGCCCATTAGAGAAAGGTAACATCATCATAAAGGTACAATCATTCTTAACAAGTTTGAAGACAATCAGATAAAAACTGTGGATTTTAGAGTGTTCACAAGGATTTTATAAGTAACCTTTTCAATAATTTTCCTTGGCTCCTTTTCCTGTGATGCTTGAGGAATCTGGCCCATTTTCAAAAGGATCCATCCTTGTGATAGTACAATCATTCTGAGCAAGTTAGAAGTCAGTTCGATGAAAACTGCAGACTTAAGAGTGCTAATGAGGATCTTTCAATTACATTTTAATAAGGCTCCTATTCCCATTAGGCTTGACAGATCTGATATATTTTCGTAAGGAACAATTCTTGTGATGGTTCAATCATTCTGACTAAGTTTAAAGACAATCAGATAGTACAAACAAAAGATAACAGATGGTCAGACATACAGACAGTCAAATGCTGGACGTGAAACCTGTATCCAAATAGCTCTTCTGACCTTTGGTCAGTAGAGCTAACAAGAGGATTATAATGGTCCTAGATCGCCCACCTGAGTCTCTTTGACCCCTGGGACATCACATCAGGTAAAATAGGCAAATGTCGACAAGGAGATAATTTCTACATGAGATCAATACCATGGAATGTTTTCAGCCAAGAGCAAGAAGATATGCCTTCTCCCTCTTTACTACATACCAAATATGAAAGTTGTCTGCCTTCTGGTTTTAGAGAAGAAGATTTTATAAGATTTTCCTATTTTCACCCATTTTGTTAAGGGTAAAGTGAGAGTTAAGGGTGAATTTCATTTATTTGAACAACTTTGGTAGAGCTTGATCCAAGGGAACATCCCTGCCAAGTTTCATCAAGATTTGCCCACCGGTTTAGGAGGAGAAGATTTTAAAAGAAAATGTGGACAAGGCCCGACAGATGATCACAAAAGCTCACTTTGTGCTCAGGAGAGCTAACTAGAAAGCCATGAATGGCTTGAGTCGCTCCATAGACTTGAAATTCTTGTAATAGCAAATAAAAGTTTTCTAAAATGATTTTCAAATTTCCACTATATAGCATAAGAGACATGACCTCCGCCCATAAAATCCATATTTTTCATCCAATCACAATAATATTTGGCTGCATGATAATAGGTCACCCAAGGATCATACCAATAATGTTTGATTGATATCCATCACTTATATACTGAGAAAATGATTTTCAAAATTTCCACTATATAACATATAGAGAAATGACCTCCGCCCATTAAATACTTATTTTTCATCAAATCACAATAATTTTTGGCTGCATGATAAAAGATCACATAAGAATCATACTAATGAAGTTTGATTGATATCCACCAGTTACATTCTGAGAAAATGATTTTCAAAGTTTCCACTATATAACATAAAGAGAAATGACCTCCGTCCATAAAAACCATATTTTTCATCTGATCACAATAATTTTTGGTAGACTGATAAAGGGTCACCCAAGGATCATTCATGTAAAATTTGGTTGATATCTATCAGATTCTGAGAAAATGATTTTCAAAGTTTCCACAATTTAACATATAGAGAATTGACCTCCGCCTATAAAATACATATTTTTCATCCAATCACAATAATTTTTGGTAGACTGATAAAGGGTCACCCAAGGATCATTCATGTAAAATTTGGTTGATATCTAAAAGTTAGATTCTGAGAAAATGATTTTCAAAGTTTCCACTATATAACATATAGAGAAATGACCTCCGCCCTTAAAATCCATATTTTTCATCCGATCACTAAAAGTTTTGGTACACTGATAAAGGGTCTCTCAAGAATCATTCATGTAAAATTTAATTGGTGTCCATCAATTAAAATCTGAGACAACTCTCTTTTTACCATATTTGGAAATTAGCCAAGCCCATTAAATCCATGTTTTTTATTGGATCAAAATTTCTTGAACAACTTTGAAAGAGGGTCACCCAAGGATCATTCCTGTGAAGTTTGGTTGAAATTCATCCAGTAGATTCTGAGGAGAAGATTTTTAAAGAAAAAGTTTACGACTGGATGCACCGACGGATGGACTCAGGATGGACACAACGCCATGACAATAGCCCCAATGGCCTTCGGCCAGTGGAGCTAAAAACCAGAACTGTCAACAAAGCTGACTTATATCCCTCACCAGTGCTTTGTCCAAATATAAGTGCTATTGAAGTTTTATGATTCTAGGTCACTTGGTTCACGAGTTAAGAGTCTGTAAATAAACAAGAGGACCAAGATGGTCCTAGATCGCTCACCTGAGTCTCTATGACCCCTGGGACATCACATTAATAAGATAGGCAGATGTCAAAAAGAAGATAATTGCCTAAGATCAATACCATGGAACGTTTTCAGCGAAGAGCAAGACAGATATGCCTTTTTGCTCTTTGATGCTATGTAAAAAAGGATGCACCCGGGTGGACCCCAAAAGTGACCCCAGGGTCTTGATATGAACAAACTTGGAAGAGGTCCATAAGATGATGCTACATTGTAAATATGAAAGCTGTCTGCCTTCTGGTTTCAGAGAAGAAGATTTTTGAAGATTTTCATTTTTTTACCCTTTGTGCTCTTAAGAGATAAAGGGATGCACCCATGCAAAGCCCAAATATGACACAAGGGTCTTGATATGAACAAACTTGGTAGAGGCCCACTAGGTGATGCTCCACACAAAATATTAAAGCTGTCTGCCATCTGGTTTCAGAGAAGAAGATTTTTAAAGATTTTCACTCTTTGATTCTATGCAAAAAGGGTTGGGCCCGGGCAAAGCCCAAATATGACCCCAGGGTCTTGATATGAACAAACTTGGTAGAGGTCCACTAGATGATGCTACATACCAAATATAAAAGCTGTCTGCCTGCTGGTTTCAGAGAAGAAGATTTTATAAGATTTTCATATTTTCACCCTTTTTGTTAAGGGTAAAGGGAAAGTTAAGGGTGGATTTCATTTATTTGAACAACTTTGGTAGAGCTTGACCCAAGGAACATCCCTGCCAAGTTTCATCAAGATTGGCCCACTGGTTTAGGAGGAGAAGATGTTTAAAGAAATTAAGGACGACGGACGACGCACGACGCAAGTCGCACGACTGACGACGGACGACGGACATTCTACGATCCCAATAGCTCACCTTGAGCACTTTGTGCTCAGGTGAGCTAAAAATGAAAAAAAGGCTAACTGTGACCTTGAAATTTAATCTATGTGACCGAAAAACATAGGGAATCAATCCAGGACCTTTTAAATGATAATCCAACCACCTACCACTGCGCTATGACAATAGCCAAAATTGTCATTAAGGCCCCTTTTCCCATGACATTGCTCAAAATGTGACCATATTCACAAAAGTATTTTCCTCGTGGTGATACAGATATATAAGGTTTGTGGCAACATTGAATTGTTGACACCAGATAATAGACAATCAAATATCATAAAAGCTCACTATGAGCTTGATGAGCTCATAGATGCTTATACTAGAAAGCCATGAATGGCTTGAGTCGCTCCACAGGCTTGAAATTCTTGTAAAAGCAAATAAATGTTTTTGACTAGATTTTTAGATATTTGGAGTTCTACTGATGATGAAAATGATTTTCAAAGTTTCAACTATATAACAGATAGAGAAATGACCTCTGCTATTAAAAGACATATTTTTCATCAAATAAAATTAATTTTTGGCTGCATGATAATGGGTCACCCAAAGATCATACCAAAAATGTTTGATTGATATCCATCAGTTACATTCTGAGAAAATGTTTTTCATAGTTTCCACTATTTAACATATTGAGAATTGACCTCCACATATCCAACAATCAGATTCTGAGAAAATGATTTTCAAATTTTCCACTATATAACATATAGAGAAATGACCTCTGTCCATAAAATGCATATTTTTATCCAATCAAAATAATTTTTGGTACACTGATAAAGGATCACTCAAGGATCATTCCAGTGAAATTTGGTTGATATCCATCAATTACATTCTGAGAAAATGATTTGCAAAGTTTCCACTATATAACATATAGAGAAATGACCTCCGCCCATATTTTCCATCCGATCACAATGATTTTTTGTAGACTGATAAAGGGTCACCCAAGGATCATTCATGTAAAATTTAATTGGTATCCATTGATTAGAATCTGACAAAACTCACATTTTACCATATTTGGAAATTAGCCACGCCCATTAAATCCATATTTTTCATTGGATCAAAATTTCTTGAACAACTTTGAAAGAGGGTCACCCAAGGATCATTCCTGTGAAGTTTGGTTGAAATCCATCTAGTAGTTTCTGAGGAGAAGATTTTTAAAGAAAAGTTTACGACCGGACGGACGCACGCACGCACAGACGGACGGACGCACGACGGACACAACGCCATGACAATAGCCCCAGTGGCTTTCAGCCAGTGGAGCTAAAAAGCACTATGGGTATGTAACTGTTATCAGTGCAAATAAAAAGGGTTGATGACTCTAAAGGTCTTGTACCATCATTGCTTATAGAGTTACCTTGGATTGAAGAATAATCCTGATTTTATACAAGATGTGTTTGTGAAACACAAATGCCCATGTTCCAGCATTTTTTCAAAATGTTGACCTTCACAGATGACCTCGTAACCTGACCTTGACCTTGATACTTACAGATGAACATCACCAAGGTCTTTCATCATGCTAGTTATGGGAAAGGTATCTAAAATAAGCCTGAATAAACTGAAAATGTTTTTTATTTGTTAAATTTTTAAGAAGTTTGACCTAAACAGATGAACTTGACCTTGTCATATTACCTTAACCTTGGTATCTCCAGATGCACATTATTGAGATCTATCATCTTGTGCTTGTACCTTAAATGGGCATGAAAATATTGGCCTTGTTATGTTTTTTTTTGTTAAGTTTTTGAGTTATTTGATCTTGACAGTTGACCTTGACTTTGGTATCAGCAGATGCGTATGATCGAGATCTATCACCATGCCAAACATGAGGAATGTACCTTGAATAAGCTTGAAAATATTGGCAACGTTAATAGTTTGGTAAAGTTTTGCAGAAAGACAGACATTCAGTAGTAAAACAATATGCCCTTGATATTTTGCTACAGGGGCATAAGAATAGTATCTTCATAACTCAAATCTACATGTTAGGTTTTTTAACATTTATTCATTATTAAACGGTAACACAATAGCATTAAACACATACATGAAATGAAAAGAAATTACATAGAACTATATTTGCAATAAAATTCATATAACATGTGTTTTTACTGTGTACACAGATACCTCTGCCCAATATTTACCCAAGTCATCTTTAGCGGTAACATTGATGTCATATATCCAAAATGCTTGATGAAGCCCTGGGCTTTTAGTGAAATTCTCCCAACGTCAATATCATTACTTGTCCATTAATTATACATCGAGAAAAAGAGACAAAAAACGAGATGTGTTTGTGAAACACTAATGCCCCCATAACAGAATTTTTTTTCAAAGTTTGACCTTGACAGATGACCTTGACCTTGTCACATGACCTTGACTTTGGTATCAGCAGATGCAGATCATAGAGATCTATCATCATGCAAAATATGAGCCTTGTATCTTGAATAGGCTTGAAGATATTGGTAATGTTAAGTTTTTTGGTTAATAGTCCGTGGGCCAGGAGGGGTCACCGTGCACCCCCCTAAGGGCTCTCCGAGAGTGGTATGGAAATGTTCATAGGACTTCCCTGAGTGAGAATCACGATGTTAACAGGTGGTAATTTGGGTCCCGACTGCCATTCCGAGTGGTTTTCTAGATGGCAGCCAAGAATAAATTCATTTTACCTTTGATTCACTATAGAGGGATTTTGTTCATTTTGAATATTTTTTGAGAGTCTAAAACATGTATATTTTGCTTTCTGGTAAACCCCTTAATTACTTAAATGATTTTAAAGATCCCAACTTCCGAAATGGGAGATGGCAGCCAGTTCTAGATAAGATTTTTACTATTTTTTCGATGAATGCAGTGAGATAAAATTGTTCACTATGTACTACACCAAAGATCATACTTCAAATTGCTATGATATTGTTGATATGACCTTCCCGAGTTCAAATCAAGTTGTTAACAGTCAATATTTAGGGTCCTGACTGCCTTTCTCGGCGTTTTTCTAAATGGTAGCCACTAAAAATATAAATTAACCAGGAGACACTTAACGGATATCACTTGATATCAAATCATATTTCAAGACCAAAAAGTTTGTTTTTTACATTCTTGGTACAATATCTATTAGGCTATGTTAAATTGGATATCCAAACATCCTCTATTAGAGATGGCAGCCAGTTTCAGATAGGAATTTTGTTATTTTTGCTGCAAGCTGTGAAATATGAGGGGTGACCATGAACTTTGCCGATCAATCCTCTCTGATTGTACCACAAAATTGTTACTTCAACATTCCAAAGGTTGAATCAAGTTGTTTACAGTAGATGTTTTGAGTCCCAACTGCCTTTTTGGGATGTTTTTCTAGATGGCAGCCAATGTAAATACAAGTAAATGAATTGGAACAACTTGTATATGAGCAACCTATGTTTTTTATTATCATTAATGACAGGAAACATAAATATTTAGTGTTCTTGCTATGTGCTGAAATAGCTAATGTCTTTTTAAAGATCAAACATACTGAATGGTAGATGGCAGCCAGTTTTGAATATGAAATTTGCCTGTTTTTTTTTTTCAGTCCATCATCGTCATAAAAGTCATCTCTGACAGGAAAAAGGAAAGTTTAACCGATATTTCTCAGTGAGAAGCAAAAAGTATCAATCGATGTTTTTGGTGTTCCGACTGCCTTTCCGAATGTTTCTTTTAGATGGCAGCCAAGAAAAAGAATATATTACATAAGAATCCTTTCGCTAACATTGGTCTATTTTTTTATCTTATTTTCAAGACCAAATCACCTAAGTAAAGCTCAGTTCGTATTATTTCTTCAATTTAGTGTCTAATCTAAAAACCAAACATACTGAAATGAAGATGGCAGCCAACTTTAGACACATACTTTTGCTTACTTAACTGTAATAGTCTCTGAAACTAGTTGGGTGGGCATGTCACTCCTGTGGAAGGGGGGTGTAACAAGTTGTTCACCATATATCCCTGATATCAATATTCTGTCTCTTTCGTTCCACCTGACGGATTAGGGTAGTTTTAAATTGTCTCCGAGAAAAAACGTGATAAAATAAAATCTGAAATATGAGATGGCAGTCAGGTCACAATTAGAATTCACCTTATTTCTGGAAAACATCTTTATATGTACATGTCTCTGTCGAAGATTGATGCATAATGGTATCATTTTCTCCTTCTGTCAGTCCGTGTGTTTATACATAGGTTAGTAAATTTCTGGTTTCGATTAATGACATCGTGGATTGACAAGGGTTCGTAGCATAAGTTACTTTTTATCGAACTTGAGCATAGTGATACAATATAATGACGTATTGTTCTATTAGAAGATATGTTTGTCTTCAGGACCAACCAGAAGCTTCCAAATCCACGCAAGCTAATGTAATTATTGAATCATTGGAAAATTTTGAATGATTTCGGAGTGGTTAAAATTGGTCGATTCAATGTTTTTTTTTATGATTTTGGGGCATTTTGAGATAATGCTTAAAAATGCCATGAATGGAACGCTGAGTAAGTGATAAAGAATGGTTTTGACTAGACTTAGTGCCAAGTACACAATGTTTTTTTACCTCAAAACATTTACTTCATTTATAGACTGAAACTTTCACAGAATATAACAAAACTCATTTTGTTGATGATAGCTTATATTATGCCGAGTAACGGAAAAGGGGGGCTTGATGTAAAACTTCTTGTCCACACATTCGTCTTGCATTTATTGATGGGTTTGCGGGAAACTTTCACAGAATGTTCCTAATCATGTGACTATGTGTGCTTATCAACTCCGTTGGATGACATTATTCCAAATCACGAAAAATCTGCATAATTATCTATTGTCTTGTAAATGTTACTCCTTCTACTTCAATGCATTGATTTCATCAAACTATTGATGAATTTGTAAAAAGGTTTCACATAATGTTCCTGATCATGGGACAATCATAGCACATAATTGTCAATGCTATATAGTCACTGTCATTAAGGGTGTTTTTTTATGACATTTTCGAAGTATACTTCATGATATGAATAGAGCATACATTGAACGTTTGTTCATATATAATGATGCGTCAAAAAAAGGAGTCATTCGTTCTAAGAATATTTTAGTGAGGCGTTTATTTTGTCAAACAGGGCGCGTGTTTTTAATTTAAAACAGATAAATCCAGATTTACATTTCCATACAATAATAACGATGTATTTTGGAAAAGTTGATATAGGAAAACTTCCATATGGCCAAATGGCGGCCAAGGTTGTTTTCAAAATTAAATAAATTAACGCTAGGTAAAACGTCCTAAACAAACTGATATATGAATTTCTAAATGTATCAGCTACGTAGGGATTAGCACTGCTGAGCCCTTCAAGAGAAATATGAATAAAACAGACTTAAGCAAATTTAAGATATTGAAATAAGCAATATTGGTGGATTTGTTTCGGATTCTGTTACATTTATTTAATTTGGCGGACATTTTCGGTCGCAATTTGAAAGTATTCCTTTATCGAACTAAATAAATATGAAGTATTCGTATGAATATCTTGCTGCCACCTCGCTTTGAGAATTTCGGGAACATCAAATGAGCCCTAGATAATCAAGAAGAAAACTAAAAAAAAATCAAATATTTTTCCCTTTCAGTTTGAAAACGTTTATTAGAAGGTGAAACCAAAGATACCGAATGTTAATATTAATACATGATTACCGCGGAGGGTCTTGTGAACATTTAATTTGATAAATCTTTTACAGACCCTCCCCCCCCTCCTAAATTCATGTTTAAAATTCAGTATTTTTGGGATTTCAATTTCGACAATTATTGATAGAACGTTAGTTTAAACCCTAAATATAGGTGACTGGCCCTAATATGTGAAGCAATGTTTGCATACGGATTCTTATGTTATTCAAGCATCGTCTTGGCTGCCATCTAGAAAATGCCCGTAAAGGAAGTCGGGAAACAAAATATCGATTAAAAGATTTTTGATTCTCACTCAGTGAGGTCGGCGAAACATTCCTTTGCACTCTCAGGGTTTTTAGGATTGTTCGTCTCCTCTTGTCTTATGCTCTGCAGCAAAAATTGGCAAATTTCATATACAAGATTAGCTGCCATCTACCAAACAGGATGTTTGATCTTCAAATAGAATTTAGGGTGTTTTTTTTCAGTTTGTAGCTAGAACACCAAATATATATGCTTTTTGGCCCTTAAATATAAAAAATAAAGGATGCTCGTATACAAGTTGTTCCAATTTATTTACTTGTATTTGCATTGGCTGCCATGTAGACACCCCAAAAGGCTGTCGGGACCCAAAATATCGACTATAAACAACTTGATTCAACCTTTGGGCTGTTGCATGAACAATTTCATGGCACAATTAGAGGGGATGTTTGGCAAAGATACATGGTGACCCTTCATCTTTCATAGACTGAAACAGTAAATAGCAAAGTTTTTATCGTAAACTGGCTGCCATCTCTCTTAAAGGATATCTGGATATCCAAATTATCTTTAACTTATAGGTATCGTACCAAGAACGCAAAATACACATGTTTTGGTCTTTAAATATGATTAAAAAACAAAGGGTGCCTATAAAAAGCCTCCTGGTTAATTTGTATTTTTAGTGGCTGCCATTTAGAAAAACGCCGAGAAAGGCAGTCAGGACCCTAAATATCGACTGTTAACAACTTGATTTGAACTCGGGAAGGTCATATCAACAATATCATAGCACTTTGCAATATGATCTATGGTGTAGTACATGGTGAACACTTGTATCTCAATGCATTCATCGAAAAAAATCGCAAAAATCTTATCTAGAACTGGCTGCCATCTCCTATTTCGGAAGTTGGGATCTTTAAAATCATTTTAAGTAATTAAGGGTTTTACCAGAAAGCAAAATATAGATGTTTTAGACTTTCAAAAAATATTTAAAATGAACAAAATCCCTCTATAGTGTACCAAGGGTAAAATTAATTTATTCTTGGCTGCCATCCAGAAAAACACTCGGAATGGCAGTCGGGACCCAAATTACCACCTGTTAACATCATGATTCTCACTCAGGGAAGTCCTATGAACATTTCCATACCACTCTCGGAGAGCCCTTAGGGGGGTGCACGGTGACCCCTCCTGGCCCACGGACTATAAGTTTTGCAGACACACAGACAGACAGACAGATGGATGGACAGACAGACCGACAACGGTAAAACAATATGCCCCGATCTTTCGATGCGGGGGCATAAAAATTCATACCCAGCAAAATGTAATAAAGCTCTTTAGAGAATTGTGATCATGTTATAATGGATATAATTTCATTTTCACGTTGATATGTCGATGAACAAAGTCTGATGTGGGGAGGAGTTATATGCAAAGGTTAAAATCGACGGGCTCTGACCCATTTTTTAAAAGGAACAATCCATGTGATGGTCCAATCATTCTGACCAAAATATGCCCCGAGTTAGGGTATTGAGCGACAACTTGTATGTATTTCTTTGTGGAAATAAACTAAGCTCAAAAGTACTTAAATCCTTAAAAAATTAGGTGCGGCTATCCTATCTACTGTATGTTACTATGGTAACCCCATCTTCTTTACTTATGCATGAGTTGTTTTAGATATTGTCTTCATTATTCCCAATATATGGAGGTCTCTTTTGTTAAAATTATGGTAATATACAATGGTTTTCGACTAAAATATTAAATTTTTCCACATATTTATTGACCCACCCTCGTACATGTGTAAATATTGCATCAAAAATTGGTGGAAGACAAATGTCGGAAAGGATAAGTGCCGCAGCCGGGGATCGAACCCGTGCGAATATAGACCTCTGGATTAGAAGTCCGACGCGCTACCAACATTTCAGAAGCTATGACCTTTAACAGTATTAACCAAAGTTTCCTTATAGTTTCATTAGGAATCCTTGGTCAACATTGTGAAAGACCATTAGTCCCGAAATGTTAATTAACTATAAAAGGTCCAATACCTAGTTGTTGTGATGGACTAACCGTCATACAGACAAACTATTTGATATGGGAGACAGCATCTCAGTCTGCTCAGGAAAACCAGATGTGTTTGTATTTTTTTCATAAGTTTGACCTTTACAGATGACATTGACCTTGTCATATGATCTTGACCTTAGCATATTAGAAAATATGAAACTGTACCTTCATTGGTGGATTGATTATAGGCAGTAAACTGTGTAATGGACTGGTCAAGCTATTGTAATTTGATATGTATGTTGCATGTGTCACTTGTATGAAATGTAAATACTATATTACCCATTGCTTTACTGTTTTTTTTTCAGTATCTTTCACATGAAACACTGACATTAGATTTTTGTTTGATTGAATGGGGTTTTACTGAATATCATCTTGCCAAAATTCAGTGATCAGCGGTACAGAAGAACTACATTTTTGTAGTGTTGCATCATCAGCATACATGTCCAAGTTTGATGTTAAGGTAAAAGAAAGGTCATTGTCATAAATCAAAAACAGAACGTCTGATGTTATTAGTTTCATATCAGATAAAACAGTGCCGTTTTTTACCACCTAATGTCTTTCACTTAAATAAGAACAAAACAAGTTACATGTATTATGTGTGAAATGATGTTTAACATAGGAGAATGTTATGATCATCAAGGTCAAACACCTCTCTAAAATCAAAGTATACAGATCACATCACATTACCTTATTCTAATTCCAATATGGCATAGATGATGCTTTCTGTACTAAAATTACATTTCTTAACTTTCGGTGTTCCCCAAACTTTAAAAAGTGAGAATGCTGGTCAATTTTCTTAAAAAAAATGAAAGGTTTTGCATGACAATTTAATTTTGTTCAAACTCTTAAGTCCTTTAGACCCTTAATCATACAGTCTCGTTGAAAACACCATTAACCCTTTCCTGTTTAATCCCTTTTTTTTACGTGCCTGTGATTTTATGATTGAGAAAACATTATGAAAAAAGAACAAATTGCTTCTGACAAGCAATTTCTTCTTTTTTCACACTGTTTTCTACTCTACTGAATGGTTGTTTTTCCAATTAAAAGGCACTTTAAATTTTCGTCTGCAAAACCTTTCAATTTGGACAGGTCCAAAATTTTGTAAAACAGGAAAGGGTTAAGATTGCAAAAAAAAATCAGTGATGGACATTCCCCGCCATCAAAGCTTGAAAGTAAACTGAAGCCCAATCAAAGGGCAATTACTCCAAATTATGCAAGTAAGAGTTATAGTTTTTGACCACTGCACTTCTCCTACATGAGATCCACCTATATGGTTTAAAGTTGATAGCTTGTATACTTTAGGAGATATGCTCTGGACAAGTTTAGTGACGGAATGACGGAACAGCTCACATAGACCATTACTATATCCCCTTCACTAAACTGCGGAGGATAAAACGGAGCATTTCTCTACGTTATTTCTCGTTTTTTATATATCATCTTCGATAGACTAAACCAAGTAACTTAATCATTGATAAGCTTAAGTAACCAGGTTGAAGCAGGACAATTCAGTTTTCCATTGAACTGAAGAATTCTAGTTAAATCAACTAAAAGAGAAATCCATTGGATGTTCATCTAAAACTCACTGACCCTAATCAGGGTATACTTTCGAATGTGTGAAAGTAATATGATGTTTTGTGGCAGTGAGGACAGTTACTGTTGGCACTTGATTGTAAATTTGGTAAATTATTGACAAACAAGAGGACCATGATGGTCCTAGATCGCTCACCTGAGTCTCTTTGATCCCTGAGACATCACATTAATTGAATAGACAGATGTCATAAAGGAGACAATTTCTACATAAGATCAATACCATGAAATGTTTTCAGCCGAGAGCAAGACAGATATGCCTTTTTGCTCTTTGATTCTATGTAATAAGGGTTGCATGAATTTGGTAACAATTTTTCAAATTTTCTCTCCAATTTATCAATAAGTGAAATTGAAAATCTATATTGGGACATTCGATTGGGTACTCAACTGATCAAATAATCGTTTCCATCACTGCTTTGAAGCAATCAGCAATGTTAAGTTTTTTTGTTAAGCTTCAAGACAGATAAACAGACAGGGGGAAAGATAATCAATATACCCTTATCGATGCAGGGGTGAAAAAATGACAAAGATCAGCAAACAAATGCATGTAAACTATGTTTTACCTGTGATCAAACAAAACATTAACATTTTATATTGAATAATGAGCAGGCTTGAACTAATTTGAAACACTAACCTTTTTGGTTCAGTTTTGTAGATGAACAATTGAACTAGAAAGCCATGAATGGCTTGAGTCGCTCCACAGGCTTGAAATTCTTGAAAAAGCAAATCTAAGATTTGACTAGATTTTAAGATATTTTGGGCTCTACTGATGTTGAAATGATTTTCAAAAATGCCACTATATAACATATAGAAAAATGACCTCCGCCCATAAAATACATATTTTTCATCCGTTCACAATAATTTTTGGAAGACTGATAAAGCTTTACTAAAGGATCATTCCAGTGAAATTTGGTTGATGTCCATCAATTACATTCTGAGGAAATGATTTTCAAAGTTTCCACTATATAACATATAGAGAAATGACCTCCGCCCATAAAATGCATATTTATCATCCGATCACAACAATTTTTGGTACACTGATAAAGGGTCACCAAAGGATAATTCCAGTGAAATTTGATTGATATCCATCAATAACATTCTGAGAAAATGATTTTCAAAGTATCCACTATATAACATATAGAGAAATGACCTCCGCTCATAAAATGCATATTTATCATCCAATCACAATAATTTTTTGGTAGACTGAAAAAGGGTCACCCAAGGATTATTCATGTAAAATTTAATTGGTATCCATCAATTAGACTCTGAGAAAAGTCACTTTTTACAATATTTGGAAATTAGCCACGCCCATTAAATCCATGTTTTTCATCGGATCAAAATTTCTTAAACAACTTTGAAAGAGGGTCACCCAAGGATCATTCCTGTGAAGTTTGGTTGAAATTCATCCAGTAGTTTCTGAGGAGAAGATTTTTAAAGAAAAAATTTACAACCGCATGCACGCACGCACGGCCGGACGGACAGACGCATGACGGACACAACGCCATGACAATAGCCCCAGTGGTTTTCAGCCAATGGAGCTAAAAACAATACAGCCCCAACATTTCAATGTTTGGGGCATAAAAAGCAAATTATTGGTATAAATAACCTGCAACAACACAATTTCAGTCAGCCAACCACAAAATGTTGGTCACAAAAGATGGAGTGTAAGAGTGCACTTCTAGCCTAAATAAATGCTTTGATTTGTCAATTTACTTGAACAGTATACAATTTTAATGTTCTTGATCTGCAATGACACTGTCTGTTGATGGGTAGAATAGGTCACGTAGTGGAGACTGTATATATGGCACTGACATTCTTATCAACTCTATCACAACCTGAAAAATACATGTATCAGATAGACGAAGCGAACTAACTTAGAGGTACAGATAAATAGGGGTAAATCCAGTCTAAAATCTTTATTTCTCAATGAAACTTGGCAAGACGATTCCAATGAGTACCAACAACATAGGATTTGTGTTATCATTGTTGAAATATGTTGATCTACAATCAAAATTACTCATTCTATCTGAAGCTTTGTAACTTTTCTTTTTTTAACTTGAGGATAACATTATACAGGGTCGAATGACTCTTATTTCCATCGTGGTCCTAACTCATTCCAGATCTTATCCTGTAACAATAGAGGTATGATGTTAACTAGAAAGGCTTCAGGGCCTGGTTTTCTCACCTTGTCTGAATCCCCTCATGATGATTAAAAGAGAATATCAGCATGATTTTCTGTTTAGAAAAAAGTTAACTAACACTTCAGAGAAAAGTTAAGCTCAGCTAATGTTACTTCCTTTGAACTGACTAAGGGAAGCAGCAGAGATCTATGATTTATCAGGCTTACCTCAATAAATATGAGGCCTATAATTATCTTCTCTAGATGTACATGATGTTTGTCTGTCAGCCTGTCATTAAACAGTTTTATCAGATCCTGACAGTAATCAAGATTTCTGTTTAATTCCTGAAATAAAGAAACATTTGTTCATAATCGATAACAAAACAAATGACAAGAAAACCACCCATGGGTGCCGTACACTCTACTGTTGGGTTCTGGGTAAAGAATAATCAAGATATGTTTGAAAAGTATTAATGCCCCCTCAATTATGCAGGTCGATAAAAAAACAAATGACAAGAAAACCACCCATGGGTGCCGTACACTCTACTGTTGGGTTCTGGGTAAAGAATAAACAAGATACGTTTGAAAAATATTAATGCCCCCTCAATTATGCAGGTCGATAGCGTATTCTTTGTCAATTAACGAAGGGCAATAACTAAACAAGAGGACCATGATGGTCCTAGATCGCTCACCTGACTCCCTTTGATCACTTTGACATCACATCAAGTAATAAGGCAGATGTAATAAAGAAGATAATTTCTACATAAAAAATAGTTCACTTAGTTTGGGCCATATTTGTGGCAATTAGAGTTATTTTAAGTAAATTATCATTAAGACTCTTTTTCCTGTGATATGGCATGAATCCTTCCCGTTTTCGTCAGAGTTCATTCTTGTGACCTAGCAAACATTTGACCAAGTTTCATGATGATTGGACCATATTTGTGGCATCTGGAGCTCTTAAAAGAAAATTGTCATTAAGGCCCCTTTTCCCATGATATGGCAAGGATCCTTCCTATTTTCAAAAGAGTTCATCCTCATGACCTAACAAACATTCTGACCAAGTTTCATGAAGATTGGGCCATATTTGTGGCCTCTGGAGTGTAAACAAGAAAATTGGCATTAAGGCCCCTTTTCCCTTGATATGGAATGGATCTCTCCCCTTTTAAATAGTCTTCATCCTTGTGACCTGGCCATCATTCTGATCAAGTTTCATAGAGATTGGGCAATATTTGTGGCCTCTAGAGTGTAAACAAGAAAATTATCCTTAAGGCCCCTTTTCCCTTGATATTGCATGGATCCTTTCCATTTTCAACAGGGTTCATCCTTGTGACCTGGCCAACAATCTGACCAAGTTTCATGAAGATCAGGTCATATTTGTGGCCTCTAGAGTGTAAACAAGCAAATTGTCTTTAAGGCCCCTTTTCCCTTGATATGGCATGGACCCTTCCCATTTTCAATAGGGTTCATCCTTGTGACCTGGCCAACAATCTGACCAAGTTTCATTAATATTGTGTAATATTTGTGGCCTCTAGAGTGTAAACACTAAGATTGTTGACGCAGGACGACGCATGACACACGACGCACGACGGACATTCAATGATCACAAAAGCTCACCTTGAGCACGATGTGCTCAGGTGAGCTAAAAATTATGGGAGATATAGTTATGGTTCTTAAGCACAGGACTTCTCCTCAAAGAGATCTATCCACCTGTGAAGTTTCATGATTCTAGCTTGCATACTTTTTGAGCTATACTGTGGACAAAAATGATCTACAGATGGACCGACCTACAGACCCACAAGCACAAAGCAATATACATTTCTTCTCTCTATTTTTGAAGTAGGACATAATAAATCCTCATATAGGTAGACATCCATTGCCTAAAGTATCCAAAATGAATAATATAACCCTTTTCCTACTACATGTATTTTGAATTCATTCCAAACGAATTACCATGGGGAGGGGGGGGATATTGTTTTTGCCATGTCCGTCCGTCCTTCCCGCCATCCGACATTATTTTCCGCGCTATTTCTTGAAAACTATAGACTGAATTTCAATGAAACTTGGCACATATCGTCGGGGTTACCTGGTTCGACCGTCGAATTTAGAGTTACTGCCCCTGACTGTTTAAGCCATATACATACACAGTGATATTTGTGTCCACGCTATTTCTTGAAAACTATAGACTGGATTTCAATGAAACTTGGCACACAGCTTCACTACAATGAGGAAATGCACATATCATCGGGGTTACCTGGATCAACCGTGGAATTTAGAGTTACTGCCCCTGACTGTTTAAGCCATATACATACATAGTGATATTCATTTCCGCGCTATTTCTTGAAAACTGTGGACTGGATTTTAATGAATCTTGGCACACAGCTTCATTACAATGAGGACATGCGCATATCATCGGGGTTACCCGGTTAAACCGTCAAATTTAGAGTAACTGCCCCTGACTGTTTAAGCCATATACATACAGAGTGATATTGGTTTCCGATATTAACTCCATTGACAATGAAAATATGTTCGGCGGGGGATATCAATTGAATGAATTTGCTTGTTTTATTTAATTTCAAGTACCCGGGCTCAGACTTTTCTTCCCACTTTAATAAAGTAGAAAGCAAGTAGTGTAGGCTAAGATCAAACTGCATATCTGTGCAGGCTGATCTTAGTCTATTCTGATTGCCAATGCTTTGTTTACATTAGGCTATGCTGTGAACAGTAAGAGAATGTTAGAACCGATTTCTTAGATATTTTTTGGTGTATTACCAAGAAATAACAGTAGATGATCATATGATAAACTCTGCTAACCAGTGAAATTATCAAACTAGAAAGCCATGAATGGCTTGAGTCGCTCCACAGGCTTGAAATTCTTGAAAAAGCAAATCTAAGATTTGACTAGATTTTAAGATATTTTGGGTTCTACTGATGTTGAAATGATTTTCAAAAATGCCACTATAAAACATATAGAAAAATGACCTCCGCCCATAAAATACATATTTTTTATGCTATCACAATATTTTTTGGAAGACTGATACAGCTTCACTTAAGGATCATTCCAATGAAATTTGGTTGATATCCATCAATTACATTCTGAGAAAATGATTTTCAAAGTTTCCACTATATAACATATAGAGAAATGACCTCCGCCCATAAAATGCATATTTATCATCCGATCACAACAATTTTTGGTACACTGATAAAGGGTCACCCAAGGATAATTCCAGTGAAATTTGGTTGATATCCATCAATAACATTCTGAGAAAATGATTTTCAAAGTTTCCACTATATAACATATAGAGAAATGACCTCCGCTCATATTTATCATCCGATCACAATAATTTTTGGTAGCCTGATAAAGGGTCACCCAAGGATTATTCATGTAAAATTTAATTGGTATCAATCAATTAGAATCTGAGAAAAGTCACTTTTTACCATATTTGGAAATTAGCCACGCCCATTAAATCCATGTTTTTCATTGGATCAAAATTTCTTGAACAACTTTGAAAGAGGGTCACCCAAGGATCATTCCTGTGAAGTTTGGTTGAAATTCATCCAGTAGTTTCTGAGGAGAAGATTTTTAAAGAAAAAGTTTACGACCGCACGCACGCACGCACGGACGGACGGACGCACGACGGACACAACGCCATGACAATAGCCCCAGTGGCTTTCAGCCAGTGGAGCTAAAAACCCTGCTAACCTTGATTTCATGAAAGATTTTAAGCTTTCAGAGTTGCTCTTGAACACTCAATCCTGATGTTTTCACGTCCCTGAGAAAGAGGTTTAAACCCACTGCTACCCAGTTCTAAAGCTGAGTGAACTGAGGGCTGGCTAATGAGAGTCTTGTCCATAAACACATCCCTGCAATGGCAGGGCTTGAACAACAGCCCCCCAGGTCTCTGGTCATGCGCCTTTACCACCAGACCACCAAGACAGTCATTTGTTAATGAAAATATGCCAACAAAATATTATACAATTTTTTCTAGTAACTAAACAGCAATAGTTACTTACCCTCAGTCGTTTTGGTAAGGAGAGATAAGAAATCATGTCAGTATACAAGTTTGAAAGATCATCGTATTCCCAATATTCATCAGGATCCTCTGTGAAAAGGTCTGAGAGATTTGTCTGATATCTGAAAAGGGGCAAAAAGGATGGATCTCTATATTTTACTTTGAACAAGCTGATCCTAAACAGGCCCCAAAGTTAAACATTAGTGGACTTTCTCATTTTTTTTTCTTAACAGTAAGGATTAGCTTGTCTCAAAGACAAACTAGTTACAAATTCTTAAACTATGAAAATATCGAGAGGTCAGTGCAATAATATATAGGCACTTACAATAGTTTTGTGCTGACCCCTCGATATAGCTTTTGTTGTTTACGAAATGAAACTTATCGATCTTATTTGAAAAAAACAGACAATAATTTATTCTGTTTCTTTAATGGTAAATTAAGACAAAATGTGCCATTTTGTGGTTCTTTTTTACAGGGCATCATTTTGCATTGATTGCTATGCAATATCATGATGTCATTTGTTATTTGTCTCTGCTAAGACAACGTCAAAAAGGGTGGCACACTCACCTGATGTAAGATATCTCTCCAAAACTCGAGTAAACATTTTTACTGTTCATGGATGAATCTATACCAAGCTTCAGTTCCTAGAAATAGACAATACAACTTGTACATGTGCGATCTGGCATGCAAAAAGCCACTGTTGACAAATTCTGTATCAAATGAGCCTGTGTGTGACATTTCAAATAATTTCAAATATGTGTCAAGCAAAGACTCTGTCCAGCCTGTGCATCTGCACAGTCTGACCAGAGTCTTCACTATGTGCTTAGTAGAAAGAAAAGGTTTCAAAGTATCTGTAGACCATCAGGTAAATTTATAATTATAGTTTGTGGCTGTCTATGCCTCTCAATGTATGCACCTCGCCAACATTTCAATATGTTGGAAATGTCAAACACAGGCTCAAAGAGATAAGTCATACAAAAAGAGACTTTCTAGATAGTGAGCCAAGTTTCCATCCTGGTCAATCTGTGTTGGCTGTGAAGTCAGGCTAAGATTGATTTTTCAAGAAATAAAAATGTCTTGGAAAGAAAACTGAGGATGGAACTTTAAGCGTAGATAATCATTGAAAAAAAAAAACCAAACATCAAGTATATGAATAGATACATAAACACTTGGACAGGTAAACAAATTATGCCTGAATATCAGCCTATTGACAAGTGGAGCTATAATGAATATTCCAATTCTGGCAAGTCTGAGGCTAAGACAGAGGGTCATTGATAGTGTGCAATTAAAAATTGTATTGATTGTCTAAACAAATTTCAAGTCATAATTTTTTTTTGCAGAGTATCCCAGAGCTTCAAAAAGAGGGGGTATTACGGATTTCCAATAAAATTCTTTCAACAATATTTGCTCAAATCCTATGTTATGGGTACTGATTGGTTTAAATCTATTTATTTTTCATCCATTAGGAAACAAGTTCTTACAACTTGGATTAATCCCTCTCGATTCTGCTTCCTGGAAAATTTACCAGTACTCGTGCCGAACATGGGGTCCAATGAAAGAACCAAGATCAATAGCCGCTCCCGGGAATCGAACTCAGGACCTTTGGGTCAAGGGCCCAAAGCTCTACCATTAGACCACTGACACCATGGGTAATCATGGGTACTGATTGGAATTGTCTTGTCAAAACGATTCAAATGAGTACCAACAACATAGGGTTTCAATGAGAAAAAAAGATTTAAGTCTTGCATAACCCCCTCTTATCTGTACTTCTGTTTCCTAAGGACACATAAAACTGTGTGAGTGCTGATCCTAATTTGAGAATTCCATTGGAACAAATATGCAGTTATCAGATACTTTAGAAATTCTAATAGAGCTCAGCCCCATGCTCTAGTAAAACCCCATCCACCATTTAGAAGGTGGAAATCGAATATTTATGATGTGATATAACAAACATTGAAGCCTCTAATAAAGGTAATTTTATGAACCTTTTCCCCAATCAAATGTTAATATTTTGCCCAGATTATGTTCACTTTTGGCCTTTTTTTTCACAGTCTTAACAAATAATTCTATGGCTTAGCATGAAACAGTTGTAACTGCCCATATGTTTATAGGCAGTTAAAACTGTTTGGCACTTTGCCATTAACATTTAGCATAACCTCTAATAAAAGTCCCTTTCTAATGGAAATACATTGATTCTAATGGAACCCTGGGTTTCTATTAGAGCTTTTGTGGTAATATCAAACACATGGATAATTTACCTGTGTCCTTTGCAGAAGCCCCCTGTTTTCTATAAAGTCATCCAATCTCTCTTCAAATAAACCTAGAACTACTGTAATAAATAGAATATTCTAATCAAACATATGGAATATTATAAATACATATATTGATCCTTAAAATCTTGCTTGTTCAATACCTTCAAGAGGAAATTGGAACGCCACAGTCTCAATATACGCCACCGCAAAATGCTCTGTGGAATATTGCCAAACCTAAAAAATATGCTAAAGGTGGCAGGTGGCTATGAACATACTGTGAAAATTTCAACCAAATCAGTCCATAATTGCGTTCTTAAGAAATTGGACATACAGACCGGACAGACGGAGAAGATGATAACAATTTTACTCCACCTTTGGCTTTGTAAAAAAAAAAAATCATAAAATATCAAAGTTATACTATATTTTGACACCCTCAAAGAAAAAGACTGTTAAAAATATTGTTGTATTTGGGTAGAAAAGATTGTGGGTATGGGTAAAAAAAAGAAATTTCTTCTCTGTGGACAATCCAGGATTTCTGTAAAGGGGTTCAAACATACAAGTGAGGGGGGGGGGGGCTGTTCTTGAAGAAATACACAGTTTCAGCTGAATTTTTGCATGAAAATTAAATACTAAGGGTACAGATGGGATTCATTAGAGCCCACCCCACAAAATCACCACACCCATCCTTTCTGGAATTTTCTATGCTTCTTATAAGCATTTTTCTCTATTTTCCACAATATTTTTCCAAAGTTTTCTAATCATGAGAGGCAGGGAATTTGGACACTTACTGTTAAGTTACTTTAGAGATCCCTCCAGATAATCAGGATCTCTTCCTGTATTTATGTAGAATTAAAAAGGAAAGATCAAGGAGAAGCACAGGTTATTGGCTTATTCTTAAATCTTACTAGGTCAAGGGTGTGCAAGGTGGAACAAGAAGAACAAGATGAAGTAAGAAGCCTTGACTTAAAAATTTTCAACAAATAGTTTGCACTTTTGACATATCTAGGGACCCCAAATAGAATTTCTTGCTTTGAACCAACGGGATTCCTCTCAATATTATGAAAGATAAAGGAAAGAGGATATTGAAGGAGTGGTCAAGAGGATATTGAATGGGTGATCATTTAATATTAAATGAGTGACCAAGAGAATATTGAAAGAGTATTCATAAAGATATTTAATGAGTGGTTATAAGGAAATTGAATGAGTTGTTATCAGGATATTGGTTAAGTGGTCATGAAGAATGAGGATATTGAATGAGTGGTCATGAGATACAAATTTTATAAAGTAGGTCATCTATTAACAGATGCAGACGATGTCATTTTCAATGTAACAAAATAGCAGTTGCAATCAGAGTAATCACCTCAAAAATATTAAATGTGTTTTTTTTTTATTACTGCGATGTAGGTAATACCATAAAACTAAATAGACATACCTGATTGAAGAAGTGCTTTAGAGAATGTATATTTGTTCAATGCAAGATTCAGAGACTTTTTCTCATCAAATAAGCTGTCATCTGTCAATGAAGGAATGTGTATTCTGTCTTTTACTCGCTTAATTGACCTAAAAATGAAGAATAAATTAGTAATATAACATTTACATATCATAATAAATGTCTAATATTCCTTTCGATATATAGTAAAATACACAATGTGGTGAAACTATATTTATTTTGACTACCTCGATGGCTTAGTGGTAAATGCACTCGACCCGTGACCTGGAGGTCCGTGGTTCGAGCCCCACTGTCGACGGGGTGTGTTTATGGGCAAAACACTTAATAGTCAGCCCTAGTTCACCCAGCTGTAAAAATGGGTAGCAGTGGTTTAAAACCACTGCCTCTCTCTCGGGGACGTGAAAACAACAGGCTTGAGTGTTCGAGAGCAATTCTATAAGCTTAAGCTTTTGTCGTAATTGAACTAAAATAAATTAGTATAAACTAAACTAATATTTTTTTATGATTGTGACAGGTTTTATGAAAATGGACAATCTGGAAACTTTGTAAAACAAAAGTTTGAAAAAAGAGATTAATAGCAGCAATATGCGTATCTCAAACAAAAACAACTAAAGCTAGAATGATTATTCCTTCAAAAACTAATAACAGAATTGATGATGGAATACTTGATACGCAACAGCAGGGATAATTTTGGAACAGAATTCCATGTGCAAAAAATCTCATTCAGTCGGAACTTACAAGATATAACAAGTTTTCAATGGCAAATTGAACCAAATCCTTTGTTAAAAATATATTTTGCTGTGAGATTTTTCTCTCATTTAGCCAATTTGAATGGGATTTCTGGCAGAAAAATGAGAGAATTTGCACAGATCTCACCAAAAAATGATCCCTGCAACAGATTAACTTGGGAAATTTATTTGTGACCTGTCACATATGAAAAAGATTGTATTTTATCTTATAACTATACAAATATCTGTGTGATAACATCCCATATGATATTTTTTATGATATCACATAGTTATTTTTAGAACAATGATATCATGCGGTTATTTTTAGAAACTTGCATTTCAGTAAAAGAATCGACTAAAACAAAACAAATAGAGGTTATAAGATAAATATAATACGTTCTGAGTGTATTGTATGAAAAAATATCTAAATCGGTTCTGAGAATTGATAATTGTCTCGGCAGAGCCTCAACAATTATCAATTCTCCCAACCCTGTTAGATATTTTTTTGCATACAAAACACTAAGTACGTATTATATATGTCTGACCTGGGTAAATATTTTTTTATCTTGATAGATTTTTGGAATCTAGAATGATAATGTAACTTAACCCTTTGCTGTTTAATTCCTGCTTTTTACGTGCCTGTTATTTTTTAATTGAGAAAATATTGTAGAAAAAGAAGAAATTGCTTCTGACAAGCAATTTCTTCTTTTTCCACACTATTTTCAACCCTACTGAATGGCTATTTTTCAAATTAAATACACTTGAAATATTCGTCTGCAAAACCTTTGAATTTGGACAGGTCCAAAATTTTGTAAAACAGGAAAGGGTTAATTTATTTTTTGGGGAAAACATCTCTGATTGACCTCATCTATGCACAATCTTTTACAAATATTTGGGCAGGCATGATATTAATTGTTTAACTTACTCTGATTGGACCGTCCTGAAAACCTCTCTATTATCAATCACTTCTTGTAAGGATGTGAACAAATTCTCAATTTTAAGTCCTCGACTGTATTTACTTGAATTCATGGCCTTCATCACTAGCTCTTCACCCTGCCGGTAAGAATCCAGTAAAAAATGAGAAATCATACTTCTTGTATTTAGAGCGCCTTCCTTAAAAATAGCACCCCCTACGCTCAGCTGTTGGGTGCTGCATAGTGGATAAAAAATCTAAGTCGAAAAAGGGGCATAATTTGCATCTAGAATTATCCCACTTTATAGTAAAGGTTACTCTTTTGATAGTGAACATGTGTGCCAAGTTTCAAATGCCTTTGATAGAACCAGGAGTATCATAAAATGTCAAGGCTTTTGCAAAACGACAACAACAACCACAATGCCAGGCTTTAGCAATACCTCGTGTTTTCAAAGAAAACAATAGAACTAAAAATATGATAGGTGTGAATTGAAACAAAGGCAAATTTTTAAGTTTAAATTGAATGAATTTTCACTGTTGTGATCCGTCACACAAAAAGAAACCATCTGGGAACTTTATATAAATAATCATTTTAACAAGAGCCATGTCAAACATGGCCATCCCCCACCATCAAAGCTTGATAGTAAACTGAAGCCAAATCCAAGAGCAATAACTCCTAATCTAAGAGCAATAACTCCAAAATTATGCAGGCAAGAGTTGTAGTTTTTGTGCACTGCATTTCTCCTCCATGAGATCTATCCACCTAGTGGCGGAAGGACAGATTGATGGAATGAAACCATTACTATATCCCCTTTGCCGAACGGCAGGAGATAAAAAGAGATAAGGTCCAGCCTAGGTCTTAATTCTTAAATTCTTATACAGAAAGGTAGAATGATCTTTCTAGATTCAGATAGTCAGCCTACTTTGAAAAGTTTTGACCCTAATCAGCCTGTGTAGTCTGACTGGGGTTCACAGATTAGGCTCTACCCAGATTGTCCCTTTTTGCCTGACATACACAATAAATCTATCTTCCTCATTTGGCCATTTAAAAATTATACTTTTCCAAAAGGGATAAAAAATCATATCATTCCCCCTTAATGGCTTATTTTGAGCAATGACTACCGGTTTACTAATTCATGTAAACAGTGACAATACATGTAGAAACAGCTTTACATCAAACACCTATCAATAACACAGTCAAGCTAAAACAACACCTAGGGATCTCTCAAGGAGCACAAGGAATAGGTAAAAATTATTTTGGTTTAAATGGCTGTATATTAATTAGCAGATTTTTTCCTTTTACTTTCAGATTGGTCTTATATGAATTGTCAGTTATATTTTTTTAATGTTTGTAATAATATAAGCTACAATAACTTCACATGCATTCTTTCATCTTCCAAATACAGACCTGATGTTGATTCATGGCCCAACATGCAACTCCATATGATCTACAAATAAACGATAATGATTACTTAGAGGCAAGAATAAGACAAAGCCATTAGTAAAAACATTATTAGTTACACAATTTTTTCCTGCCTGGAAAAAATGATGTCATCCAAGCCGTAGGCAAGGGTTGACATCATTTTTTACTGCCAGGAATAAATCTTCATATACCCAGGCAAGAAACTGTGTAACGAATTTACAATACTTCAAAGTTTAAAAGCTACATAATTGTCTTTTGCCTATTTAAGGCCTTGGTATAAACCAAATTCTTTTAAACCTCCAATATCCCTTAATACGCCCCTATGAAAAGTAAATATGTATAAAGTGACGTCATATATAGTTTTGACGTCACACTCTTACACTCAGCAATGTTTTGGTAAGAAAAAGCGGTTCTTGGATAAGCCTGCGAGAAAGTTGGCACTTTAAATGGCCAGATTTGTAAAAATTTAAAGTAATTATTGACATCTATGTCATTTTTTATTTGCACATTATTAACTGACATGCTTCTCAACTGTAGCTGAATGTGTATACTCAAGGTAGTGTTATCAGCAAAGGAAGAGAATCATGGCTGCCATTATAGTTATGATTTTTTGTCTATGTTCACAGGGAGGTGCCTTATGGAAACATTAGAAGTTATTAGGGAGTGGCCGTAGATATCAATGTTTGTTAGGTCAGCATTAAAATGCTAGAATTTTCTTTGCAGTATAATAAAGTATTAAGTTTCAGGTAATTCTGTCCTATGTCACCCAGATGAATAGCCATACTGATGATACTCATTAAAATATTTACCTTATCATCTGCTAATTTAGCCTTCAATTTTTTTGACATTACAAATAAAAAATAAAAAAATTGAAGTTTTTGAAAAGACTGAGATATGAACAACAAGATGGCCAATTTTCACAAGATACGCCCGTAAAACTGCTGAATCTCCATGTATGAAAAAAACCAAAAGGAAATAACTAAAAAATTAAGCTAGGTTGAGTAATGGTTCTTGCTCGCTGCACTCCTTAGCTATGAGAGGTAAATAACTGCAAAGTTTCATGTCAATTGGACATAAGGTGACAGAGTTATGCTCTGGACAAGGAAGTGGATGCCACCTGCCACAGGTGATCACAGAATATGTTCCGTCTTTTGATGAGCATATAACAAGAGTTGTCCGCGGACAACGTAGCTCGCCCAAACAGCTGCTTGTCACAAACAGCGCTTGACCGAAGACCGAAGTTCAAAGTGGTTTCTTTCAATTTTAAAGTCCATGATCTAATATTTATCTGTTTGAGTAGTAATTAAGAAATATAAAAACTTTTTTTGTTTTAATTGTATGTATAAGGTAAAGTGAAAGCCTACAAGCAGATGAGATTACCAATGGAATTCCTTTGTATCAAACATGAAGTTTTTCTTTAAAATTTTTCTAAGTCCACAAAAGGTCAAGATCAAGGTCAAATTGTGAAGGACCTTGGTCTCTGTAGAAGCCTATCACCTAGTGAGTATGTATATGAAGTAATAATGTCCCTGAGTAAAGCATTTAGAAAATATAAGCAAGGTTAAATTTTTGGTTAAAGTTTTTCAGTTTAAGTTTTTCCAAGTCCACAAAGGGTCAAGGTCAAGGTCAAATTGTCAAGGACCTTTGTCTATGGTGAAAGCCTATCACCTAATGAGTGTGCATATGAAGTAATGATGTCTCTAGTTTAAAGCTTACAGAAAATATAAGCAAGGTTAAAGGTTTTTTGGTTAAAGATTTTGGTTAAAGTTTTTGGTTAAAGTTTTTTTGAAAGGGTCAAGGTCACAGTCAAAAGGTCATTTCGACATGGATGTTGGTCTCAAATGAAAGCCTATGCCCTAATGAGTGTTTCTGTAAAAAATAAAGCCTCTAGGATAAATATTGATTGAAAAAAAAAACTTTAACCTAATGCGGACGCCGACACCGACGCTGACGCCGACGCTGACGCCGACGCCGACATCCGAGGGTATGACAATAGCTCTTCCAAGACTTTCGTCCCGGGCGAGCTAAAAAGTAACTAGGTAAAGCAATATCAATGGGTAAGTGCAAAACTTTTGTGAGTGCCTATATATATATTAGTGAGATTAACATCATTCCTACATGTATTGACTGAAGATTATGTAGGTAACAAAGGAAAAAGGCGAGAATAAAGGCTTCTACTTATGGCTTAATTTTATTCTTTTTTAATGGAACAGAATGACTAATTTCATAAACATATGACAAAATCTTAGACAGGTCTTTTTTCAAAGAATATGCAGGCAACAATATTTATTTGATTTTTTTTATTTCTTTATCTTTAGGGGCGGAAATGTTGTCAGAAAAGAAAAAATTGTTTGTAACAAACAATTTCTTCATTTCCAACAATGTTATCTGAAGCTTTTTTTTCTCAGGGGCATTAGAAAACAGAATTTTGTGGAAATGTGTTAAACAATAAACTGAATGACTAAATATATTAAAGTAAGCTTCCCACCTGAAAAAGAAAGCATCTGTGTAGGTCCCATCTTGTTTCTTATTTTTACTTCGAACCATCAACACTTCCTTTCTGAACTCTGTGGTTAGATATAGGAGAACAAAAATAGATATCTATAGCTCACGATTAGAAGGAGTTTTATTAAAGCCCCCGTCTGTGTTTCGCAAACATTTCTGAAACGCAAGACAATTGTCTTAGACGACTTTGTACATGTGAACTAGACTTTTATTCTCAAAGATATGGTTGAATTTGTCATTTCAATATGCAATAAATGCAAATGATTATGACGGGATGATCTAAGTATAGGCCCAACTAGATGAACATTAATGACCCGCAACATTTTGGACTCCAATTCGAATACAGCTCCTTTACCGCTCCTGCATGTGGGCGAATTTCACGTGACCAAAATCTCATTTACATATTTTACTTTATACAGCAGTTTATGCGTTTCACGAAAAAGCCGTCCTTCCTTGATTGGTTTGAATTTTTATGTAACTCATCTGTCATAATACTGTTATCTCTTATCCAAGCCCAAGTAATTCAATATTGTAGTTGTGTCCATCAAGATTTGTGCATTCTAAAGGATGAGATATTGGTTTTATTCTTCGATGAAAACAGTTTTGTGCGCACAACTATTTTTAAGCTTCTGCACTAAAGTAGTCCCTAAAGGAATCATTGTTGTTAATTAAAAAACTCACATTTTGGATCATGAATTAAATTATAAGAAATGAAAGGATTATTTGTTGATTTCATGGAGGTATGAAACTAAAAACCTTATCAAACTCTTGTATAAATCTGCTTTCCGTATTCATAAAGTGTAATTAGGTTTTAGTTTCTTATCTCCATGAAATCAGGAAAAATCTCTTTATCTCTTGATTAAATGCAGCTCCACAAAGTGATCCCTGTAGTTGTTAATGTACTTTCGTTTTCTCAATGTACTTTAAATAATGTATTAAAATATCTTTGCGAAGATGTAAACACCAAAGCATTTTCAATTTTCACTAGGCTTTGGCAGTTAGCAAGTGCTAATTCAATTCTTTCAATGTGCTGAAAACTAATCCCTTCTCCTGCTGTTCACAATTTATCCTCCTACTGTACATAAAAAATTTAGCAGACATACAATCTGATCTTATCCTATACTTCCTACTTTTTTGCTCAATTGTCGTTGGGAAAACTTGAGCCCAAATGGTTGAAATGTCACAATCAAAGTGCTGTCAGCACTGTAAATCGGACATCATTTAGAGGCTTGGATAGTGCAATAGTTCGCCAATCAAAAGGGCTCAAATTTGGACAATTAAAGTTGGTAAAATATTTGCCCAATTTGTGCGGTTTTTTCTCCATCTTTTCGAGGACATCGCCAGCTCATCCAACCTCATGGGTCCGATTTTGAAAGTTTGCTGATTTGATAGCCCTCTGCTAGTCTAAATTATTTCTTAGCAGATTTTTTTACGTTGTTATAATGAGCACGCGCCAAGCTAAAAGCTTGTCTGTTAATATTATTCCTCTCTCTATAGAGTTTAAAAGCCTGTTTAGCAACAAAACATTTTTCATTAAGCTATTTACAATTTTGATTACCAACATGTTTGTATTTCAAGCATTGGGTTTTCCCAAATACTATAAATGCATTTCCCTCATTATTCATGAGTTGTTCTAAAAATAGATCGCTCTTACTGCTATCCTTTATCAGTTTATCGTATGTTTTTGTCGGTTTATTTGTTGTTGAATAAATTTTCTTCATACTCAAATTTGGATTATTGAAAATAGGATTGGAGCGTGATCAGAGTGCTCATTGAAATCAAATATTTTCAAAATTACAAAATTATTTCTATTTGTTAACACATAGTCAACAGTACTCATTCCACCATGCGAAAAAAAGTAAACTTCCCACGCTCCCTGTCCGAGGGCAGACGACCATTGACCAATGACAAACAACTTAATTGACACATTTCGAGCAGACGATGTCAATTTGCATCTACCACATGGATTGAATTTACGCGTGGGTTTTGACCGAGTGATAATCATAACAGAATTTGATTGGTTGTCAGCCCTACAACTGGTAAATGACCGTTCGAGAAAAAATCAGAGCAGTAATATTGTAAGTGCTACAAATTTATTATACAGTTAACCTATTGTACGTTTCAAATCCTTTACTCAACCGAAAATCTTGTTATAAACACTGAAAATACTAACTGGTAATTACTAAAAGGAAAAATTACATCAAATTTTGTATTAGCCTCTTCTGTATTTGTCGAAAAGTAAAATAAGATAAAAACAAAGTTTGTAGATTGTGACTGAAAAGGCCGTTTCTTCGGTGTTTGAAAACACATAATTTGGTTTTGAACACATTGCTCAGAAGATAATGGTAAAAATGTAGTGGGTCAAACAGACTGGATTTCTGAAAAACGGTAAATATAAATGCGAACTGCTTCGCAGTCCGATTTAAAAACTGGCAGTTTGTTTAAAACAAAATTAAAATTCAAAAGGATAAGGGTTAACAATAAAATAAATGACCAACCTGGAGGTAACTGGCACACCACATATAACTCATCATTTTCAAATTGTTCTTGTAGCGTGTCCAGGTCTAACCTTCCTACACCATATACAGTTACATTAGGAAAATTCTTTTGGAAAAAGAGAAACAAAAAGAGCTGTCTGAGGACCGTGAAGCTCGACTATTCCTAGTGCTGGATAGTAAGAGCAAATCAATATTGACATTGGAAATTTCTATTAAATTTAATAATACCAGAGTAATTAGTCTTTGTCTAGAGTGTAATATAATCAGTATTAGGAAAGGGTTAAGATACATTTGTATTTGTTAGGGAACAAGGCTATTAGGGGGAGGGTCGTGTCAATACTTCAGTTGAAGATTGGGGCGGTCTAACCAAATAGCCAGTGGCCAGTTAAGCATGCGAAGTCTAGACATGGAGATTGGATAGCCAATACAAGCGTTATCATATTTAATATTCACATAATCAATGTTGTATATTAGGGCATGTTTTGGAAGAAATCGAGGAGCTGGTTGATAGTTTTGAGATTTGTAACTCTTTGAGTTGATATGAAGATTTCGGAGAATTAAAAATTAGTTTTAGGATTATTATTTGTTGATTCTTTAAACCACTATACGGTCAGAATTAGAAGATGGAAACAGTAATCGTTATATTACATATTTAATTTGGTACCATGACCAGTGTCAATTGTCAATTGTGTGACGGACCTGTGGACTTTAGTGAAAAAAAAAATGCAATTTAATTATGGAAATGGACAAAATTTTCAAACTGAGAGACATGATAAAGGACGATATGAAAATAATTTTAGAAAAGCAAATTGAATAACTTGAAAGTAAAGGGGAAGTTTGGGAGACTGTGGATAGGCCCCCTTTTCACATTACATTTCCAAATTCCACAGACGCGCAAAAGAAGAGAAGAGATGAATATTTGCTTTAGTGAAAAAAAACAAAAACAGTGAAACGTTGATCAAACGATACATCTATGGGCGGTTTATGGACATTGTGGACAATATATAGGGTGGTTGAAGCAGACGAGATATATGGAGTAAAACACATGCATAAAACAATTTATGAAAGGGTGGATCTCTTTGTATGTGTTCCGGTGGCTTGCGTTTTGGTTCACGATACAGGGGTTACGACGCCCGAAGAATAAGGCGATCGGGAACGGCGAGGCTGACAGACGACGAAGGGAGACAAGTGCCAACAACAAATAGTGAAATAGTGAGTACAATTGTTTTGGTAGAATTTTGAACATGACCAGTCAAGACCAACCAGATTTCGGCACTGCTTTTAAGATTTTCACGGATCAAATTGGGGGATTAAAAGACGCTTTCCAAGCGCAAAGGGTGTCCCAAACCATAAAAAGTTTTAGTGGGGATCCCAATAATTTTCATAATTGGATCAAATCAATAGATAGATACGCATTATTAACAAACATACCTGAAGATCAAAAATGCTTAATTGCACTCCAAACTGCTACGGGTCTAGTAGGAGATTTTCTACAAAGGTATTTGCAGTCGCGCACCGATTGGAAATGGCAAATTGTTAGGCAAGAATTGGCTTCTCGTTTTGCTTTGATAACAGACGCAAACCACGCATTAACTTTATTATACAAAATTCGGCAACTGCCACGGGAAAATGTACAAATATTTGCAGAACGATTGTTAAATCTTGCTACTCAAGCATTTGAAGGTCAGGGTGGTCCAATTGTTGAGCAACAGTTGATAGGATTTTTTGTTTATGGGTTAAATAATAAAGCCGTGAAGATGCGAATTATGAGAGAAAATCCCACAAATTTTCAGGATGCGGTTAGGATCGCAACAGAAGAACAAAATCTTTTAGCTAGATTTGAGTTACAGGAGGGTCAAAATCAGAAAAGGCAAATTCGGGGGGAACCTATGGAAGTTGACCATATGAGGCCAAAACAGTGTTATAAATGTCACAGGTATGGGCATATCCAAAGGGAGTGTCCAGTGAAGGGCAACTATCGTCGTACCTATGATAGACAAAAGATAAACTCAAAAAACTAAAAAGGTCTGCGCGCATAGAAGCCGGCGCTCAGACTAAGAAAAGGGTACAAAAATTTAAAATTGATATTTCAGGAAATTCAAATTCAGTTTTAGTAAAGGTGGAAAAGTTAAAACTTCGCGTTTTGATAGATACGGGTGCAGAATTGAGTCTGCTACATAGGAGAATATATCAAAATTTAAGAAATAAACCAAAATTGATAAAGAAGGATATTTGTTTACAGTCAGTAAACGGACAATCCATTAAGGTAGACGGATGTGTAACCTTAACATTCAAAATAAATGATTTGACATTAACACACACTTTTGTTGTTGTTAAGGAAATGAATAGAAATATGATTTTGGGTTTTGATTGGCTGAAAAAGGAGGGCGTTCGTTTATATTACGATCTACAAATGTTACGCATTGATAAAACATATATAAAAATGCAGGAGGATGTGCATGTTTCATCTTTTGTTAGGCTACAGGCTAAACTGATACTTAAACCTTTCTCTTGTCACATTGTCGATTGCCGGTTACAACGAAATCTAAGCGTAAATGATTCTACTTCATGCGAAATTCAAGGCTTTGAAAAGACATATTTGTATAACGAGCCCGGATTGTCAGTAGTTAACTCTGTATTAAGGATAAAGGGAAAGAAATTAAAGGTAATGCTTATCAATTCTACTGGTAAGACTATTAGATTGAAACGGAATAGCGTTGTTGCAGAGGCGCAGCCGATTAGTGAACAATGTGTAGTCTCTTTCAAAAGAGAAATTAATCCTAATCGCAATGATAAATCCAGGTTAGATTATACAGAATTACGCTGTGCCGAGGAATATAAAAATCAAATAATGCAATTGATAAGGGAGAATGAAGAATTATTCGCTACAGGGTTAAAAGATTTAACTGGAACTGACACGGTTCAAATGACAATAGATGTAAACCTTATAGGTGTCCCTTGTCAGATAGGAAGAAAATTGAGGATGCGGTAAAAGAAATGTTGGATGCAAAAATTATTGAAAAATCTAGGAGTCCATGGGCATTTGGGTTGGTGTTGGTCCAAAAGCCAGATAAATCGACAAGAGTTTGTGTAGATTTTAGAAAGCTCAATAAAATTACGAAACCTATGTCATATCCATTGCCAAATATAGATGATGTACTGTCATTGTTGAGTAGCGGGAAAATCTACTCTAGTTTGGACCTATTTTCGGGTTATTATAATGTTAAACTTGATCAAAAAACTAAGGAAAAGGCCACTTTTACCTGCCACGTCGGAAACTACTGCTTTAATTGCCTGCCCTTTGGATTGCATAATGCGGCAGCTTTGTTCCAAGAGTTAATGGATACAGTATTAGAAGGTTTACCATTTGCTTTTCCTTATATAGATGATATAGCAATAGTTTCAGAAACCCCTGAACAGCATGTTCAGCATTTGAAATTAGTGTTTGATAGGTTAAGACAGCATAACCTGAAAATGAAATTGAAGAAATGTAATTTCTTTAGGGCGGAAATGAAATATCTGGGGTTTATAGTGAATAAGAACGGGATAAGTCCCGATTCTGAAAAAATACGAGCCATAAGGGAAATTGAGTCTCCAACTACTGTTAGACAAGTAAGATCATTTATAGGTTGTATAGGATTTTACAGGAGATTCGTGGTAAACTTTTCAAAAATAGCAGAGCCATTAATCGCCCTTACCAAGAAATTCCGTAAGTTTGAGTGGGGAGAAAAAGAGCAGCGCTCGTTTGAGTATCTCAAAGAAAGTCTAGGGTCAGTCCCATTATTAGGTTACCCAGACGTAAACAAACCTTACAAATTGTACACAGATGCAAGTAATTCAACAATAGCCAGCTGTCTAACTCAAGAGGCTGCAGACACTGATGACCCTTATCCAATAAAAGGTTTTAAGAATGAAAAGCCAATATTTTTCTTGTCACACAAGCTCAGTCCCACACAACAAAGATATTCGACCATTGAAAAGGAAGCTTATGCCGTGGTTTTCAGTTTACAAAAGTTGCATCATTATTTGCATAACAGTAAATGCACAATTTATACAGATCACGCTCCGCTGCAGTATTTGTTAAAAGGTGACATTAGGAATAGGAGGATACAACAATGGGCAGTAGCAATTATGGGGTATGATTGTGAGATTAAACATATAAAAGGTAATCAAAATTTTGTAGCTGATTTTCTCACTAGAACTCCCACAAAGGAACAAAATGAAACTTCGGAGACAAAAGAAGAAATATCGCAAGAAGATGAGATAATTGTTGATGACTTTTATCCGGAATTTACTCAAATAAATGTAATTGATTCTACTCATTTTGAACCAAAAAGATTTGCAAAAGCAAAGATACACGATACAGATATATTGGATGAACCTTTTCCCACTTTGGAAAATTTTGACATGATTGAAGAACAAAATTTAGATAAGGAAGTAGTAGATATCAAAACGCAATTGGAAAGTGATACTGTAAAGAAAGGTAAAGGTTGTTATATATGTCTAGAAGGTATTTTATATTACTTATCAAATGCAGATGGGGATCCAATAATTAGATTATATATTCCTTCGCAGTTGAGAAAACATGTTTTGAAACAATATCATGACTTAAATGGGCACATTGGAATTGACAAAATGTACTATACAATTAAACCAAAATATTTCTGGCCAAATTTATTCAAGGACATAGACGCATATATTAAAGTTTGCATTCCATGTCAAGCTAGAAATTTAAGACCTATCAAGTCACCATTGCAAACAACAGGCATTAGCCCTTATCCCTTTGCTCGCATGGCATTTGATATTTCGGGTCCATATAAAGAGACTTTGTCTCGCTCAAAATATCTCTGTTCGTTCATTTGTATGTACTCAGGATATATAGAATGTTTTCCAACTCCAGACAAGGCAGCTCATTCGATAGCGCATCTACTTATAGACCAAATAATTCCATGGTATGGTTGCTGCCTGGAAATGGTTCATGACAATGGTGGTGAGAATGTAGCAAAAGAAGTGCAGGATATTTTGAAATATTATAAAATAAACAGTGTTAAAACTTGCTTTTATGCCCCGAAATCGAATGGATTGGTGGAAAAATCTCACTCAACATTGTTGTCAATCATGGGAAAATTGATGGATAATACCGATTCTTGGGAGCTATTGCTTCCCGCAGCTCTACAAGCTGTCCGTTTCTCAGTAAATTTGAGTACGGGCTTCTCGCCGTATAATTTAGTATTTAATTTAGACCCCGTGTTCCCTCTGGATAAGATACTACAACCTAGGCGTAAATACGTAGGTGACGACCCTATAAAACAAGCAATGCAATTTCAACATCAGGCTTTTACTCTGGTTCATAGAAATTTACAAAAAGCTAGGGCAAGGCAAAAACGGTATGCTGACAAAAATGCGAAGGATGAAAAATTGGAGGTCGGGGCTCCGGTGTATTATAGAAATTTCAGAAGAACTTCGAAATTTTCACCTAAGTTCATTCCTTTTTACAAAATTATCGATCAGACAGGTCCAGTATCATTTCTGATCAAATGCCAGTTAGATGGAAGTGTAACAAAGGCTACGGCTGAGCAATTAAGGCTAGCATCAAGAGACTGGGGAGAGCTTAAAGAGGGTCATATTTACAATCCTTTAAATCGACCGTTAAGGAAAACACAAATAGCCATGCCCGAGGCAAGTCAGGACTCAGGTTCAGACTCATCTTCAAATGAATCAGAAATTGATGAAAATTATCAAAGTAGGAAAAGGGTACGCGATAGATATCGATTAGAAAGATCAGACTCGGACACGTCGGAGGAAAATATGCCCCTCGCAGAACTTAGTAGACGGTTGATGAGTAAGGATAAGCGTGAGAAAGCATTACAAAAATCCGATAACTCCGCCCATGAATATGATTATAGTGGTGGGAGTGATTATGAAACGCCGGTCGAGTCAATGTCACCAGAGAATGTATCTGATCACAAATATAGTGATAATTCTCATATGGAAATCGACAATGTTTCAATTAAGGGTTGGGAATCAGTTAACTTGTAAAAAAAAGTATAATGAGTTACCCTGAGGCTTCAGTATTGTAAATAGATTTTACTTGTGTATTTTCAGATACAAGTGTTGACAATATTCTGTCGAATCTATTGTTTAGTTTAAGATACCAATCTGTTAAGACAAAATGAAGGTTGTTTGGCTGTTAGGTCTTCTTATAGGCTTTACATGGACTCTAGACTATAAAAAGACAGTGTTTTTCCATAAACAGAACGAATTTCAAATTGTGCGTTCAAAATGGTTCGTCAGTATAGTCATAGACGTAAGGCCATATATAAAATATCTTAAAGAAATAGATAAGGGTTGTAAGTGGGCGTTGGATGTGGTCGTTCGTACAAATAAGAATTTTGGTATGGAAAAGACAAAGTTTAACTTTTCTAGCCAGTTTGACATGCTATATTCTGAAATTGTTGAAATACAAAAGGATAATCTAGGTTTGAAAAAGGTATTAGGAGAGTTCAATTTTATGATGTCGCGGACAAAGAGATCATTATTACCATTTGTAGGGAAAATATCTTCTTTTCTATTTGGGACCGTGAGTGAAAGCCAATTGAAATCTTTACGACGCAGTATTAATGTGTTAGCTGGGCAACAGACAAAAATTGTTCACGTCGTTGGGGAACAATTGACCATTATGAATAGATCCAGGGAAATGATATCGGAGAATAGGCAAGCAATAAATCAGTTATCTTTGGGATTGCGGGAACTAGAATTACAGTTAGACAATCGGGTTAATTATCTCGCAAATGATCTTACGGCATTGAATGATTTTCTTCAAGCTTACATACAATTAAGACATAATGTAATCCAATTACGGGAGATGATTAAAAATGCATATATGTTCTACAATCACTTGAAATCAGAGTTAAACGTTTTGGGTGCCGGTAAAATATCACCAGAAATCATCACGCCTGTGCAATTAAAGGTACTATTAGACCAACTTAGGAAAAAGATACCGAAAACAGTTAAGTTACCTTTAACCCAGATCGAAATCTATGGCATTATTATGAAATCTTAGAGGCCGGATCATTCATGGATGAGGATAAGATCGTTGTAGTTTTGAAGATTCCTTTGAAAGAACGAAAAACTCAATTTGAACTTTACAAAGTAATCAATATGGAATTAGCAGTGCTAAATAAACAAAGAGATATGTCAGCTTATATACAGGTAGAAAGTCCATATTTTGCTATCGATATGGAAAGGTCTAAATATTTACTTTTAGATGAAAAGTCAGTAATTAAATGTCAAAATCCTCTGATAAACTTTTGTGAAATTGCCCAACCGATTTATTCTGTAGCACTTAGTCAGAAGTGTCTAATTGCGTTGTTTTCGCAAAGAGATGAGGACGTAGAAAAGTATTGTATAAGAATGATTAATCTCAGAGCTCAGTTCCCATTAATCAAGGAAATAAATTCTCAGATGTGGGCAGTCTCGAATAAAGAAGCTATTCAATTTGCCGTAGTCTGTTATTCAGGCAAAGTAGATACAAAGACAATCAAATTGACAGCCCCGCTCGCAATGATTTATTTAAATTCATCATGTACGGCAACTAATAATAAAGTATCACTCATAGCGGGAACAGAAACAAGCATTAGTTATGATTACTCAGATCCATTCATCATATTTTTACGACAGATTAATTTTACGAGCGTCTCAATAACAAACGAATTGCTTCAACATTTCCCAAATGATTCGCATATAACTTTACCGCCGTTCTTAGACAATGTTGATACAATACCAATGGATAAATTGATAAACCACTTAACGAGTCCAGATGTGACCTTCAATGTTTATTCATTAATTGAGAAATTAGCTTGGGGAACTTTAGGGGTTATTGTACCCATAATAATAATGGTAATAATAATTGTCCTTATAAAATGTCGTAGTAAATTGGTTGGTATCTTGACTAACAATGTTCGAAGTTCACAGAATAATTGTACTAAGGGTCCGGTGCCACCAAAAAGTGGGAACGACATTGAAGATACGCGTTCAGAGGCCGAGTCAGTGCCTTCTCCGGAACAGACTAGACCCAAGACGAAGGAAATTGTACATCTGTATCCACAGATAGACTTTGTCAGTCGACAATCGGCTGAAGATGAAGCAAACTGAATTTAATAATAAGGTGTAGAATAGTGTTGTGGGTTATATATATTCTTACGTTGAGTTATATGAAGTGTTTATATTGACGCTGAACTCTAAGGTGAAGTGGCCCATTACAATACAAATAAGACTTTAGCTAAAGTGTATATTATAGTACAGTATATAGTTCATTTTATTGAATTTGCAACTTATATATATTTATATATGTGGGCCTATGTATTTTTAAAATGTATTGATTAATCAATGTTGATGATACGTTTGTATTGGAGTTTGAAAAGCATTACTGGTTGTCTAGATTTTATATGTTCCCATGATAAAATCTGTTTGTATGGGGCGTAATGTAATATAATCAGTATTAGGAAAGGGTTAAGATACATTTGTATTTGTTAGGGAACAAGGCTATTAGGGGGAGGGTCGTGTCAATACTTCAGTTGAAGATTGGGGCGGTCTAACCAAATAGCCAGTGGCCAGTTAAGCATGCGAAGTCTAGACATGGAGATTGGATAGCCAATACAAGCGTTATCATATTTAATATTCACATAATCAATGTTGTATATTAGGGCATGTTTTGGAAGAAATCGAGGAGCTGGTTGATAGTTTTGAGATTTGTAACTCTTTGAGTTGATATGAAGATTTCGGAGAATTAAAAATTAGTTTTAGGATTATTATTTGTTGATTCTTTAAACCACTATACGGTCAGAATTAGAAGATGGAAACAGTAATCGTTATATCACAAGAGCATTGTATTATAGCCAAAGAAGGATGTGCAAAGATTCTAAGCAACAGCTTTAGTAGAAACAGAAATTTGACACAGTTGCACATAAAACCTTAACCAAAGCTTTACGCCAATGCTGACATCCAAGTGACCGGAAAAGCCCCCTCTATTCCATGAATAGTCAAGCTAAAAATATTTTTGTTACACATGAATCATTAAGTAACAAATTTCCAGTAAGTTGACTTACACCTTCATGGCATTTAAAATCTTCCTCATCTTTCCTTATATATATCAATCATCCAATAAGTATATGAATATGTGTAATTCATCAGTCGTACAGATAAGAGGGAGCATTTCTAGTCTAAAATCTAAATTTGTCTTTTAAAACCAATGTAGTGAGTACTCATTAGAATCATCTCAAAAAAACAATTCCAATGACTACCCACAATAAAGGACTTGTGCAAGTTATGTGAGATAATTTCATCTGAAATCCACATTACCCCTCTATTTGTAGCTCTGATTAACATTTTCATTCTCCAGTCTTCATTGCTTTACTCAAGTTCAGTTTGTTTTCCTCATTCCTCAAGTACAGTTAGTTTTCAGTTAAGTTCATTATCAATGTCTTCTTATTTGATTGAAGCTTACTTACCAAGTTTTCTACCATTTTGATGCCAAATTACCAAGTTTTCTACCACTTTGAAGCTAACTTATGATGTTTTCTACCATTTTGAAGCCAACTTACCAATTTTTCTACCATTTTGAAGCCAACTTACCAAGTTTTCTACCATTTTGAAGCCAACTTACCAATTGTTTACCATTTTGAAACTATCTTACCAAGTTTTCTACCATTTTGAAGCCAACTTACCAAGTTTTTACCATTTTGAAACCAACTTACCAAGTTTTTACCATTTTGAAGCCAACTTACCAAGTTTTCGACCATTTTCTCTTTAAATTTCTCCGTCTTTTTCTTCTTGCCTTTTTTAGGAATCATGAGATTGGTCTCTTCTGGTTCCTGAACACTGTAGGTGCTGGTTTCCGTCACAGCTATGAGTTTCTCCTCGACCGGAGAACAGTCCATCTCACTCTTTATGGCTTTATACAGCTGTCTCTCTTCCTCTGTCATTTTAGTCCCTTTGTCATTTGAACTTGTACTTAAACTGGAACACTGAATATTTGTGCAAAAACTGGAGTGCAAAATTAAACTGGAGCCTGGGAATTTTGTGCTTGTGCTAAAACTGGAGCATGGAATCTTTATGCTAAAACTGGTGCCCGGTATCTTTGTGCATGTACTAAAACTGTAGCATGGAATCCTTGTATGTAGGATAGAACTCTGTAGCCTAATATTTGTGCTTGAACTTGAATGCTGTAGGGTTTTACCAAATCTTGGGCATTTATGTTTCAACAGATCTGTTCTTTTAATAGCATTATTACTTATAGAGCTAAAGCATTTTCTAATTGTTCTCAATCGATTTTTCATTAAATTTGCACAGAAGTTTGTATTCTTGCAGTTAGTAAAACTTGTTTTAACACTATTCACTATAGATAAACACTGGCATATGGGTTGGGTTGTCAAAGACATGATGTTTGATGCTGATGGCACAGATTTAACAGAAATCCGAAGAAAATGAGCCTGTAATTTATTACATACACCTTGCATTATTGGAGGCCTATCTGGAAACAGAAAATCACAAACATATAAAAGTAGAGGTCAAGATAAGAAAGGGGTAATGCTTGTCTCTAATGGATATAATTTACATGTCTACCCACAATGAAGGGCTGTGTGAGAATCGTTGAAATATGGGCATTTTAATTCAAAATTCTAAATACGTCCTCTCTCTATAGCTACATGTACAGTCAAACTTGTATTAAGCGACCCCTACGGGGTCCACCAAAAAGCGGTCATATTAGAAAATGGTCGCTTAATACACATTTTGATTACAAATGAGAAACATACATTTTTTTATTGAATATACATATAATTTCGAGATTCTCAAAATCCTATGTTGTTATACCTCAATAGAATCGTCTCATTGAGACGATTCTGGTGAGTCTTAACAATATAGGATTCAGTTTAAATAATTTTAAGAACAACAAGACCTTCTTTTAAGAAAATTCTCATTAAAGAACGGAATTTTTAAAGTGGTCGCTTAACAAAAATGGTCGCATAATAGATGTGGTCGCTTAAGCAAGATTGACTGTATTACAAAACTGTATTGATATTGGTTGATTTTTTTGTCAATACTAATACATGTACTATAATGATTAAATAGTGATGCATGTTTGCTTCATAATAATTATGAAGCAAATGTGCATGGTGTTTTCTGCAATACATGTTTTCCTTGTTAATCAGTAAATACAGAAAAATTTGCAACCACTTACCAGATGACCCAAAAGCGGACATTTAAAAAGAATGGTTGCTTAGTACATGTTATTGTTACAGTTATAAAACATAATTTTGATAAAATATGTATGCAATTACGAATTTATCAATAAACCTATGTTGTAAAAACTCAATAGAATCGTCTCATTGAGACAATTCTAATGAGTTTTAATAGCATAGGATTTATTTACAATAATCTTCAGACTAATAATATCTGCTTTTTAAGATATTTTGATTTAAATATTGGCACTTTAAAGTTTAAAAACAGTGTGTGCTGAATAAAACTGGTCACTTCACACACATAGTCACTACAGTAAGATTGACTGTACTTTTCCCAAAATAAATAATTTTCATATCATACTTATGACATGTCTGTGAGAGGGATTCTAGTGTTACTGTTTTAAGGTTCATGTAAAGTGTTTGAGGTCCAATTTTAAGGGCACTTCATTAGCCGAGAAAAAGCAATATGTCCAGGTATATTGTATATCAAAATGAAGGTAATCATGAGCACAAGCAGTTAAGCAACATAAGACCCCTAAAGCTATGGCGGTATAGCCAAAACATTGTGGAAAAGGGTCATTTTGTTCAGAACAAGCAACTGCACGACGGTTGGATAAAATTGGCTTATAATTTAACAAAGTACAGTCTAAAGTGCTATCCAGGCAGGTAGTACTACAAACGTTGATATAAAACTCAGTCTCAAAAGGCACTTTTGAAACAATCAATTTTCATTTATTTTGTCAAAATGTCAAACCGGTTTGGTCTGTTTTCAAAATAGATGTTAGGTATGGTGCAACATCCTACCATAATATTGTGAACTATTTCCTGCGATTTATCTCAAATTATAGTTTTTTAATTCAATGATCTGTAATAAATTACTATATATTCAACATTCTACGAAATAGAAAATGATATATTGCTAAACAACCTTACAGGTATATAAACTATTTATGTCCATTTATGTTGTGATAACACACCATACCTTACAAAGAACTACACATTTACAAAATTAGAATGACATATATGACATATGTGTTTATAAAATAAGCCAAAATTAATTGCTTGCATAGCTACGTTTTTGGTCCGAATTTCATACCAATGGTTGTAGCACTACCTGGATAGTACTTCAGACTTTATTTTATTAAAATATGAGTCATTTTTTTTTTACAACAGTCATGCAGTTGCTTGTTCTCTACAAAATGACCCTTTTCCACAATGTTTTTGCTATACCGCTATAGCTATGACAGTCTTATGTTGCTCAACTGCTTGTGCTCATAAATAGCTTCATTTTGGTATATTATATACCAGGACATACTGCTTTTTCTTGGCAAATGGAGTGCCCTTAAAATTTGGTCTCAAACACTTTACATGAACCTTAATCCCATCCTGTACAGTGCCTAGATTTACCATCTCTCTGGTTTGTTACTTGAGAAAATACAAATCTTTTTTCACTAATGGTCCTTTAAGTTGCTAAAATTAACTTTTAGATGTACATGTACATAGTAACTTTGCATGACGAAAACCAAGTAACTAAGATCCACATTCTAAGGTCAATTATTTGAAGTCTTCTCTAAAAAATAACTAAGAATCCATAGCTGGCTACTGAATTCTTTTACAAGTAACTGAAAGAATGTGAAATCATCATCTAAATCATAAATTCAAATCACTAAACAGATAACTTGTCAGATCACCCTTGCACACCACCTAGAGATATCTTTGAATGTGATCTATAATCTTTTAGAATATAAGCATTGTATTTGGAATATCAATATATTTGAAGTAAATAAAAAAAGAAGACCTTTCCATTTTTGCTATATTCAACCTTCATCTTGTCAGATGACCTTGACCTTGGTATATACAAATGCATATAAATGTGACTAATCAGCTTGCCAAATATATGCACTTTATTTGAAAAAGGCTTAAAGAAATTTGAAAATCAAAAGATCTTAAACAAGGTTTTGCCAGGGATTGAAACTAATACCAGCCCTTAGGCCTGTGAATTTTGGTAGCTGCCATTTTGCAGGTCCTTCGGGGCTGTAAAGATTTTTCAACTATATTCCAAAACCCAGCAAATGTGAATACTGAATATATCAGTTCTAGGTTTTCCAAAATCAGATTTTCAATTCCATAAAGAAAAACATAGTGGAAAAAGTAGAAATTGCTAGTGACAAGCAATTTCTTCTTTTCTCTCATTGGTTTCCTCACCAAATTTTGCTTTTCATTCAGACATAATCGTTCACTTTGAAAATACGCTTTTAATGAATTATACTGTTTGTTAGGAGGACCTTTTATTCTAAGGTAGGACTTGTAAAAATTAGAACCAGCAATTCCTGCAGGCTTGTGGCAAAAGATACTTAAAGTCGAACCCTGTTTGCCTAGTTTGATCTTAAAAGATAACCTTGACCTCCTTGCATGACCTTGATTTATATATCTACAAGTGGATATCAATTATTTGTGTCATCAAGCCAAATAAAGCAAAACTATTTAGAATGGAATTGAATAAAAGTTCCATTTTAAATTGTCAAGACAAATGGACATACAGAGAGATGGGAAGAAAGATGTACATAGTAGAACAATATGCCCTTTATAAAATTGATGTGGGGGTCTAAAAAAGGCTTGAAATTAAGGGGGTGGAAAACAAATAATTTTTATCAATATGACCAACATTTAGGGCAAACTGACATAATGCTGAATACACCTAGTAAAATGACATGATATCACAAACCTGGAAATTAAATATTCACCGAAGACCAAGAATGATATAAATCAGACTTATTTGAATTAGGGCTAAATTCACGTGGTATTGTTCACTATAGCACCGTTTTAGTTCTGTCTCAAGTTTGCGTCAGACAGCAACAGCAACGACTCAAAATTTTGAAAAAAAGAATCTATATTCAGGTAACTTTAAATTGATTTATTTTTTCATTAAATAGACTTCAATAATTTGTTACACACTCATTTAAACTGGACAATTTGGCATGTTTGGCTTGCGGACAAATGTCAATGATAGCAAGGGTAATTACGCGGGTACCTTTTCAGATGAAGGGTTAAAACTTGCCTAAAATGCGAAATTTTGTGGTTAAAAAATTGTCTGGCTGCTGACATCTATCTTAAATCATAGAAAATATCAGTTTTAAATGGTCAGTTTTCTTATTTGAAAGGTTATTATTTACATCGACACCGGATGAAATAGACTAGGAGATTTCCACTTTGATGGTTAGACTGGGAGATCAGGTCATTTACTCCCCTCCCCCTCAAAACTTTAATTTAAGATTTTGTTTTGTTTGTTTAAAAAAGATTAATGTCGTTTTTTCTTTTAAATCTTTCAGATATATCGCGGATACTGTTGCACATAACAATATATTTCTTATTTGCTAGCACTAGTAGACATTTTGGCCATTCGTGGGTTTGTAGAAAAGTGTAGATAACAAGCTTCTCGAGCTACTATAATTCCAGAATCCACACAAGAAGAACTTGTCATTGTGATAAAAAAAAGAATAGTGCAAAAAATTTTAAAACCTTACAAGAATCACCCATTACAACCTTAATCAGTATTGTAATCAACTACATATCTAGACTACTGTGAAGAAAAACAATGTTCAGTGAGTAAACTCACTCATCGCACTCATTCAATTTCATTCTGAAATCGTTCCGAAATCATCTACCTTGTCAATTTTACGATACTAGTAACTGTAAGGCACTAGTCGAAGACTGTCAGTTTGTCGGTTTATTGACAGTAGCCTTTACCAAGTTACTAACGTTCGATTGCGGAACTTGGGTGATCATTGATTGTAAACAAAGTGCAAGGCAGCACTGCGTTCAGGATTACCAAGCGGGACAAATTTCTTAGTCAATTTTACCCCCTTTGCTTGCAAGTGCAAAGCGGGATATAGTTGACAATCAATTTGCATCGTTTTGTAATCCTGAACGCAGGGCAGACGTATTTCATATTTTGATACAATATGTAGCGTATTCTAGCGGAGGACACAGTTAGTTTTGTTCAATTAATGCTTTTAGCCCCATATTTGGCTCTGTCCGAATGCATCTAATTTTACATAGAAATGAAATAGGAAATCTTTAAAAGAAATATCTCTGAAACCAGAAGGCAGACATAAATTTGGTATACGAAGCATCATCTCGGAGACCAAGTTTTTATACCATGCCCCTGTGGTCATATTTGGGCTCCACCTAGATGCATGCGATTTTCATAAAATCAGAGTAGGAAACATTTCCACATTTATCTGATTGAAACCAGTCTAATCCATTTATGGTAAGTCCAAAGTATCTCTTATTAGACATATGTCAATCTTATAAATGTGATGCCCTAGAAAACAATGAGACTCGGGTTGATCCATTCATTCAATATCCTTATATCGCCTTTAAATATCACCTCTGACGTCAGCTCGTTTCTTTTATCAGAGATTGAAATCGCCGACTGTTGTCATTACAGAGTAATTTAATATGATAAGTTTCCGTCAATTTTCGTGCCATCTGAATGGCTGAAAAATGGTTTTATTCCTCAATGACAACAATTTTGAGTACTATGCTATCTTTTTAAGCTTGCGCGCAAATTAGTGACAGTCCCGTTAATAATCTGTCTAATTATGAAGAAATTCTTTTATTTTACTTCATGATATTAAATTACAAGATAGGAATAGAGTATTTTTTAATTTCATGGATGTATTAAACTAAAAACCTTAGCACACTCGTGTATGAATCCGCTTCCCGTATTCATGCAGTTTGATAAGGTTTTTAGTTCCATACCTCAATGAAATTATAAAGACTCACTTCATCTCTCAAATGGCGTGAATCTCAGGCTTAATTCCAATCGTATAAACGAGGATTGGTTACTCGAGGCCATATATGTTTTATTTGTTTCGTATAAAATATATTAAAATTTTCTATTTCCAGGGCACAGTTCTACAGTAACGTACAGAGGAAATAATTGCGATGGCATATTAATCTTCTTTTATATCAGATCTGTAAAATAGTGCAAAAATGGTGTCGTTAATCGCCCGACTGATAAGTTTATTTTACAAGCCTAACCCCAGATCTAGGACCAATAAATATAACCTCCCGTTACCGTCCGTGTGTCATCACGTGTTGGACGAGTCCACGATAGGGAACAGACACGTGTTTATAGTTGGTGATGTGCATGGTTGTTTTGACGAGATGAACGATCTTCTAGAACAAGCAGGTGCGATAGATAGTGATATTGTGACGATATTTGCCGGTGATATGATTAACAAAGGACCAAAGAGTGTGGAGGTTATTCGGAAAATCCGACAAATGCCGAACACCTTCGCTGTACGTGGAAACCACGAGGAATGTGTCTTGAGAGAAATCCGAGGTCTTCGGGAAAGTCCGAATTATGATTTACCGGAGAAATACGAGTGGGTTCGCAATCTCAATGCAGATGATATAGAATATATAAACGAACTGCCATACACTATAACCGTCCCTTGTTTGAAATTCCATGTTGTCCACGGCGGTATGATTCCAGGACGACCGCTAGAGGTACAAAAACTGAACGATCTCACAAACATGCGCAATATCATAAGTATATCAGAGCCTTTCTTTTCCAGTTATTTAGGGGCGTCGAAAAAGGTATCACAGGGCACAGCCTGGGCTAAAGTATGGGCGGGGCCGTACCATGTATACTTTGGTCACGATGCAAGAAGAGGACTTCAAACAGAACGTTTTGCCACTGGACTAGACACCGGCTGTGTTTATGGTAAAAAACTCACTGGCGTGTTTGTGAACGGTTGTAAAAGAACGTTGGTTGTGGATGCTTACAGTTCTGATTACAAATCGGACTAAGAGGAAAACCAGCCCTATGTTCAGGATGTAAAAACGTTTCGCGAGCGCTTTGAGATGATACCCCGCTTTGCACGCGCACATACGTGCAAAGCGGGGTATCATTTCGAAAGCGCTTCGCTAACGTTTTCATCTTGAACGCAGGGCAGTGCCTTAGAGTCAGAAAGGGGAGAATTTGTAATTAAGGTAGAGGACCCGTAATAGTTCCGCAACGTTTCGGAAAAATAAACTTAAACAATGTTAATCGAAGTCATAAACTTTAACAAATGTTAATCAATGTTTCATAATGATTGCATTAGGAAACCTCGATTAACATTATGAAAGATCGTTAGTTCTGAAATGTTGCGCAACTATTACGGATCCAATACCTTAAGATATTTCAATAATAACTTTAAATACAAAACATAATCCCTACTTAAATTGCTACCTTAAGGTTAAAAAAAAGGAAAAAAACAAAGGAGGAAAAATGAAAGTGATTTTAAAATTGTGTATTTAATGAATGAATTGAATTTCTTTTTAATTATACAATTACCTTTCATTAGGGGTACAACTAAAACCTTTTAAAATCCAATTACTACTACTTTAATTAATTCTAATGTTTGCAATAATTGATAATATGCATTATAAATTGGAAATTGTGAATAATTTGCAGCGATTCGCCTTAAAATCACAGGTGCACAAAATTAATGGACTAGACAGGACAGCTTTAATGGTCGGTTTCGACCGATTTTACGGCCCAGTTAGTGCCGGTTTATGATACGGATCTTAAAAAAATCAACGTATGACGTTACTAAAATTGAATTTTTTTTTCATTTTGTCGTATATGTTGTCATTTTTTAAGAAAAGCTTCTCATAATTGAGTCTAGAATGAATAAAATGTGACCCGTCACGCGATAAGGGACCATCTGGGAACTCCATAAATTAAAAAAGAATGTTTCTAGTACAGGCCAACCATGGGTCGCATTTCTAAAATTCTTTCATAGGAATGATTATTCTAGATTCAGAAAATAAGTTGATTTCGAAAAGGTTCGGCCCTCGTCAGTCTGCGCAGTACGAACAGTCTGACTGGGATCGATACTTTATGCACTACCCAGATGGTCCTTTTTCGCGTGACGGGTCACAAATAATAAGTGACACTTAGCGAGCTTAATACCTTTTCTATTTTAAAAGAGTTTAAGGTTAGCTTGTCTAAAAACTCGAGAAACAGATTTTTGTCTTACGCATGTGTAAGACAAGGATTTCTCACACAGCTACCCTTGACCTCTAAATAACGAACAGCCATCAGAAATACCCTAGTATTACACATGTGTAGGATAACGTTCTTAATGACGTCATAACGACGTCATCTAACACGTGTTTTCGCGGTATTTTAATCATCTGCGTGTTCCGAAAATGGGTTTTAACGAAAAAAATGTTTGTGTGAGAAAAAGAAACTTTTTCTCGGTTTTGATAGAGACAAGCAGACCTTAACGTCGTCTAGTTTAGAAAAGTTATTAAGCTCGCAAAGGCTCGCTTATTAACAACTCTAGCCTAAACTCGGTTTACCCTTTCCTGTTTTACAAAATTTTGAACCTGCCCAAATTCAAAGGTTTTGCCGACGAAAATTTAAAGTTGATTTAATTTGAAAAATAACCATTCAGTAGGGTAGAAAATAGTGTGGAAAAAGAAGAAATTGCTTGTCAGAAGCAATTTCTTCTTTTTTCACAATGTTCTCTCAATCATAAAATCACAGGCACGTAAAAAGCAGGGATTAAACAGCAAAGGGTTAAGATCAGCTTATTTCAAACAAAATCTCATGAATGATGCAATACTGGTTAGAAACCAATTCTCGCCGAGTACCATTTCTCGCCAACCACCCTGGTTCACGGTAAAAACGGAAAGGAAATCCTTTTAAATTACAAATGTTGACTACAACTTCTTTTATTCAGAAATATTTTTTTTAAAATGAATATTGCGTCTTTACTTTGAAAATGGTCTCTTGGCTAGAACTGGTAATTGACGAAAATTGGTCTCCAACCAGTATAGGTCATCTTGCTCGAGCGACCAAGTCTGTTAACCGACCATTTTTATGAAGCGACAATGTATTAAAAAAGTAGGTATAGTTGGTCAAAAAACAATTAAGAATGAAACCTATGTTTTTATAACTCACAAGTTTCGCCTTAATGAGACGATTCTATGGAGTTTAATAACATCGGATATTTGAGAAATTCGCAATAATATGCATATTCAATCAAAAAGTATGCTTTCTTTTTGTAAACAAAACTTATATTAAGCGGCCATTTTCTCTAACGACCGTATTTTGCTGGTTCCGTTAGTAATCGCTTAAACCAAGTTTTACTACATCTGTTACCTATAGAAAATAAGGTTAGCTATGAGAGAAACATTATCTTAAAGGTCTTTCAGTGAAAAAAGTGTCCAAATGTTATGTAAAATATGTACATGTATTTATGAATTGAACTATTTATTAAAAGAATTATATCTATAACCGAACGAAAAAAAATCACCAAATTGAATGGTGAAATATGAACGTATTTGAGTCTTTTTTAGTGAGTATTCAATAATCATTCTTAGGGGATATTTTACCCTACATATGCAGTCACCATTTTACATTTTAAAATGGATGTGTCAAATAACTTGCGCATGGGTCCCCAAAAAAGTTATTGGTCTTCGTATTTTTAAAAGTTTTTATTTTCAACATTTATTATAGCAAACATGGGTGTAACTAGGACTTTGAAATTTATACGCACTCAGAAAGCGACAACGAAAGAATATATAGGAAAAAGGTGATATGAAAACTGCGACAAAAATGAATGCCCTCCGTCCGCTCCTTTTGTTTATTTGGGCGTTGGTGAATTTTCAAAACATCGTAAAGACAGCTTTAATAAGCTGTAGTTTCGATGCTATGATCATTCATCAACGATAGTTTTCAACAGGGGATTATTTCTTTTACGCACTTGCGTAAATTGTGTAATGGGGGTTACGCCCTTGGCAAACAGAGCTACAGATTTAGGGGATCTTTTGGATTTTAGTTCAATAAATTTAAATAATAAATATATAATACCTACTTAGTGTATTATATGAAAAAAAAATATCTAACGAGGTTGGGAGAATTGATAATTGTCGAGGCTCTGCCGAGACAATTATCAATTCTTACCACCGAGTTAGATATTTTTTTCATACAATACACTAAGTACGTTTTATATTTATCTTATAAACTCTATTTGTCTTCTTTTCGTCGATGTTTCTAACAGAAATGCAAGTTTCTAAAAATAACAACATTATATCATGTTCTAAAAATAACTATGTGATGTCATAAAAAATATCATACGGGATGTTATCAAACGGATATTTGTGTAGTTATAAGATAATAGAAAAAAAACCCTTACGTTGTTGGTACAAAGATTTTCATAATCACTATTACGCTATAAAAGTAGAAGTAATGCTTTGTCTACTAGGTAACCATTTTTATTTTCGAGGAAATAGATGCTTCACAAAATATAGACTAGCGGACACATTGAATTGGCGTCAGAAGTTTTAGCCATTGATTGTTGTTGGAAGGTCTTGCATTTCATATGAAAATAGGGATTTGCATCTTTCCATTCTAATTTATTGTAAAGTCAATATTGCTTTAGCGACCAACTCTATAAGCGACCACTTTTATTTATCGACCATCACAAAACGTCCATTTACCGTTAGTAAAATTTCTGAAAAGGTGGACATTCTAAAAACAAACACAAATTATCATTGAATCTCACGATGTTGGAACCCATTGGAATCATCTCGATGAGACGATTCTTATGGGTTTGAACATCATAGGAATCAGTACGAATTCTGTTACTTTCTACAGAAATTGATTGATTGAATGGAGTTTTACGCCGCTTTCAACATTTAAGCTCCACTGGCCGAAGGCCAGCGAGCTATTGTCATGGTAGTATGTGTGTCGTGCGTGCGTGCGTCAATGCGTAACTTTTCTTTTAACATCATCTCCTCCTGAACCATTTTGGCCGATTTCAATGAAACTAAACTTGATCGGCCCATAAATATGGGCATATGGGCACGACTTGGCGGGGCTTATTTTGAGCCCAGAACATCTCCTTAACAACCAGGCCAATTTCAATAAAACTATACCAGAATATTCATTTGGTGAACCTTTTCAAAATTGTTTGCCAAATTTTGATTGGCCCATAAATATGGGCTTGGCAGGGTGGGGCTTATTTCGAGTCTCCTCAGTAATGAATGGGTGGGCAGGGCTTATTATCAATTGAAATTCGTGGAATAACATCTACTCTTCAACAATGAGGCAAATGTGGATGAAACTTTGCCAGAAAGTTACTTGGATGAGATCAACTGGAACAATAAAATTCAGATGAGCGGGTTAGGGCCAACCTGGTCCTCTTGTTTTAAAGTGATATCTAAAAAGTTTTCTTCCATGTAGTTTTACATATAAGTTATACGAGTTCACTTCTGTTACCTTAGTATCAGTTTGGAAAAAATCAGAATTCCGTCTGAATGCTGGTGACTTTCAGTACCTTCTATTTTCAATATCTTTCTTTCAAATTTTGAGATAGTTAAGCCAGTGGAGCGATACAGGCTCTCTTGGGCCCCTGGTTTCAGTTATATCGCGGTGGCTGGGGCACCTTACAATGGTTTCCCTGGTATTTCTCTCACCAGTACAACCACCACATCCTTTCCTAGCCCCAGTTGCTATCTCACATAGGTCTACGATTATCAACCCATTGGTGAGAGGCAAATAGTCGGAAAGAATGAGTGCCGCCGTCGGGGAACGAACCCGGAACCTCTAGATTGACAGTCCGACGCGCCACCATTTACATAAGCGATCGCTTTTTAGTTGTCTCCTAAGTTGTCGCTTAACACAAGTTTTACATGACTATTTGTTATGCATGCCTCTTCATTTAACAGAAAACTGTTTGTCGGTTTTAGAAATGCCTTTACAATAACATTGCTTTAATGGGCGGTGTTATATTGTGAACACTAAAAAAGAAGTTTCTCAAACCATTGAGGAACTGCGAGTGGCCAAGGAGTATCGTAGATAAATACTCAACAAATTCTTTAAACGAATACCTTTTTTTTTTAATTTTTATTTCAAACAAAAATATTTATTAATTAAGACACTTTGATCAAGTAAACATCATATGATTGAAGATACACGAGTAAACATGTGGGTTCAGAGGTCAATGTTGTTTATACATGTATATGTATAGATAAATAGAGAATAACATGTTAGAGTCTTGAAATATCAATGTTATCTGGTCGAGGTTGGGAGAATTTATCAGGACTAGGCTTTGCCGGGTCATGATAATTTCTCGCAGCCGAGACTAGATAACATTGATATTTTAAGACACTTACACGTTATTCTATTTAGCATAGAATCATTTTTCAGTGCTTAATCATAATAAACCCTTAAAGATTGAAGAAATTTGTATGAAAGTTAATGCAAATTGTTTCTAAAAATAGACTGTATGATATCATGTTATGTTATCAGACAGGCGATATCAGGTCAATACAGGCTTCATTGCACGATAAAATATGCCTTTGATCACTTTCCTAAGCTTATAATCTGTGTTTAAAATATATCGAACGCAAAATACTCGACATCGAAATACATGTTAACACGAGCAGGACGCGTATACTGATTTAGGTTATTTTTTCACATTTCCATGTCTTTAACCACGTAACGGGTCAATTCACTCTCATTCTATTAAAAATCTTAACTGGCATCGTCACAAAATGGTATTTCCCACAGGTATTTGATGTCTCATGGTGTGACGGGTCACATCAACTCACATTTAACTACAAGTTTAAATGGATATCGTCCCAACATGTCGGTTTCTACAGGTTAATGGGTGTTTCATTCTGTGGTTTGTTGGTACATTTACAGCCCGGTCGGGAAGGTACGTACTTTGTGGTCCCATCACAAATGGGACAACTCCACCAGAAACCAGCTCGCAAAGCTCGTCTTCTGAAACAACATTTACGTAAACAGTGGAGTATCTGGGCCCGAGGTTATAAAACTGTTCTCATTCTCAACTAAGAATCTTCTCAAACTTTAACAACGGTAAGAGCATAAAATATGATTTTAATAAGTTGTTATTAATAACATTTTCTAATAATATCTTTTATATTTATACATAAATTAAAGAATTGAAACAGAATTACAGCTTTAATTTCAATTTGAAATTTGAGTAAATTCTGTTTCTCAGGCCTGCTTTACTTAACATCTTACGATGATTTTTTGGTGCAAGATAAAAATTAAAATGGCTTCTACAGAAGTAACCTAATGTGGATTTTCTGCCATACATGATCTCATTAGAATCGGAGGGCAGACATATTTCAAAATTGGTATACGAAGCATCATCTCGGGGACCAGGTTTTTATACAATGCCCTTGTGGTCATATTTGGACTCCTACTAGATGAATGCGATTTTCATAAAAACAAAATAGGAAACATTTCCACGATTATCTTACTGAAACCAGTCTAATACATTGAAAGCTTCTATAGAAGTAACCTAATGTGGAATTCCGCCATGCGTTATCTCATTAGAATCGTCTTCTAGAGATGACTACAATGAGATATTGCGAGTCATTATCTTTTAATGAATGAAAACACCAGGTACGATTTTTACTTACGATTAATGTTTCCGTAAGAAGTTTAGTAAAACGGGCCACTGAAGTCACAATGCATGTTTACGAAAATCAAAATTACACCACCTTTTGTCAACGTCGCAAACGTGCATATATTTTAATTGACTACAAGAAACCTTTTTCATTGTTTCTCCTTAACTTAATAACTGAGAATGGTCAATACATAATTTGAACGGTTGAAAAAGCTTTAAATTTTATAAAGCATGTAGTCTTTTTAACATTATTAATATTGTAGGGTATGCCATGTCCTATTTGGGTACCACTCTTTTCTTTCTTACAAAGCTAAGCGCTGTTTCTTGAAATGTCTGGGTGTTTTTTTTTTATAATTATCACAAAGTTTTCGCATATCCTATTTGAAATTGAAATCAATTTTCAGTTGTAGAAGCTTATTCATTTAGCTATGAATTGATGTATGCTATATTTGCCTAATTCCGTGGGTAATTCTAAAAATAGCACTAGACAACTGTGATGATGTCATCAAGACGAAATATTTTGCAGCTTGAAAATAACTTGCTCATTTTGTGTTTGTTTTGGCACAGTCTTCTTATGTGTGACTTCCTTGCTTTAGGAATAATTGAATATTATGTTAAGGAACTATAAATAACATATGAAGAACTCGGTTTTCCTTTATCCGTGGCCTGTCTAAAAAGTAGGTTAAATTAAGAACAATACTGGGATGACACCTAAAGAAATTGGATGCTACACATGCATAGTATGTCTTAAGCCTTTTCCTTAAACTTGGACTTTAAAAAATGTTAATAAATTCTTGAATTGATTCTTTTTAGAAGACTACCATTTTTAAATTCAGAAATTACGAAAATTTTAGATAAAAGATCGATTATTTTGAATTTTGGTGGACTATTCTCATTTTTCAAAGCAGATTTGAACAAAACATAAGACTAATCTTTTTCAAAAATAAACTGTGAAGGAATTTAATGTTTCCTATATTCGTTCAATATTTTTTTAATAGCCACGGATAAAAGACAACCCACGGCTTTAGGCATATCAATGTGCATTCAGATTGGGTATAAATTGACTTAATAATCGACCCTCGATTCGTGCGGGTGAAGTTCGCCCCAAAATAGGTTCGACCCCTTGTCTATATTGCATATATATTATTAAAAAATCAGCTGGATATGTCCCTGTGGTGGGAACATAGCATTACTAACTCTTTCAGACCGCATGTCGCGCGTTTCCTGTATTTTATTTTGACCAAATCGGATGTGAGTTTTCAAACCGAGAATAATTAGCCAGTGCTGCAATACATGTTTAAGTCCTTATAATGTAATATCTATGAGTTTGATAGCTGAACTTGGCTCGGCGGAAGAAAAGACTCGTCATATTTTTCAATTTTACAAAAATCATTCTTTTGAATGGACAGTGCATGGGTTAAAACGCTGAAATTTATACTGAAAAAAGGTAGCCGATAATTCATGATGTACATAAAATCGCGTATATTAACCTTCTATTGGATTTTACCAACTCTCCTGCATTCTCCCTCTTCTGCCTGTTGTTGATTGATTCAGACATATCTTGCCAGTGTTTTAAAATGTTGAGCTCTTGCTGTATTTCATCTTCCCTTTTCATCACGTTCAATAACTCGTCCAACTTGTCATTATAGTCTGTTTCACCAAGTTGTAATTTATTTTGTCTATCTATTGTTGAACTTCTTTTCATTAAGTCACGAAGATTACCTTGTTTGGTATTATGCACTTCCATTGAATTGGTTACTGAAACAGGCAAAAAATCAGTTTTTGTAGAGGATGATCGCTTAGTTAAGTTTGATTTATATTTCATTGAGTGAACAATAGAAGCTATATTTTCACGAGTGGCAGAGCCACAAGTGAAAATGTAGCATTTGGTGTTCTCGAAATGAAATGTAACTCGAACTGGAACAAACTATTCTTTTTCTTCATTGAAAAAAAAATGAGACAGATTTTTTATAAAAGAAAATAGGACAAATGTTCTACTACCGCGTCATTTTGCACTTGATTGCAATGCAACGATCATAGTGACGTCATTTTTGTGCGTTCCACTTATATTAGGTTATATAGGTTGAAATGAACGAAAGCGGGGGTTAAGTTTTTGATAATTTCACTAGCTAGACGGCAAATTTATCAAATGATACTCTACCGCCATTCTCAATAAACCATCGAAAACCATTGAAGAAATGGTGGATGCTCGAATTATCACTGATATTTTTCGAAAGTTGTCTGTAAACATATCTGGTGGCAGAAATGTACCACCATAATTTGATTATCATTCTATGACTCGACAAACTGAAAATAACCTGTGCAATAGGTATTTATTTTTGAGATAGTGCAAGGACTGTTTAGTCCGAGCAGGGCTGAAAACATTTGATATTTGTAAATTTACATGTACATGTATATATATGAAATGGTCACTCTATGTTATCATATACATTGTAATACTTTTAGAATGCCTTCTCTGATTGAAAGCTTTTTTTATATGTTTATTTGTACTGATCGACCTTGCTCATGCCACAAAATCTTTGAAGCCATGGCTTTATAACAAGATTGAAGAATTCATTGCCAATTTACGAAGGCTCTAAAATGCCAGTGGCAAATGGTATTTAGTCGTCCCTGAGACGGTCATATATCTTCAAATTTCAACAACAAAAGTAATAACAAATGTAGAAGATGCAATGATGATGACGACGATATTGTTGATAATAATAATAATAAAAATAATAATAATAATAATAATAATATAATATAATATAATATAATATAATATAATATAATATAATATAATATAATATAATATAATATAATATAATAATAATAATAATAATAATAATAATAATAATATTAATAATAATAATAAATAAATAAATAAATAAATAAATAAATAAATAAATAAATAAATAAATAAATAAATAAATAAATAATTAAGTAAATAAATAAATAAATGAATAAATGAATAGAATAATTATAGCAATAATTAGAAGAAGAAAATTGGATTTGATAGAGATTGGAATGACGAAATTAGCTTAAAGATTAACCCACCTTCATATAAAAATACCGTGTAAAGGAAAACAAAGACCTTAATAACACCCTGCATTTCTGTTAATTTACAGTATTAAATTCTAATTGTTCATCAAAGTTTAAATAAATCTTTTTTCAAATTGTAATGTTGAATTACTTTTAATAAACCCATCATTTGCCAAACTTATATATACTCTCAGACACAGTCCATTAATTTGTTACTATTTTCATCAAGATACGTCATTTGCTAACCGTGAGTAATGTATCCAACCTCCAGCTGTATTTATGACCCGTCAAGCGAAAAGGGACCTTCTGGGTAGTACGTAAATATATAATACATACTTAGTGTATTATATGAAAAAAAATATCTAGCGAGGTTGGAAGATTTGGAAATTTTCGAGGCTCTGTCGAGACAATTATCAGTTCTCATCACCGAGTTAGATATTTTTTTCATACAATACACTAAGTATGTATTATATTTATCTTATAACCTCTATTTGTCTTCTTTTCGTCGATGTTTCTAACTGAAATGCAAGTTTCTAAAAATAACCGCATTATATCATTGTTCTAAAAATAACTATGTGATATCATAAAAAATATTACACGGGATGTTATCACACAGATATGTGTATATAGTAATAAGATAAAGCGTAAACTATAGTCAATTTACACAGACTGCGCAGGCTGACTAGGGTAAAAACATTCCGCAGTTGGCTGGTTTTCTAGATACCGGATGAGCATTCTATCTTCCTACGATGGTTTAAGGCTATTCATTTTACATGGATTAGGAAACAAGTTTTAACAACTTAGTCCCTCTCGGATCTGCTTCACCAGTACTCGCGCCGAATGTGTGGGCCAATGAAAGAACCAAGATCGATAGCCGCTCTTTGGAATCGATCTCAGGACCTTTGGACAAAGAGACCGACGCTCTTCCTCTTGACCACGGACACCAAGGATGTATCCGACCCCATTTATATTAATTTTGAACCCGTCAAGGAGCCATTTAGGATACGCAAACCGCCGAGCTGGTCATGCAGCTCCGGTTGCGCACGCTGCCAAGCGTCAACATATTTCACTTCCTGCACATTCACGAAATTAAGAATATATATTCTTTGTTACTAGCTAATCGATTTTGACATTCTTCCCATGGTTGACATCATTCGGATCCAATCTCTTTTTCAAAACAAAAACAAAAACTGGCTTACGGAGTTCACAAATGATCCCTTTTTCGCTTGGCAGGTCAAACATATTTTACAAAAATCATGGATGTTTCCTTTGTGAATGGAATAATACATAAAATTAACCCAACTCCAGCTGTTCACTGTACATCAAGCTGTTATAGACTGTATAGAATAAGATCAGCCTGCACAAATGCGAAGTCTGATAAAGCCTAAGATGCCTACATATCTTCTTTAATAATCGAAAGAAATCAATGAGCCTGACAGATTGAATTGTCCGAAAAATGGTTTCCTAGGATTTCTCACACCTGGGGCCAGTTTCATCAAAATGTTTAAGACGTATTTTTGTCTTACTAATGACTTTCGAAACAGTAACAACAACAATCCCTTAACGTAGGCATTGGTAGATTGGTGATTTTTGTTCTAAATATGTAATAAGTCATCGGTGATTACGGTTGACTATCACATGATAATCTCACCTCCAAACCAGTAAAAATTATCAAAAGCTTTACTCTGCTTACTTTCATTTCACCCTAATCGTAAACCTATGTGAGATAGCAGTCGGGGGCTAGGAAAGGGTGTAATGGTAGTACAGGTGAAAGAAATACCAGGAATCCATTGTTAGGTATCCGACCGCCGCGATATAACTGCAAAATTGTTGAAAGCGGCGTAAAACCCATTCAAACAAACAAACAAATCATTTCACCCTTTTGAAGCATTATCTGAGCGGAGCCCAAGAAACAAAATTTTCATGACGCCAAGAGGACGTTTTCTAGCAATCACGTGCAGAATGAAGCGCTTTCAGAGAATTTGTCACAGTTCATCCCGTTTAAACATTAAAGAAATAGAATAATCGTTTTGTTTTTCGAGTAAGATCGATTAATATTTCATTTCGTGAAAGTTGTTCACCAAATGAAACATAAATTTATCTTACACTGAAAGAAACGAGTATGCTCAATTTAATCACAAACTTTCAGTCAGTAGCCATTAAAGGCTATTTGTGAAAAAGATGATCAGTCTGCTTGCAATGTGACCTGAGGTTTTGTTTGACACACATTTGTAGTAGCTGAAATATCAGTTTTATTTCAAATCAAAACAGGACCTCGATATAACTGATGAAAAGAAAATTTTGACAGTTTATTTGACCAATGAAATACCGAAATTTTTGCGGTTTTACAGTTGATTAAATCTCAAGGTTGAATTGTGTTATTTTGCCTTCTATATCTTTCTTTTCAATATTATTTGACAAAATAAAAATGATACTTCGCATTTATTGACCAAATTAAAATAAGAAGGCTTGGTACTTCACAAAATTAACCTGAAAGTTGTAAACCTAATTAAAAGTAGAACAAAACAAGAGGCCCATGAAGGCCTGGGACGCTCATCTGACTCCCTTAAAAAGTCTACGGCGTGGTAGGTCTGTATAGGGTATAATCACAATGCCATGTTTTTTTAAAGTATTTAAGGAAAGGTCATCTTATCTCTCTTTTGGCAGTTAATGGTCAATGGTATAGATAGTTTTAATCAAACTTCTATAAGTTTTTTCCCCATGATACTTGATGGACCAGATTTATATTGAAGAGGAACCATTCTTATGTTGACAATCAAAATACTTTAATCTAAATCACATAAGCTCCTTTTCCTGTGATACGAACCTGACCCATTTTCTAAAGGAACGATTCTTACGCTGGTACCATCATTCAGTGAAAGTTGAAGCAAATCGGATGAACACTAAAATCCACGAAACACTTAAAACGTATGGAATTACTATAAAATTTGACAAAAGATAGTTATATTTTATGCTTTTAATGTCAAGCATCTTATTCCAAAAATTGAGGAAATATTATCTTTTTTAACATATCCTACTAATGGTATTAAAATGGACATGTTAGGCTTATGCTAAACAGATTTAAAAGAATAAATTGTTGATTTTAATCTTGATATTTCAGGATATTCGTATTTCAGTTAAGATAGAAAGCACAAAACAGGCGGAGGCTTATAAGTGTATGTTGCAAAACATCTTAATGTTAAGCACCGTGAGGAATTTGAATCCGACCATATTGAATCTATTTGGTTCGAAGTTATTCAAAAGAATACAAAATCATTTTTTTCACTAGCTTTGTATACCGACCCTCTACTCTAAACAAGATTGGATCACAAGTTTTGGGCCGCAGCTCCAGAATATGGAATCTTTACACGCAGAAATACACATTCTTGGTGATTTAAATTTTGAATTCATCGCCGAGAAAATACAGGAGTTTTAAAAAGTTTCATTTAATTAAACTTCAGAGAGATTTAAGCCTTTCACATTGAAACAGAGATTCATCCGTTTAAGGCCTTAGAAATATTTTACAAGATTCTAAATGATGTTTTGTCGAGACATGCACCAATAAAGTATAAAATAATAAAAAGTGAATATCTTTCTAAATTGTTCAATGCTGAAATCCGGAACACAATGCATGGACATGATCGATTCCTCAAATTAAAAGACTGAGAATCTTAAAGGGAATTAGAAAAAAAGCCCTCACATCCCATGCGTAAAAGTAGGGAAAATATTGAAATAATGTAATTGAGAAAGGTACAAATTCAAAAGAATTGATTCAACCCCCATAACAATGTATGCAATATATGCTAGATGAAAAATTTTACCAGACCTGCCTTAAGGACATAAATCGTCTGCAAACGTTTAGAAAAGTTACCCCGCTTCGCACGATGGTAAAGTTAAAAACATTGTTAAAATGACACTTATTCAGAATTATTTTACACCATTCACTAAGCGCTCCATTAATTCATTCCAAACACTCACTCAAATCGACCAAATACGCTCCGAAATCATAAGAAAACATTTCGAAATAGTTCAAGACGATCAACAATTAAGTTAAATCGATCAATTATTAGATACGATTTTATTGGCTGGTGTGCTTTTTAAAATATCTGATTTGTCCATGAAGACTCACAAAAAGAAAACTACGTATATTTTATAAAAGGGAGGTAATAAGTATCGCTATTTTTGTTCATCTTGAACAAAAAAAGCAATATTAGATTATATCCCTTTAAATTCACTGAATACTCGCTCCAAATAACCATTTAAGTTCAGTCAAAAATCATTCATCTTGTCAATTTCACGATGTTCTTAACTGTTTACTACAAACGGGGAAACATTTGTGACCCGTCACGTGAAAGGGACCACCCGGGAACTGTAAAATGAATATTTGAAAAAAGAGATTGAGTCCAGCATAGGTCAACCAGAGGTCGCATTTCAACAATTCTTTTACTAGAAGGTAGATTGATTATTCTAGATTCAATATTTAAGCAAATTGCGACAGGTTTCGACCCCAAGTCAGTCTGCACAATCCTCGCAGTCTGACAAGGGCAGACACCTTACGCAGTACCCAGATGGGCTTTTTTTCGTGACGGGTCACATTTCTAAACGTTTTGTTAAGGTAGGGCTCAGATTTGCATAAGTGTGTCATATCCTGGATAATTTAATCATTTCGACGAATCAAATCACCCGGGGTGCTATCCTATTTTTATTAATTACTGGGTTTTACCATGATGAATAATTGAGAGTACCCAATTCACTTCGGCTATAATACGTCTATATTTTGTCCTCTAATTTTAGAGTCAATCGTTTATGTAATCCGATTCCGCTAGTTTGACCATTGTTATATCTAGAAATAAGTGACCCGTCATGCGAAAAGGGACCATCTGGGAACTCTTAAAATAAACATTTGAAAAAGAGATTGGCTGTAGTACAGGTCAGCAATAGGTCCGATTTTAAAAATTCTTGCACGGGAAGGTAGATTGATTATTCTAGATTCAGAAAATAAGCACGGTGTTAAAGGTTTCGACCCTAGTCAGTCTGCGCAAATCGAGCAGTCTGACTAGGGTCGACATTTTTTCAACTACCCAGTAGGTCCCTTTTCGCGTGAGGGGTCACATATATTAAAATCATTGGCCCAGACCGCAATCATAAGCTTCATGTATGTATTTACCATATTCTGTACAAGCGGATTCGTGTCATTCGCAGATCCATCTGTCTTATTTTCTCTCAAAGAGGTGGGGGGGGGGTCCAAATGAATATAATTTTTGTACATCATAATCACCTAGTTGGTGAGACAAAATAAGGCTGCGATTATGATGTTTTGCTCGACTTATGTCCAATGGTGCTTCGAGTTTTCAGATTTTTCAACCTGATAACCAAACCGTTGCTGAAATACCTGATCTCCCCGGTCCCGATCCCTGTGTCTGCACCTGAGTTTGGTAATTATAGGCCAGTCTGTGTATAGAATCACATAGTTTAAGGTTGAGGACCCGTAATAGTTCCGCAACGTTTCGGAAGTAAGGAGCGTTAAAAGCGTTACCTGAGACTCTCCAATGCTTTTACTAGGAAACCTCGGTCAATATAGTGAAAGATTATGAGTTCCGAAATGTTTCGGAACTATTACGGGTCCACTATTTTAACAAAGAATGTGCTGATGACAAAATGAAAACGAGGGTTTAGGGCAACACTGTTGTGAGTGCCTTAACGCATCTCATGTTGTTTATGACATATTCCTACTTTGACACACAGTAAAGACTTCGACCAGACTGCTCATGTGTCTATTCTGATCTTAGTCTACACTTCCTGCTTTATTTTTATTGAAGCAGACTTTTTTTAAAAGAAAATGTGGCGAAAATGTCTTTTTTTGAACAAAATTTAATACACTGATGTCGACATAAATATTAATACCATGTTTTAAATTTGACGAATGTCATCAAGAAAAAAAACAAAAACAAAAACAAAAAAACAACAACATCATAATTCAATTTCCGAAACCATTTTTTTCGAAAATTCAAAAATGCCTTGTCAAAAAAATGTAGGACGTAAGTGTGAATGGTGGTGGTCACATAAAACCCACTGTGGATTAAACTGGACTTTAAAATACTTTTATTGGGATTTGTTTTTCAAAAATTATATGAGTGTGTGTAGGAAGTGATTATGCATGAGTTGGTGGATTTAATTATGTAAAACACTATCTAATTAGGATGATATGTCTGAGAAACTGAAGAACAATAGAGTGTTTGACACATGTTCACTGAATCTATGGTTGGATTGGCTAATTTAAATAACCCGAGGATATTTAATATTGGTAACACTTCACGTTATATCTATTGTTGTTGTATTCAAATAACATTATAACATTAGGATAGTAAACCACCTAACCACGCCCTCCGGCCATTTAGTATCTAAGTCGATGGGAGGTATCGTATAAAACCGCTCTTGAATGTCAGTTCGTCACGCATGAGAGGAGCGCTCTTTGACATTTTACCTGTACGACGGTGAATGCTGGCGGCGTTGTGTTCTGTTTGAGCACAGCGTGCTCGTGCCGGTTCACCATATCTCTCGTTTGGTTGCAGTTGACTATAAAACAGTAACGTACACTATATGAAGAAAGTCACGTGATGTTCTATGGTGGACAATTCCTTAGCTCGCAATACTTCCCTGATATATTCGGATCTAGAATCTCACTAAGGATTGAATTGTGTATTACAATTGTGAAAAAGGGAAGTTTTTGATAAACGAGGGTGTAATTAATGCCGCGCAAACGGAGTAAACGTAAGAAGAGTAGTGAATCTGACTCTGAGGAAAAATTTCGAAAACAGTCCAAACATAGCAGTGGAAGGTGCCGAAGACCTAAAACAATTCGAGGCGCTAGCGTTAGTGACGCTATTAACAAAGCTAACAGTGTTCTATACGGATGGTTTAGTGACAGTAACTTAGAGTGTGATTCGGATACGGATACGGATTTCGATTTGAACAGACAGATTAAAAGCACGGATATCTCTGTATTCACATCCCCTAATCCAGGTGAGGGGACTTCTTCTATCAAACCAACCATGGCAACCCCCAGCGCTAGCAAACTAACAGACTCCGAAAAACTTGATTTGCTTATGGAGCACACCATAGAGTTGAAGAAAAACCAAGATGGATTACGAAGAGCAATAGACAGTAAACTTGATAAGTTTAGAAATGAATTTAAAGCAGACATTGACGCCAAGGTAAACTCACTACGCGACGAGCTGACCCTTTCTGTGGCACAAGAAAGTAATCGCATTGATGTAATAATGACAACTATTCAGTCTATGCAGTCGCGAATGGACACATTAGAGCAGAAGAGCAACTCCACGCACGCCAGCGCTGACGACAATAGCATGTATACGAATCAAGGATCAGGCGATCAAGGTCAAGAGCAGTTCAGACCGGGTCACGTTGACGACTCGGAAATATCGGTGATTGCCTACGGGGTATCGACCGAGTTTGGGGAAGACCTAATAAGCAAAGCACAACATATTGTTGACGCCCTAAGCAATGATGTATCATCACACGTACAGATTACAGGAGCAACTCGGTTCAAGACCCGTTACGAAGACAGACCTGGTCCGGTGAAAATACGTTTCCGTAACCTAGCCGAAAAAGTGATGGTACTCAGAAACAAAGTTTCACTGAAAAATACAGAAAACTATAAGACTGTGTATTTGATAAAGCTGTAAGTCCCATGCCGAAAGGCTCATAGAGATGAATGCACGTGCTCTCTTACGACGTGTGCCCGATGGACGCAACTTCCGTGTAGACGCTAACGGTCGCATCAAGGAGCGCATTAGACAGGAAGACAACCGGAACGGTGCACAGAGCACTCAATAGGAGGTATCCGGCTCGGTTGGGTCACTAAAGATAGCCCATATAAACGTATGTGGTTGGACTAGAGAGAACCATAATTTACGTTTTGCTATTATTGATGCTCTAAATTCGGACATAATCAGTGTATGTGAAACGCATTTAGCTGGACAGGATATTATTAAACTCGATGGATACGTTTGGTATGGATTTAATAGAGGGAATATACATAGAGATGCCCCTAAGGCGTCAGGTGGCGTTGGCATTCTGGTTAAGCAAAATGTTTGTGAACAGTACAATATAACGGTGATAGACAAAATCTACGAAGGAATTGTTGGTTTAGAATTTGTGAACCGTACATCGGGATTCAAACTCGTTGTTTTTAGCTCACCTGAGCACGAAGTGCTCAAGGTGAGCTTTTGGGGTTACTTGATGTCCGTCGTCCGTCGTCCGTCGTGCGTTGTGCGTTGTGCGTCGTGCGTCGTGCGTCGTCAACATTTACCTTGTGGACACTCTAGAGGCCATATTTTTAGCCCAATCAACCTGAAAATTGGTCAGAATGATTATCTTGATGAAATCTCGGACAAGTTCGAAATTGGGTCAAGTGGGGTCAAAAACTAGGTCACGGGGTCAAATCTTAGAAAAACCTTGTGGACACTTTAGAGGCCATATTTTAAGCCCAATCAACCTGAAAATTGGTCAGAATGATTATCTTGATGAAATCTCGGACAAGTTCGAAATTGGGTCAAGTGGGGTCAAAAACTAGGTCACGGGGTCAAATCTTAGAAAATTCTTGTGGACACTCTAGAGGCCATATTTTTAGCCCAATCAACCTGAAAATTGGTCAGAATGATTATCTTGATGAATTCTCGGACAAGTTTGAAATTGGGTCAAGTGGGGTCAAAAACTAGGTCACGGGGTCAAATCTTAGAAAAACCTTGTGGACACTTTAGAGGCCATATTTTTAGCCCAATCAACCTGAAAATTGGTCAGAATGATTATCTTGATGAAATCTCGGACAAGTTCGAAATTGGGTCAAGTGGTGTCAAAAACTAGGTCACAGGGTCAAATTTTAGAAAAACATTGTGGACACTCTAGAGGCCATATTTTTGGCCCAATCAACCTGAAAATTGGTCAGAATGATTATCTTAATGAAATCTCGGACAAATTTGAAATTGGGTCAACTGGGATCAAAATCTAGGTCACTGGGTCAAATCTAGAAAAAACCTCGTGGACACTTTAGAGGCCATATTTTAAGCCCAATCAACCTGAAAATTGGTCAGAATCATCATCTTGATGAAATCTCGGACAAGTTCAAAATTGGGTCAAGTGGGGTCAAAAACTAGGTCGCTGGGTCAAATCTTAGAGAATCCTTGTGGACACCCTAGAGGCCATATTTTTAGCCCAATCAACCTGAAAATTGGTCAGAATGATTATCTTGATGAAATCTCGGACAAGTTCGAAATTGGGTCAAGTGGGGTCAAAAACTAGGTCACGGGGTCAAATCTTAGAAAAACCTTGTGGACACTTTAGAGGCCATATTTTAAGCCCAATCAACCTGAAAATTGGTCAGAATGATTATCTTGATGAAATCTCGGACAAGTTCGAAATTGGGTCAAGTGGGGTCAAAAACTAGGTCACGGGGTCAAATCTTAGAAAATTCTTGTGGACACTCTAGAGGCCATATTTTTAGCCCAATCAACCTGAAAATTGGTCAGAATGATTATCTTGATGAATTCTCGGACAAGTTTGAAATTGGGTCAAGTGGGGTCAAAAACTAGGTCACGGGGTCAAATCTTAGAAAAACCTTGTGGACACTTTAGAGGCCATATTTTTAGCCCAATCAACCTGAAAATTGGTCAGAATGATTATCTTGATGAAATCTCGGACAAGTTCGAAATTGGGTCAAGTGGTGTCAAAAACTAGGTCACAGGGTCAAATTTTAGAAAAACATTGTGGACACTCTAGAGGCCATATTTTTGGCCCAATCAACCTGAAAATTGGTCAGAATGATTATCTTAATGAAATCTCGGACAAATTTGAAATTGGGTCAACTGGGATCAAAATCTAGGTCACTGGGTCAAATCTAGAAAAAACCTCGTGGACACTTTAGAGGCCATATTTTAAGCCCAATCAACCTGAAAATTGGTCAGAATCATCATCTTGATGAAATCTCGGACAAGTTCAAAATTGGGTCAAGTGGGGTCAAAAACTAGGTCGCTGGGTCAAATCTTAGAGAATCCTTGTGGACACCCTAGAGGCCATATTTTTAGCCCAATCAACCTGAAAATTGGTCAGAATGATTATCTTGATGAAATCTCGGACAAGTTCGAAATTGGGTCAAGTGGGGTCAAAAACTAGGTCACGGGGTCAAATCTTAGAAAAACCTTGTGGACACTTTAGAGGCCATATTTTAAGCCCAATCAACCTGAAAATTAATCTGAATGATTATCTTGATGAAATCTCGGACAAGTTCGAAATTGGGTCAAGTGGGGTCAAAAACTAGGTCACAGGGTCAAATCTTAGAAAAACCTTGTGGACACTCTAGAGGCCATATTTTTAGCCCAATCAACCTGAAAATTGGTCAGAATGATTATCTTGATGAAATCTCGGACAAGTTTGGAATTGGGTAAAGTGGAGTCAAAAACTAGGTCATGGGGTCAAATCTTAGAAAAACATTTTAAGATTGTTAATTCAGGTGAGCGATTAAGGGCCACTATGGCCCTCTTGTTTCATGTTACCTACCTCCAGAGCAATCGGTCAGAGGCCGCGACGCACAGACGTTCTATGCTCATCTTCTAACACAAATATACTCTCAATGTGATAGCGATCAAATATTCATTTGTGCCGCTTTTAACTCGCGAATCGGAAATTCATCGGACATTATTTTTGACTGTGATGAAATCCCAGCACGCCGACCTATTGACAATGTCATAAACCAGCACGGAAGAGATCTCATAGATTTCTTAAACGAAGCAAAGTTTTGTGTGTTAAATGGCCGCTACGATAAGGACAATTTTACCTCGATATCGAGGAAAGGAAAAGCAGTAGTTGACTATGTATGCATTCCACAGGATACATTTAAAAGCTGCAAATCATTTCAAGTGTTAACGTCACTAGAGATTATTGATCAATATCAGTTATATGGATTACTAGGTGACAGATCACGACCTCCAGACCACTCCGCCCTTATTGTCGAGGTAGAATGTTATTATAGTTGCGACTCGAACAATAACAAAAGACCTGGTTCGGATTGTGATAATAAACCGAGATTTAAATTAAATAAAATCCCCACAGACTTTATGGAAAGTGAAATGTCAAGACACGCTATTTTAAATTTAATACAGAAAATTGAAACTACACGTGAAACACAGGGAGATATCAGTGGCGTAGCCATGTTATTTACATTGGTGCGGCAAAACTGAGCTCCGAAGGAGCGAATGCGAGCGCCGAAGGCGCGAAGCCCTTCTAGGGGGGTCCGGGGGCATGCCCCCCGGAAAATTTTTTAAAAAATGGTGCGATTTGGTGCATTCTAGACTATACTTGATCACAATTTTTGAGTCATTTTAGAGCAATTTCCAGGCACGTAAAAAGCAGGGATTAAACAGGAAAGGGTTAACCCTAGTACGAGGACTAATCGATAATGACATTAACAACTCACCATGTACTCACAGGGAATCGCATGTTTGACATCAACAGAAAACGGAAGTAAACAGAATTACCATTCTACAGACGGTCAGACCCCACCCGATTTTTGGCCTTCTTTGTTCTATATAAAATTGCTCAACTTTCAGGTGCTGCAGCGCATTCAATAACAATGCGTTTATATATTACGTCACCAGCGCTTCATCTACATTCATTGTTCTATCATTTGAGACTAAAATAACTGGGTCTTTTAGGTTTAACTTTTGGGCTATTTAGTTCGGGCACGCCCACCGTCGCTCACCCGTCCTCCCGGAAAGGAAATCGTGCACAAAAAAGATCGAACTAAGCCTTATATTAAAGAAGAGATGCAAGACTAGCAAAAAATCAAATAAATATGCACGTGGATCACTGTTCTCCACTTCAAAATGCCATTTTCAAGCCGCACTATTTTTTCGTTAAGATCTACTTTTACCATACAACGACCTCCAAACGACCTCCGGAAGTAAATTCCAGTGAGGTCACTCCAGACGCTTGGAAGTTTAGATTATTGATGAGTCATCCCAGGATGCTGGCATTTCGTTGTGTATGGTGGGTTAAAAGAACTATAAGACATCATGTTTTATAAACGTTTTATTCATCCGTTATATGCTCACATACATTTTCAGTCATTTAGCGGTCAACATAATCCAGTTTTATTGTAGCGGCATGCCGCATCTACGGCAATTATTGGTGCGGCGAATGCCGCACCTGCCGCACCCGTGTCTACGCCCATGGATATAGACCTGATTTACGATGGTGTGTGTGAAACAATTTTGAATGAAATGTCCTCGAGACTGCCAAAATTCTCGGTACATAAAAGTAATAGTAAACGACTTAAACACTCTAAACCTTATTGGTGTAACAATCTACAGAGACTCTGGAATAATATGCATAATAAGGAAAAAACATTTTTAAAGTATAAAGGACCTAATCGAGTGAAACGAAGACTGCGCACGGAATATATTTCCGCTAGAAATGAGTTTGATAGACTTTTAAGACATTCCGAACGGGCTTATAGGAGATCGCAAGCTTTAGACATCGAAAACCTTAACACCAACAATCCGACAGAGTTCTGGCGCAAAATAAAACGTTTGGGGCCAAGAAATGACAGTACAATTCCTGTGGAAATTATTGCAGGCCTCCTAGCAGGCCTAAACGAAAATAAAGGTTTTTATTAAGGCTCCAATGTATGAAAATAAAGGCCTTTTAGTGTAAAATATGACAAAAATAAAGAGTAAATAAAGGCTATTTTTGTCGAGGTTCTTATTTCTTTATTGAACCCAAAGTCATTTTTTTATATTATATACTGCATTCTGAAAAACTCGAGATGGAAGAAACAAAAGCAGTATTTTTTAACTACACATAAAAGAATGGAAAATGCAGAACAAAAGCCATTACTTGCTTTCAGCTAGCACAGCAACCATTCAGAGTAAATATAAAGGTTTTGAGTGAGAATTACAGGCTATTTTGGCGTTTTAAAGGTTTTCTGGGGAAATGTAAAGGTTTTAAAGGTTTGCTCTGAAATTAAAGGTTTTTAAAGGTTTTAAAGGTTTCACTAGGAGGCCTGTTACTGATTGTCAAGGTGACGTCATACGTGACGAAAACATTGTGTTCGAACGGTGGAAACGGGACTTTAATACATTATACAACTGTACGGACAATAGTGATTTCGACGAAGAACATTACAACAGATCTAAATTACATAAATTGCTGCTTGAGCAAAATATGCAGGACCCGCTGTACATACAGAATGAAGATATGAACAGAAATATTACATACGATGAAATACATAGTATTATTATGCACGCGAAATCTGGATCAGCATGCGGTATAGACAAAATCCCCTACGATGTCCTGAAATATCCGCCAATGATTAATATGCTCCAACAACTATTTCAACTTGTATTTGATTCAAGTATAATACCATCCATATGGCGGAAGGCGATAATCTGTCCGATACTAAAGGATCAGACCACAGACAGACGTGTCCCACTACATTACAGAGGAATTAGCTTATTGTCATGTGTCAGTAAACTGTACAGTGCATTTATCAATAAACGACTGAGCAATTACCTTGAACTTAACGGATTACTAGCAGACGAACAAAATGGATTTAGAGCAAATCGATCGTGTGAAGATCACGTGTTTACCTTGAACTCTATCATAAGAAATAACAATCCAGTTTTCACGTCATACATCGACTTGAAAAAGTGCTTTGATTTCATTGATCGCGACATGTTACTCTACAAACTCTTATTGAATAACGTAGACGGCAAAATATTTAACTCTATACGTAATATATACGCAAACACATCAGCCTGCATTCGCATCAACAACAAGACGACAGATTGGTTCGACTGCTCAACCGGGGTGAAACAGGGCTGTAATCTGTCACCGACACTTTTCGCAATCTTCGCAAATGATCTCGTGAAGGAGGTCAATGACCTTGACCTTGGCGTTACCATGGGAGATGTGAAAGTATCAATCCTCTTATACGCAGACGACATAGTGTTGGTTGCAGACTCAGAAGAAAAATTACAGACTATGTTGAACACGTTACACCAATGGTGTAAAAAATGGCGAGTGTTGATAAACACAGCAAAATCCAAGTGTATGCACTTCCGGAAAGGGCGGTCACAAAGAACGGACTTCAACTTTAAAATTGGAAACAGTACCCTAGAAGTAGTGCCACAGTATAAGTATTTAGATGTGATATTTAGTGAAAAATGTGACTATAATGATAACTGTGAAACACTATCAAAAGGTGCCGGTAGGGCCTTAGGCAGTATTATAAGTAAGATACACAATTTGAAAGATTTTGGGTTCCGATCTTATGAAAACCTGTACAATGCATGTGTTGTGCCAATACTTGATTATTGTTCTGCAGTGTGGGGAATTAGACAATCACATCCCATAGACAGTATACAACACAGAGCGTTACGATATTTCCTCGGAGTACATAGATTTACGCCGATCATAGCTATGTATGGAGACACTGGTTGGATTCCGAGCATTTATAGAAGATGGGGAAATGCATTACGTTATTGGAACAGACTGTTAAAAATGGACAGTAACAGACTTACTAGGAAGGTATTTGAACATGATTACAACGTAAACAGAAACAACTGGTGTAATGATATAGAAAAAGTTATGACTAATCTAGGTATAGCACAACATTTCAACACTAAGACCCCTGTGAACTTGAATAACGCTAAAGATTTAATACGCAATTTCTACAAAGAAAAGTGGCTTCGTGAAATTCAGACAGCACCAAAATTGCGGACATATAAACTCTTTAAACAGGAACATAAATGTGAAGAATATGTCTACACAAACCTCGCGAAACACGAACGTTCTATGATGTGCCAGTTACGGTCGGGGATATTACCAATACGAGTGGAAACGGGACGTTATGTAGGGGAAGCCCCAGGGGAAAGACTTTGCAGATTTTGTGATAGCGGTACAATTGAGGATGAAAAACACTTTGTGCTAGACTGTTCACTCTACTCAAACATTAGACATAATGTATTTGGAGACATTATAACGGACACTAGCTTTACAACACTTGATAATAATGATAAACTCAAATTTCTGTTGAACAATTACTGTAGGAAAACCGCTAAATTTATCTCAAAAGCCTACAGTTGTAGACGAACTGTTATTTACTCTTGAATGTCGCAAACCATATTTCATACATAAGCTTCTTAGATTAATACATGTATTATCCTCACACTATCTATAATGTACTTTCTGTGTATCGTAACCTACTGTTAATGATTGAGTGATCCATCACCATATTATTACATTGAACTATGTTGAACATTCTTATCACCATTTGCGTCTTTCAGTCTCATTATGCATTTAAGGTGACTTATAGGCCCATCGGGCCGGGTGCTTGTTTACATTTCCTTGTTCTATGAGATGAATATTCATGTACGTAATATTAATGCACATGTCACTATAATAAACCATTTACTTACTTTTACTTACTTTACTTACTTATGATATTTTTCTTTGATATCACATAGATATCACATGGATATTTTTAGAACAATGACACAATGCGGTTATTTTTAGAAACTTGTATTTCTGTTAGAAACATCGACAAAAACAAGGCTAATAGATGTTATAAGCTAAATATAGTACAAATGTACATACTTAGTGTATTGTATGAAAAAATATCTAACTTGGTTGTGGAAATTGATAATTGTCTCGGCAGAGCCTCAACAATTATCAAATCCCCAAACCTTGTTATATATTTCTATCATACAAAACGCTAAGTATGTATTATATATACCCCACCTAAGTTAACCGAGCTCGCTTTTCTCTTTTATGAAATTGAAAAGAGTAATTTACTTAAATTACGATTTATGCACTTAAAACGTGGAAATAAAACGGAGAAAAGCAAAAAATTGAAATAATTTCCGCGTATATACAATAATATTCCATAGGAATATCAGTATACATTTTTATTTTGATGCACAGCAACTACTGCACTTAAATCATGACCATGAAAACAATGGGAAACAACTGGATGCTATCGAGGTTCTGTGGTTACCTCGATTCATACTCAGTTCTTTAGCTTGGTCGAATACAGTGACGTCGGTTTTGAGGCACGGTCCATTTCCGTTGTGGTTTGTTGGTAGAACGTTTGAAAGTTTTCTGTCTCTCATATTTTCTTTTCATGTACAATGTATTTATCATGCAATGAAGCATTTATTGACCTGATATCACCTGTCTGATAACATAACATGATATCAGACAATCTATTTTTAGAAACAATTGCAAACACTTTCACCAGATTTTCTTTGATTTTAAAAGGTTTTATCATGAGTAAGCGAAAAAAAAAAGTTTGCATGATAAATAAAATAACATGTTAGTGTCTTAAAATATAAATGTAATCAGGTCTGGGCTGTAAGAAATTATCTGACTCGGCAAAGCCTCGTCCTGATAAATTCTCCCAACCTCGACCAGATAACATTGTTATTTTTAGACACTAACATTTTATTCTCTACATCTTTTTGACTTTTCAAGAAATGGCTGATCATTTTCACCATATTCAAATGGCAGTCACAATAATATTTTTTTAATTAATCTTTGTTTCTTCTAAGAAACGGAATAATTCTAATGAGTCATTACCACTTGAATTAGTCGAATAATTAATACGAGGGTTGATCAATAGATACGTGGCGATTGCACCATTTCTGTTATCAATCCTCTACGATCCCGAAATCTTAAAAGAACACAACTTAGCATCATTCAGAACACTACTCGACCAATCTCACGATCAACCTCGGATGTACTATTTTTAAAAATTACGGCAAAACCTTGGAAAAACTCGATGGCGTCAGTTCAAGTGGCGTTAGCCCTCGAAACTGTGAGTGAAAACATTCGACGTCGCCAACGCTTCTCGTTTTAGTCACTGACGTGAAACCATTGTATCCTAATATAAATATCTTTAGATTCTTAAATAACGGCTAAAAAATTTTAATTTTTGAGAATGGTTCGTCATTCTCAAAAATTAAGATTTTTCAGCCGTTATTTACTGAAAAGGATATAAATCTACAGTGCTAGTTTTTCTTACACTATTTTCGCCTAACAAAATGCACAATTTTGTTACATACCCATCCGCCTTACATACATCCGAGGTCTGTTGCACTTTACGGAAATGGCCGAGTGATGTTCCAAATGACCTAAGCATATTTTCGCATCGAGGTAGAAGGTGATTAACAATGCATGAATAAACAAATAAGTTAGAGTAACCGTTGCGACTAAAGGTCGGGAGCAGCACAGCACCTCAAAATTGCTAAGTATTTTACAGGTTTCAAGGTAAGCGCATTTCCATAATTTCGCTAGATTTCTTTTAAATCAATGTCATTAGACAAATGGCTCTTAATAGCCCCAAATATAATGTTAACGTTGATCTTTAAAATCAGATATAGTAAAGCGTCAGCGCAATTGTAAGTCTAAACTTTAATTCGCGGAAATAACTAAATTCGGCCCAAACGTTTCACAAATTTCTCGTTTTGGAAAAGGTGGGTGCAAGTCAACATAACCACTTCTTTTGATAAGCAAGTAGTTGTTGTGTCAAAATGAGTTCAAAGAAAATGTATTATCTGATATTCTGGCAGCGACATATTGCGTAATCGCAAGAGCATGATTTTAAAACAAGCATCGTGCGGAGAAACAAAATTATGATATTACAAGTCGTAATGGCGTTCGAATTTTTACGCACGGTGACTAGCTGTATGTACCATGTACCAGGTCTAAAGCACAAGATTGAAACCTTGAATTGACATATTGTTTTTAAATCTTGGTCCAATGTGCAAAATCTATGAAGTGTTGTGCGGAGTGTCCACGTATTTATTGATCAACCCTTGTATAACGTTTAAAAAAGATCCTTAGTTTAAGTTTAAAGATATGCTTAATTATTTATAATGTGATCCTCTTTAGGCAAAGCTGTTTGTTAAGTTGTGAGCGATTACAGCAGGACTTTCTTTGGCAGAACAGACAACTTTGCACTGTGTTAAGGCGAGATTTCTTCTACCGAATAACCAGTTAAACAATCAGTATATCGAGTCAAAGCGTTGTATTGACTTTTACTTCAATATAAAAACGTCACTGACATCACAGAGCAGGTAAGAAAACAATATGATAAAAAAAACTTTACTCTAGTTCAATATTTGGGCATGAAGCCTTTATCAAGAAAATCAAAGATCATGCCGAAATATTGAACGAGAGTAATCTTTTTTATTATATTCATTACATTCTCTTAGGAATATCGTGTAATTATATTAAGAAACAATAATTGTTTGATCACGAACTCTTTAAAGAATATGATTTTTGCAAGTATATCGTTAATCTTACCCGAAATAAAATAAGGTTAGAATACTCAATGGGCAACCCCCCTCGTAACATCTTTAAAGTCTTTAAGGTATTGTAACGAAATTTCATTCTTCAACCGATATACTGAAGATTCATACCGAAAAGATTAAGAATATCTCTGCCGTGTACACCCATTTCTAACCTGGACCATATATGGAATGACAAAAATGTGGAAAACATAAAGAAAAAGAAACTTCTGGCTATAAGTTAATTTCTAATGTTTGCGATTCTATCAGGTTATTCGATTTCAACTAACCTGGGCCCGAGTTTATAAAACTCTTCTCGGGCTCCATTCAAAATTTTCTCAAATTTCAATTTGAGATTTAAGCCTTAATTCTGTTTTATTACTCAGTTTAATGTTTTAACATAAAATATGAAACTAATGAGTTGTTATGAATAACAAATTATTAATATTATCTTTTATTTTTAAACATTTACACGTATTTTCATTCAAAATATTGTGAAAATTGAGCCTGAGCACGAGAAAACTTTTATAACCTTGGGCCCAGAGCCTGGTTTTTTACTGCTGCTTCTTTAGTTTCGACAAATAAAACTAATTGCTGTCGAGGGAAAATACTGAGCAAAGGCATATATTTGGATGCCGCTTTATGTTAGAACATTTTAAAAGATAGCGGAGGGTTAACAAGCCTTGCTATCACCGAAATTTTTATGTTGTTTTTAGTGAAAAACTTAAGAATATTTTTAAGCCACTCATGACGAGATCGAGCCGGGCGATAATCATAGCAGTGTAGCCGTCGTCCGTGCGTTAATTCTTCTTGTTAACAACCTGAGTCCATGGTCCAGTGGTTATGATGGTGGCATTGGTATCTGAAGGTCCTTGGATCGAATCCCGACCAGACCACGGGATTTTTTCTGAGCAAAAAAATTAACTCCACGTTGCTCCTCTTCACCCAGGTGTTTAAATGTGTACACGTGAGAGTTGGAAGCCAGTGTGCTGTGGCTGCGTGGTGCGCCAAAGTATTTACAACCGACTTGTGACTTGATGATTATGGGTTAAGTTTTGAGTCGTTGAACGAACCATCGGTTTGATAACAGACTATATAATAACTTAACTTAACTTTAACTTTACTTTTTTTCTTAAACAGTTCAACCAAAATAAAGAGAAACCTTCATTCGACAAAATTTCTAGGATTTTTCTTCTCGACAACATGGATTCTGTAGTAATTGTGATTTATCTGTGATGAGATTTTTTTTCATCGTGAATATTGTACAGCGGGAAAATTCCTTGTGTGCATCTTACTTCATCATATTCCACGAGAAAACAAATCCAAGCTGTAAAAGGCAGGAATTATAAGCGACATAAAAAGCCTCATCTTCCCGCCAGTTAAAGTAAAAAGACAAGAATGTTCATTTGAAAATTTTTCACATTTTTCTTTTTTGAGTAGGATGCTGATATGTATTGGAGCATGGTAGATGGATTAAAAAAATCTTCCAAATGTATAAAAATAATATCTATACATATATTTTTCTTTTTCTGAGGTCCGTGATAAATGGATCGAGCAACCAGTATAATACGACACTGGACAGCCTCCGCAGCCCGCCCAGACTGACTTGGGTCGGATTCCTTCACATATCCTAGATAACCTGTCCTGCGTTCAACATGACAAAATGGTGGAAACAGTTTGACAATTATACCCCGCTTAGCACGCAATTGCTAGAGCAAAGCGGGGTATAATTGGAAAACTGTTTGCACCGTTTTTCAATCCCGAACGCAGGGCAGAGAGATCCGAAAGAAAGAGTGAGATTCGAGAAACCGTTATCTTCGATCATTTTTAATGTAAAATTGATCTTTGATCACTCACTTGAAATTGCTGGTCTATATAAGCGTGTTATGTCATATATGTTTATGTCTGTAACAAGTGGCATCGAATATAAAGATAGTATTTATAACACATTGAAAAATAAGGGGAAAAAGGAAGAAAAAAAGAAAGATATGACTTCATTTCGATTTTACACTTGAACCAACTATTTCTGGGAAAGACTACTTGAGAAGACAAGCCCTGACCTAGTAGTCTGCAGTACGGTACATCGTGAAATTGACAAGGTGAATAATTTTGGAATAAATTGAATGAGTGTGATCAGTGAGTTTTGAGTAATTTTAAAGGAAGGTAACCAAATATCGCTACTTTTGTTCAAGATTAACAAAATCACCAATATTTCTTACCTCCCTTTCTTGAAAATATACATACTTTTCTGTTTGTGTGTCTTCGGGGATAAATAAGACACGATTAAATCTACACCAACCAATAAGATCGTAGAAAATATGATCGATTTGAATAAAATGTTGATCATCTTGGACGATTTCGAAATGTTTTCTAATGATATCTGAGCGTTTTGATCGATTTCAACAAGTGTTTGGAATGAATGAATGGAGCGCCGAGTAAATGAATTAGAATGAGTTTGATCGGAATGAGTGTCCATTTCACGATGTTTTTAATTGCAATTCATTATCAATCCTCGTCGATTTAAAAATGTTTGGTGACATTACGAGTGATGTGCAAACGCTTCAAGAGACTCGCGACTTATTTATTTCCGGCTAACAAAATCACCCGAGCTGACACATTTTTTTATGCCGGAATAAATAGTCACACTTCCGGCAAGAAAGTTAAAACTGTATAATGTCAAATGATATTATACCTTTTTGCGTTGAGCCATGAAATCTACATTTAACTGTTAGATTGTTTTCGATACTGATAAAACAGGTTTAAACTCATTAAGGGTTCGCCGCAAATATAAATGGAGGCCATTTGTATTTTTGGCCAAAATTTGATATGCAAAATTAAGGCTTTTCTTTATGCAAAGTCAACTGAATATGTTATAAAATGTATTAAAAAGGAGAAATGAAGATGTTTTTGATAAAAATATTTGCAAAGAATGCTTTTATAGCTGAAAACAGAGTTCCACATTGACCTTTCGCATTTGCATCCATTTGAAAAATGTACCGATGCATTTGGGACAAAAAGTTGCAGACGTCAACTGGAATATCCAGAGTACAATCAACGAGGCTTACTTTTGGCTAAAATGCCTGTGGGAAACATATTTCAGCGTTGAAAGACACGTGTTTATTTTCAAGGAAACATGGCAGCCTTTTTTTACAACAACAAAACATGTAAACAAAGATGTTTTAAGGAATTGCAACGATCGTATTCATTGACAGCCGAAGGTGACCGTCGATTATCACTCTTGGGCGTATCTACTTTAAAAATGAGACTAAATTTACCTTGATTTCTACTTAGAAATCCTTGCTATTGTTCTGTTTTTTCTTAGCTGTCAAATAAAAAAAAACTGCCGTGGGAAATTTGTTACGAACCGCTTTACCGGAAAAGAGATAAAAATATCACTCCTCAAAAAAATAGAGTGGGACCTTATTTGAGAGCAAGTTAAAACGGCCTGAAGTCAAAACGGCCCAAAGTCAAAACGACCCCAATTTCGCTAAAACCAGTCAATACTTAGTCAAAACTTTTACTCATTTGGTCAAAAAAGCAAAAATTATTTTTTTTATGTCATATAAGAATATAAACAATTAATGGCTCGATTTATACATTTTATACATCTTTTTTATAATAAGATCACAAATTAAATAGCTTTATTTTTTGGTTTATTTCAATACAAATACACCTCAATGTACTTGTTTCAGTCTCTCACATAACTCCATATAAAGGTTTGTTTCAAATTAAAGACCAATACCCTTATTCATATAAATGTGTTATTATTATAGTCCGATTGACTTGTATAAGGACCGGTGTTTTCACCAATTACACAAAAAAACGTTGGTAAAATCTTTTGTATGTAGTATTATCTTAATTTTAGCTTAATCCAAATTAATTACAGACTATAAAATGGTTCTAGAATGATGCTTTTGTCTACTTAGTAAACGATAATTTTTCGCATTTTCCGCTCTTAAGGCTGCTAAGTAGTAAGAATGTGTACAGATATACTAAAAACTTGTGTTTTTATAATAAACTTTTGACACAATAAATGAACAATTTTCTTTGGTTGGACATGCTTATTTTCATATCGACGGTACCCAATTTTAAACTAAAATATCACGTATTTTTTACCGTTCATAACTCGCTATTGACTTGGTATATCTCGTGAAAAACGCAACGATTTCGTTAAATAATCCGATTTGATTGGTCCGAATTAGAGAGTACAGGGTTCATCCATGAAAAGATATAGGCGATTATAAATATCTTGTCAAAAGGTTTACGAACAAAGACAGGACACACTCATTTTAATATACTTTCGAGTGAATTACACAAACATAATTAATTTTATAGAAATACTCGATATTATAAAAAAACCAAAAAAAAAAAAAAAAAAAAAAACAAAAAAAAAAAAAAACGGCTCCTAAAATCATCCTCTTTTGATTCGATGCAAATTGGTACCTATTTTGAGAAAGACACTTCACTTTTCCCTTATTATAGAAACAATAAGTTGTAATAGGCCAGGAGTTTCATGTAGACGGACCGACAAAATCATTATTTTTCTTTCAAAAATCCTGAAAACATAATTTTTCATGGTAATAGATTGAAAAAAAGATATTATGATAAGCAAAATTTGCGCTTGAAAATTACTTTTAATTATATTGTATCATTGTTATTGAGTTCAAAAGACAATCCAAGTGTGGGTGGCCCTTTTTTGACGTTTCGTTTGCGAAATCTTCGACTTTAATTCAAACACGAATAAAATATTGGGATTTCATACATCAGAATGAAAATATGACTTCTTTAATTGAGCTTCAGCCTTTGAGTAATTTCAATTGAACAAAGGAGATACCATCACAAGCTCTATTGTGAAATATTGCCCTACTATTAACAAGGAATTGTGAAGAACATGTTGATAATACTGTGGTCATAATCATACTTTATATTTTGCAGCAATTCGTATAAAGAAAGACTGTGACACCAATATTTATATTGGTGAAATGAATCAAAGTCAAATTAACTTCACTACAATTCTTTAATAAACGTTTAACTAAAATTTGTCTGTCTTCTTATCTTCCAAAGAAGTCTCTCCCCGCTCACCGCTCTGTGGACGCCGTTATATACCTCTTGTATGTATACATTCCTAACAGAACAAGGTCACCTGATCTACCCACACATTGGCATGCTGCCCAGCGGCTCGCTTTCTGTTGTAAATAGTTTATGACCGAATAATCAGACCACATTCAAAGACAGGTATGGTTGAGTCACTCAAAAACGAGGCTCGCAGAGATTGATTGTTTTACATATCTAATTGGTATATTCTCTATAACGCCAGAAATTTATTTAGAGAGTACAGGTTTAAAAGGGTGAGGCAATTCAAAAACGTTAATTTGTACTTTTTCAAAATGGAAAAAAAGTAACACTTAATTTCGTTAATGTTTCCTATTTTCTTCTGTATATATAATATATATATATGGAAGGACACTTAATACAACTCCCTGGAGGACACCTTTTCCGTATGATAATATATGCACTCTTAATATATACTCTGTACTCTTTTTATAAAACACTTTATTAACAACAGGTTTGTATAAACTCTGTACTCTTTTTATAAAACACTTTATTAACAACAGGTTTTTTCAGGATTAAATTGACCGTTATCAAATGTCATCTTATTATCCGGTATTTCAAGCGTTTAAGCCTGTTTTCTTGATTATAAATGGTGTTTGAAAATGCAGTAATAAATTATCTTTTATCAAAACCGTTTTCCGCTTGACACACGAAGAGCTAAGTTTTTGGGATTAGAAACTGTGCGTTTTATTAATTTTGAGAGGGAAATAGAGAGAGAAAGAAGAATAGAGGAGAGAGAGAGTCAAGTTTCTTCAAAATTATAATAATTACTAATCTGAATATCAAAAGTCAACCTTATTAAAAAATTATGAGTAGAAATTGTGTATTCAAAATCTTTAGCATATGATACTTTATACATTAAGCTCCAATAAAAAACCATGAAAGTCATAAATTCCGTTCTTTCCCTTTCTTCAGTTTAAACACGCTACGCTCGTACGTGAGATGACTAATCAAAGGCCTCAATACATTTTGACCAATGAAACGAGAGGAAGCAACGGACTAATGGTGTCCATGCTTACTTTAGGATCTAGTATCGATAAATGAGGACAGACTAGCCAGTCTAAATTAAAATGGGCCTACTTTTTGCACAAGAACAAAAACCGGAAGTGTAGTTGGGTTTTTCCGCGAAAAGTTGAAAATCGAAGAAAACCTGGACAATCAAAAGCTTAATCGATAGATCAAGGTAGTTTTTGCCATTTTTCTGTTCATTACATCATTCCTTATATGCAGGCGGTGGGAAACGCCAAATAATTTAAGTTAAACCAATAAAATCAGCCAATTTTGTTAATTTACGTTAAACGTAGATTTCACGTGATGTTTTTACAACAGAAATCTTTAAAAATAATCTTACCTATGGAGACCAAAAGGAACCATACGTATTTACACTATATTTTGATGGGTAGTTTTTATTTATTTTGCAAATATCAATCAAAAATCAAAGTTAATCATATAGTTTTGATATCCATCTTCCTCTTTAAAGTGAAATTTAATGGTCCCGACGCACAGGTAACAGGTAAGAATTAATTCAACAACTTGAAATGTTCAGACATAGTATTAACTTGGTCACCATATGTTATGAAGCGGTCTTCTTTCGTTTTATGAATGAAATATAATTTGGCGTGGGAATAGTAAATGTAAACAAACTCTATGTCTGCCATTTGCAAATTATTTTTCTGGAGTTGGTCATTTTCAGATGCAAAATGGGAGTTATGTGAAATGTTTATGCAAAATTTAAGCCTCCTTCATTGTTCTTTAGCTTTTCCTCTACATGTAGACATTTCTTGTTTTATCTATTGTGCAACTGAATCTTTAGTTGAACGCAAATAGAAAATGTTGTAAATGTGTCATATTTTCATGCTTTAAAGACACTTTTTGATATTTTTTTCTACATATCCAAACTATTTTGCATTCTTTAGTAATATTTTAAAGCTACTATATCACTTTTGGCCCAATGGAGTACTTTGTATGCGTTTTTAATTTTATGTCGATTGACCCAGTTTCTGTGAATTCAAATGGCCATAAACCCTTAAATAAGAAACAATTACCTTTCAAATGAAAGTTATTGCTTGGCTTAAATAGCAATGTTAATTCGCTAGATCTACTTTCATAAAAGAAGTGATGGGGTCAGATTAAATTCCTATCATTTGCTTTTTGAATATACCCGATTTACCTTTTATACCTTTGCGGATAAAAAAGGGGGCTATATATATAAACATTGTTATTATCCATTCTTCTTAGATTGCTCACTCTGTTCTCTCTTTGCTATTTGACTGTTTACATATAAACAAAAGCATAATTCAACATTGAATTTTTTTAGACTGCAAATTTCATTCATTGTCACCAAGACTTCATTTGATACTTCTCTTTTGATTTGTGAGAATATTTAACTAATTTCATGGAAAGAGATTGAACTTTTCTTTTTTTATCGCTTATTAGACCAATTACATAGCAAAGAGAGACCTGTATATATAATGTAAATTGTATTTTTCTCACTACAATGTATGTTTGTCTTGTTTGTCAAATTGTCACTTTTCATGTTCTTTCAATGTTTGTACTTCATGGCGGTATAACAATAAAATAATAATGGACTCAGCGCCTACGCCAGAGCTAAGTTTTGAAAATAAACCTAGTTCGATTTCAACTAAAACCTATTATTTTCCCTTAAAAGCGGCCCATGTTTATGCGAACACCACGAGTAACAAACAAAACAGCTTTTTTGTCCACGAAATTAGACAAACATTGAACGATAAGAACAAAACCTTGTATGAGTCTTTGTCCCACATTATCATCCAATCAGTAGGCTGGATTTTCATATTTTTCATAAACTTTCCAGCCCAGGTTTATCTTGATCATTATTTCATTTAAACGTCGAGGTTTATATGTTATACCACGCATGCGTACAGACTAGAAACTATAGACCTGCAATTTCAAGTGAGTGATCAAAGATCAATTTTACATTGAAAATGATAGGAGATAACGGTTTCTCGAACCCCACTCTTTCTTGCGGAACAATACCCCTTCATGAATATGCAATGGCCACGTGATAAGTACATTTGAAAATCGTAAAACTCGTGCACATGCTGTATAACGAATATCCTTTATAGATTTTGATCTGGCATGTCATGAATTACCATGTCGAATCTCTTATGGAACGGCGACTTTTCTACTTGCCTGTACAATTATTCAAGAAAAGTAACACGAACTAATGACATCTAATTGAACAGTGCAATACCTGCCAGTAATACCCGAAAGGGGAGTCAGGCAGTATATATAGATAGATAGATAGAATATATCCTATACCTCTTTTTTAACATTTATTTCAATAAACTTCTCGTTTAATTTCTTTTGGCCCCTTTCTAAATTTGGCCAAATCACGTTTCATGATCGGCTATAGATGAGGCGTATTATAGTCCTCCAAAATTAATAACAACATTAATTAAGTTGATGACACAAGAAAACGTCCACGAAGAGGGGTCATTGGATGTGCATATGTCCAAGGTGTGGTGGACTGTATAACATTTTTTTCCTCAACAGAATAGTATAATCTGCTTAGTTGTTTATGTCTTTAGATTGCCCTTCATACATAACTTTGTAAACAATTACTGGCACATTTATTCAATAAAGAGACTTTTCAGTATTACAAATGATAATACGATTCCGTTAAGCATTTATTTCTTTCGAAGAAATGTGCTAAACAGAGTGAAAAAGTATTAGGTTTTTGTTCTTCTATATTGTCGGGTAAATACAGCCAAATTATACTTCCATATTTATCTTCTGTAATGTCTCTTTATAAAGACTCAATATTTGCGTGCATATTTCAACAACTCCATATTTGGAAAGAGAGGGGCGTTTACTTGTAATAAATGTATCCGGCTTATTCCGTTTAAATCGTGATATATGATGCCAATAATTTTAAAAGGCGGGAAAAAGACTAAGTCAGTTAAACGCTAATAATTGAAAATTAAACGATTTAAGGTTCATGTAAAGTGTTTACGACCCAATTTTAATGGCATTCATTTGCCAAGAAAGAGCAGTGTGTCCAGGAATAGTATATATCAAAATGAAGCTATTTATGAGCACAATCAGTTGAAAAACATAAGACTGTTATAACTATAGCGGTATAGCCAAAACATTGTGGAAAAGGGTCATTTTGTACAGAACAAGCAACTGCATGACTGTTGGATAAAATTAGCTCATATTTTAGCAAAGTCTAGCCTAAAGTACCATCCAGGTAGTGCTACAACCATTGGTATAAAACTCAGCCCCAAAACGTAGTTATGCAAGCAATTTATTTTGACTTATTTTATAAACACATATGTCATATATGTCATTCTAATTTTGTAAACGTGTAGATCTTTTTAGGGTATGGTGTGTTATCACAACATAAATAGACATTTATTGTTTATATAACTGTAAGGTTGTTTAGCAATATATCAATTTCTATTTCACAGAATGATAAATATATAGTAATATTGTAGATTATTGAATTAAAAAAAACTATAATTTGAAATAAATCGCAGAAAATATTTCACAATATTATGGTGTGATGTTGCACCATACCTTACATCTATTTTGAAAACAGACCAAACCGGTTTGACATGTATGTTGACATCATAAATGGAAATTTGTTGTTTCAAAAGAGCCTTTTGAGACTGAGTTTTATATCAACGGTTGTAGCACTACCTGGATGGTACTTCAGACTGTACCTTGTTAAAATACGGGGCAATTTTATGCAACCGTCATGCAGTTGCTTGTTTTGTACAAAATGACCCTTTTCCACAATGTTTTGGCTATACCGCTATAGCTATGGCGGTCTTATGTTGCCTAACTGATTGTGCTCACGAATAGCTTTATTTTGATATATAATATAACTGGACATAGTGCTTTTTCTTGGCTAATGAAGTGCCCTAAATATTGGGTCTCAAACTCTTTACATGAACCTTAACCCTTTCCTGTTTTACAAATTTTTGGACCTGTCCAAATTCAAAGGTTTTGCAGAAGAAAATTCAAAGCGGATTTAATTTGAAAAGTAACCATTCAGTAGGGTAGAAAATGGTGTGGAAAAGAAGAACTTGCTTGTCAGAAGCAATTTCTTCTTTTTACACAATGTTTTGTCAATCATAAAAATACGGGCACGTAAAAAGCAGGCATTAAACAGCAAAGGGTTAAACAGCCTCAGTCGGTCGCTTCGCTCCCTCCTTTCGGCTGTTTAAATCGTTTTTTTTTTCAATTATTAGCGTTTAACTATTACTTGGAAGTCATTTTGCACGTGATAACTTTATGGAGTCATTGAAATAGTGGTCCCCGCTTATATAATGTAAATTAGACCACGCTTATAGTGAATTGGCCAATCAGAGAGCGGTATTTCAAAAGTATATATCACAGATACAACTCCTAGCATTAATTTTACATATATACGATTACAGTGTGTCGTGCACGTGAATCTCGACAGATTTATCTACCGAGTCAGTTCAAAAACATGACGAGCAGCTTATATGAGCGCCTTTTCCCAAAAGACATTCTATAGTCGCAAAATGCAGAAGATCTTCAATAAGTAACGAAAATAGATTCATAAGTAATTTCAGCATAATAACACATTGTAACAGTAATATCACTGCGAGTTTTACTCTTTTTTATTGTTAGGGTTCGATTTAAATAAACAGACAATTGTAAGAAAAGCGTGGTCTAAGTCAGATAGAAATCTCGTGCCGCGGTATATATGGGAAATAGACACTCGCTGACGCTCGTGTCTATTTCCCATATACCACGTCACTCGTTTTCTATCCTATACATATAGTAAGACGAACGAAATCAGAGTATTATCGTTTAGTATTTTTACTGAATTAGCAATGAATTATAGTACAGTCATAATTTGCCGATAGTTTGCGACAATCTGACGTGAATCATTTAAGATTAAGACATCACCTTGTTTGAAGCTTAAATTGGGAAGACAATAAAGCGCTTCGACTAAGAAATGGTAATGCTTTACTAAAAACATTGCAATACGGTTGTTGTACGGAAATAGGACAACACATTGAGAAAAAATTCCTTTCTTACAGAAATTTTTATACGTCAATTTCTATAGCCCCACAACGATCTAAAGTAGGCTATTGGTATTTGTTTATTCCCCTGTCCTTTTGCATATCTTCTGACATGGAAATGATGACGATGTATTCACTTGTAAATCGCTTTACGTTGGTTACGATTTCAAGGTGATCAATCAAGGTCAATGTCACTTTTCGAGGTCTAATTTGTGTATTTTCATTTTAACCTTTACATCTTAACATTAGAAAGAGCCTTCATATTTCACATGCACATTGCTTGTGACAACACATTTCGATAGACGTCAAAGTCGATGTCCATGTCACATCAATAAGGACACTTAATTTCAATATATACACAAAGAAAAAAGTATTGCAACATCAGATTTTCACCAACGAAGGTCTGAACAAAAGTGAACTGTGGAAACTTGACGCATTATATACACAAGAAAACATTTTCAGTGGGTCTTATATTTGGTATTTATAACATGACCCACGTCGCGGGATTGAAACAACCCCGTTGAATATTTTTGATATTACACGGGTGTTACTACACGGGTGGAATAACTATGCAAATGATCCCAGAGCGAATACCAACGATATTTTGTAACAGCGAAATGACGTCATAATGTATATATTGTGACGTAGGTTTTAAGCGGCGTTATATGTTTCGCGGAAAAATGAAATGTTGAATTTCAAGAATTTTGAGGGTGGGTATAAAACGCAGACAATATAGAATATATAGTAACGCATACGATATAGAATAAAGAGGGATTGCAGACAGGGGTATAAAACGAAGACAACATAGATAAAGAGGCAGTATGCTGTTACGCAGACGATATAAAACAAAGAGCTTATATTTCCAAGTGTTTTTAACACTTTATATTTTATTTGGTTGTGTTTTTTTATTTCAAAAGTTTATTCAAATTTATCAAAATTACGATTTTTTGCTTCGCTTTAAGAAATGGTAACTTCAAAATTTACTTTAATGTCATAGCCGAGAATGATTTGGTTAAAATACATGTATTCATTATCAATTTGATTAAACAATATAATTGAAATGGATGAAATTTTTAGCTTATTTTTTCATCTTTATTTTTTTTCATTTTTTACCTATGGACGATTATATGATATGCAATTTGAAATAGGGCTAGTGAGCGTGTCTGAATAAATAATCAAAATGAAATTATGAACTACAGTGAAAAATAAAAACTTGTTGCTCAAAGATAATACTCAAATATTATTAGGATTTTTCAGCTTTTGACATTTTGTTACCAAATTTTCACATGAAATAATAAATGTAGAGATCGTTTGTATAGACACGAATAATGCATTTTTCAAAATGTATCAATTTTATATCGTTGGTGTTATTCCAAAAGCTCGTAACTACAACTTGAAATGTTACGTTATGAAATATATAAGAAAAGTTGTAAAGCTGTTATATCCGATTTTATTTTACATCGGTTAGGAAGCAAGTTGTTCAGGCTAAGATCAATTTTTGCCTTTAATATTCGATTACAGTCAAATATTGATTTAGAGATGGTTAGGTTTAAGAAAGTGACCAAAAGTCAAATTTATCAACTCAGGTGATCACTCACTGAAACTTGGTCATCTATTAAAAAACGAAGACACTTCGTTTATTATCATTTTTTCATGTCGCTACAGTGTTTTCGGGAGCTGTCGTCTAAGAGCATTTTTTGAATTATCAACTTTTAAATGACCGACTGGACACGCGTTTAACAGATTATCGGAAGTTAAGAAGCGTGGTTAACACCTTACAGCATTGATGTATATTAAGTTTTGTCACCTGTCTAGATTACCTTGTTAATTGTCAGTGGCATTTAACTTTGCCGATTCTACGTTTCTCCAGTTGATCCAATTCGTTACTTAAAAAAATTAAAGGAAAAAAAACTTCCACTTTTATTTTCACTGAAACCTCCTTTGCGTTTAGGATGCAACAAGATTTGCGAGCGTTTGGAAACTGTACCGTCTAATTTGCAAGTGAAAGGTGGAGTAGCATTTTGGTAAACATTTTACAACTATTCATCCTGAGCACAGGGCTCATTTCATTTCCACACCAGTGGGATTTCCGGTTCCGGTCAAGAAAATGGCCGCGTTAATTTATCGAGGAGTGAAAAATTAAGCAAAAAGTTGGATTAAAAGTGTATAATATGGATTTATAGTTTATAAATAACATGGATGTAACTCTAAACATGGAAAATACAGATAAACTGAATAACGATTCAGTCACAATCACAGAAAAGCAAAATGGTCAATCCTATATACAACCCTCTCATGGCGGGAGTCTAAACAAAGGAACTCAAGGTGATCATATTTATAGTGAAAATAATGGAGTTGCTTATTCTGAGCATAGATCTAGATCAACAAGTAAACGGAGAAGGACTAATACAGATGTTGATGATGATACTTCCCAAAACATTACAGAAAAAGAGTATAGTGAAATGAGTACTAATGATAAAATGTGGATTATGTTCAAGGAGATGAAACGAATCGGGCAAAAGGTAGACGATAATCTTACATTACAAAATAAAGTTAGAGATATTGAGTGTAGTATGTCAGAATATGATCGACGATTAAAATTTTTAGAATATAAATCTATTGATTTAGAGGCCAGGTCCAGACGAAATAATCTCATTTTTAATGGTATTGCCGAGTCGAGGGATGAAGATTGCACAGTGTGTATCGATAACTTTTTAGAACAACGACTCGGCATAGCTAATAGCTTAAACATTCCTCGTGCCCATCGACTCGGAAAATTTAAAACGGGCTCCATGAGGCCCATTATAGTCAACTTCTTGGACTACAGAGATACTGAATATGTTCTCTCGAGAGCCCACAAGTTAAAGGGGTCCAAGTTTAGCATTACTATTATAGGGATTACCCACAGGAAATAACAAACGCTCGTAAGAGGCTATGGCCAGAATACAAAAGGCTGCGGAATCTGGACCCGGAAATAAAAACATTTATTGCCTATCCAGCTAGGCTCGTGCGTAACGGCCGAACGATCATCGACGAGTTCCCTGATTGGCACCCCATTCTTCAATCAAACAGGTTATCAACACACAGTGTTCGCCACCCAAATAATAGTACAAATAATGGATTATCAAAACAACATTCCGCGAGTGGTGACGTCACAGACTATAATTACACGAACAATAAAAACATAAACAATCACAATTTTCCCACGCCTAGTCAACACGACGGATCAACGTCACAACACAGTAACAGGCGTCAGGAATCACGGTCTCCGCATCCTACAAACAGGCGCAGTCATGCCCCTCCACCACGACAACCATATGGATCCCCGTCCCGTCAGACGGGAAATCAGTTTTTCCGGCGTCCTTGGTACGATCCCCATCCTGTCTCTGATGAACAACGATCGGGATTCACTAACAGTACACAACGTAACCCTCACCAGGTGAACTATAGTGCTAGCCCCTCCAGATAGGTAAACGCTGGGATAGATCCCGTCTATAATAAACATTTAAAAACACTCAAACTCGGATCGCTGAACGTAAATGGATTGAAAAAACGACTGCTGTATCCCGAATTTGTAAACTTTGTAAACGATTATGATATTCTTTGTGTAAGTGAAACCCACATTGATAGCTCAGATATTGTCGATATTGATAATTATATATTTTTCTCCAAATGTAGAATCCAGTCTTATAAACGCAAATCTGGAGGAATTGGGGTGTACGTTAAACAGGAATTGGCCCCTTTTGTGAACCTTATCCCTAACACATCTGAATATGGTCTGTGGTTATCCATAGATAAAGAGTCTGTTAATCTAGAACAAAATATAATACTTTGCTCTTTATATGTACCACCAGAATCATCCCGTTTTTTCACAGAGGAGCACTTTTCCATGTTAGAAAATGAAATTCTTGAAAAATGTTCAGAGTTTAAATACGTATATTTAGCCGGTGATACAAATTGCCGTGTAGGTTCTATGAGAGATTTTGTCAAATCAGACAGCCACATGAATGAGTCTCTTCAAATAGATCTTGACGTCCAAACGGAACTCCATAAATACCAGATTCTGGAAGGCCTGTCCATTGACCTGGAAAGGAAATCGAAAGATAAATGTACAAATGCAAACGGGTTTAAACTCCTTGATATTTGTAAAAATAACAATCTGTTTATTCTAAATGGCAGAGTATTCTTAGATAAAGATGTGGGAGAGCTTACTTTCAGAGATAAATCCATCATAGATTACGTCATTTCCACCCCAGACTGTTTCAAATTTTTGAACAATTTTGAAATCATAGAAACTGACCCACTCCTCTCTGACGGGCATAATATTCTGGTTTGGGAAATCAAAGTTGAAGAGCCAAATCCGAAAATAAATGATATCCCACGAACAGAAAATAGTCCAAAATGGGTACCCTCACTCGAATCTGAATTTATACAAAATATTGATCAAAACAAAGTGCAAAGCCTAATTAATGAACTAAATACCTACCCGCAATCACAGTGTACACTTGAACACATAACCAATGAAATCCAGTCCGTCTTTGAACATTCAGCAGAGGTATCCTTTCCCAACAGAAATTCAGGTCATGGCCCTCTTTTCTCATACCCAAATAATCAGCCATGGTTTGGTCCCCAATGCCACCAAGCTAGAGAGAAATATCATAAAGCAAAGGATCAATACTCTAAAAATAAAACTCTCCAAAACAAATTAAAACTTAGACAAACAAGCAAAGAATACAAAAGAAAAATTCACCACTTCAAAAACTTAGACAAAGATAGGCAAAGTAAAAAGTTAAGAGAGTTGAATGACAAAAACCCTAAAAAGTATTGGAAATTTCTCAAAAATCTTAAACCAAAGAAAAAAAGCACTGAACAACCAACTATTGAACAATTTTTTGACTATTTTGAGGAAATTAATAAAAATTGTATTGCAGATGATAGATTTAATCATGACTATGATAATAACAATAATACAAATACTTTTTTGAATGCAAAAATCACTGACAGTGAAATCCTCAAGTGTATAAACAACTTGAAGAATTCAAAGTCACCTAGTCCTTTTGACCAAATCCTAAATGAATATATCAAATCAACAAAACATATTTTCTTAGAATTATATTGTAAACTATTTAATGCGGTGCTTATCACTGGTATAATACCAAAGACATGGCTGGAAGGCTCAATTATCCCCATTTTCAAAAACAAGGGAGATCCAAAGAGCACTAACAATTATAGACCAATCACAATCTTAAGTTGTCTGGGAAAATTATTTACTGCAGTCCTTAATGAAAGACTTAATATATATTTAGAAGAAAATAAAATATTAGAAGAAAATCAAGCCGGATTTAGAAAAAAATATTCATGCTGTGACCATATTTTCACTCTCCACTCCTTATTTGAAATACTCAAGAAAAAGAAAAAGAAACTTTTCACAGCATTTGTGGACTTTTCACAAGCCTTTGATAAGGTCTGGAGAACTGGCCTCTGGCACAAACTAATTTTGAACAACATAAATGGAAATTTCTTAAGAGTAATTATCAATATGTATAAAAATATCAAATCATGTATAAAATCAAACGGATCTATCTCCAATACTTTTTTATCCGAGATAGGTGTACGTCAAGGAGAAAATCTGTCACCAATCCTATTCTCCCTTTACCTTAATGATTTACAGTCATACTTAGAGTCAAATGGTGCCCTCAGTGTTGAGCTAAATGAAACAACAGATGTAACATTATGGCTTAAACTACTTGTTTTGCTCTACGCAGATGACACTGTTATATTGTCTGATAATGCAAATGATTTTCAAAACTGCTTGAACATTTTCTCTGAATACTGCAAAAACTGGCATCTGCAGGTTAATACAAATAAAACTAAAGTTTTAGTTTTTGGTGCTAGAACAACCACAAACTTTTCCTTTTCATTTGGTGATCAACCCTTAGAAATTCAAGACTATTATCATTACCTTGGTGTTACCTTTTCCAACAACGGATCTTTCCTAAGAGCACGCAAGCACATCTCAGAGCAAGCAAACAAGGCTCTACATTTTCTCTTCACCAAAACCAACAACTCTGATCTCCCCATTGACCTCATTCTCAAACTGTTTGACCACACGGTAGTCCCGATTCTCACATATGGCTCTGAAGTCTTTGGTTTCGAAAATTCTGAAATGTTAGAAAAAATACATCTAAAATTCTTAAAAAGAATAACAGGAAGCAGAAAATCAACCCCTTCCAACTTTCTGTATGGGGAACTTGGACGTTACCCTATCTCTATCACTATAATGTCCAGAATGCTGTCCTTTTGGAATAGACTAATAGTGGGAAATACAGATAAAATAGCTTTCAAAGTATACAAATACATGGTGTCTCAACCCCAATACAACTATAAGTGGCCAAATAAAATAAAGGAAATTTTAATTACTGCAGGAAGACCAGATTTATGGGAGAACCAATTTACTATCACCCAAGAAAATATACATAAAATGTTAAAACAGACACTTATAGACCAATTTAGGCAAAAATGGCATCAAGAATTAACAAACTCAAATAAAGGAAGAATTTACCTTAGTTTTAAAGAACATCATATTTTTGAAGAATACCTGAGAACTTTAAATAGAAATGAATACCTACCAATTCTTAAATTTAAAACAGCCAATCATCGTCTACCTATTGAAACAGGTCGATATGATGGAACCCTCATAGAAAACAGACTGTGTACTTTTTGCGACCTAAACGCAGTTGGCTCTGAAATCCATTACTTGTTTCACTGTCCCTTCCTCAATGAAGACCGTCAAAGATATCTTCCAGAGCTGCAACGATACGAAAATAATATCAAAGATCTCTTTCACCCAAACTCTAGCAAAAAGCTCAAACAACTAAGCTCCTTTCTTAAAGTATTACTAAGTAAATGTAATAACAATTAAACCCCTATCACACCCCAATTACCTCCATGATTTATTTACATTAATTATTATTGAAAAAAAACAGACAAACAACAAAACTTCAGAATCTAAATTGATTATGTGCTACCCTGTTTAACACATAGAACCATGAACAATTGCTAAAACATGCTATCTGTATCTGTGGAATTATTAAAAGAATTGCCTTAAGGAAGTCATGAGTATGTGTACCAGTTGCTAAACAACTACACTGTAATTAGGCTGTCATTGAGGCTATGGGACTTGATAGCTGCACCCAAGCTTGCTGTAGCTATGAAGTTTCAAAACCAATATGACAAAATTCTAAAGGACAACCACTTTACAATTGTTTTTTCTTGTTCAAATGTAAATACTATAGAAAGTTAATGAAATTTTTATTTTTGCCTAAGTTTTTTCCTTGAATGTGTGATAGCCAAATTGTAGAATATGCCTATTAATTAGAAATGGGCTTGTGTATGTTGTATTATAGTACATTGTAGTATATTGTCATGCCATACAATTAGGTTTTAAACTGAGATGACAATACCCTAAATCAACCAGTGCTGGTATTTTTTTTTTTTTGGAAAAAGAAATAGAAAATATCAGTTAATCAACCAATCGATTGAGAAATTTGCAAAAAAAAAAAAAAAAAATAAAAAAAAAAAATACATAAATCTGACAGATCACATATGTTGTAAATATCAATTACTAATTATTATGCAGTGTAGATTTATTTATTTACAAAGGCCTATCTACTAATTGCATTCATTTATTTATTTTCCAATTCTCCACGAAGTTTCCTGTGCCTTTATTAAATTGATGATTATAGAGTTTTTGAAAGCTTATGGTTGATTCTGACTCTGTTAGTGAGGATACAGATCTTGTGGCTTTGTGCCACAAGATCTGGATCTGCACTATCAGGCCCCAACCCTGATCTGTATTATTTTTGTTGTTGTTGTTGTCTATCTCTCCAATTTAGTAAGCCTAATTCAAAAAAAAAAAAAAAATAATAATAATAATAATAAAAAAAAAAAATTAAATAATAATAATAAAATAGCGGATGGTGCTGGTCTTGATTGAACGTCACAAAGTGTTATTCGATCTTGAACAGCACCGTCCATGATATAAGATGGTGTGTAAAGAACCAATAAATGCATAAAATAAAGCCAAGGGTCAATATTCATGAATGCAAATCTTTATCAATGATGCAAACAATAACAATAACTTTACTCACCTAATCCTTCTTGTAACGTTAGTAAAAAAAACTCACTCGACTTAAAACATAAACAAAGTCGATCTAGCGTATAAGTCTCCTAAAATGGAATTTTCATTGACTGGGCTAAGTGAATTGTGTGAAAAAGCGTGCAGCGGGAAGTCACGTGATCACTAGGTAATACAACTATAAATAGCATACGATACAGTGGCGTATCTAGGACTTTGAAATTTACACGCATTCAAAAGGCGACAACTGCTGAAGAGTATTAAGCAAAAAGGCAATATGAGAACTGTGACAAAAGACAAATACCCTCCGTCCGCTCCCTTTTTATGATTTGAGCGTTGGTGAGTGGTCGAAGCATCGTAACTACAGCTTAAATAAGCTGTGGTTACGATGCTGTGATCATTCATCAACGTTATTATCCAACAGAGGATTATTTCCTTTACGCACTTACGTAAATTGCGTAGTGGGTGTTACGCCCTTGCGATAAATATTGTGGTAATTCCATTCACAAAGTGAATGTATTAGCGCCATTTAGGCACAAAATTATAGACATTGATTTAAAACTAATGCCTTAAACTAGCAAGTCATAGTTCAAAATGAAAGGCAGTTCGCCCTTGCCTCTTTGCGCTGTATTGTATTGTTTTGTATAATTCCTGATTTTTGTAGATCTATTTGATAAATAAAAAAAAAAGAATATATATATATAATTTGGCTATAATAATTATAATGATAATATTAAAGTTCTTTACAAAAATAAGCCGTTAAGCCGAATCCCTATTTCGTCCTTGTCTTTCGTTTCAGATAGGGCGAAAAGGGGGAGTTGTGGCCGAGGCTGCTGAGTCATTGTCCCGAGGGCCTCTCAATAGCAGCTTGTTATAAGATGTGGATGCGGGGCGCTCGGGAACTGAGAGGTACAAATACATTTTTATACACTGTCTGTTTGCTTTTTTGGTAAAATATCCCTAATTCCTAAACAACAATCATAAATTTTTTCAATTTTAGAAATTTCCTTACAGATAATCATGATCTATCCCATTGGAAAATAATCTCCCGAAAGAACTTATTTATTACCATTATGCTTCATACATCTATTGAACCGGAACCGAAAGATATTTATATTTCATGTTTATTTGACTTTTGTCCATGTTGTACACTACTTTGTACCTGGATGTAAATAAAGATATGTTCTGTTCTGTTCTGTTCTGTTCCAGTAAAATCATGAGTTGAAAGCCATTGGTAGGTTTTAAATATGTGGTGTCCGTGGTCTAGAGGTAGAGCGTCGGCCTCTTGACCCAAAGATCCTGAGTTCGATTCCCGGGAGCGACTATCGATCTTAGTTCTTTAATTGGCCCTCACATTCGGCTCGAGTACTGGTGAATTTTCCAGAAAGTCGAGAGGGATTATTCATTAATCTAAGTTGTAAGAACTTGTTTCCCATCGATGTAAAATAAATAGGTTTAAACCAACGAGTAATCCTTATTGTTTAAAATAAATCAAAACTTGCATTCATCAGTGATCATGGTAAATACTTATATTATTTTATAAACAAAGCATTCTCTGTTATAATGTTAAAAGTTGATTTTTTTTAAAACATACTATTTCTTACAGCGTAGCAAAAATCGCAATTCTCATGAATTAAATAAGCTTTTAAAATATATACATAACCAAATAATTAAATAAAACTATATTGTTTAATCAAATTGATAATGCATAAAGGCATTTTTATACAACCAAAGTATTCTAAGTTTTGACGTACAAGCTAATTTTTGCACTTCCCATTTCTTAAAGCGAAGCAAAAATCGTAGTTCTCATGAATATAAATAAGCTTTAAAATAAAATATAGAAAGAAAAGAAAGCGTTAAAAAATGCTTGGAAATTTAAGCTCTTTGTTTTATATCGTCTGCGTAACAGCATACTGCCTCTTTACCTATGTTGTCTGCGTTTTATACCCCTGTCTGCAACCCCTCTTTATTCTATATCGTATGCGTTACTATATATTCTATATTGTCTGCGTTTTATACCCACCCGAATTTTGACGAGGTTTCGCAAAATTCGGGTCATATCATAAATAGAATATAAAATTTGTGCTCATAAAATACCGAATTTATTATACTCGTCATCTAAAACAGATAAAAACTCGGTGCAGCCTCGTTTTTATCTGTTTATAGATAACTCGTTTAATAAATTGGGTATTCCATGACCACTCATTCAATATCCTCTACTTAACTGAAAAAGCCAATATCATGTATATCCAAAAGCGACATTAATCACGGCACCAACTCTTCTCTCCATATCCTCGATCAGACATATGATATGAACTTTTCAACATCAGTAAGAACTGAGCAGGTTTGAATAGGAAATAACAGTTCACATTCTTGACGACCAAGAATGCCCAATAGATATTCGATTTGCTTCATGTTCTAACTTTATTAAACGTTCTATCATAGCTACATAATTTTATATGTTGTGATACCCCTTTCTTTTTTGCGTTTATAATTTTCAACGGTGATCATATCTTTGGAATGGTAAGTGATAGTATTGATATTTCACACGAGAATTACTTGAGCCGATACCTTTCGTTTAGTACTAGTTTCTTCAAAGTCATCAAGTCAATTTCCAAGGTCAAATTCATAAAGATAATAGTTTAAATTAAGCCACATAAAAGGTTTAATTAAGCAAGACACTTACTTCAAATTAAGTTTATATTTTTTTCTTATTTCAGTATTTGTTTACCATACCACTGTTTCGCAAATATTGCAGTTAAAGAAGCATTGTCATTAAACAAATAATTATTGTTTCTATATAACTTGTCATCTGTTTACTAATCAGAGAATTGAATTTAAATAATTTAGGGAATCGTTGTATTTTATATTTTCGTCTAGATATGGCAACATCCATGCTACCCCATGATGCAGGCTCAGACAGCATTGAGCTTATTTGTGATGTATGTCAACAATCAAACATGACAGCAACCGCTTTTTCTTATTGTGAAGTATGTGCAGAGGCTCTCTGTCAGCAATGTGATTTCGTACACCGGAACTCAAAACAGTCACGTGGTCACACGCTACTGACCGGGGACCAGCTCCTTTCGTTATCAACAGACAAACGGACGCCTGCTTTTATTTTTAAATGCGAAAAACATCAAATGAAAATAAAGTATTTCTGTGCAATAGATTACGCCTTGTGCTGTGAAAAATGCAAGTTGGCTTCTCACCAAACCTGTGACTTGCAAGAAACTAACCTACGAAAACAAAGTAAAAGTCCTGAGGCGGAGTTAAAAGCAGCCCGGAACAGATTGGTTTCACTAGAGAAATTATTCAAGGACTTAAATGAAAGGAAAACAACAGAAAAGGCTACTCTTGAAACAAGTATTCAAACTTGCATTGATGAAATCAAGGAAGTACGGCAATACTTCAATAATCTCCTTGATAAGCTTGAGAAAAACATAATGAGCATTCTTAATGAAAAACGTGACAAATTAAACAAGAAACTGGATGACCAGTTAACCATGGCTAAACAAACCATACAGGATATACAAGATAAAATATCAACATTGAAGGATTGTCGAAAATCCTTAAATAAGGAAGCCATGTTCATTGGAAGTAAGAAATCAAATTCCAACATTAGAGAGTATGAGAGAATACATGATACTTTGAGAAAAGAGGAAATCGAGATCCGGTTTCAGTTTGTACCTGATGACAGAGTAATAGAGACACTAAACCTACTTACAGATCTCGGTCACATAAACCCCCCAAGAACAGGGATTGTTCCATCGATACAAGATATGAAAGTGTCGGACACCAAGTATCGTGATGTCGGCTATGTTTGGGTACAATCTATCGTATTCTTGCAGAGTGGACATGTTGTTTTGGCATATGGAAGTGGTGGACTAGAACTATTGAATAAAGATTTTAAAACGTTAGATGCAATATCATTACTTGCAGTGCGTGCATGTGAAATCTCTGATACAGAAATTTTAGTGTCAAGAGGAGAGGAAAAACAGATTCAGTTCGTTGGGGTTCTTCCAAAAATGGTGGCTAGAAATATCATTTATATTGGAAAAGATACCCATGGTGTTTGCTATCATAATGGGGAGATCTATGTAGCATGTGGGGACGAAGATTCGAGGAATGGAGAAATACGGATTTTCAAAAGATATGGAGAGTTACAGAGAAAACTTGGTGTCCACGAAGGGAATTATAGGTTTATTGAGCCTTATGATGTGAAGGTCAACGACGCTGGGGACAAAGTATTTGTTTCTGATGAAGGTGACCTCTCAGTTACATGTCTAGATCAGACAGGTCGGATGGTTTATAGATATAGATTTGGTAGCTCCAGAGGGAATGCTGGTTGATGGAAATGGTAATGTTTTGGTGTGCGGATTTGGTTCCAACAACATTCACATTATCAATAGAAAAGGTCGCAAGCACAGGATAATTCTAAATAAATCAGACGGAATATGCAAACCCTTGTGTGTGGCCTATAGAAAGGAAGTTGGGTGCTTGGCCGTCGGGGTTTTCAACGAAAAAAACTTATCCTTTATGACGTTTCAACTATCTTGTGGTTTTCCCTACAGTTCAGCAGAAAAACTCGTCCAACTTGCATCAATGATAAAGTAAGTCAAGATAAACTGAACAATTACATGCCATCTTAAGCCTATTTTACATTTGGCTTATGGAGCCCATACGACGCCCGTAAATTCGTCGTTACCACAAAACCGTGCACTGCCCATGCAAGAGGCACTTTTATTATGCGTGTCTCTGTAAGACGTGATAAAAAATAACCCATGTTAAGACTACAACATTCTCCAATAAAAATTATCTATTTTAGTATGATTTTTTGCAATGCTCAGAATTTCGCACTCAATTTTATGATCAAACTTCAAATGGTCCCTGAGACATTTGGTATTTACCAGTTATCTTTGGATTTCTAATGTTTATACTGCAAAGGTGCCTTGTGACGCTTACAAAACGAAATGGAGGGACAGTAACTCTTTCTCTGAGACAATGCAAAAGACACCAGGGGCAAACAAATGATTTAGAATTTTGCAACTAAACCTTACAAATTATGCGGCAGATGTGTTACCAAGGTTTCTAAAATTCTGAGTACCAGCCCTCGGATCGCAATACATTTAAGAAACGGAACCTGCTTTGTATGTGTACTTAATATGGTTGAAATTATCCAGTAGTTTCTGAAGAGAATATTTGAGCCTGTGGGTGACATTTCCAACAATTTGAAATGTGTGTGAGGGGAAAACATCGAGCATATTAGACAGCCTTATACTGAACATATATGATTACCTAATGGTTTAAATTTACATTGAGGCCTTATCTATCTACAAAACGCATAGAAAAGACTCTGGACAGACTGTGCAGAAACACAGGCTGGTCAGAGTCTTTGCTTTGCTCACATTTGTAATTGTTGGAAATCTCACGCACAGGCTCATTTAATGATTCAAAGTTTATGGAGCCCTACACACGTGGTCAGGCGTATGACACAATGCCGTGATAATAGCCCAAGTGGCCTTCAGGCCAGTGGAACAAACAAAAATCCTTTTTAAGTCTATGATTACTAATTCATCAGTTTATTCACTCAATTCAATAAATATGATTTCAAATACAGTTACTACTTGAAATTGAACAATAAATAAAGCATAACACTAACTAACAAGAGCTGTCACTGTAAGATGACAATGCCCCCGACACCGCTTTGATTTAGAAGTTATGGCCAATGTTAAAGTTTTTGGACGGAATGACGGACGGACGGACAGACGGACGGACGGACGGACGGACAGACGGACGGACGGACAAGTCAAATTTATGATGCCTCCCTATCGGGGGCATAAAAATATTATATAAAACATGAATGTGGAAAATAAGCTAAATTGCATGTAAGACAATTTTTTCCCCATTTCTTGAAAGCACGTAGGAACTCTCGTAAAATTGTTTTACTTCTGTACAAAGTGTATTTGGTAGAACTCTACCAATGTATTCATGTATCAATGAGATATCAAATTTTTATACAGTCCATCTTGCTTGAGCGATCATTTCTATTGAGCCATCTTTTCTAACAAACAAACCCTGCTTTAAATCAAAATAACTCAACAAGAGTGCCATCGTCACAAAATACGCCGCCAAATTGCTGCTGTTTCACACTACTTATTTTGACAGAACCAAATTGAAAATGACCAAGTTTCATTTAAATCAAGACAAAAAGTTAGGAGGAGTTGCCTTCACAAGGCTGCAATTTCAATTAGACCCAGGCACTAAGATTCAAGGGGGCATAATTCAGGGAAATAAATGAGCCATAAAATCCTTGATCCATGTACATCTTCAAATTATGGTGATGACATTGACCAAGTTTCATTTAAATAAAGACAAAAAGGAGGATTTGTGTTCAAAAGGCTGCAATTTCAATAAGCCCTAGATACTAAGTTTTTAAGGGGCATAACTCAGGAAAAAATCAACAAACCATAAAATCCTTCCTTCATGCACATCTACCAATTGAGGTGATAACATTGACCAAGTTTCAAGAAGATCCAGCCAGAAACTTAGGAGGAGTTGCGTTGACAAGAAAAGTGGACCCAGATACTAAGTTATCAAGGGGCATAACTCAGGCAAAAATCAACGAACCGTAAAATCCTTCCTTCATGCACATCTACCAATTGAGGTGATTACATTGACCAAGTTTCAAGAAGATCCAGCCAGAAACTTAGGAGGAGTTGCGTTGACAAGAAAAGTGGACCCAGAGACTAAGTTATCAAGGGGCATAACTCAGGCAAAAATCAATGAACCGTAAAATCCTTCCTTCATGCACATCTACCAATTGAGGTGATTACATTGACCAAGTTTCAAGAAGATCCAGCCAGAAACTTAGGAGGAGTTGCGTTGACAAGAAAAGTGCACCCAGAGACTAAGTTATCAAGGGGCATAACTCAGGCAAAAATCAACGAACCGTAAAATCCTTCCTTCATGCACATCTACCAATTGAGGTGATAACATTGACCAAGTTTCAAGAAGATCCAGCCAGTAGTTTAGGAGGAGTTGCGTTGACAAGAAAAGTGGACGGACGTACGTACGGACGGATGGACGGACGGACGGATGGATGGACGGACGGACGGACAGACGGAGAAGATGACGCCAATATACATCCGCCTCCGGCGGCGTATAAAAAGTACATTTTATCTACCTATAAATTATTGTACATGAATAATATGTTGTTAAGACTTATTAGAAATGCCTTAATGAAACAATTCTGTCGAGTTTTATCATCATAGGGCAATTTAGAAAAGCGCAATTACATTCACATTCAATCTAAATTATATTTCTAATTTATAAACCAATTGTGTACTAAGCCACCCTTCTCTGCTAAGGCCGCCTCTTGGTAGTCCTGTAAATGGTCTCTTAATATAGGTACGGTCCTTCTAAATCTTAACTCTACAACTGACTCTATCACATTTTTGACAAAACAAGAGTGATTTGTTCAGATGCAAATGTGTAAAATAGGAACAGATTTTGTTATGTGATTTTATTGTTTTGAACACAATTACATTTTCTTATTATTTTTTTATCATCTTTAAACTGAGCTTTTTAAGATTTGTATTTCAAAATTCACGATATCACATGACCCAATCGTATCTGACAAATTTCCATAACCTCTATTTATTTTTTTCTACCAAATTACTCAAAATATTTAATAGAAGTTGGATTACATTCTAAAATGTTCACCACTACAAGGACTGTGCTTCTTTTGTTCTTCCAAAGCGCAGTAGGAAGTGTGTCGGACTGTCAATCTAGCGGTCCAAGGCTTGATCCCGGACGGTGGCAATCATCCTTTTCCGAATATTTGTCTCCCACCAATGGGTTGATAATTGTAGTCCTATGTAGACCTACGTGGGATAGAAGCTGGAGGCTAGGAAAGGATTAAATGGTAGTACTGGTCTGAGAAATAACAGGAATCCTTTGTTTGCTGCTCCAGTCGCCTCAATATGACTGCAAGATTGTTAATAGCGGCGTAAAACCCCAATCAAACAAACAATTGCTTGATCCCATTTTCTACTATACATTGTATCACAATTCTGTCAGATGTATTCAGTTCAAGACTCCCTGTTTACTGGTTGAGACTCTTTATACCCCCCACTTACGAAAGTGGAGGGGGGATATTGGTTTCACTATGTCTGTCCGTCTGTCCATCTGTCCGTACATCTTTTCATTTCCGGACTCTAATTCAAGAACCAAGTGACCAACAATCAAGAAACTTTAAACAAATGTTGCTTTTGACCCAAGGAAGTGCCCTATTGTTTTTGGGTCACATAAGTCAAAGGTCACAGTCAGCCTTTGTTCAATTTTCGTTTCCGTACTCTAATGCAAGAACCAAGCGACCTAGAATCATGAAACTTTATAAAAATCTTGCTTTTGACCCAAGGAATACCCTAATGTTATTGGGTCAAAAAAGTAAAGGTGACAGTCAGCCTTTGTTCAAATTTCGTTTCCGGACTCTAACTCAAGAACAAAGCGACCTAGAATCATGAAACTTTATACTAATACTGCTTTTGACTCAAGGAAGTACCCTATTAATTTTGTTCACATAGGTCAAGGTCACAGTCAATTTTTGTTCAGTTTTCGTTTTCGGACTCTAACTCAAGAACCAAGCAACCTAGAATCATGAAACTTCATGCAAATGCTGCATATGGCCTCAATATAAGTCCGACAGCTTTAGTTAGAAGAAGTAAAGAATATTTTCCAGAGAGGAAACTTGAGGAAAAGAAGAAATTGCATTTTTCTTTTCTACAATGTTCTCCCAATACGAAAATTCAGACTCATTATTTTGAGCTTGAACTCCTTGATTTCATCAGTTGAGAGTCCAATGGACCCCTTATTCATAGAAGTTAGTGTTGATTTATGTGTATTATACTGTTTTCCTCTTGTACATTTTGTTAAGTCTACAACATAATAGTTGTGCAATTCTGTTTTCCACTTTATGTATTGTTTATTGTGTCCAGTCTATATTTCAACATAACAAAGACTACAAAATTAAGCTGTCAGACTTTACAATATAATTTGTTCATTTCTATGTCCCAATAAGCAGGCTGTCTAGCACCTCTTGATGAAAAATAAGGGTTAATTTAGGCGACAAAAATAAAAAAATAGGGCTACTTTAGGGCTAAAATTAGGAATTACAATGATAAATAAGAAGGGAAATTCAAACATTAAAATTAACTTAGTATTGCATGGAAACTCACACGAAACAGTGCTTTTACAATGAAAGCATCTAATAGTATCATTTCTTCATGTAATTTGTTGAATGTGGAACGAACAATTTACATTCTGTATAAACTAGTCAAGCCCAACAACTACAGCTTAACACTTTCCTGTTTAACAAAATTTTGGACCATTCCAAATTCAAAGGTTTTGCAGACGAAAATTTAAAGTGGATTTAATTTGAAAAATAACCATTCAGTAGGGTAGAAAATAGTGTGGAAAAAAAAGAAATTGCTTGTTAGAAGCAAACAGCAAAGGGTTAAGACATGGACATACTTCTGTCCATTTGCCTTTCACTTGAATAAAAGTAAACACTGATCCTACTTTAAGCCAAGGCTTTAGCAGACATTAAAGAACTAGAACAGACTGCATTTGGTCATCACCCAAATCATGCAATTATAAAGCTACCGGTAGTTTGAAAAAGACTTAGCCAAAATTGTTGTCTGTAGAGTTGTTATAAGGAAATTATAATTGAGACCCCCTTTTGCTTGATATATTATTGAACAGCATAGGGACATGCTCATTATTCAAAAAGGTTGTTTATCAATACATGTATATAATCATTATTCCTCTGGACTTGGTGAATTTGAGACAATGTTTGATCTTGCAAATGGGTAAGAAGTAAATCATGTAGTCACTACCTAAACATGTTTATACAATATGTTTACAGAAACTATCCTCACCTTTGCCAAACCATTTTCTTTAAGTGAGAGAAAGTAAAGCTATTTTTCCCAGAAGAGCAGGAATACACTGAGCCAGAGTTGAGACCTATTAAGAGGTTACAATGTAATTTAGGAAAGAGGGAATGTTCTTCATGGTCATATCATAGACAGTTTCATGTTTGATAAAATATTGAGATAGTGTTGTATAGAAAAGAAATAATCAATTAGACTACTTTTGTTTTGATTTTGAAAAAAATGTAACACAATAATAATATTCAATGAGAGTGCTTATGACCATGCTGATGGTTTAGCTCACCATGCTGAAGTAACATGACTGACCTAAATGACAATGTTGATCTGAGATCTACTAAGTTAAACAAGTTCAAAAAGATTTTAAATATTTAACACAGTAAGAAGGTATTTAGAAAGGATTGTTGACAAACTTTTATATCAACACATGTTCTTTCAGACTAAGACAGTAAACCACGAAAAACTGACAGAAACATTTAGGAATTGCAAAAAAAAATAGGGCTTTTTTAGAAATTTTCCTTGTTTTCTTCATTTTTTTAGGAATTTTAGCCAACTGAAAAAAAAGGATAGGAATTTTAAGGACACTGGACAGCCTGCTTTGAATTTGTAACAAAATCTTGCCAGTTGTAGTGTTCTGTTTTCCTCTTTATGTATTTTTAATTGTGTCCAGTCTATATTGTGACATAACATAGTCTACATCATTGTGCTGTCAGGCTGTACAATATGATTTGCGTTTTTCTATGTCCTTTTGTCTACTGTAAACTTTTTCAAAATCTTAACTGTTTTGCTATTCTGTTTTCCTCTTAATGTATTGTTAATGGTGTCCAGTCTATATTGTAATATAACATAGTTAACAACATTGTGCTGTCAGAGTCTTGTCAACACAGCCTGTTATCTACCGTAAATTTTAACAAAATCTTAGCGGTTGTGCTGTTCTGTTTTCCTCTTATTGTCAAGTCTATATTGTAACATAACAGGGCAATCAACATAAGCATTTCTACCATAGTTTTTATCACAATTCTAACGGTGACGGCTCTTTTTCTTTTGGGACTAGGCTTAAATAAAAGTCGGGTAACAATGCAGGACCTGTGTAGGAAAATTACACTACCCGATGCCTGTCAGCTCAAATACTCATCCTAGCTCTATTTGTGTCACCATATTGCAACATCAGCCTAGACATGTGTATGTCTAGGTCCCACTTTATGATCCATATTTTATCACAAAATGTGTATTTCTAGGTCCCGTTCTCTAGTGTACATTTTATCATAATTCTGACAGCTGTACTGTTCTGTTTCCATTTGGACCATATTACAACATCAGCCCGTACAGTAAGACATGTGCATGTCTAGGTCCCGTTCCCTTCTGTACATTTTATCACAATTCTGACAGCTAAACTATTCTGTTTTCCTCCCAAAAGATATTTTGTCAAATCTACAATTTTGTTGCATCATCCCATACAGTAAGACATGTGTATGTCTAGGTCCTGTTCTCGACTGTACATTTTATCACAATTCTGACAGCTGAACTGTTCAGTTTTTACATAACTACACACAGAATCGTCATCTCCCCCATGTGGAATGTGTGACCTCTGTGTACCTGGTCTTGATACACCTGATACAGATAAACAACACATGTTTATAGGTCATGCTACATTTCGATTAATTGATTGATTGATTGATTGAATGGAGTTTAACTCCACTTTCAACATTTTTTCAGTTATATCGCAGAGGCTGGAGCATCTAACAATGGATTTCTGGTATTCCTCTCACCAGTACAACCACCACATCCTTTCCGAGCCTCCAGCTGCTATCTCACATAGGTCTTCAATTATCAACCAATTGGTGAGAGTCAAAGTCAGAAAGAATGAATGCCATCGTCGGGGATTGAACCTGGGACCTCTAAATTGACAGTCCGGAGAGCAACCAACTGCGCTATGACAGCGGTCCGTGCTGCATTTTGAAAGGATATTGATATCTGAGCCTGTGTGTGACTTTTCAAAAATATCACATTGGAAAGGTTAAGAACCTGATCAGCCTGCGCATCTGCACAAACTGATCCTAGTCTTTACTACAGTTAACAGCGTTGTGGAATTGACTGAGTGAATAATTTGGAATGAAATTGAATGAAAGCGATGAATGATTTTTGAGTGAAATTAAAGGGAGGTAATCAAATAGCACTTTTTTTGTTCAGAATGAGCAAAATTAGCAATATTTCTTACTGTCTTGTAAAAAAATTGCACACAAGTTCTAAAAAAGCTTCCTCTTTCCTTAAAAAAAACAATCAGGAGCTTACAATTTCCATTATGTCAGTGATATCATGATTTTTATTTATTTCTATATCTATGTTGAATGTAGTTGTTTATCTTACCACTTTTAGTCATTTTGGAGCGATTTTGAATGGTCTGAGTGAGTGTTAGGATGAATGAATTGAGCACTGAGTTAGCCCTTTAGAATGGTTTTGATTGAGATGAATGTCAATTTCACAATGTTACTAACTGTAGTACATGCACACTCGATAGATACACTAGATACGGATTAACCCTTTGCTGTTTAATCCCTGCTTTTAACGTGCCTGTGATTTTATGATTTGAGAAAACACTGTGAAAAAAGAAGAAATTGCTTCTGACAAGCAATTTCTTCTTTTTCCACACTATTTTCTACCCTACAGAATGGTTATTTTTCAAATTAAATCCACTTTAAATTTTTGTCTGCAAAACCTTTGAATTTGGACAGATCCAAAATTTTGTAAAACAGGAAAGGGTTAATGGTCTCTGCTCACAATCAGAGAATGTTCTTAGTACAGTGTATGGCCGTCCTTATTCCCTAATAATTGTCCAATTATGAAATGGGAATTTTTAGAACCATCATATATAACTCAATTATTTTTTCTAGACTTTACAATTAAACTTGTTTTAGTGAACATTACAGAGACTACGAAAAGTGATTAGCAAAGCCTTGTCATGATACATTCTCTCGACCTCGACCAGATAACATTGAAATTTTAAGACACTAACATACATGTATAATTCTCTTGATATCATGCAATGAGGCTTGATATCAACTGCTTATACCATAAAACCACATCAGGCACACCTTTAAGAAACAATTTGCATATTCTTGATCATAACAAGAACCACTTTCAAAGGTTTCATAACTAAAAGCACTGAAAATGACTGCATGACTAAAAGAGGAATACACTAGTGTCTTAAATTAGCTATATTGTCTGATCTAAGCTGGGAGACTTTATCACGTCTCAGCTGTGTAATGATAAATTCTCCCAACCAAGACCAGATACCATTGATATCATAACACACTTACAATTCATTCACTATATATGACTCACACCACAATATTCATCTAAGCTACCAGCTGCCCATCCCACTGATGTATCCTATTTACCATACGAAAGAGACAAATGATGCTTGCCACACAGACTTTTGTCAAATGTTGGATGAAGGTTTGTAAAGCCAGGGTAAAGAAAAACATACCCCTTATGAAATCTTGTTCGTACGCATTTTAATTGCCTCATTCAAACAATTGAAATGAGTTCCAACAACATAGGATTCAAGATTCAGATGATTTTTTTCAAACACAAAACCAAACATTTTAAGAGATTCTGCATAAGGTAAAGAGACTTTTGAAACTAGCTGATTAAATAAAGTTATCATTGATAACAATTTTTGCTCTCTGGTACAACTGACTGTTACAGATTTTTCTGAATAAAAAATTGTTATTCCACACTATACATGTTTTACATTTAATTTTTGTTTCATAAAATTTATATTAGTTTGATTGAAGAAAGGATGCACATATTAACCTATGTCATGCTGATCCCGGAATATTCCTGCTTTGGCAGGAGCTATAGACAAACATCAGCCTGCACATAATGTGCAGTCTGATATTAGTCAACACCACCTGTTTTTGACTTTCATACCAGAATTGTCAATAGATTCAAATATAAATTGATCTACAGTTGGTGCTTTTAGTGCTTTTTGCCCTTAAATTTTGATGGAAAGTTTCAGGCAAAATCTATTCAGCATGACAAGGGTTAAAGTTAATCTTGATATGTCTTTTGGTAAAATACATCCATGATTATGCCCTTCTCATGCCGTTCATAATAAATTTGAGCTGTTCACAAAGCTTGAGCAGACAGAATAGACTAGGATCAGTTTGTAGACGTGAAATCTGATCAAGAAAAGACTTGAAGCAAACCAGTTGAAATGTCCCCAAATTGGCAATTGTTTCAAAACAAAATTTCATATCAGCATAATAAGGGTCAACTCACCTGAACTAGGCTTTACAGGTGAACTCAACTTGCCAGATTTTTTCAGTTGTATATAAGCACCAATACTACTGTTATTAATAGGAGCTGTAAAAGTCTTCCCTGAGGTTGGTCGACTCTTATTAGCGCTTCCTGGATGATTCACTTTAGCACTGACTGGTCTAACTGTTTTTCCAATAATAAATTCCTCATTGGATGTCTTAGAATTAGCCCCTGTCAAAGGTCTGTGACCAAAAGGAGGTCTATTTTTAGGAGGAGAGGTCTTTTGTGTTTTCACAGCTGAAGAGTCAAATTCAAGAGTGTGAACTCCAGATTGTTTATTTAATGATTTCTTTAAATGTGTTGACTTTTCTGACTGGTTTTTCAGTTTTTGTGCAATGTCTGGCTGATAGTATCTGTAGTCCATTTCAGTATAATCACCCGTTAAGTTAGTTTCTGTGATATCATTCATATTAACACTATTTGGGGTCCACAGTGGTTGAGGTTTGGAGTTCTGAAAGGAAAGTTCAAGAAAATGATAAACACACTCATCTTATAACTATACAAATATCCATGTGATAACAACCTATATAAAATTTTTATGATATCACATGGATATTTTTAGAACAGTGATATAATGCCGTCATTTTTAGAAACTTGCATTTCTGTTAGAAACAATAACAAAAACAAGGCAAATAGAGGTTACAAGATAAATATAGGATAAATATAACATGTACTTGGTGCATTGTATGAAAAATATTAAATTCGATTGTGGGCAGACCCCTGACAATTATCAATTTACCCAATCTTGTTAGATTTTTTTTCATACAAATCACTAATTATGTATTACATATATCTCATTTGCTCTCTTGACACATGATACATAAACAAATTATTTAAACTAAAGTAAATATACTCAGTAAGATAAAAGAAAGGCTTTTGGAACACTTTTGTCCCTTAACAACATATTTTTGAGAAGTTTGACCTTGATAATTGACCTTGACCTTGCATGATGACAGTGACCTTTGACCTTCAATGAAGATGCCTGATGAGAAGAACCTTGATGCCAAATATGATTTGTCTGTTTGAATAGGGTTTTACACCGCTTTTAACATTATTTCAGTCATATTGCGGCAGCTGGAGGCCAAATATGAGTTTTGTTACTTAAATGGTGTTGAAATTAGAGGAAAATGTCAAGGTCACAGCCTATATCCACAGGCAGACAGAAAGATACCAGTTAAACTTAAGTCCCTAATCTATTGATGCAGGGGCATAAAAATTCTGTCTTGTATTCTTGAAAATTATCTCTATATGCCTATATTTTACTTGTTTTATTTTCGACTAATTTCTATGCATGAAATTGTTTTTATATGTGTATAATTTTTTTGTTTGAACGGGTTTTATGCCACTTTCAACATCCTTTCAGTCATATCACAGCAGATGGAGTACCCAACAATAGATTTCTGGTATTTCTCACATCAAAACATCTTTTCCTAACCTCCAGCTGCTATCCCACATAGGTTTACCATTATCAACACATTGGTGGGAGATAAATAGTCGGAAAGGATGAGTGCCATCATCAGGAATCGAACCTGGGACCTCTAGATTGACAGTCTGACACGCTACCAGCTGTGCTATGACGGCTAGCACTTAATATGTGTATAAGCAAACTGATATATATTACAAACGTCTAGTCTTAATAGGAAGAATTATAGAAAAAAAAACAAGATGTGTTTGTGAAACACAAATGCCCCTAAAGCTGCCTTTTTTTTGAAAGAGATTTGATCTTGACAGATGTAGATGTGCATTATCGAGATCTATCATCATACCACATATGAGCATTGTATCTTGAATACCATCACGTTATTGGCAGTGTTAATATTTTTGGTTTACTTTTGCAGACCTACAGACAGACAGTCGTACAATAGTAAAACAATATGCCCACGATCATTAAATGAAGACTCATATATTCTTGTAGTTTGGCCCTGCACCTATCAAGATTAACAGCCAAAGTACTACCCAGAAGCACACTTTTGAATATTTTTGCATCATTTTATTTTCACATTTTATCCCCAAATCGTAGCGGTATTATTTTCATGTGTCTCTCGATCCCCGACGGTGGCACTCATTCTTTCCGACTATTTGTCTCTTACCTATGGGTTGATAATCGTAGACCTATGTGAGATAGTAGCTGGAGGCTAGGAAAGAATGTGGTGGTTGTACTGGTGAGGGAAATACCAGGAAACCATTGTTAGGTGCTCCAGCCGCCGCGATATAACTGAAATAATGTTGAAAGCGGCGTAAAACTCCATTCAATCAATCAATCATGTGTCTCATCTTCACAACCTGGCATTAGTTGTGAATAATAAATTGCACCAGCATAAATTTTAATTTCAAGTCTGTCATTTTGAAGAGTTCATACCTGGAACTTCTCTTGGATGTTTGAAGCAGGTAACCCTTGTCATGCTGAACCCGAAATATGCCTGCTTTGGCAGGAGCTAAAGATCAACATCAGCCTGCACATATGTGCAGTCTGATGTCAGTGTACACCACCTGTTTCTCACTTTCAAACCAGAATCGTCATTAGATTAAGTTTTCAGATAAAAATTGACCTACAATTGGGACTTTCAGTGCTTTTTGCCCTTTGATTTTGATGAAAATTTTAGCCAAAATTAATACAGCATAACAAGGGTAAGGTAACTTTATCACTTATTTCTAGGCCAACATGAGTTCTTTTGAACACAAATAAACATGTGTGATGTTATTCTATTTTTAAACTGCATCAAGATGCATCTTTCTCACATTTTGATAGCAATACAATTAGCAAATTTACAGCATATCTATAAAAGTAATTGTGATTGACATCTCATGAAGACAGATGTATGTGTGAATATGTATAATCTTTATAGGTAATATGTATGGATGACAAATAAAAAACAAGAGGCCCATGAGGGCCTGTATCGCTCCACTGGCTTTAAAATCTTTAAGACTTCTATTAAATACAGCTTACTTCAAATGAAAACATTGACACTCCAAAATCTCCTAAGACCTATTTAATAATGATTAACTGGTTCTGGTCCATACTGCACCAAAATACTCAATCACAATGAACCTGCAACCCTTGACCCATCTTATTAAAACATAAGGTTCAGAAGGAGATGTCTTTCAAAGATTTCGGGCTCAAAATAGGCCCCACCTGCCATGCCCATATTTATGAACCAAACAAAATTTCTTGAACAATTTAAGTAAATAGTCACCAAAGAAACATTCTGGTAAAGTTTCATTGAAATTGGCTGAGTGGTTCCGGAGGAGACATCGTTCAAAGATTTTGGCCTCCATATAAGCCCCACCCTGCCACGCCCAAATTAATGGGCCAATAAAAATTTAGCAAATAATTTTTGTAAAGAGACACTCAAGGAACATTCTGGTAAAGTTTCATTGTAATCAGCCAAGTGGTTCAGGAGAAAATGTCATTTGAAAATTTCAGGCTCAAAATAGGCCTCACCCTGCCACGCCCATATCTAGTCCAATAAAAATTTCTTGAACAATTTAAATTAAAGGGTCACCCAAAGAACATTCTGTTAAAGTTTCATTGTAATTGGCCCAGTGGTTCAGGAGGAAATGTCATTCAAAGGTTTCAGGCTCAAAAAAAGCCCTGCTCTGCAGGCTGCCACGCCCATATCTATGGACCAATCAAAATTTCCTGAACAATTTAAATGAATTGATTGATTGATTGAATGGGGTTTTACGCCGCTTTCAACATTATTTCAGTTATATCGCGGCGGCAGGAGCACCTAACAATGGATTCCTGGTATTTCTCACGCCAGTACTACCATTACATCCTTTCCTAGCCTCCGACTGCTATTTCACATAGGTTTACGATTATCTACCCATTGGTGAAAGACAAACGTCGGAAAGGATATTTGCCGCCACCGGGGATCGAACCCACGACTTCCAGATTGGAAGTCTTATGCCTAACCAACTGCGCTATGGTGGCGGCCAATTTAAATGAAAGGGTCACCCAAAGAACATTCTGATAAAGTTTCATTGAAATCGCCCCAATGGTTCAGGAGGAAATGTCATTCAAAGGTTTCAGGCTCAAAATAAGCCCCACCCTGCCACGCCCATATCTATGGACCAATCAAAATTTCTTGAACAATCTTAAGTAAAGGGTCACCCAAGGAACATTCTGTTAAAGTTTCATTTAAATCGGCCCAGTGGTTCAGGAGGAGATGTCGTTCAAAGATTTGAACAATCTTAAGTAAAGGGTCACCCAAGGAACATTCTGTTAAAGTTTCATTGAAATCGGCCCAATGGTTTGGAAGAAAAAGATTTTTAAAGATTTCAAAGTGAAAAAATGGAACACCCTGCCACGCCCATATTTGGGGGCCAATCAAAATTGTTTGTACAATTTAAGAAGAGGGCCACCCAAGGATCATTTCTACCAAGTTTCATTAAAATCCACCCATTGGTTTGGGAGGAGAAGATGTTTAAAGAAAAAGTTTACGCACGGACGGACGGACGCACGACGGACACTCCCCCATGACAATAGCTTGCTGGCCTTCAGCAAGTGGAGCTAAAAATGAGGATATTTTGGTGCATTCAATTTTCGTTACCAGGCAAGGGTTTAGAAATTGGACAAGAATCATAACAAAGTATGGTACACATATAAATTCTTTGTCAAAGGACCATTATTTAACTTGTTTATTTTTTATATTATGCTATACTAGTTTATTTTGTAAGTGTATACCTGTACATGAGTAGCCCACTGAAGGGGGTGTGCCTCTGTATTATCCTGAATATTGCGCAACTTTAGAATAGAATTTCTGAGTCCATCATTCTGATCCTCCAACAGCTGTATTCTAACATTGTTGGCTTTAACCTGATTCTCCATGTCTACCATTATATCTCCTGTACCTACAACAATCACAAGAGGTCTATGAAATAGAAGATAATTGTTTGTTTGCAAGTGTGATTTATATTTCATTAAGAGAACAACAAAAGCTATATTTTCACAAGAAAATATAGATTTTGTTATTCACAAAATGAAATACCAATCAATCTTTTAAGAAAAAACAAACGATTATACTATTTCTTAAATGCTAACATGAGTCAATTTTCTTAAAGCGAATCATTATTATGCAAAGTTCATGATGATGTCACTTATTTGGCTCCATTTAGAAAATATCAGATAGAGTGAAAAGAACAAAGATTTTTTAAGCAATATGCCAAAGTTGCAAAAGTTTAAGTCATGGGACTTAATCACAGGAGAGGGAAAGCTTATCTAACCTGTTGAGTAAGGATATAAAGTATGATGGCCATTGGAATAACCATTCAGAAAATTTAAGCAATGTAAAAGTTTTTTTGTTAAAGTTTTTATAAGTACATAAAGAGTCAATGTCAAATTGTCCAGGACCTTGGTTACTGATGAAAGCCTATCAACAGGTGAGTTTATGTATGAGGTTATGATGTCCCGAGAGTAATGATGCCCATAGGTAAAACATTCAGAAAATATAGGCAAGGTTAAAGTTTTTTGGTTAAGTAGGTCAACAAAAAGTCAAGTTCAAGGTCAAAATTTCAAGGAGCTTGAGCTCTTGTGAAAGCCTATCACCTAGTGATTGTGTATATGAAGAAATGGTAGTCCCTAGGTAAAGCATTAAAAAAATTAAGCAAGATTAAAGAGTTTTTGGTCTATTTATTTTAATGTCTATTAAAGATCAAGGTATAGGTCAAAATGTCCAAGAGCTTGGTTACCTGTGAAAGACTATCACCTACTGATTGTGTATATGAAGTAATGATGTCCCTAGGTAAAACATTCAGAAAATATAAGCAAGATTAAAGTTTTTTGGTTAAAGTTTTGGTTAAAGATTTTCTAAGTCCAAAAAAGGTCAAGGTCAAAATGTAAAGACACTTGGTCTCTGGTGAAAGTCTATCACCTGGTGACTACATAAGTAATGATGTCTATAGGTAAAGCATTCGGAAAATATAGGCAAAGTTAAAGTTTTTTGGTTTATGTTTTTTAAAGGGTCAAGGTCACTGTCTCAAGGTCATTTTTACATGGGTGTTTGTCTCAAATGAAGGTCTATATCTTAAAACATTTTTCTGCAAAATATGAAGCCATAAGATCAATATTGCTAGAAATAAAAAACTTTAACCTAATGCGGACACTGACATCCAAGATGATGACAATAGCTCTTCTGAGACTTTCGTCCTGGGCAAGCCAAAAAGAAGCAATTGCATTTAACAACCAATTTTTCCTTCATCCAACAGTATTTATTATTAATAAAAAGATATTTGTTGTAAAAAGCAGTATCTGCTTTTTCCAACAATATCTTCTACCAGGCAGGATATTTCCATTTTAAACTGCGCCCACAATTTTCTGCCAGCTGCAACCTCTGGATCTGGGCCAGTCAAAAATTTCAGAAAAGGGAGAAGAAATAAACATTCTATTACACAATATAATTTAACTGTATCTAAAGATTTGCTTATTCTGATAACACTTGCACTCTATTCACTCTAATATTTCTTTATGGCATATTTTGAATTATTACGGTAGCTAACAATGAGAAAAATATTTCTTTTAATATCATTTAAGGGTAATTAGTTTGAGTGAAGCTTTCAAAGATTTGTCTGAATTTTTGGTGTGCAAAATCTTAGGACAATTATGGTAAATACCCTTGTAAAAGGGGAGGATCAGGGCCCGAGGTTATAAACGTTTTCTCATTCTCAATTCAAAATTTACTCAATTTCAATTTGAGATTAAAGCTGTCATTCTTTTTTAAAACCCATTTAAATGTATCAACATAAAAGAGAATATTAATGAGTTGTTATAAATAACAACTTATTAATATTATCTTTTATAATCATACATTCATTTAAATTTAAACATTGAGAAAATTTTCAGTTGAGCCTAAGAAAAGTTTTATTACCTCGGGCCCTGATTTTAAAATTTCACATACCTTTTAAATCAGGGTTGACAGGTCCATTCAAATCAGGGTATTCAACAATAAGTCTCTCCCGTTCTTTTGACTCTTCCAGTCTATCATTGAGAGCTTCAACAGATTTCTCCAGTGTACTGATAGTCTGCTCTAAACTCTCTTTATCAGCTATAACATGATCTATCTCTACCTGTTGATTAAAATAAGCTATTTATCTGAAATAGGCCATTTTATTACTGCCTAAAATCAAAGTGGTTTGTTTACCTTGTCACCAGACAATGCCCCATTACTTGTGAGAATCCACAATTATTTAAAGGTATATTTTACCATCATATCTAATATATTTCTTGAAACTTCTCAAAATGTTAATAAAGACGTCAAAAGTAGAGCAGAATTTCATTTTCAACATAGTTATCAATTACTCAAGTTGAAAGCCCATTTTCTTCAAATTTTATAAATTTTTCTTTTACCATGCCTCTTTTTTGACATACTTGAAATTTATCAACAAATTTGTTAGAATGATTTTTTCTTGACAAATTTGTTATTTAAGCAGTCTTAGAGTCGGTGTAGTTTTAAATCTAAAACACCAGAAGCCATCAGAAAAGAGACAAAGCAAACTCTTTTTTCTTTTCCAATAAAATCATAGAATATTGATTACAAAATGATGTACCAAAAACATTACAGTTTCAAAACATTTTTCAAATACGTGTTAAAATCAAATGAGGTATTTAAGTGTGTATGTTGCATGTGAAGGACATCACATGTCAAAGAAAAAGGTTGATTATAAAGTGTTGTTATAACAAAAAAAACTTTGCTCGCCATGAGCAAAGTTTTTTTTGTTATAACAACACTTTGCTGGAAACAAGCATCATAGTTGTAAGGAGAGTTGCCTGTACACAGTACCATTACCTTGATTTTTTTTGGGGGGTGCAAGGATGACAATGGTCATTGAACATTACCAATGGCTTCCCTTGAAAACATACACAGGTGAGCTGAAATAAATCTTTAAGAATCTCTTAAGCGGTCTGCTTGTAATTATCAGAGCTACAGATGGACAGGGTATTTGGATTTTAGATCAAAGTATTCTAATAGTTATAGCACAAACCCCTTGTTGTTGGTAATCATTGGAATTGTCTCGTTGAGATGATTCAAATGAGTACCCACATCATAGGATTTCATAGCAAAATAAAGATTTTATACAAGCTTTAACCCCTCCCATCTGTCCCTTGGGTAATAAATCCTTTTTTCTACCTGTTTTTCTTTCAGTTTTCTCTCAATCACAGCCATTTCTCTCTTTGCATCATTACACTGTTCTTCAATCTGATCTTTCTCTTCCTCAACCTCCGCTATTTGGTCACGTAATTCTTTATTTTCTTCATCCAAGGATTCAATCCTTTGTAGGAGGGACTGTTGCTTTGATTGAAGATTCTACAAATAGAATGTAAAGAGGATAATCATTTGCTTCTGTGTAAGATTGATTTATATTTTATTGAGTGAACAACAAAAACTATATTTTCACTCATGGCTCTGCCACTCGTGAGAATATAGCTTTTGTAGTTTACTCAATGAAATGTAAATCAATCTTTCTCCAAAACAAACAATTATTCTATTTCTTTAATGCGAAAATAATACAAAATATGAAAATTTAGGACAAATATTCTGAAAGCGTGTCATTTTGCACATGAGTGCTATGCAATGTTCATGATGATATCACTAATTGTGACCTGCTTAGATAACATCAGATAGGAAGAAATGAATGCAAGCAGGATATAATTTTTTGATAATTTCACTGGTTTGGCGATGAGTTTAAACAGTTATTTGTCCATAATTCATAGAAAAGCATTAAAGAAATTGATTAATAATTCAAAGGATTAACGTTTTTACAAATTTCTCAAAAATCCAATGTTGTACAAACTCATACAAATCAACTTAATGTGATTAATAAAACTCTGTACAGGAAAATATTTAATACCTCAGTATGTTTGGAGACACTTCTATTTCTTGCTTGTTCTTTCTGTAGTAGTTTAGACGATTCCTCCATTTTTCCCGACACCTCACCAAGTTTGTTCTGTAAACTGGACATTTCATTTTCTAGTCGAGCCACTTCTGTTGTGTTTATTTTGTTACTTGATAATTCCTCTTCAAGCTTTGTTTTTGTGTTTTCTATCATGAAATATAATTATTATATTTGTAATCAAGAGATCAACTTGTGAAGGTAAATTAAAGTTTAAGTGAGTAGAAACATCAACGGGAGATAACAGTGTTATAGCAAAAAATCTATCTTTTCCATGGATTTATTTCTTGGACCCCTAACTACAGGGTTATAATCGCAGATTGCTCACTCTGACCTAGGTGGACACTTTACACACTTCCTAGATATTCCCTTTTCTCGTGATGCATCACATATGCATACTAAGATAAAAGGTCAAGGGATTGGCTGGCATGTTTTATTTTATCAATTATCAATTTTTCCGCACTATATTCTACATACAAATTTGATGATTTATTTCAATCTACATTCTAAACTCCAGTATACAAACTTTTTTTTTCATTTGGATAATTGTTGATTTAATCCCTATTCTGCTGAATTTGAATATTGGTTCAAACAAATCACAAATTTTGGAGACATTTGCACCAATTTGGCTCAAGCTTTTCCGACAATAATGAAGTTGAAAGCAGACAGTGCAAGCTAAGATCAGACTGCATGTGTGTGCAGGTTGATCTTAGGCTTTACTGTCTACAAAAATTTTCTAAATGTAAAAACATCAGAAGGGATAATTACTTTTTTCAAGTTGGAAGTAATTCATTTTTATGGCTAGTAGAGCTAGAGATAGAGGGGGATATTTTGGATTTCAGATCAAAGTATTTTAGAAATCATTGCAAATATCCTATGCTGTTGGTACTCATTGTAATCATCTCTTTGAGACAGTTCAAATGAGTACCCACAACATCACTTTTCATTGAGAAGTAAAGATTATAGACTGGCTTTACCCCCTCTTAAAATATGACCTTTGTTGCGGGAGTGAAATAAACCCTTTGAATATTTTTGATATTACACAAGTGTTATCAAACTAGTGGAATATCTATGCAAATGAGCTCAGAGCGAATAGAAAAGCTTTTTTGAGACTGCGAAAATGATGTCATAGTGTATATATCGTGACATCAGTTTAAAACGGTATTTTAAGTTTCACGGAAAATTTAAACTTTGAATTCCAAGATTTTTACATTTTTTCGCAAAAAATTTGGTCATATTATAAATAGAATATAAAATTTGTGCTCATAAAATACAGAATTTAATAAAGTCATCATCTAAAACAGAAAAAAAACTCGGCCAAGCCTCGTTTTTATCTGTTTATAGATGACTTGATTAATAAATTCAGTATTTCACGACCACTCATTCAATATCCTCTATCTATCTTTACTTATGGCTAGGTTACATACCAAGTTCTTTTAACAATGATTTCTGCTCCTCTAGTTCACCTTTGTGTTTCTCAATTAGTTTCTCTAACTCTTCCTTATTTTGTTTCAATAAGTCTTTTTGCATCTTTTCTAATTCTAATGTCTTGGTGAACTGAGATTCCATTTCACTTATCTTCAATTCATACTGTTTATGTAATTCACTTCTCTCATTCTTTTCTCTTTTCATGTCTCTATCGAAATTATTCACCCGTTTTTCTAAATGTTCGCATTTTGTACGACTCTCCTCGAGTTCCTCTTTTATTGGTTTTATCGTAGCTGTGAGCTTACTTATTCTCTGAAGATCTTTATTTTGTTCTGTTGACCATCGAGAGAGATCATTTCCAGTCAACCAATCAAGATGAGATACTTGTGGACGGAACTTTTGGAGACAGGATGGAATTTGTTGTTGTTGACAAATATTGACAATTAGTTCTCCGGATTGTCGAAAACTTCTCTGTACAACAGAACAAGAGTCACATGGTGAGAAAGCTGTTTCCATCGTCTGACATGATTTGTTGTACTCGTCTCTTGATATCAAACCGAACTCTTTCAATTGAGATGGGTCTAGACTTAAACCTGTTGAAAAACATATGGAACAGCGATAATAATTCTGTAATATTTTAAATTTGATGAAATTAATTCAACTGGTTGAGCAATTAGAAAAACAATCCTTGTTAAAATTTACCTAAAGGTAATATTTTTTACAAATGTTTACAGAATTGACAATCTTTTTGAGTTCTGTGTATTTTGAAATTTACATTGCTTGCATCAGATCTCAAGTGAGTACATTTTATTTTTGAGACCCTTGCTCTTACTTTCTATGGTAGAGCTACAACATTAGGGTTTAAGTCTGACTTCCCTACGTAAGATTCAGACTATTGCTATGTATTTAGAGCAATTCCCTTGTTTAGGGTAAAGAAAGTATAGGATATATATTCACTATTTAGGACTTAACTTAAGGAAAAAAATTGAAGACTTTAAACTTTATGCAAAAGGCTCCTTTATCAATTGATTATATGATTGGCCCTCAAAACACTGCCAGTCTTACCTGTAACCATTTCTGCCCTATTTGGGGGAATCAAGCCCCCTAACCCAGCAGTCTTTGGTCTGTTTGTATTATATGCTTGTTTTAATTCAGCATTCAGACGAATGACATCTCCCTCCATCTCAGTAACTTTACGACTTGCTGCATTTTTCTTAAAGATACAAAAGAAACACAAAAATCTAAATCAACTTTATTTTAGGCATTTTACTTTAATGAAAGTTGCAGATAAAAATTGAAACACACCTATGTGTGCCTAGGCTTGGCTGTTTTGTGTTGGATAGTGGATAAAAAATCTGCGTTGGAAAGTTGATTAAAAAATCTAAGTCGAAAAAGATGTATTTTATTTCAGAAAAAATGCATTGAGAGTCATTCTGGTTGACAGTACAGGTTGCTCTTTTGTCGCTGTACATGTGTGCCTAGGTTAAAGTGAAGGTCTTTAGTAAAACCAGAGATATAATTAATGGCTAAATTTTCACTGAATTCAAATTTTACTTCAATCAGTTTGCATTTCATTATTTACATTTCAACCAGTCTTGATGTAGTTTTCTTTCAAAAATTCATTAGAAAGAAGTTACTGGTAGTTTAGGCTAAGATCAGACTGCGTATCTGTGTAGGCCTATCTTAGTCTATACTGTCATAGAACGATCTGTATATGTCGAGGAAAGTAAGGAAAGGGTAAACATACCTCACTGACAATGTTTTTCACAACTTGCTGCAACTGAGAGACACGCCCCCAATATTTTTTAACGATGACACCAACTGAAGTACCAGAAGTTTGATCTGTGGACACCTCAGCTCTTGCAGTTTTCATGGTCCCCTCTGTAAACATGGCCAATGTATGCAGCAACAGTACCAACCTGGAAAATAAACACAGGCAGGGTTTTAAAGGATGATAGATTTGCGAGTCTGAGACTCACAAATAGGCTGTAAGGACCCGCAAAACAATCTGACCTGGGTCCCATAGACCTGCTTTGAATCAAGTTAAGAAAAGAATTGAAGACTGTTTTAGACACTTCTCAATTCTTTCCTAAAATTAACCCTCATGTCCATTTATTTTCAACAACTTATTTTACAGGTTATAACTACAAAGTGACACAAAAACAAGACAATTCCTTCAAAGAAATAATCTACATCTAAATCAGGGACTCCCAAACCTCCAGAAAGAACCCTCAAAATCAAATTTATTCAGTCCTTGGACCCCCATTTGTCAATTTTAGACTTAAACCCAGACAGGAATATACATTTATCCTGTCACTAGCTATAAATATTGCCTGATATAAGGGGTATGATAAACTTGTTGATATCAGGTCACTTGATCACGTGACAGCTTTATCATGTCACTTGGTCACGTGGCCTGCTGGATCTTCTTTTTTGCGGCTATTAGGTCTAAAAACAGTCCTCTCTATCATTTTTTCTTTTGTTTTTGAGTGTCTATTTCTGATTAGAAAATATTTCACTCGATTTTCATATGATTTTAAAATCAAATCGCGACCAAATTGATGACGTAGTACATGACTGATGACGTAATCTATAAAATTGTGTCGAAGCTCATCTAGGTGTTTACATTAGATCTCGAAAACTGTCAAGATTTATAAACATTTTTCTGGATGGATTAAACGCAGAATTATTTGACCGTGAAGGATTTTGGAGATAGTAGCTTTGCATCTGATCTCAGTCTATGTCCATCCTCTAATTAAGAGTAAGGAAGGCATTGAACTGAGATTTGCTTTTAGCTGCATGACAACAAAACTTCAGAGAAAAAGGATGTTTGAGATTGCGGAAATCACTTGATTCATATCTTCTTAATCATTTAGGTATGTACGTATTACTAAAATTTTCTTTTGTTAAATATTCTCCTGCTACAGCATTATCGAGTTCTTAAGTCCTAAGCCATCAGCCCACCTCTGCCACCCACTCACCCTTATGATGAGGGGTATCGGAGTTGTAATTCGGGAGCGGATAAAATTTTCGTAAATAAATAACGAATAGACAAAAAAAAGATTGTAACAGGATAAATAGAATAGATGATAGGTGACTTGAGATGGAAAACTTTATTGAGCTCGGCTGCGGAATTTATCCGCCTCCGGCTCACCAGATTCCTACGCCTTGCCCGATAAACTTTTCCATCTCAAGTCACCAACCATCTATTCTCTTTAATCAGTACAATTGACAGATCATTCTTGTCAATCAAAAATTGGAATGATCAATCAAAACACTCATTTACAATTGGATGACCATTGACTGTAGTCATTTTCTGCCCTTATTACAAACAGTGTAAATGGGCAAACTAAATGTGGTAATTACAGCTTGTCCTCCAATACTTTGATGTAATGTTTAACACCCATGACTATTATATTTTTTATAAATGACCTTTTTATATTTGAATTTTGTGTCGTGACAGGGTTGATAGGGGAAGGGGTCATCAGTCCACTAATAATGTCTGTTCAAACACTAATGGTTTGTGTCTGTGCATCCATTTTAATGTTCCTTATTGTCTCATGATTTTATGCCATTGTGATTTTTAACTTTCATACCACCCTCGTGATAGTACAATCATTCTGAGCAAGTTTGAAGTCAATCAGATAACTAGAAAGCCATGAATGGCTTGAGTCGCTCCACAGGCTTGAAATTCTTGTAAAAGCAAATAAAAATGTTTGACTAGATTTTTAGATATTTTGGGTTTTATACTGATGTTGAAAATGATTTTCAAAGTTTCAACTATATAACAGATAGAGAAATGACCTCTGCTATTAAAAGATATATTTTTCATTAAATCAAAATAATTTTTGGCTGCATGATAATGGGTCAACCAAAGATCATGCCAAAAATGTTTGCTTGATATCCATCAGTTTCATTCTGAGAAAATGTTTTTCATAGTTTTCACTATTTAAAATATTGAGAATTGACCTCCACCCATAAAATGTATATTTTTCATCCAATCAAAATAATTTTTGGTAGACTGAAAAAGGGTCACTCAAGGATCATTCCAGTGAAATTTGGTTGATATCCATTTGTTACATTCTGAGAAAATGATTTTCAAAGTTTCCACTATATAACATATAGAGAAATGACCTCCGTCCATAAAATGCATATTTTTCATCCAATCAAAATAATTTTTGGTACACTGATAAATGGTCACTCAAGTATCATTTCAGTGAAATTTGGTTGATATCCATTAGTTACATTCTGAGAAAATGATTTTCAAAGTTTCTACTATATAACATATAGAGAAATGACCTCCACCCATAAAATGCATATTTTTCATCCAATCACAATGATTTTTTGTAGACTGATAAATGGTCACTCAAGTATCATTTCAGTGAAATTTGGTTGATATCCATCAGTTACATTCTGAGAAAATGATTTTCAAAGTTTCCACTTTATAACATATAGAGAAATGACCTCCGCCCATAAAATGCATATTTTCCATCCGATCATAATGATTTTTTGTAGACTGATAAAGGGTCACCCAAGGATCATTCATGTAAAATTGGTATCCATTGATTAGAATCTGAGAAAACTCACTTTTTACCATATTTGGAAATTAGCCACGCCCCTTAAATCCATGTTTTTCATTGGATCAAAATTTCTTGAACAACTTTGAAAGAGGGTCACCCAAGGATCATTCCTGTGAAGTTTGGTTGAAATCCATCCAGTAGTTTCTGAGGAGAAGATTTTTAAAGAAAAGTTTACGACCGGACGGACGGACGAACGCACGACGGACACAACGCCATGACAATAGCCCCAGTGGCTTTCAGCCAGTGGAGCTAAAAACTGTGGACTTACGAGTGAAAATGAGGATTTTCTAATTAAATTTTCATTAGGCTCTTGAGCGTTAACAAGCAAAAGTTAACTTTAGCACAGACAGACACGAGATGGAAAACCCATTTCACTGTATCTCTTCTGACTTTTGGTCAGTGGAGCTAAAAATTGCTTGATACTCTTTCATCTAAATGTGACAATATTTTCTACCACAATTGCATCCCCCCTAAGAAGTAATCACCAAACACTTTATTTGAATGGTCTGTCTTAAGGTAATGGACCTGTAATAGCTCTGCAACATTTTGTAACCTTACACAATGTTAATGAAGCTTTCCTAATGAAATCATTAGGAAACCTGGGTTTACATCCTGCATTCCAAAATGCTGCAGAACTATTACTGGTCCACTTACCTAAATTTTGACCAGCAGAAAAGTGTTACACCTTGCCATGTTTAAAGATAACTGAGATCAAACATGAGTCCTGACCAGGTTTATTCCCGCTTCGTCTAATCCCATTTCGTCTACACTATAAAAATACTGGTTTAGACCAAAAATTCCCATTTGGTCTAAAACTTTTTGACACCTTATTGTATCAATTTCCCATTTCGTCTACAAAATGGTTTTTGACATGCTATGAGTGTCATAGAGGTGTTAATGTCATAAATGTGTTATATACACCTTTCTCTCTCCCCCTTCCCCAACACACACTTGCAAAATTATTTTTAGATAAATGAATATTTTTTTTTATATATATTTGTTAACTTATTTTCTTCTAAATGATAAAAAAATGTTTGTTTTTTGTTGTTGTTTTTTTAATGAATAAAAAATTGGTTAAGATAATTTCATATCAGAAAATAGCTAAAAGCATTATCCAAATCTTTTATGTTATTTAGGCATTAAAGCATTAAGGTTAACTCTTTTTTACAATATATTATAAGAAAATGTATAAAAAACATATTATAAGGCATAATTTTTTTTATACAAATCAGTTAATGATCTTTTAGACCAAACGGGAATTTATCAAAATATTGGTTTTAGACGAAATGGGAAATTGACTTTTAGACCAAATGGGATTAGACGAAGTGGGAACAACCCCCTGACCAGTCTTGTCTATAACAAGTTCAAAATTTTAGACTTGATATCCAAGTCTTATGTTTCAATTTATCCTTTTTGACCTGAGTTCCCACAACATAGGGTTTCAATGGGAAATAAAGATTTTAAATTGGCTTTAACCCCCTCTTGTCTGTATCTCTAATCTCCATTTCATCAAGACTTAACCCTTTCCTATTTTACAAAATGTTGGACCTGTCCAAATTCAAAGGTTTTGCAGACGAAAATTTAAAGTGAAAAATAACCATTCAGAAGGGTAGAAAATAGTGTGGAAAAAGAAGACATTGCTTGTCAGAAGCAATTTCTTCTTTTTTCACAATGTTTTCCCAATCATAAAATCACAGGCACATAAAAAGCAGGGATTAAACAGCAAAGGGTTAAAATAGAATTAACGCTACCTGTCAATTACAAGTTCATAGAGAGCGATATGGGCCACTTGTCTCTCTTCTTCATCATCAGAATAACTGTAGAGATCCAGAAGGTCCTCAATGTCAAGGTCGGCAGCGATTTTGTCCGGGAACTTCCAGGATGTGCTTCTGACGGGTCCAATCCTGGACATGATGTCCGATATACATGACTGCACATCTCGGACATCACGTTGAAGACTGTCCATCACGGCCGATGCTCCCAACAAGTAGGCCATGGTGAGTCGTTCCTATGTGACCTGGAAATAAAAACACATCAAAAAGTTCAGTTATTTCTGAGAAAAAGGGGTCCAAAAGACTCCCAACTTATCACATGAAGGGGTCCAAGCTCACATTAGGGAGTCCAAAGCTTTCATATTTAGGGGAGAAAAATGTGAAAAAGAAGAAATTGCTTGTGACAAGCAATTTTTTTTTCTTTTTCCACAAAAATTCCCGCAGAATTAAAGTATTGTTTTCTTTCAAAATAATAAGTAGATACAGCCAAATGTGATATGCAATAACTTTTGTATAAAAAAGATCTTAGACTTTGACAAATAGAGTTAATGGGTAGAAACTTAGAACATTTCTTTGATCATTTCAGGAAATGTTCTATGACTTAGGAGTCCATTGGTCTCCAGACTTGGAAAGTAAAGGAGTCCTGTCCACAAAATTAGGAGTCTCAGACTTAGTGTCGAACCCTGTAGATTTGCAAATGTGGAGTAGGTTCACCTGTTCTAGTAGGTTTCAAACTCTGTTGACAAAACATCTGATGCTCACATTCTAACATTTATAAATGCATTGTAGGCGGGCATTAATAGCCCTCCAAGAACTGACATTGCAATTTATTGAACAATTTGGTCTAAAACAAGTATTTCAGCTCTAAAAATCATATCATGTGTGTTGTTACGATACGTCCCCACCTTACATGCAAAGATTCAGAACAGTTTAGATATAATGCCTGACACCTGCCTCAGGAATAATCTTCTTTGGCCCAGTGGTATAAACTAGGGATGGGAATGAGTACTTGATTTGTTGAGTACTCGATCAAACGACCGAGTATCGATTACCGATTTAACTAATCGATTAATTTGGAAAAAAACTTATAAGAAAAAATATTGCCAAGCTATTTTTTTTTCCAAAAATTATTATTGGTCTTTAATTTTCAAACATACAATATGCATGAACTAGTCGTTTGGCAATCATCTAGTCTATCAATCATTTTCCAAACTTGCAATGGAGTGTCAACAGGCATTGTTCTCGCTGTCAACAAATGCCATAATTTCACACCTTCAATGTTTGATACCCTTTTTAGGGTCGGTGCGTTTTAGTTTGAATAATCAAGATCTCTTTTGATCTACGCAATAACTTATTGCCATATCAAAACTTTCTAACTCAAGCTTGTCTATGGTGTAGTGACTCATTTTGGTCCAGCGAAAACAATTAAGAAAAACGACGAATTACATCCAGAAATGCCATTCTCTCAGCATATATTCAACAATTTTATGTCTCTTAAAATGAAGATATCAAGCGATCATATGTCATTTGAACTTTTATAAAAAACATGAAAAACCGTCTATCAATATGTTTAGAAAACAGAGTCAATAATCAAAAGTCGTCACTTCTATCTGAGTACTCGATCGAAAATTTGACCGAGTTATGGATTATTTTGTACTTGTTACCATTCCTAGTAAAAACATTGGCCTTGTATGATCTTTCTATGCCAGAAAAGGTGTATGTAGAAATAGATTTTCTTTTAATTTAGTCAGTGAAACACAATATTCAAAAGTTTGAATAATTAGATGCAAACAAGCCTACTGGTTTAGATGATTTTCCAGCATGTAAAAGACTGCTCTTCAATTATTGCTTGCCCTTTGACTCATATTGTGATTTTGTCTTTGATCAAGGGAATTGTCCCGCCTGATTTAAAATCAGCTAAAGTTGTCCCCTTATATAAGACAAGAGGACCAAGATGGTCCTAGATCGCTCACCTGAGTCTCTTTGACCCCTGGGACATCACATTAATAAGATAGGCAGATGTCAAAAAGAAGATAATTGCCTAAGATCATGGAACGTTTTCAGTGAAGAGCAAGACAGATATGCAATTTTGCTCTTTGATTCTATGTAAAAAGGGATGCACCTGGGAGGACCCCAAATGTGACCCAAGGGTCTTGATATGAACAAACTTGAAAGAGGTCCATAAGATGATGCTACATACTAAATATGAAAGCTGTCTGCCTTCTGGTTTCAGAGAAGATTTTTGAAGGTTTTCCTATTTTCACCCATCGTGCTAAGATGAGCTGAAAGGGATGCGCCCGATTGGAGCCCAAATATGACCCAAGGGTCTTAATATGAACAAACTTGGTAGAGGCCCACTAGGTGATGCTACACACCAAATATTAAAGCTGTCTGCCATCTGGTTTCAGAGAAGAAGATTTTTAAAGATTTTCGCTCTTTGATTCTATGTAAAAAGGGGTGCGCCCGGGTGGAGCCCAAATATGATCCTAGGGTCTTGATATGAACAAACTTGGTAGAGGCCCACTAGATGATGCTTTAGACCAAATATGAAAGCTGTCTGCCTCCTGGTTTCATAGAAGAAGATTTTTGTTTTTTTACCCTTCGTGCTCATAAGAGATAAAGGGATGCACCCGTGCAAAGCCCAAATATGACCAAAGGGTCTTGATATGAACAAACTTGGTAGAGGCCCACTAGGTGATGCAAAACACCAAATATTAAAGCTGTCTGCCATCTGGTTTCAGAGAAGAAGATTTTTGAAGATTTTCTCTCTTTGATTCTATGTAAAAAGGGTTGGGCCCGGGCAAAGCCCAAATATGACCCAAGGGTCTTGATATGAACAAATTTGGTAGAGGCTCACTAGGTGATGCTACACACCAAATATTAAAGCTGTCTGCCATCTGGTTTCAGAGAAGAAGATTTTTGAAGATTTTCTCTCTTTGTTTCTATGTAAAAAGGGTTGGGCCCGGGCAAAGCCCAAATATGACCCAAGGGTCTTGATATGAACAAACTTGGTAGAGGTCCACTAGATGAAGCTGCATACCAAATATGAAAGCTGTCTGCCTTCTGGTTTCAGAGAAGAAGATTTTTAAAGATTTTCATATTTTCACCCTTTTTGTTAAGGGTAAAGGGAAAGTTAAGGGTGGATTTCATTTATTTGAACAATTTTGGTAGAGCTTGACCCAAGGAACATCCCTGCCAAGTTTCATCAAGATTGGCCCACTGGTTTAGGAGGAATATGTTTAAAGAAATTGTGGATGACTGATGCTGCAGGACGCACGACTGACGAGGGACATTCTACGATCACAATAGCTCACCTTGAGCACTTCCTGCTCAGGTGAGCTAAAAAATATTTAGTTCTAAGCACAAATAGACAACCTACAGAGTCATTGTGGCAAGTTTCCTTTCATTCCCATCCAAAATGTTGGAGAAAGTGAGCTAACAAGAAATTTTGTTTTTCATTCAGGAATGACTGGAGCAATTCAAATTTCAAAGGGTCTTATGCACAACTAGACATGCTAGAGATAAATTGTGCCAAGTTTCAGCTCATTCCCATTGATAGTTTAGGAGGAGTTGCGCACAAAAAAAACAGTGATTTTCGTTACATTCAAGGGCAGATAATTCAAGATTTCTCAAGAATGACTGTAGCAATTTGAATTTCAAAGGTCTAATGCACAACTAGACATGATATAGAGTAATTTTGTCAATTTTCAGCTCATTCCCATTGATAGTTTAGCAGGAGTTGCGCACACAAAACATTGCTAACTCCTGGACAGACGGACTTACAGAAGGACAGACAGAGGGATGACCGAGGCAATAACATAATACAACTCTTCGGGCATATAATAAAATAAAAGGCATTTAGTATTTCTTGATGGTCAAACAAAAGTTTTGAAAAATAGAAAAATGAAATTGAAAACAACATTAAGGATGACCTTTTTGTCTACATTTCCCAAATATTGTTTCATGTTCTTTGTTATTCTTTTTTTTGATGTAAAATGTTTCCATATTTTGATTTCTTTTTAATTTTTGGGTAAAATCAGTTTCCTCCTTTTAGGTCAATGGGTTATTATTACATATTTACAAACCATCAATTTCCATTAATAGTATTAAAGCAATTATTCTCTAATATTTATAGTATCTACAAACAACAAAGGGGATAAAATCTTCAAAAACATACTATAATATCAGTGCTCCAGCTAGGCCCTTTCAGAAGGGCGCCCCGCCCTGCCGTCGAAAATCGGCGCCCTGCCCTTTTTTCCATCGCCTTGTCCTAAACTAGTCCCTAAGTTGTAGCTCTACACGTCAAATCAGCGATTATCTAAATTTAATGCCTTTTCTCGATCGATTTGCAAACTTTGATGTGATCGCCGATGCGTATAATCAACCCGCGAAGGCCATAACTAATTACAGCCAGTAGAGAAAAAGGGCGGGACTTAAATCGGCAAGTCAACCAATCACAAAGCCCGATTCTTTATCAAGGAAGCAGTATCCGATAATCTGTGGATGGAAATTAGCGCGTGCCCATAAACCAATTTGACAGTCAAAAACAAACAGCAATTATCGAGTAAATGCTTATGATAAGCTATCAACGAGGTTAAAAAGGGGTAATTATCAACCTGTACACCCTTCATAACATAATTTAGAGTCGTTGGAGGTCTCGGAAGCATATATTTCAATCCCCAAAACCTGTTGTTTTTCCCCATCCATAACGTGTGTGTGTGTTCGAAAATTTCTTCAATTTGTCATCTTCGGTACACTTAATTTGAAAAATAAAGACATGCAAAAGCATCACACATAATGAAGGACTCAATTAAAGACAGTAGACTAAGGTTTATTACTGTTGACTGAGTTAGCAAAAAAGAACTTTCTTGTCTGCATGTTTAGTAATTCTAATGAATAAATGCAAGTTTGCCTCATTAAAAAATAAATAAAGAAAAGAAAAAGTTAAAAAAAATAAATAAAATTAAAAAACAAATAAAAAAAAAGTTAGAAAAAATAAATAAAATTAAAAAATAGATAAAAAAAGAATAAATAAAAAATGAAAAAAAGAAAAGACTATAGCAGGGGAATATCTGCTGTATTTCCATCTTATATTTCTACTGCCACCTGCCTGATGAGACCCTTGGAGGAGTTGAAATAGTAACCATTTTTTAATACCAAAATCCTTTTTTAAACTCACCAGAGCCCATCTTTAAGCCCCTAAAAATTAAAATTTTCTTGTGGGTCAACCCAAAACCCCCCTTGTGGAAGGGGGACACCCCCTCCAACCCCCCCTCCTCGCCGCTTCGCGACTCAAAAGTGCCCTTTTAGGGCACTGTGCACCCTGCCCTTTTGGCAACTTAGCTGTAATATTCAGGGAACTGAGGAAAAATTGATCGGAGAACGAGTTAACTATTTGATGGGAATGAGTTAACCAAAACCGCCACAAGTTGACTAAGGAACAAGTTGACTGTAAGTCATATCAACCATATAGCTTGTTAGTGGCCTTTAAAACAGATTTTTAAAAAAAGCAGGGATTATCACCTGCCAGTAATACCCGAAAGGAGAGTTAAGCAGTATATATAGATAGAAAGATATTTGGGGGGGGGGGGGGGGGGAGAGATATTGAGAAATTCTCTCCTTTTTCTGCCAGAAATCTCATTGAAATTGGCATCTTGAGATAAAAACCTCACAACAACATATAATCAAGTAAAGGATTTGGTAAAAAATTTCACACCAAAAATTCTAAATTTCTCATTAGATTTATCAAAATGAGATACTTTTGCACATGATATTCTGGGCCAGAATTATCAATGAAAACGGGAGCAAATAACATTGCAACACAACTTTCTGTTACATCAAACCCTTTCAAGGAGTCTATAGCGTACACATACATATAATTTTAATACCACAAATGAAAATCTGACAGATGGTATAATTCAGGCGTCTATAGATACGGGTCATTTACAAGCATCTGCTAGACTTATGATCTAACACTGGGCAATGTCTATTTTCACAGTTCTTTTCTCGTTACTTAAAATATATACAACTAGCTAAATAGAGCAATTATTTCTCACTTTCTGCAATTTATACAGTAATTTCTGGAGTGCAAATTTTTAATTTGGTATTTTCGCTTCCATCTTGGAATTTCCAGTCAACAATACAACGTAAGATTCAATTGGTCTGAAAAATCTTTTGCCGACCAATCAGAATTACGGATAATAAAATTAGCCGCGTATGAAATATTTTGACGTGAAAAATAGAATATATTAAGGGGAAACCTATGGGCCTACTTATTTCTCGCCCGATTTCGGGTCGGGTGTAGACTGGTCTCACTGTCAAATATCAGAATAGCCTGTTCTAGGCTATTCTGATAGTCGATATGTGGACCAGTCTAGAGCTGGTAGCCTGCTTTCTGAGAGATTCTCTGATATTGCGGGCAACAGTACCCGCCCGGGGTGAGAAATAAGTTGGCCCACTTGTCTTTTGTAGACCATCCAGCTCACTCGAGCCTTATCTATCTGGGCCTACTTATTTCTCGCCCTATCGTGGCCCGATTTTCAGCTTGAACCCAGCTGTGCGTTCAGGTTGACAAACCGGTTCAAGTGATATCCCGCTTTACACGTATACTTGCGTGTAAAGCGGGGTATAATTTAAAAACGGTTTGCAACCTTTTTCAGTCTGAATGCAGGGCGGGTTTCAAGCCGAAAATCGGGCCACGATAGGGCGAGAAATAAGTAGGCCCTGCGTCTATACATACTGATTAACTCCCCTTTCGGGTATTACTGGCAGGTGACCCATTCTAGATGGTATCAATTTTTGCCTGAGAAATTTCGAGAGGCAGTGGAATCCCTTTTTTTGAAGGGTTTTCATCCACTGCTACCCATTTCAAATGGCTGGCAGCTGGGTGAACTGAGGCAGTGACTATTAAGTTTCTTGCCCAAGGAAACACCTCGCTGTCACCAGGACTCGAACCACTGACGCTTTAACCACTGAGCTATTGAGGGGTTCAACTGCTTCTCAAACGAGGGCTGTCGTAACAAGTTCAGATAATCTCCACCATTCAATTATTAGCTCACCTGAGCACGATGATGCTAACTTTGAGGTGAGTTTTTTTTTGGTCGCATGATGTCTTTCGTCCGTCGTGTGCTCGGTCAAGTTTGAAATGGGGTAAAAAATTAGGTCAAGGGGTCAAATATTAGAAAAAAAAAACACAAAAAACTTGAAGACACTTTACAGGCGATATTTTTTTTGCCCAAATAGGCCGTGTGGGGTCACAAATGAAGTCAAGGGGTCATCCTTCTGGGTTAATTGGGGAAAAAATATGGTGTGTCTACGAGGGTTCTTTATGAATTGACCCATTGACCTCATTTCCAATCCCAGTTGACCCAATTTTGAACCTGGCCTAGATTTCATCAAGACCTAGGATTAAAAAAGAATAACCCTTTAGGCGCTACAAAGGCCACATTTCGGCCAAATCAACCTGAACATTTGTCAGGATAATTATCTTGTTAAATTCTCGGTCACGTTCGAAATTGGGTAAAGTGGGGTAAAAATGAGGTCAAGGGGTCATTTTCTAGAAAAAAAAAACATTGTAGACACTCTAGAGGCCATATTTTTTGCCCAATCATGTTGAAAATCGGTCAGAGTGATAATCTTTATAAAATCTCGACCAAGTTCGAATTGGGGCCAACCCGGGTCAAAATGAGGTCAAGGGGTCAAATATGAGAATAACCTTGTAGTCACACTCGAGGGCATAATTTTTGTCCAACCAACCAGAAAATGGTCAGAATGATTATCTTGGTTAATCTTGGCCAAGTTCGAAATTAGGTCAAATGGGATTAACAATAAGGTCAAGGGGTCAAATCCTAGAAAATACATTGTTGACACTGTTTATGCAATATTTTTTGCATAATAAACCCGAAAATTGGCCAGAATGATTATCTTGATGAAAGCTTGGTGAAGTTCGAAATAAGGTCAAATGGGGTCAAAAATGAGGTCAAGGGGTCAAATCCTAGAAAAAACCTTGTAGACACTCCATGGGCAATGTTTTTTGTCAACCAACCTGAAAATTGGTCAAAATATTTGCTTATTGAAATCTAGGTCAAGATCGAATTTGATCTACTGGTGTCAAAAATGAGGTCGAGGGTTAAAATATTGGAGAAAAACATAGTAGGCACTCTAGAGGCCATATTTTTAGCTAATAAACCCCAAAAATTGATAAGATTGATTATCTTGATGAAATCTAGGTCAATTTGAATTTGGGTTATGTGTGGTAAAATACTAGATTAAGAGGTCAGATCGTTAGACAGTTAACTCAGGTGAGCGATTTAGGGCCACCATGGCCCTCTTGTATTCTTTATTTCTGCTCTAAATGTTGTTTATGCTCTTTGTCCTTCATGGGTCACAGTCGATTCACTATTTATATATACGTTTCATTATTGCACGTTTCCTACAATTTTTTACGAACGATAATACTAAGAAGTTATTTCTAATTTTAAAAATAATTCATTGTTATGAAGGTAAGATAAACAATCTCTTTCCTAAAAAAATCTTGTCATACACTTATCTTATAATAGATAATTCATAAGAAGGAATTATTCTGAAAATGAACAAGAGGCACAAGAGCGCTAGTATCGCCCCACTGGCACTTAATGCCTTACAGATTTTTGAAAATACATTAATAACTTACATTAAAAGTATCAAGCTAGCAGTAATCTATTTCTAAGCAGATAATCATTTAAGATCAAGGTATGCTAATGCACGAAATGTTTTTTTTTTAAATCGAAAAATCTTGCACGAAACTCCCCTTTTCCCAAAAGAATATCCTTTCAAATAGGTTAAATGTGTGCATAATCACATGATAAGTATCATTTTATGAACGTTTCATAAAACCTGATAATAAACGTACAAATTGTGGGAACAAGAAACGTTGCATCTTAAAAACCCATTTTCCATGACACATCAACATATCCCCAAGAAATAAATCAGAGAGAGGAATATCTAAAAACCAATCCTGACATCAATTATTTGCATCTAAAAATTCATTTAAGAAAAGATGTCTTTTTATATTTTGTCATATGGCACATTTTTTCAGCAGAACTGACAGAGCCCACGTTTTTTCTCAATCACAATTTCAGGAAGAAATCTATGAGAGCATGTCTTAAGGTTCATTCCATTTTAATTTGGTTGAATTCTAATCGGTAGTTTCAGAGAAGATTTCTATATCATATAGAGCTATTTTGGGGTGACGCGACAGCATGTAGCACCCAAGTTACAGACCAATCAGGATTGATAGAAGGAATATGAAAGAGCGTGTCCTTTGCAGTTTGACAGAGTTCTGACAGGTAAGTTCAGAGAAGAAGATATTTCTATATTTTACCATGCGTGGCCCTTTTTAGACGGCGTGGCTTTCTGTAATAACCAAGTTATCCGCCCAATCAGTACTTAAAGAAGGAATCCGAAAGAGCATTCCAAAGCATCATTCATGTGTAGTGTGGTTGAATTCTGACTGGAGGTTTCAGAGATTTTTTTTGTACATTTTACCATATGGGACCCTTTTTGGTGACCCAACAGCCCATAGGGTCCAAGTTATCAAACTGATCCGGATCAGGGTTGGCAATCGACCGGTCGATTGGAGTATTGACCAGACCGGTGGTCAATACTGGTTTTAACCGGTCAATACTGGTCAATACTGGTCAATTGGTGGTTGATTGGTTAATTCATATAACCATCCCCCTACTACCATGCCATTATGTGCCTTATTCTTGTATCATGATAAAATAGACTAAAGCAACATTAATTAGTGATGTAGAAATGGTAATAATAGTTAACAAGTCATTCAATTTTGAAAGGCCAAAAGCAATCTGGTCAATACAGTGGTTGAATGGTGGTCAATCGGTCTTTTGAAGTCATTATAAGGTATTTCCTTACATAATGCAAATATAGTTTCTGTACTATTTTCTATTCATGAATAGCTAAATAACCATACTGTAAAAGAAATAATGAAGTTATGATGAGTAATAGATGGACTTGTACAGTCATTCAAGGGCCAAAATATTTTTCTATAAACTGTTTTTGGATCTCACAGGGACCAACACGTTATACTGATTGAGTCTGGACTGGCCTAATGATTGCATTGGTTGTGTTTTAGAATCATAGTTTTATCAATACACAATTATTGGCTATGGAAATGATAGTTCGTTCGTTCGTTCGTTCCTATGTATTTTCCCCCGTTCACTTCGAGGCACTATCTTCGGGTAACTTGTCCCTAGATATATTTTGGTCCTGTTGTCATAAAATAACTACATAAAATATACTAAGTACAATATGTTTACAATGATAAGCAATACAGTTTAAGTAAGGTTTAAAACATACATGATATGTTGCTATTAATATTGGCATATCACAATGACAAGACAAAATATTTACGTCTATTAACTAGCTAGTTAAGTATTTACGCTTAGTAATTCTTACGTTGATTGCTTATTTTTGATATTCAGTCGAGTTTGATTCTCTGTATTAATACAGCTTTAATATTTCGGGGTATTTCTTTCGCTTAAAATGTGTTTTAAAAGAATGAAATGTATATATCCTTTTATAACTATAGAAGAATATTAATATGTACTTTGTAACGAGAGACAGTAAAATACCATTTCTGGTAGGCAGTGAGAATGAGATGGAGCGTTCCAATGCCCACTACTGTTAATCTAGTTCATGACATGTATATATAGTAATTGTGCTTGACATCTGATTGCAATTTGAAATGTGTTAAAGTGTGTTTCAAATTTGATAAGTGTGAAAGTCAGTTAAGTTACCTATGCCAGTTCAGGGTTTTTTATTAAGAGTGACATAATAGCCTTTACAATGACCATGGCCAGCATATTGATCAACCAATTTATCTGTATATATACATTGATACATTACATACATATATACACTATATTTCATACTTTAATAAACACTAAATAGACAACTCAATCTCCCTCAGCCAACTAAAATATTCAATTAACCAGTATTGACCACAGGGTTTTTTGGTATTGACCAGTATTGACCGGTATTGACCTCTTCAAGGAGTATTGACCGGGGCGGTTTTAACCGGTTAAAACCACCTGGTTAAAACCGCCCCGGTCAATACTTGCCAACCCTGATCCGGATTGAAAGAAGGAATCTCAAAGAGCATGTCCTTAGCTCATTTCTGTGCAGCTTGGTTGAAATCTGACCAGAAGTTTCAGAGTAGAAGATTTTTTACTTTTCACCATAAGGGGCCATTTTTTTTAATCGACAGCCTTTAGAGCCTAAGTTATCAACCCTAACAGGATTAAAAGAAAAAAATCTGAGAGCATATCCTAAGTATTATTTCTGTGAAATTTGGTTGGATTCTGACCAGTATTTTCAGAGAAGGAGATGATTAAAGACAAAGTTTACCCACGGATGCATGGACGCACAATAGACAATAGGCCATGACAATGGCTCGCTGGACTTCGTCCAATGGAGTTGAAAATAGGTTTTCATTATCAGATAACTAAGAAAAAAAGATATGAAATTATATAAAAAAAATAATAAAAATAAAATAAAATAATATCAATAACAAAAAGTAAAGTACACAGAATGTAAATTGTTACCTTGCGCATTTTTGTTAGTTTTGTATGGCGGTGGTGAACTTTTAAGTTCAAAACAATAATGAAAAGGTGCCATGTGTATTTGGCTATAAAAGCCGACTAATTAACCCTTTGCAGTAACAATTATCTGCAATTTACACATGTATATTAATCTTATTTTTTTTCTTTTTAATGAATCTTTAACAAACTTCATCTGATGTTTTGATGTTTTTCTTTGGATAAATAGGGTGTCGACAAAAGGATATATATAATACTATTTTTCTCTTTCACAAAGGACTTCATTTTATACTAGTCAATCTGATCCATTATCTAATATATGTGCATGATAACAATCACGTGTCACAAAATACTTATTATAATAATTCAAATAATAATAATAAAAAATCAAAATGATCATGCTTAAACAATATATTTTATTTACTCATTGTAAATCCAAAAAGAAACTAAACCTGAACATTCATAAGATATTGATTGGTGAAAAAAACAATGTGGAAAAATAAGAAATTGCATTCAAAGTAGAACAGTTTATCTTTTTTTTTCATTATGTTTTTAGCCATTTTTTTTTCAAATTATAAGGCGCTGAAAATTTAACATCTTTTGATATTAATGTAAAAAATGATAAAGGGTTAAAATTATGGTGAATTTATTCATAATTAAGGTCAAATATTCGCATTTTCCTAAAAAAAATCATTTTGAAATCTCCTTTCTTATACTTATTTTGGACATAATTATTATCATAATTTTCGTTTGGTAAAGGTGTTAATTCGCCCTTCTGATCAATCTATAAATTGTAAAGATATTATTTTATTTTATTTATTTATTAATATTTTTACGAAATCCAATCAGAAAGAAAAATATTCAGAAATCATTGATTGATTGAATGGTGCTTAACCCTGCTTTTAACATTCTTTCAGTTATATCACGTCGGCTGAAGCATCTAACAATGGATTCCTGATATTTATCACACTAGTATAGTGCGGTTTTATTGACCTGAATCTGACCCCTGCTGTTTAGATGAATACAAATCTGATTATCCCTATACGACTTTGCACGTGCGTTCGCAGGAATGCACAACAAACGGTATTGAATGTAATATATATATATATATATTGTTAATCGATAAAAGATGTCGGTAATTGTTATTTAAGCATCTTTCAACAGAGGTCAAAATCGGGTCAAATAAACCACGGTTTACTACGATTAGATCCTTTCCTAGCTTTCAGCTGTTACCCCACCTTCAGCTGTTACCCCACATACGTCTACGATTTCAGCCCATGGACAAATAGTCGGAAAAGTTGAGTGCCGCCATCGAGAATCGAACCCGGGACATTTTGAATGTTAAGACATAATATCCTTTTCAATGAAAGGAATTTAAAGCGAAGGCCTAGCATAAATCGCTTTCATTTGGTGACGGGAAAAACCCCTAATGCACAGTAGTTAGAATAATTTTTTATTAATTAAATAATAAATTTCACGAATAACTTTTTTTCAATTTCAAAAAAAGAAAAATAAACAAATAATGATATAACAATTCCCTATATAAATATGGGTAGTGAAACGCTAAAACAATTTTAAACAGCAGTGAAATGTCCAGTGAAATGTCCAAAAGTTAAGTGTTTAGATAGTGAAACGCCTCTAGGAAACTTCTCAAAAATGAAATGACCGACATTCTTACTTCATGTTATCTGTGTTTTTAAACAAGACCATCTGTTATGAAGACTTTTTATTGGTTCTGGTTGTATTTGAAGATACTTTAGACAGGGGTATGGAATTCCCATGCCCGACCTGTCCGACTTGGGCTTTTGTACTTTAGGACAAGTAAATTTTTCTAAGCCACTTGTCCAAGGACAAGTGAATACCAGGGCAAATCTTGGAATGTTACTTAAAAGAATTAAGAGAGAAATCATCCTAATGTTCATATCATATGGTAGAAATTGTTTTTAATGAAGAAAATGCTGCATACCAGCTTTTTCTTCATCAAAAGGCAATGGTTTTTTTTTCAAATTTTTCTATTTGCTCTTTGGCGGACAAGTTCATTTTGATTCTGGACGAGTAGAAAATCCGCTTTTACTTGTCCAGGGACAAGTGGAGAAAACTCGTATTTCCACACCCCTGCTTTAGAGTTCATTTTGACTCCGTATCTTCTTTTCACTTGACTCTCCAGTAATTGGGCCAATTTATTTCTCGCTCGCTTTCGGGTCGGGTGTAGACTGGTCTCACTGTCGATTATCAGAATAGCCTGTTCTAGGCTATTCTGATAGTCGATATGTGGACCAGTCTAGAGCTGGTAGCCCGCTTTCTGAGAAATACTCTGATTTTGTGGGCAACAGTTCCCGCCCAGGGTCAGAAATAAGTTGGCCCCTTATTACTTATATCTTGATTCAGGGACTCTCAAAGTACATATGTAGGCCCAGTGCTTGAATCTCCTTTTTCGATGCAGTATTTTTTGGTGGGTTTCTGAATATAGCAGAAATGTCCGGTAAATTATATTTCTTGTGTATTCTCATAATAATTGAAAAAATGGGTCATTTTCTTTAATGCTTTTTTTCTCTTGAGAGTATTCTTTATATTCTATGGAGCCTTTTAGTCGTGCTAAACTGAGAAATAGAGGTATCTGTTCCTGTCAATGTCTGATTTTATTGGTTCTGCTCCAATAAACGGATATAAAGCCTTGCATATGTTTACATATATTTTGCTTTTGTGACTTTTCTAGTTTTTCTTTAAACATTCATCGTCGTTACTACGGAGCTATATAGAAGCCTAGGAATAGAGGTGTTTATGTAATTATCTGTCTTGCGTACTCTTCAGTTAAAGGGTCATAATTTTGCAATCGAGGGGCGGCCTTTCCTCGACTTTTTATTTCATTGAAATAAATCTGGATAAACCAGTCGATTTTGACTATCTTTGTACTCATTTTTATACGCCGCCGGAGGCGGACGTATATTGGCGTCATTTTCTCGTCCGTCCGTCAGTCCATCCGTCCGTCCGTCCGTACGTCCGTCCACTTTTCTTGTCAACGCAACTCCTCCTAAACTTCTGGCTGGATCTTCTTGAAACTTGGTCAATGTTATCACCTTAATTGGTAGATGTGCATGAAGGAATGATTTTACGGTTCGTTGATTTTTGCCTGAGTTATGCTCCTTAAAAACTTAGTCTCTGGGTCCACTTTTCTTGTCAACGAAACTCCTGCTAAGTTTCTGACTGGATCTTCTTGAAACTTGGTCAATGTTATCACCTCAATTGGTAGATGTGCTTGAAGGAAAGATTTATGGTTCGTTGATTTTTGCCTGAGTTATGCCCCTTAAAAACTTAGTCTCTGGGTCCACTTTTCTTGTCAACGCAACTCCTCTAAAGTTTCTAGCTGGATCTTCTTGAAACTTGGTCAATGTTATCACCTCAATTGGTAGATGTGCATGAAGGAAGGATTTTATGGTTCGTTGATTTTTGTCTGAGTTATGCCCCTTAAAAACATAGTCTCTGGGGCTTATTGCCTCAGTTATGCCCCCTTAAAATTAAGTCTCTGGGGCTTATTGAAATTGCAGCCTTGTGAATGCAACTTTTCCTAAGTTTCTGGCTTGATCTAAATGAAACTTGGTGGATGTTATAACCGAAATTGGTAGATGAGCATGAAGTAAGGATTTTATGGTTCATTAATTTTACCCTAAATTATGCCCCCTTAAAACTTAGTATCTAGGACTTATTGAAATTGCAGCCTTTTGAACGCAACTCCTCCTTACTTTTTGTCTTTATTTAAATGAAACTTGGTCAATGTCATCACCATAATTTGTAGATGTACATGGATCAAGGATTTTATGGCTCATTTATTTCCCTGAATAATGCCCCCTTAAAACTTAGTGCCTGGGGCTTATTGAAATTGCAGCCTTGTGAAGGCAACTCCTCCTAACTTTTTGTCTTGATTTAAATGAAACTTGGTCATTTTGAATTTGGTTCTGTCAAAATATGTAGTGTCTACAATTATTTTCGTGAAACAGCAGCAAAGTGGCGGCGTATTTTGTGACGATGGCACTCTTGTTTTTTTTTTTTTTTTTTAATCAGGAATGGCTTTTAAATACATTGGAAACGTTCTGTGATACAAAGTTAATTATATATTAATTCTGAGTGGCATTTGAATATCTTTCTTGGTGTGCAGCTTTTTTTTAACACTTACCTCTTACGAATCCATTCAATTTTCCAAAGTCACGAATTAATGAACGCATAAATACCCCTTTTATGAATATAACTTCATATTAAGATGTGATTGAAGTTAAATACAATAATGTAATAAGGTATGTCACGTACGACGATTAATTGTCACCATTTTAAATGTTTATTTAGCGCACGCGTTGTAATTTATATCTGCTGCTTTAGTGATTTACCGCTCTTTAATCTTTAAATCTCTATCTAAAATCATGAACACACTCATGAAGATAAACATTACCTGTATATTTGGGGGTTTTTAACAAAAATGCGGCGCATCTTTTCATTGTTTCATTATTATTATTATCATTAAATTTTTCCGTGGTATGATCATTTCTTGTGCCAAAACAAAACGCTGATGTAATCTTTTTTTTACAAAGAAATTGAAAATGCACGGTCAAATAATCACAATGGCCAACATTTCCCCTACAATGCTTCACACAGTGAAAGATCGTCAATGAGATGTTTTCAGTTTTCTCATGTTGCGCCGAAGTTTCAACATCGTAATATCACAATCAACCGATTACTTGAACGTGGTGGTGAATTTGATTGGATAATGCGCTCAACGATTAATATTTCATTTCTATTTTTTATTATTACTTTATAGCAAGATATATTTCCTTGCCCTAGTGTGTTGAACGAAATATATCATACATATTATTTTATAGGGAACGCGCTTCTATAATTCAAACATCGAAAAATTGGATGATGAGCTGCGATTATGACGTGATGATAGTTATGTTTACAAAGAAATTAATATAATTGTATATTAAGAAATAAGTGAGTAGGCTTCGTTTTTTTGGAGTAATTTGTCATATTGAGATTTAAATGAAAAGAGACGTGTGAATAAATAACAAGATCTAAATTTAAAAATAGAGAGCATAACATGTGAATAGAAATAATTCATATAGATGCTTCAATGACAAAATTTAAAAAAGGGTCAGTATATAATTGCCACTTAGAAATCGAAATACTTCTCTCATAGGGCAGCGACGCTAAATAGAGATAGATAAAAAATAAATGAATCAAAGGGAAAAAAAGGCATGGTGAATTAAAAAAATAAAACTACATTTTGATTATGTGCAAAAATAAATTGATTATAGTTTATCGCGAAATCTCTTGACTATGCCTCTCACACACTTCAGGGTGCATGATATTTTAGTCTAGTCTGAATTTATAGCAAAATAGTACATTTAATATCACACATACGCATTTGATATTAAACACGTCAAAATTATTTTTGAATACAATGGAGATGTAGTTAAAATGATCTATTTCATCATGCCTTATTTTCCTTCTTTCTTTTGATAGACTTATTTTAACCATGTGAACCATAAATTCAACCTTTCCCGGGGGGGGGGGGTCAATGTAGATGATCAAATCGATTCGCTAGAGGTTCGACACAAAACGATCCGATTGAAAATATCCTCGCGGTATGGGATTTCGTCCTAAAACGATTTTTTATTAAAACCTTTATGAAATAATAAATCTTGAATAGAAACATGATCTTTTTCATAATACCCACATTTCTTTATTTAATTGAATAAAGTTTGATAGTTTTTTTTTTATCCCGTTTGATTTTGTAAAGTTTTTAATGCAAATTAGCGTCGTGTGGCTTATTCAATTAAAGAAATAATCCATGCACTGATGAAAAGGGGCACAGAAATAAAATGTGTAAACGGATTATTTTTGAAATTAGATTCCTGATTTCATAGTCTATCTACATTTCTCCTTGTTTAGACACATTACAAGTTTGTACTTGAAAAATGAAAAATGCTTTGGTCATTTAAATTTTTGGACTGGAATTTCTGCTTATCATACAGTACATTTGCAAAATCACCCCAGCAGATGGATATTTTGCATATCCATTTTTTTTTAAAGAACTTACCAATCTCATACAAACATAGACATTTATTTATCACGAGCTGGAGTGGTCAAATATTCAACAAGAGTGTCTTGGTCACAATATACCCCGTCACAAAATTGCTTTCTACAATAGGCAGCTGTAGAGTTGTAAGAATTAGTATTTTTTTCACCTGCATTAGTAAATCAGTTGATGTATCTTGAAACTTAAGTGAGGAATGGTAGCTAATTGTTACACACCTTTAAATGTTTATTACTGTCACTCACGTCCCAAACCAGGAAATTACTGTATTACTGTATATATGAACTCGTTCATTGGAATGGAACCTGTAATTCATCGAAGTCGACATGCACACCAAAAATTAGCTCAATATCTGCAAGCTGTGGTTACTTTTATGACTGTTATAATATCAAATTAAGACAAGCTAAATATCGCCAAGGACGTAATTTAAAAATGTTTTGAAACCTGAAATTCCAAGTTATTTTCAAAGTCCAACATCCATATTTACCTGAAAATCTATGGATCGGAACCCAACTAGAACTCGTTCTGTAACTCATTGATGCGGGCTCACAAACTAAATATTAAAAATATATCTCCAAGGCTATAGTAAAAAATCAGGAAACCAGAAGTTCCTGGTAATTTCTAAGTCCAGCATCTTCCTGAAATATCAATGGACCGGAACCAAACTCGACCTTGTTCTGTAACTCATTGATGTTGGCTCATACACCAAATATAAACTCAATATCTCCAGAGATTTAGAAAAAGGGTCAGGAAAACTTAAATTTCCTGATAATTTTCTAAGACCAGTATCCGTATCTTTCTGAAAAATCAATGGATCTGAACCAAACTCGAACTTGTTCTGAATTAATTAATGCGGGCTTCCACACAAATGTATCCAAGGCTATAGTAAAAAGATCCAAAATACCGAAATTCTTGTTATTTTCTAAGTCGAGAATTCATATCCTCCTGAAAAATCAATGGACTGGAACCAAACTCGAACTTGCTCTGTAACTCATCAATGCGGACTCGCACATCGAACGTTTCACTATTGAGACTGTTCTCACCTGAGATATTTCACTATTCCTGCCAGGCGCTTCACTACCTCTTTGTATAGACGTTCACTGCCTTTTTTTTTATAAAAAGGTTACTGATTTCCATTCAACCATGGTTTTGCTTTTCTACATAGAGGGAATACATTTTATGATTTTGATATTTCATTTATTTGCTTTTAATAAATTAATATTTCTTTAATTGTTTTACTTCACTTATTCTGAATGATTCGATGTATGACACACATGTGACTTGTTTTACCAATGGCAGATATAAAAAGTAGGACCAGTCTATTACCGGATTTTCCCGGGATACATAAATTGATATTTACATATTCATACGCTGAAATCAAAAATAATTTTTCCCTGAAGGTGTTTATTTAATAAGAAAACAAATAAAACACCCATGAATAAAACTATCCGTCTGGGTAAAATTATATTTGTTTGAAATTCAAAAAATCATCAGGCAAACTATTGAAAACTACTTTTTGTGGGGACGAATAATAACCGGAAGTGCTCTACCATCACAGAAAAAGCATGAAGAACTACAAATAAAATCGATTTAAAATCAACAAATGTATTGATTAAAAGCCCGGAATAGTCGAATCAAGCTGTGCATTTTATTAATCAAATCCGAGACCGACTGTCATTTCCAGAATTTCAATCTCAGAGTGTTTATGAAGGCTTGAAAGTGCTGCAATCGTAACCGGTGTCGATGTAAATATTGGCTCCAATTTCAAGATCAGACGATGACAACCACAAATTATGCATCTTTAAACCGTGCGCAGCTCAGTTATGAGTATCTACACACGAATTCGTAAGTATTACTTTGTCAGCTAACAATGCCAAATGATCTTGAAATAATGTATCTCGATAATCATAGATATATCCTCTAGGTAACCATTTTCAAGCTACCCAATAGTCATGCACTTTTGATATTTGGTTGATTATGAAGTCAACACAAAACTAAATGGCACCATCTTCCGATTTCCATCTCAACAGTCCAATTCTGGTTTTCAAAATCAATGTCAGAAATTTAATTAATCAGTAATTTGTTGTACTTTCTAACATAGTTTAAAACAGTAGTGTCATTTTATCTCAATTTTGTTATGTTAAATCATCTTTTTAGTTCCTCTGGCTGAAAGCCACTGGGGCTATTGTCATGGCGTTGTGTCCATCGTGCGTCCTTCCTTACGTGGGTCTGGTCATAAACATTTCTTTAAAAGTCTTCTCCTCAGAAACTACTGGATAAATTTACACCAAACTTCACAGGAATGATCCTTGAGTGGCCCCCTTTTGAATTTGTTCAAGAAATTTTGATCCAATGAAAACATGGATTTAATGGGCTTGGCTTATTTCCAAATATGGTAAAAAGTGAGTTTTCTCAGATTCTAATCAATGGATATCAACCAAATTTCACTGGAATATCAACCAAATTTCGGTGCATTGAAAAACCGAATTACACCTGAAATCAGAATTACACCAAATTTCACCGAACTACAGTACAAAAATGCAACAATATTATGTTTTTTAAGATAATTCTGTATTAAATGAGAAGAATTTTTAGGGAGATGTTGAATAAAATGTTTGAATTGTGAATTTCTTTTGAGATCACCAAATTTCACATGACTATTTATAGGCTAAGATGATGAAGGAAACTGAACTGAATTACACTTTTCCTGGCAATTATGGATTAAGGTATTAACCGAATGACACTTAATGAAGTGTAACATTATATCTATTATGTATTGATTTAACTAAATTTGTCGTTTAAATTATGAATTATGAATATTTGCACACTGCCGTTATAGAATACAGTAGTTACAGTATGAAGGTCATAGGTGATTTTCGATGACTTCAAATACACATATGATATTAAAACATTCCAGTAAAACATCACCCACATATTATTTATGATTTATTATACTTAAGATTCTTTAAAAATAAGTGCTTACAACAGAATATGGACCACATCTAACCTACTTTAGTAATGTAATTCGGCGTAATTTGGTGTAATTCGGATTTCAGGTGTAATTCGTTTTTTCTATGCACCCACCAAATTTCACTGGAATGTCAAACAGACTCCTAACTTATAAAATGAAGGAGTCAAATCTCAAATTAGGGAGTCAAAATTTTCATATTTTTGGGAAAAAATTGTGGAAAAGGAGAAATTTCTTGTAACAAGCAATTTCTTCTTTTTCCACAATAATTCCACCAGAATTATAAAATTGTTTTCTGTAAAATAATAACTAGATATAACCAAATTTCAAATGCAACAACTTTTGTATGAAAAAGACTTTGACAAAAAGAGTTTATGGTTATAAACTTATGACATTTCTTGGATAATTTGTTTGAGGAAATATTCTATGAACAATATGTCCATTGGACTCCTTACTTGCAAAGTAAAGGAGTCCAGTCCATGAAATAATGAGTCTCAGACTCCCCTAGTTGTCAAACCCTGAAAACTGATTTTAGTATGGATGCTAGACTCATGTTATCCCTAAATATTCTCTCTTTTTCCATTCCAGAACAACTCATGAATTTCTGTTTGGAGCTCTAGCAGAGTTGGTGGACAATGCAAGGTGAGTGATAGTGGTGTATTCATTATAGATTTATCAACTTTATATTGGGTTCTTTGAGCAAGACTTTTAATGCCCATTCAAAGATAAGATTGGGGGTATATAGTTTTACCATTGTCTGTCTGTATGTATGTCTCTGCTAATCTTAACTGAAAAACTTGACATTGAAAATGGGCTCTACCCAGGTGCATCCCATTTTACATAGAATCAAAGAGCAAAAAGGCATATCTGTCTTGCTCTTGCAGGGTGTCCGATCACGTGGAAATGTACGTGAATCACGTAAGATTAACTAAAATCGTGTACCATTTTTTCTCCCAAAACGTCCAAGAATGTACGCAAAATGAACCCAACACAATGCATACAAACCTTGAGATGACAATCCTCGTCGTTTTCGAAAGAAATCAGTGATCTGGCGAGGCCGCAATTCTGCGACAATCTTGCTTAAAAATTGTATATGTCCCATAAAAATCTTTGCAAGATGCGACTTTTGTCCCGTGTAAATATGCACGCGAGTTTCAATTGAAAGGGCCTAGAACAACATCACTTGTACTTAAAGGGAAAGGAACAACAAGGATTTTCCAAATTAACACCTGCTGCAAGGTTAAAGGTCAAATGTAAATTACATACTATCCCAGAATTCGACGCGTCAAAACTGGACATACTCACATGCAAAAATAAAATTCCTGGGGTGTGTTTGACGTCGAGTTTGATTATTATCCCCCGCCGAAACAATTTTTCGGGGGAAATATTGTTTTTGCCATGTCCCAGAGCTACAGATAAGATGCGTTTTTGCGTGAAAACGCATTTGAAATCAACAAAAACGCATTTGAAGATATTTAAGGGGGTAAAAAAACGCATTTCAAATCGCCGATCAGCATTACCAATGGTTCTAAATGCGTATTTTCGATTGTATAACGTCTGAACATAATTCAAATTTCCAACAGACGACACTTATCGAGTGTGTCCAGTGCTGGTTTCCGTTTTCTATAATTTTGATATTCGAATAATACATGAAAATCTGAACTAAATGTTCCCCCCCAAAAAATATGGGAAATGACACCCAAACATTGGCGGGTTCAAAGCGAACAGTTGACACAGAAGTACACAACCATTTCAGTCATGGCGAAAACGGATCCGTTAAATTTTACTATTCCGTTCCGAATGCCCGACACTATTTTCTTGGCAAACAATCTGTTTGAACAGTTAAAAATTTCTTTCACCTTTGAAAATAGAATTCTGAATAACTTTCTCATGGAAACAAACATTAATTTTCAACTTGACATGGGTCCAGATTTCATCTACTAACAGTTTCTTTACGACTTTCGGAGCTGCTATAGCGCAAATTCTCTTTCACAAATCGTATCAATAAAGAGGAAGAAAAGATGATTCGGGGATCAATTTTAGAAAGAATTATTGGTAGCTAATCTTATTCTACCTGATTTTTTTGCATTTTTCCAGTTTGAAAAGCACAAAGACTAAATTGATTTTCCGCTTATTCGTACCCAAGAATCTTCGACCCACCAAATCATGTCCGTTTTTATTTTTAATGAAAACCACAAGTTATTGTAACATTGTGACTTACAAAAACAGTTTCTATTTTCTAACCCTGTTAAGTTTGGATTCACCAGTCTTGAATCAAAGCACTGAAAGCACTGACAGATTGGGAGGATTTTGATACAACCTTGTTATAATGTCATTTCTATCAATTTCAGAAGTGTTCTCTCTCAAAGAGGAAAGAAAACAAGAATAATATTATTTGCCCAATAAGATATTCAGTTTGACAGGTTTGGCTTTGGTCTCACAGTTTATTGTCCACAAAGGACTGTCAGGCCAACTGCCTGACAGTTTTTCTGGTTCCTGGGTAATCATCTGCCAATTTGATTTTTTTTTAAATATCAAAGGGAAATGGTCCTTTTGCTATTGTTCATTGTCCATCCCTCCCCCCCCCCCCAGCGAATTATTGGCAAGGAAACATGGATGCTCTTTCTGTGACGGCAACTGGAGACTGGTAGCAGCTATACAGGACATCCATTAAATATAAGAATTTGAGGTGTGACACCATCACAGAAATTTAACAGGGCGATTGTCAAATATTTCTCAAAGATATTATTCAGGATGTTAATAGCTAAAATTGTTTTTTAACATTTCAAGATGAGAAAAATTCAGAAGAACCCTAAAATATTTTTCAGCATTGATGCATTATAAATCAGCATTACAGAAAAAATTAGGGGGTAAAAACCCTCAAAGACAAAAAATTATCTGTAGCTCTGATGTCCGTCAGTACTTCCTTTCGACTGTCTGTCCGTCCTTCCATCCGTCCGTCCATCCAACATTCGTTTCCGCGCTATTTCTTGAAAACTATAGACCGGATTTTAATGAAACTTGGCACACAGCTTCACTACAATGAGGACATGCGCATATCCTCAGGGTTACCCGGCTTGACCGTCGAATTTAGAGTTACTGCCCCTTACTGTTTAAGCCATATACATACATAGTGATATTCGTTTCCGCACTATTTCTTGAAAACTATAGACCGGATTTCAATGAAACTTGGCACACAGCTTCACTACAATGAGGACATGCGCATATCCTCAGGGTTACCCGGTTTGACAGTCGAATTTAGAGTTACTGCCCCTGACTGTTTAAGCCATTTTCATACATGGTGATATTCGTTTCCGCGCTATTTCTTGAAAACGATAGGCTGGATTTCAATGAAACTTGGCACACAGCTTCACTACAATGAGGACATGCGCATATTGTCAGGGTTACCCGGTTCCACCGTCGAATTTAGAGTTACTGCCCCTGACTGTTTAAGCCATATACATACATAGTGATATTTGTTTCCCTGCTATTTCTTGAAAACTATAGGTTGATGTAGATAAAAGATAACCTGTACCTAAGTTTGATATTAACTCCATTGACAATGAAAATATGTTTGGCGGGGGATATCAATTCAACGAATTTGCTTGTTAACTTTAAACACGGGGGTGGTTGACTGTTTACAGGATATGCATGACTGATATGATTTAAAGTTATGAAAATTAATTAAATTGGGAAGGACTATTCCAAATTCAAATTGTTTTAATTTTTGTAGAATTTTTTGTAGACATTATTTGTTATTTCAAGTCGTCAAAAATTAAGGAATACTCGAAAGTACGAATTGTATCTTGATTTCGAATCGAACACGCCATCGAATTGTGTCGCATAGTAACACACATACAAATCGGGTGTTATCATTCGTGACTGTTCGGCCGATAAGTAATTAACAATGTTGGGCAATTTCTCTGTTTTTTCCCACCAAACATTGCACAGTTCCGAGTTCGAGATCAAAATAGGATAAACAGATTGAAGCAGACGAGTTCTTGCAGGGACTCATCAACGAAAAATCGCGGCGATAAAAAAAAGTGTCTGCATTTTCTACATTACGGTCTTACTCAAGACTCGCAAAGAGACCTAAGAAAATCCTAAAGTCGTGGTTGATAGCCTGAGACTTAAATTGTTTGAGAGATCATGACCTGGAATGAAGATCAAGGCCTTAGTTTATTCAAGTTCGGTTCATCAAAACTTCAGAAGAGCCTGGAGGTGCTTGGTTTTTTTTTTTTTAAACTTTTAACATCTTATAAAGTTATAATTTCATATACAGATAGTTTATCAGTCGTTTGAAACAATTGAAAATTTTCCATAATGTTTCAATCTAGATAGACATATAGTCAATAAACTAGTCATATATAATAATCACATTGAGCATCTCTCAAAATGTTATACATGTTATGATGTAGTTTAAAGTGTTACCACTGTTTAATACACAGTGGGCTAGCAGGATATAATATGCCTATTTGTGACCTTAAATGAAGAAAATAATAAAAAATGTACCAAAGACATGTACCCCCAATTTATTTTCTGTACCCCCAACTTAAACCACTAAGAGGTACAAAAACCCCCTGTCAAAATTTTCAGTGGACACACTGCTCTTGGCTTAAAACATTTCATGGTATTGATGACGTTCTTTAGAAATAAAATCCTTGTTGACATCTGCCTATTTAATTAATGTGATGTCCCAGGAATCAAAGAGACTCAGGTGAGCGATCTAGGACCATCATGGTCCTCTTGTAAACCCTTGTCATGCTGAAGGGGGAATATTCCTGTTTGGCAAGAGGTATAGACAAAGATTGGCATGCTCATTTGTGCTGTCTGATCTTTGTCTATACCACCTGGTTTTCATTTTTTTAAACCACAAAATGTTTATTATTTGTTTCAAAATAAACGCTAAATCACAATAAGTTTATCCTCTGCTTTTCAGCACTTTTATTTTAATGCAATTTTACAAATATTTTTATTCAGCATGACAAGGGTTAATCTTATATGGAGGAACTTTGTTACTGAAGTGAAGGTTCAGGGCCCCAGGTTATAAAACTTTTCTCAGGCTCAGGCTCAATTTTCTCATACATTAAAATGAGTATCAGAACAGAATAACAGCTTTAATCTCAAATTGAAATTTGATATAATTTTGAATTGAGAGTGAGAAAAGATTTATAACCTCAGGCCCAGATTTATCTTATAACTATACAAATATCCGTATGATAACATCCTATATGATATTTTTTATGATATCGCAAAGTAATTTTTAGGACAATGATATAATCCTGGTAATTTTTAGAAACTATCATTTCAGTTAGAAACATCGACAAAACAAGACAAATAGAGGTTATAAGATAAATATAATACGTACTTAGTGTATTGTATGAAAAAAATATCTAACTCAGTTGTGAGAATTGATAATTGTCTCGGCATAGCCTTGACAATGATCAATTCTCCCAACCTTGTTAGATTTTTTTTTTCATACAAAACACTAAGTATGTATTATATATGTATATACTTGTACTTCGTTTGTTTTTATTTGCAGAGATGCCAATGCCACGAAGTTGAGTATATTCACATGTAAGTATGTCATGGTTTATAATTCGAAAGTTCGGGAGGTCTCTATGAAAATTGACATTATGTTTAATTACATATATTACTGGAACAAATTACACATTTATTGACTTGTATTGGATAAATTCCAACCACCATTCAATTATCGTCTCATCTTTGCAAGCGTAGGGTTCTACTCTACCATGTTCCTTATGTAAGGAACACGGGGATTGGGGGTACGGACAAAAGCCCACTAGGTCAAAAGCCAACTGGGACAAAACCCCAGCGGACAAAAGCCCACTGGACAAAAGCCCACCCAACATAGGACAAAAGCCCACTCATTATATAAATTATTCATATGAATAAGTCTTATCCAAATTACAATTTCTCTTGTTTTTGAATTTATTTATGTTGTATTTAACAGCATTCCATTTATATTTTTTCTGCTCTTGTCTTCCTAAATCACTTTTTTTCAGCAAATTCCAAAATGAACATGAATGAGAAGCCCATCAAAGTATAATTAAATTTTGAAAGACTTATATAATATATTGATTAATTAATTCTTTAATGGTTTTTTTCCATTCATCCAATAAATAAATCATTTAACTTCTTTAGAAAAGTGTCTCAACATTGTAAAAATAATGTTGAGTTTCATCCACTATAGGCCTATAATAATTGGTAGTAGGATTTTGTTTGTTTGTCATATGAAATAGATCAATTATCCCTTGCCTTAGCAAATAGTAAGATGCTTTGTGTTAACCTTTTCTATGATTTATTGAGTATATGGGATTTATGTATAATTAAGTTATCTTTAATGAAATTTTTTGAATTAGATATTTAAATATCTGTATAAGTGTATTGGGGGAGATAAAAAGTAAGTAACACCTATATGACATATACTCTTCTTCAACACTATATGACACCATACCTTAGATATCTGTTACTTGTCAAATTCAAATGGTAGACAGACTGGAAACATGTTACATTAAGGTGTCAATCACATAATATACAAAGAAAATAAGAAGCTACATTGGCAAAAATAACTGAATGATAATTTATAAATGTACATAAAAAGTTAAAAAAAAAATAAAAATAAACAAACATAATGATTAAAAACATTCTACTACACTAAAATATATACTGAGTGGGCTTTTGTCCTATAGGGGGTGGGGTTATGTCCCAGTGGGCTTTTGTCCACTGGGATTTGTCTCAGTGGGCTTTTGACCTAGTGGGCTTTTGTCCTACACTCAAGGAACACATGGACTGTCTTTAAAGTGTCTTACCCAAAGTCTTTATCTGCTTCTCGTGTGACTTGAACCCAGATTTATCTGATTAAGAGCCATGTGTGCTAACCCTATCAAACCAGCTAAACAGACAATCTTTTCAGATGACAGCTTGACTAATTCTAAATCACTAAACCTTTTTTAGTAAGGCTGTTTTGGGAGAAAACCCAAGGAATCGCTTTAGCAATGGCATTATTGTTGTTGATGCATTTAGGTGAGTACTTATGGGTCTTAATTGTTTTTATCAATTTGTTTAGATTTGTATACAAACTCGTACTGCTGTATTTTCTACATAACCATAGTATAAAGAAAGGATTTTAAACAAAATGAAGTTTGCACGTCAATTTATATTAGCTCTTGTCATGCTGAACCCGGAATATTCCTGCTTTGGCAGGAGTTATAGACAAACATCAGCCTACACATATGTGCAGTTTGATGTTAGTCTACACCACTGGTTTCTCACTTTCAAACCAAAATTGTTGATAGATTTAGTTTTTCAAAGAAAAATTGACCTACAGCTAAGACTTTCAGTGCTTTTTGCTCTTTGTTTTTGATGGAAATTTTTAGCCAAAATTTATTCAGCATGACAAGGGTTAAGAAATGTTGTTTTTATTCCCTGTCATATGTATAATGTATATGCTTGAGCAGGATTGTGACGGAAATCAACACCATTGCTTGATTATTTTGATTATTGTAATTTACAGTGGGAGGGAAAGGAGGGGGTAATGCCTGTCTAAAATATTTATTTCTCATTGAAACCTTATGTTGTGGGTACTTATTTGAATAGATTGAAGAGACAATTCCAATGAGTACCCACAGCATAGGATTTATGAAAATATAGTTGCAATAATTCATTTTGAGATCCAAAATACCTCCTATTTCTATAGCTCTGAATGTATCATCTGTGGTGTCCATGTTCTAGAGGTAGAGAGTCGGCCTCTTGACCCAAAGGTCCTGAGTTCGATTCCCGGGAGCAACTATCGATCTTGGTTCTTTCATTGGCCCACACATTTGGCGCGAGTACTGTTGAATTTTCCAGGAAGCGGAATCGAGAGGGATTAATCTAAGTTGTAAGAACTTGTTTCCAAATCAATGTAAAATAAATAGGTTTAACCCTTTCCTGTTTTACAAAATTTTGGACCTGTCCAAATTCAAAGGTTTTGCAGACGAAAATTTAAAGTGGATTTAATTTGAGATATAACCATTCAGTAGGGTAGAAAAGAGTGTGGAAAGAGAAGAAATTGCTTGTCAGAAGCAATTTCTTCTTTTTACACAATGTTTTTCTCAATCATAAAACCACAGGCACGTAAAAAACAGGAATTAAACAGCAAAGGGTTAAACCAATGTATCATCCATTTTCAGTGTATGATGCGAGCCTGCGAGGCAAATATATGCTGTGTTTCCTGGATGACGGGGAGGGAATGGAACCAGGTAAGATATCTGCTGTCAATCAAAACATTGACCAATCATATCATACATTTAAATTTTAAATGTAATTTTTATGCCCCCGTATCGAGAGATCAGGGGCATATTGTTTTACTCATGTCTGTCTGTCTGTCCGTCCGCCTGTCTATCTGTCTGTCCGTCCGTCTGTCCGAAAACTTAACCTTTGCCTTTTCTCCAAAAGTATTTGACAAACAAGGCTCATATTTGGCATGATGATAGATCTCAATGATCCACATCTGCTGGTACCAAAGTCAAGGTCATGTGACAAGGTCAAGGTCATCTGTCAAGGTCAAACTTTGAAAAAAAAATGCCGTTACGGGGGCATTCGTGTTTCACAAACACATCTTGTTACCCCTGTTATTATAAATTTTGTTTTTTATGTCAAATATTTTCAAAAGATTAAAGCCTTTTCAGGATGACGGGGAGGAAATGGAACCAGGTAAGATTCCTTCTGTTAGTGTTGGCTAAATGGTTTCAAATCACAATAGATAATTGTTTTTTAGCTCGGCTGTTTTCAGAGAAAACCCGAGGTAGAGCTATAGCCTCCGTTGTCGTTGTCATCGTGCGAAAACTTTGACATTTAATTATATCTCTGGTTCTACTGAAGGCATTCACTTGAAACTTGGCACACATGTTCACCATCAAAAGAGCAACCTATACTATCAAGGGGGATAACTCTAGATGCATTTTGTGCAAATTATGCCCCTTTTTATACGCCCGTCGAAGACGGGACGTATTATGGGATCACCCGTGGCGTCCGGCGTCCGGTTGTCCGGGCGTCCGGGTGTCCGGGCGTCCGGCGGCGTCCACTTCTTTGTCCGGAGCATAACTCTGTCACTTGAAGTCCGATTGACTTCAAACTTGGCAAGTATATTCTTCTCATCATTGCGAAGTGCAGTGCACAAGAACCATAACTCTACCTGGCCTATTTTTTGAGTTATTGCCCTTTGTTGTTTTTCAGACTTGAATCTTGTCCGGAGTATATCTCTTAAAGTATTATAGCTAGGATCATGAAACTTCATGGGTGTATAGACCTCACCAAGGGGGAGTGCAGTGCACAAGAACCATAACTCTACCTGGCCTATTTTTTGAGTTATTGCCCTTTGTTGTTTTTCATACTAGAATCTTGTCCGGAGTATATCTGTAAAAGTATAATAGCTAGGATAATGAAACTTCATGGGTGTATAGATCTCACCAAGGGGGAGTGCAGTGCACAAGAACCATAACTCTACCTGGCCTATTTTTTGAGTTATTGCCCTTTGTTGTTTTTCAGAATTGAATATTGTCCGGAGTATATCTCTTAAAGTATAAAAGCTAGGATCATGAAACTTCATGGGTGTATAGATCTCACCAAGGGGGAGTGCAGTGCACAAGAACCATAACTCTACCTGGCCTATTTTTTGAGTTATTGCCCTTTGTTGTTTTTCAGAATTGAATCTTGTCCGGAGTATATCTGTAAAAGTATTATAGCTAGAATCATGAAACTTCATGGGTATATAGATCTCACCAAGGGGAGGTGCAGTGCACAAGAACCATAACTCTACCTGGCCTATTTTTTGAGTTATTGCCCTTTGTTGTTTTTCAGACTTGAATCTTGTCCGGAGTATATCTCTACAAGTATAATAGCTAGGATCATGAAACTGCATGGGTGTATAGATCTAACCAAGGGGTAGTGCAGTGTACAATAACCATAATTCTACCCGGCCTATTTTTTGAGTTATTGCCCTTTGTCGTTTTTCAGACTTGAATCTTGTCCGGAGTATATCTGTAAAAGTATAATAGCTAGGATAATGAAACTACATGGGTGCAAAAAATATTCATTCAAAATAACCTCAGTTCTATTCAAACCCCCAGTTAATACTAAGCAGTGTGACGGGCGTATCTTGTGACAATTTGGCACCTTGTTGACTTTTTTTTCTACCATCCAGCACTCAACAGCCGAGCGTAGGCACCCATAGGCAGTGCTCTTGTTTAGTTGGAAGAGTAAATCAACTAATGATCGATTGTATAATCATTTTCTAAGAAATTAATACAGCACTCCTAGTATCATCCTTTGAAAAATTTAATATGACACAAGTTAAAACGCATGACCAAAATACTTATCCTGTAGATTTTTCTACCAACTCCATGGCTCAGCATAAAACAGTTGGACCAAATTAATCGATTTTGAAATTTCTTTGTAGATCATCACAATCGGAAGCCCAAACCAACTGATTATCGATTATAATCAATTAATCTGACCATCACTACCTGCTGTGAATAAAATAAATGACTAACCAGATCATACATTTAAATTTTGAATGAATTTTTATGCCCCCGATAGGGAGGCATCATAAATTTGACTTGTCCGTCTGTCCGTCTGTCCGTCCGTCCGTCTGTCCGTCATTCCGTCCAAAAACTTTAACATTGGCCATAACTTCTAAATCAAAGCGGTGTCGGGGGCATTGTCATCTTACAGTGACAGCTCTTGTTTACCTCTGTTATTATAAATTTTGTTTTTTATGTCAAATATTTGCAAAATATTAAAGCTTAACCTATGTCATACTTTTGCAAAAGGTGTAGTTAAATATCAGTCTGCACCTATGTGCAGTCTGATCTTCTAACATATATCACCAGATTTTTTCTCTTAACCAGAAGAGTTAAAAAGATATTTTCAAAATGAATACTGACACACATGTAGTGCTTTCAGCTCTTGTATTAACTATAATTTTTCCAAGATTTTTATTCAGCTTGGCAAGGGTTAAACTTTGTAACTACAGCTAAATCAAGGTCACAAAATGGGTTTAATCAGCAGATTGTCATGGGTCCACAATTTCTGTTCACTCATTTCTAGATAACATAATTTCTTCCTGATCTTATCTGACAGAACATGGGTGTGGAAATACGAGTTTCTCCATTTGTCCCTGGACAAGTAAAAGTGTTTTTTCTACTTGTCCAGGATCAAAATTAATTTGTCCGAAAAAGAGTGAATAGATAATTTTGATAAAAAACAATGCTTTTTGACGAAGAAAATGCTGGACTACAACATTTTCTTCATTAAAAATAATGTTTTCTACCCTTTGAAATAGACATTGTGATAATTTCTCTCTTAATTCTTTTAAGTAACATTCCTAGATTGGCACTGGTATTTACTTGTCCTCGGACAAGTGGCTTAGAAAAATGTACTTGTCTGCAAGTACAAAAGCCCGAGTCGGACAAGTCAGGTATGGGAATTCAACACCCCTGCAGAAGTTGCAGACAACAAACTAAAATGTCTAAAAAATGAGTGTCTTTGAAGGTACGAAACATTGTTGGAAAAGAAGACTTTGCTTGTAATAAGTAATTTCTACTTTATTATAATGTTTTCAAAGCCATACTTCCACACTAGTACAGAAATACAAAAGCAATACATGTAACGAGGTTTCTCTTCTGGAGCTAATGTCATGTTTCATTTGAATGGTATATTCATGACTAAACTTACAAACTATGACATTAATGAACATGACTTTCAAATTTTCAGCTGAGACAGCCGACATTATCACATTTGGAAGGTCATCCAAAAGGTCACTTGATGATCACTTGATTGGCATGTACGGGAATGGTCTTAAATCGTAAGTATTTTATATGTAAAAGCACTTAGTATTATTCGCTAAGCTTGTTTATCTTATTTGATGATGCATCTGGCTCTCAATTATAGGTTTGTGAGTTTGAACCCAAGCTCAGCAGACTTGCATCTGACATTAGAATGTAGTCAGCCCAATACAGATCATTTATCTCCCATTTATGGCCGAATGCTACATGCATGTGGGATGGGTAGCTTGTGGCTTACATGAAATGTTCTGGATATGCTGGTTTGGTGTGAGAAACGTATACCATGTAGGTGCACCTTCTTCCACGGTATAACTGAAATACCATTGAATGTGACATTAAGCCCAATTCAAACAGAAACAAGTATTTGACATGCAATGTTATCACAGATTTCTGCTTGCAAAAAAGGAAATCTTGCAAATATTTCCTTTAATCTGCAGGTGTCAACCATTTTGATAAAGTATCATATGGGAAAATTGAATTATCCAGAGCTACAGGTAGAGGGAGTATTTTGTATTTTAGATAAAAGTATTTTAATAATAATGGCACAAACCTCATGTTGTTCGTATCCATTGGAAACATCTCCTCATACAGTTCCAACAAGTACCCACAACATAGGGTTTCATTGAGAAATTTAAAATGGGCTTACTCCCTCATATCTGTACCTCTGTTTCCTTCCAGTGAATTTGCTTGTCTTTTAATGTTTCTGACCAAACAATGGCCAATCGACACTTTACTTTGATCATCTAGTTAGAAGATTGACAAACCTTTAGAAATGCCTTTTCTAAATCACATTGTGTATTCTTGTATACTGTTTATATGTTGAAATTTAAACTCATATTCCAGAGGATCCATGAGAATTGGTAATGATCTTATGGTGTTTTCTAAGAAGAATGGAACACAGAGTTGTATGTTTTTGTCTCGATCATTTCATGAACAGGAAAAAATAGATGAGGTAAGTTAAACAGCGTATTCTATACTAGATATCCTCAAGATAGATTGAGATTCTTTAAATATAAGAAACTTTTGAAATAATTAATTAATTGTTCAAGTCTACCTTCTGTATGTATAGATTAATGCACAAGATCTATTTCAGATTGCATATCAAAGGTATATTTTAACCTGGCTATCAAAGTTTAATGGCATAAAGCTTTTCAAATGGGACACAGACGTACAAAGACTTTGACATTCCTACGGGTATTTATGATCAGAAAATTATTTCTGCCCAATATTGCTCCATTTGAAAACAAAATTGGCATGATCAAGCAAGGTTTAGAGGGTTGCTTGATGGCCTTCGTCCACTCTCTGTAAACACAGCTCAAAATTGCATAATTGTATTAAAAAAAACTATTGAAAATATTTCTATTTTTAACTGACCAAATAGTGATGTAGAGTTATGATTGGGGAACAAGGGATTGACGAGTTTCTACAACACTGGACTTTCAGATTGATGATTGGGGTTTCCCCAAAATATCTATTGCATTTTATACTGAAATAAAGTGCAGCGGAATTCCCCATGTGATGCAAATAAACCAATCAAAATTCTTGATTGTGTGGGATTCTAATTATCTATCTTTGTTTGATACTTCTTGCAATTTTATCATGAGAACCATCACACAAAAAGGGACCATTTCTGAATTCAGTCTTTGTGACATTTATCATTCTGAAAAAAGTCCTTGTAGAATTACATCAAAATCTAAGGTATTGGACCCATAATAGATCCGCAAAGTTTTGCAACTTTAACAGTATTAATTGAGCTTTCCTAATGATTTTCATTAGGAAACCTCAGTTAACATTGTGAAAGAGTATATGGTCCTAAATGTTGCGGAACAATTACAGGTCCACTAGCTTAAAGACTAAAGTTACAAAAAGGTGATGATGATTAAGATGAGACTGCACATAATATGCTGCTTGTGAAATCAGGAGTTTGAGGGCTCATCATGTTAAGGGTCAAAAGGAGATAAGACAGTCATGTAATAGTAAATTTCTTCCTTTAAATTTTCAGGTGATAGTCCCTCTACCATCATTCAAAATTGGATCTCAGGACCCCATAGACAATAGTGAACAGGGAAAGGAAAAGGTAGGTCTTACTGATTAGAAATAATAAAGTTGAATTTCTATATTAAAGTAGAGGACCCAATATAGTTCCTGTTCAATTAAGGTAGTGGAAACCAAAAAGTTTTGTGATGTTTCTAAAATAATGAACTTTAACAGTGTTAACCTAGGTTTCCTAATAGAAATCATTACGAAACCTCAATTTACACTGTTAAAGTTCATTAATTCCAAGATGTTGCGGAACTATTAGGGGTCCACTACCTTAAGATTAAACATCAAGCTATATCATGTATGAAGCTCCATTGCATTCAGGATGACAAAACGGTGCAAACTCTTTGCAAATTATATCCTGCTTTGCACACAAGTGTACACGCTAAGCAGGGTATAATTTGCAAACAGTTTGTACTGTTTTGTAGTGTAAAACACAGGGCTGATTTTCACTGTTTTTTTTACAAGAATGACCTATTTTAACCAAGATTTTGTTCACTAAATCATTTCAATGAAGATGTCTTTAATTCTGAGCCAGAGATTATAAATCTATTCTCAGGCTCAATTCAAAATTTTCTCAAATTTCAAAATTGAGATTAAAGCCATTATTCTGTTTTATTACTCAATTTAATGTATTAACATAAACAATGATATTAAAAAGTTGTTATGAATAACAACATATTGATATTATCTTTTATTGTCATACATTTATTTCAATTTAAATTTTGAGATAATTGAGCCTGAGTCTGAGAAAAGTTTTATAACCTCGGGCCCTGAAGTTTCCTGTCTAGATAAAATGTACGAAAGTTATGAGTAAATTTTTAGCTCTATTGGCTGAAGGCCAGTGATCTATTGTCATGGTGGAGTGTCCGTCGTGCCTCTGTCCTTCCATGCGTAAACTTCTTCTTTAAACATATTCTCCTCCTAAACCAATGGGCAGATTTTAAATAAACTTGGTAGAATTGACCCTTGGGTGCCCCTCTTCTTAAATTGTTAAAGAAATTTTGATTGACTTCAGAATATAGGCGTGCAGGGGGGGGGGGGGGGGGCATTTTTTCACATTAAAACCTTAATTAATCTTCTCGTCCCAAACCACTTGGCCAATTTCAATGAAACTTTGCATGGATGTTCCTTGGGTGACTCTTTACTTGAATTGTTAAAGAAATTTACATTGTCCCTCATATATGGGCGTGGTAGAGCGGGGCATTTTTATGCCCCCGATAGGGAGGCATCATAAATTTGACTTGTCCGTCTGTCCGTCTGTCTGTCTGTCCGTCCGTCCGTCCGTCCGTCCGTCATTCCGTCCAAAAACTTTAACATTGGACATAACTTCTAAATCAAAGCGGTGTCGGGGGCATTGTCATCTTACAGTGACAGCTCTTGTTTCATGTTAAAATCTTGAAAAATCTTCTCCTCCCAAACCCTTGGGCCTATTACAATAAAACTTTACTCGGAAGTTCCTTAAGTGACCCTTTACATAAACTGTTCAAGAAATTATGATTGATCCCCAAATATGGGCATGTCAGGGAGAAAGTCTTACATTATTTAAGCATGTGGAGCGATACAGGCCCTTTGGGCCTCTTGTTATCTCTCAATCAATTTCTTTGTTGTGCTTGTTCTTTGAATTGTAAAGACAAGCAGTGAGAACCCACAACATTGGGTTTGTGCAAATATGATTAAAATATTCGAATCTAAATTCCGAATCACTGCTTCTATCAGTAGCTCTTCAATTAAGTTCCAATAATTATTTGTATTTCAGTTTGCCATGGAAATGGACGTCATTCTGCGATTTTCTCCATTCAAAACAGATGAAGACTTTTTTGCACAGTTTGATCGTATAGAGGGTGAATCGGGAACATTAGTGATAATCTATAACATGAAACTGTTAGACAGTGGTGAACCTGAGTTAGATATTTTATCAGATACTACAGACATTAGGCTAACTAATCCAGAGTCGGACTTTGATTCAGATGATGGGTAAGATTCTCTAATATTAGAATTTCTGGTACATTTAAAAGATATAGAGTATTCTTTCAGTCATATTCGGGTATTCATAGAGTGTGATTAGATATTAGTATCATTCCTCCATGAAATCAACAAATAATCACTCCATATCACTTTCTGGTTCATTTAAAAGATGAAGAGTATTCTGTCATTCATATTTGGGTATTCATAGAGTGGGATTAGGTTTTTAGTTTCATTCCTCTGTGAAATCAACAAATAATCACTTCATATCTTATAATTGAATATCATGAATGAAAGGATTTATCCGTAATGAGATAGCTTTCTAGCGGTACTACTTTAAGCCGTTACTTACAAAATAACTGGGTACTTAAAACTGTTTAAATATGAAACAAACGATCTTTCAGCAAATTAGAAAGATTGATGAAAATATCTAGATTTAAATTATATATTAATTACATAATGTCACATTCATATTGCTGATAGAGAGAAAAGAGGAAAAAATGCTTGTCAAAAGCAATTTTGAAATTTGTTTAGTTTAATTGTTCTTGATAAAAGGGTGTCAATTTATGAATATGTGCAGACTTAAAATTTTCAATTTACTTCAAATAAGGGTATTGATGAAAGGTTAAACAGGCAGCTAAAGGAAAGACACCATGGAGAGAAAATCATGTATGGCATGATTTGAGTAAGGACCCTTTGGTGTATACCCAAAGTTGTTGTAAGGCGTTTTGTTTTGTGATAAAGATCATTTCTCTTTTATATTTCAGATTAATGATAGAAAGAAAGTCTTTCAGGGCTTATGTGGCAATATTATATATGGACCCTAGAATGAAAGTGTATATTCAAGGGAAAAAAGTGCGAACAAAAAGACTCGCTTCATGTTTATATAAACCAAAACTTTATAAATACAGTTCAAACCGGTTTAAGTCAAGAGCAGAAAATGATGCAAAGAAAGCGTCAGATGATGCAAAGGCGGCTGAATTTCGAGCAAAGGAAGCGCAAAGTAAAGCAAAAGATTTAGAGTCAAAATCAGGAAATTTGACAAAGGGTCAAATGGTAAGATACAACTTTTGTGAAAATATTCTCTTTTGATACACAAAGAAATCATTAGCTCATTAGTTAAAATTATTTGAAATCTTGTTGAAATTAAAAAGAAGTAACCTGCCTTGCATTCAGGATGACATAATATTTGCAAACTTTTGAAAATAATAACCAGCTGTCATTTACAAAGCTGGGCATATTGCATACTTTTTTGCAAAACGTTTTTATCCTTAACACAGGGTTCGGTTCATATTGACCAAGTATAGACTTTCAGATAGAACAAGTGATTTTCATTTCAAAATTAAACATTCCATCATCATGAATGCTAATAGTCTTTCCCAGCACAGACATTCTCTTACAGTCTTCACTTTGTCCAAACTTTCACATTCTGGATAATATAATTTATTATATGCTTGTTGCTGGATTAGGTAGAAATAATGGTAGATTATCACTTGGTAATCTAAAAAAACCCAATGAATATTTCAGTTCTATAACGCAAAAATGATATTAAATGTGAACATTTCAAGGCAATGAAATTCACAGGTGATGATCTACTATTATCCTTGATGATCCACCAGAAAGCTCTGAAAACAACTTTTTAGTGTATATAATAACTAGGGATGGTAATGAGTACTAATTTTACCAATAGAGTACTTGGTAACCTTTCCACTCTAGTACTCGAGTACTCGTAAGGAATTGACGACATTTGATTATTCTGTTTAAAACATAAATTGGTATATGGTATTTGCAGCATAATTTTGGTCAAAATGAAAGTTGAGGTGACATTGATCTCTTTACTATATTAAGAAATGTTAAATTGTTAAACACGTGCGTAGACAATGGCATTCCTCTGTGATATTTACAAGTGATAACCTACTATTACATGTATTTCTTGATGATTCACCAGAAAGCTCTTAACCATTGTCATGCTGAATGATTGATTGATTGAATGGAGTTTAACGCCGCTTTCAACATTATTTCAGTTATATCGCAGCGGCTGGAGCACCTAACAATGGTTTCCTGGTATTTCTCTCACCAGTACAACCACCACATTCTTTCCTAGCCTCCAGCTACTATCTCACATAGGTCTACGATTATCAACCCATTGGTGAGAGACAAATAGTCGGAAAGAATGAGTGCCGCTTGGGGAACGAACCCGGGACCTCTAGATTGACAGTCCAAAGCGCTACCAACTGTGCTATGACGGCGGCGTCATGCTGAATGAAAATCCTTGGCAAAAATGCATCAAAATCAAAGTGCTGAAATTACTGGTTTCCCTGATTGTGAGTCAGTTTTTATTGTGAAAATATAATTTTTCAAACGTTTCTGATTTATTAATATATCAGGTGGTATCGACAGAGATCAGCCTGCACATATGTGCAGGCTGATCTTTGGCTATGCCTCCTGCCAAAGCAGGAATATTGCTGGATCAGTATGACAAGGGTTAATACAACTTTTGAGTGTATATCATAACCGTACGTATTTCCCATTTTCAGGCTGAGTTAAGGAAAGCCAATCAGTATGCAGCAGAGTTAAAACATGAAGCCCAGGTGAAAAAAGACAGTGCTGATAGAAAACACAAGTAAGAATATAGAATAACAGCAATACAGTCGATATTGTTTTAAGCGACCATTGCTTGGACCACTAAATAGCGGTGGTTTAAAAAAATGGCTGCTTAATACATGTTTTGTCTACAAATAAGAAACATACTTTTTGATTGAATATGCATATTATTGTGAAATTCTCAAAATCCTATGTTGTTATTACTTAATAGAATCGTCTCATTGAGACGATTCTGTTGAGTTCTAGCAAGATAAGATACATCTTCAATAATTTTAAGACCAACAATACCTACTTTTTAGGATATTTTAGTTCACCTGAGCACATCTTGCTCAAGGTGAGCTTTTGTGATTATTGATTGTCCGTCCTGTGTCGTCCATCGTGTGTCGTCTGTCGTTGGGCATCAACAATTTAAGTGTTAACACTCTAGAGGCCACATATATGAACCAATCATCATGAAACTTGGTCAGAATATTTGGAAAGTCACAAAGATGAACCCTAATGAAAATTGGAAGGATCCTTGTCATATCATGGGAAAAGGGGCCTTAATGACAATTTTCTTGTTTACATTCTAGAGGTCACAAATATTGTCAAATCTTCAAGAAACTTGGTCAGAATGTGGGCAAGGTCACAAGGATGAACCCTATTGAAAATGGGAAGGATCCGTGTCATATCACGGGAAAAGGGGCCTGAATGACAATTTTCTTGTTTACACTCTTGACGTCACAAATATGGTCCAATCTTCATGAAACTTGGTCAGGATGTTGGTTAGGTCATGAGGATGAACTCTTTTGAAAATAGGAAGGATCCATGCCATATCACTGAAAAAGGGCCTTGATGACAATATTCTTGTTTACACTCTAGAGACCACAAGTCTTAAAAGAACAATTACTACTTTAGCTGGAAAATTTGATAATAATTAAATTAGACAAAGATACTAAGTGGGGCGATGAAGGACTGTCATGGTCCTCTTGTCTTGTTTACACTCTAGAAGCCATAAATATGGTCCAATCATCAAGAAACTTGGTCAGAATATTTGTAAAGTCACAAGGATGAACCCTATTGAAAATGGGAAGGATCCATGCCATATCACGGGAAAAAGGGGCTAAATGACAATTTTCTTGTTTACTCTCTAGAGGCCATTAACATGGCCCAATCTTCATGAAACTTGGTCAGAATGTTGGTCAGATCACAAGAATGATTTCTTTTGAAAATGAGAAGGATTCATGCCATATCATGGGAAAAGGGGCCTTAATGACAATTTATTTGTTTACACTCTAGTAGCCACAAATATGGCCCAATCTTCATGAAACTTGGTCAGAATGTTTGTCAGGTCTAAAGGATGAACCCTATCGAAAATGGAAAGGATTAGTGGTGTAACGATAGGTCGACTTATCGCTGTATCGCGATTTTTTACCTTGCGATAGCAATAGATCGATAGCACTTTTCAAAGTCGATAACTATCGCGATAGTTCCCCAGAATATGGATTGTTTACGATAGTTTTCTTTAAAATGAAAGTAGAAATGAAAATAGGAATAGTCATCTCGTAATTGCATTGAGACGCTTGACCGTTGTATTTTTTTCTGTAGAGCGTCTCAAAGAATGGGATCAGATTCAATTCTCCCTAGAGGGATATTTGAAATCAGCGTATTCGATCAATTACTCGACGTTGTCAAGGTAAACAGCGTCATGGCCGATCAAAGCGGCAATTTCGAAATTGTCGAAAACAAGAAGGCGAAATCTGTGGTGTGGCAGCATTTTGGCTTTATTTAAGGAAAGGACGATGTCTGTAAATCAAAAATAGCTTGTCAATACTGCAAAATGGTGTTAAAATACAGCGGAAACACGTCCAATCTTACTGATCATCTAACGAGGAAACACCCAGCAGTTTCAATTTCAAAACCTCCGACGACCACTGAATTAAACAAAGCTGGATCAAAACCGAATACGCAAGACATTCAAACATTCTTTCAAACATATTTCTGAACCCCTCGTTTTCCACAACACTGAACGGTCTCAGATTTTTAACGATAAACTGTAAAATCGAGTTCGAAATGTCTCTTGCCCTTTGACTAAATATATAAACAGTGGTGTTTTGGGCTTTTAGTCTATTCTTTTGTGGTTACACCATAGTTAAATGTTGGAAATTATAAATTGCATCAAACTGTATTTATTTTTGACTTATTGCTTAGATAAAGCTTCCAAGCGATTTCTTTCTATTATTTGAAGTGTTGCTGACATTTGCATGAATCCAAAGTTTTAAGTTATAGTAGGTGGTTTTAGAGCTAGCAGCCTAGCACTATGAGCACAACAGACAATAGAAACAATGTTTGCATTATTTCATGAAAATTAGTAAAAATGTTTTTATTCGAACACCAGTGATTAAACATCGAGTAGTTTGTCAATATCTTATTCTTCACAATATTAGGTTCTTACTTAATAAAAGGTAAATAAACTTTAAAATGGATTTTTTTCTGTTAAAAAAGAACTATCGTGATAGTATCGCAATAGCCATATAACTATTGCAATACTATTGCAATAGCAATAATTACTATCGCAATACTATCGTGATAGTAATTTTGAACCCAATAGTCACCCCTAGAAAGGATCCCTGCCATATCACGGGAATAGGGGCCTTAATCACAACTTTTTGTTTACACTCTAGAAGCCACATATATGGTCCAATCATCATTAAACTTGGTCAGAATGTTGGTCAGGCCACAAGTATGAAGGCTTTTGAAAATTGGAAGGATCCGTGCCATATTACAGGAAAAGGGGCCTTAATGATAATTTTTTGTTTACACTCTAGTAGCCACAAATATGGTCCAATCATCATGAAACTTAGTCATAATGATGGTTAGGTCATGAGGATGAACTCTTTTGAAAATGGGAAGGATCCCTGCCATATCACAGGAAAAGGAGCCTAAATGACAATTTTCTCCAGCTCCAGACGCCACAAATATGGACCAATCATCATGAATTTTGGTCAAGATGTTTTCCAGGTCACAAGAATGAACTCTTTTGAAAATGGGAAGGATTCATGCCATATCACAGGAAAAGGAGTCTAAATGATAATTTACTTGAAATAACTCTTATGGCCACAAATATGGCCCAAACTTTGTGAAACTTGGTTTTATGTAGAAGTTATCCTTTTTATGACATCTGCCTTTTTATATGATGTGATGTTCCAGTGATCAAAGAGACTCAGGTGAGCTATCTAGGACCATCATGGTCCTCTTGTCATTAAAAGAAGGGGATTTTCAAAGCGGTCACATGTTAAAAATTGTCGCTTAATAGACTGAGCAAGATTGACTGTATATAGAGGACATGTGTTTCAGAGTTAGATCAATATATTTATTGAATGAAAAAAAATGTATTTTGATACTTGTTCACTAAATAAAAGATTATTTGTAATTATTGATTCATTGACATGTAAAACAAACATTCACCTTATAACTTTACTCTCAAAATGAGATAACATGTGAAGAAAAATAAATGAATGTAGCCCTTTGACCTCCAATAAGGAAACTTTCTAGTGTGAAATTTCAAACAAAATTATTCTTTATATCCAGGGACATGAAATAAAATGAAATTTGTAAGTCTGTCACTTAAGGTAACAAAACCATAATTGTTCTGCAACTTTTAAGAACTATGGATCTGTCACAATATTGACTGAGTTTTCCTAATGACATAATTAGGAAACCTTGGTTTACACTGTTAAAGTTCATTATCTACTACCTTTAAACATCATTGCTATTACTTAAATATGGCAGCCATTCACAAAAACATGTTTAAAATTTGTTTCAGGGCATTAAAAGAACCGAAGGTGCTAAACCTTATATTTGGTATAAATATAGAACAGCGGTCACATGATGGGGTATTTGTGTATAATTGTAGTCGGTTGATCAAAATGTATGAGAAAGTGGGACCACAGGTAGATGGAGGGGTGTAAGTATGATTTTATCCAAATCTTGGCTGCATTTTATTACATTTCAAACAGTTTGGCTCTTATTTTTCCCAAATTCACTACCTAGAAACAGGGTCCAAAGAATTCAGAAAAAGGCACTCGTCCTGCAGGACAAGTGACTTGAAAAAGTAACTCGTCCTGGTTTGATTGTCACTTGCTCTTCAAAAGGCCTAGGAATCTTTAAAGACCATGTCATTTCAATGATCGTGGCTATAAGCGACAAAAGAAGTAGTAGATATGAACAAAATAGGGGAAAATTTATTTCTATGTTCGATACTTTCCTTGATCTTGAGATCGATTTGTTTTCACGGAGTTCGGGTACCGGTATATTTCATGTGAAAACAGGAAGTTTTATTTTTAGAAATCAAAGTACATGACTGTTTACAGTTCAAGGTGTTGCGAACTTCTATCACCGTGAACTTTTTCTAAGCGTCTTTTTTTGTATTTTATCCAATTTTACTCTGACACTAGACAAAATGATTATAAGTCATTCATTCTTCACTTGTCGGGGAGGACAACTGCCTTTGAATTTCCACTCGTCCACCTGGATTTCTTACTCGTAAATACGAGCGGACGAGTGGATTCTTTGGACCCTTTAGAAAGCAGTCCTTATAGGCTGAGATCAAACTGCACATCTCTAAGATATGTCGCTTGGTCTATACTAAGGTTTTGGATAAAACAGAAGAGAACTGAATTTTGGTAAATGGATAAGTACAAAATACAGTGGCAAGATGTTATTAAACAGCATTGGAAGGGTTAACTTCTTAATTTGAATGTAATTTTTGGTTCATTTTTAGCTCACCTGAGCACAAAGTCCGTCGTCGTCGTCCTTCATCAACAATTGCCTTGTATGCACTCTAGAGGACAATTTTTTTGCCCAATCAACCTGAAATTTGGTCAGAATGATTGTCTTGATGAAATCTCGGAGGAGTTTGAAATTGGGTCAACTGGGGTAAAAAACTAGGTCACGGGGTCAAATCTTAGAAAAACCTTGTATGCACTCTAGAGGCCACATTTTTTGCCCCATCAACCTGACATTTGGTCAGAATGATTGTTTTGATGAAATCTCGGACGAGTTTGAAATTGGGTCATCTGGGGTAAAAAAAAAAGGTCATGGGGTCAAATCTTAGAAAAACCTTGTATGCACTCTAGAGGCCACATTTTTTGCCCAATCAACCTGAAATTTGGTCAGAATGATTGTCTTGATAATTTTCTTGAATGACTTTGAAATTTAGTCAACTGGGGTCAAAAACTAGGTCACAGGGTAAAATCTTAGTAAAAACTTTTATTTGCTCTAGAAGCCATTTTTTTTGCTCGATCAACCTAAAATTTGGTCAGTATGATTTTCTTGATGATTTCTCAAATGAGTTTGAAATTGGGTAAACTGGGGTCAAAAACTAGGTCTCAGGGTCAAATCTTAGAAAAACCTTGTGTGCACGCTATAGGCCACATTTTTTGCCTGATCAACCTGAAATTTGGTAAGAATGATTGTCTTGATGAAATCTTTTGACGAGTTGATATTGAGTCAACTGGGGTCAAATACTAGGTCACTGGGTCAAATCTTAGAAAAACCTTGTTTACATGCTAGAGGAGACATTTTTTGCCAAATTAACTTGAAATTTGGTCAGAATGATTGAATTGATGCAATTTTGGATGACTTTAAAATCAGGTCATTTGGGGTCAAAAACTAGGTTACAGAGTCAAATCATAGAAAAAACTTGAAAGTTAACCTGAAAATTGTAAAAAAGGATTCTCAAGTTTTATAGAAGCATCAGCATAATTTAGCTAAGTGACATTTATTCATCATTCTCTTTCTAAACCTGCTTTTGAAAATCTTAGACAGTTCATTCAGGTGAGCGATTTAGGGCCACTATGGCCCTCTTGTTGTCTATAAATGAGGTAGCTTTAACTTGCATGAATTTTGTAATTTTTCTGAAACATCCCTTCCAAGATAAATACTTTGAGAATATATCATCTATAATATTAATATTCTGGACATTGTAAACAAAATTGTATACATGTATTAAACAATTATTTGACTTAAAATACAACTTTATTATTTACACAATCCATTTAATTGTACGCCCCTTAAGGAAAGGCGATGAGGGAAACATCATAGAAAATAATAAAATTTCTTGTTAAAAGCGATTTCTGTATTTCTTAAGGGCTTTCTGTACAAAAAGAAAAAAAAAAAAGTCAAAGTTTTTGTCAAGTTTAAATTTTTGTCTGAAAGTCATTTGGAAGAATTTGGACCAGTCTAAAATTTTATTGTTTTGCAGAATCTTTACATGTCAATTGCTTAGCCTAAAGCAGTTGTTACTGCCTATATGTTTATAGGCAGTAACAACTGTTTCATGCTGAGCCACTGATTAGTCAAAAAAAAATTTAAGAATTTTTTATCGATTCTATTTTGACCATTTTCATTTTCCTATGATTTCAGGTTCTGTAGTGGGGTTGTAGGTATCGTAAATGTTCCATATTATGTGTTAGAACCCACACATAATAAACAAGATTTTGCCGACGCTAAAGAATATCGTCATCTCATGAAAGTTATGGGAGAACATATGGTACAGTATTGGAAAGATCTCAATATCGGTACGTAGTTTATCTTCCTGTTTCTAATATTGTAACCAACAACTTTGTATGTGCTCCAAGTAGAGACTCTAATAAGCCTCCACTATATGCTCTATAGATACTGCTTCCATCCTTCTGGCTATGGGTATATTCCCATATTTCTGTCAAGTCTGCTCGATGTTCAAACTTCTAGCTCATATGAGATTGTTGGACATGTAACAAATATTATACCGCCTTAAGGGCAAAATAGAATTTTACGGACTACTGGACTGGATTGAAGGTTTGTGATATGAATCCCCATGGAGTTCAATATTCATTTGTTACTTACTTTTGGCATCTATCATAAATAAGCCACACAAGGTGGTGGTTAGGTAATTAGGTAGTTGAGACTGTTTTTAGCTCACCTGAGCACAAGTGCTCAAGGGGAGCTTTTAGGAACACTCTGAGTCCGTCAAGCGTTGTCCGTCGTCAACAATCTTAAAAACTTCTTCTGATGAAACCTAAGGGCTGATTTCAATGAAACTTTACCAGAATGTTCCTTGGGTGACCTTCTTTAAAAATAGTTAGCAAATTTCTGATTGGCCCATAAATATGGGTGTGGCAGGGCATGACATTTTTTCACGTTGAAATCTTTGCTCAACATCTCCTACTGAACAACTGGGCTGATTTCAATGAAACTTTACCAGAATGTTCCTTGGGTGACCCTTCAAAAATTGTACGCTAAATTTTGATAATCATGTAAATAAAGCATGGCAGGGCGAGGCTTATTTTGAGCCCAAAATATTTGAACAACATCTCCTCCTGAACCATGGGCTGATTTTGATGGAACTTTACCAGAAGGTGCCTTGAGGGAACTTTTTTAAAAACTGTTCGCAATTTTTTAATTGGCCCTTAAATATGGGCGTGGCATGGTGGGGCTTATTTGTAGCCTAAAATATTTTAATGACAACTCCTCCTGAACCACTGGGCAGATTTTAATGAAACTTTACCAGAATGTTCCTTTGGTGACCCTTTTTGAAAATTGATTGCAAAATTTTGATTGGCCCATAAATATGGGTATGGCAGGGTGGGGCTTATTTTCCGTCAGAAATCTTTGAGCGACATCTCTATCTAAACCAAGGGGCTAATTTCAATGAAACTTTACCAGAATGTTTCTTGGGTGACACTTTTCAAAAATTGTTCGCAAAATTTAGATTGGCCCATAAATAATGGCTTGGCAGGGCGGGCCTTCGGAGCCCAAAATCTTTGAATGACAACTCCTAGACCATTGGGCCGATTTCAATGAAACTTTTCCAGAAGATTCCTTGGGTGACTCTTTTCAAAAATTGTTCCAAGAGTTTTGATTTGCATTAATATGGGTGTGGCAGGGCGGGGCTTATTTTGAGCCCAAAATCTTTGAACAATTCCTCCTGAACCACTGGTTTTCAATGAAACTTTACCAGAATGTTCCTATGATGACCCTTTTTAAAATTTGTTTGCAAAATTTTGATTGGCGCATAGATATGGGCGTGGCAGGGCAGTGCTTATTTTGAGATTTCTCAGTAATGAATAGGTGGGCAGGGTCTATTTTCACTTTAGATTCTCGGGATTACATCTCCTCTTCATCAATTAGGCAAATGTTAATGAAACTTTGTCAGAAAGTTACTTGGATGAGTTCCACTGGACCAGTAAAATTCAGGTGAGCGGTTCAGGGCCATTCTGGCTGTCTTGCATGTGTGATTTTATACAGGTTGATTAAGTTTTAGTTTTATACCTCCATCAAATTAACAAATAGTTTCTTCAACTCTTAATTCTTATAAGTGGAGTTACTGTTCAAATGTTTTGCTTTGTTTGTGTCTGCTAGAGAACGGTATTTCAATAAGTTACATATTTCATGTTCACAAGCTTGAATTGTTTTGGAAAAAAACTATATTTTATATCATAAGATTAATTAGATAATTACTTTTTACAAAGAACATCAAAATGGCAAAATCAGATAAGTTCTTACTTGTGTTATAGCAAAGGTATTTCAAGACACTTGCATTATTTAAGTTAATTGTCCTTTTTTCAAAAGCTGATTGTAAAAGTATCTTTGTATATATATTTCAGCTCAGCAAGGTGTATTAAAATTCTGGTAGGTATATTGTAACATATACAGATATAGATTCTTATTTAAAAAAGGGTGTGGGGGTCAAAACTGAATATGTACTCAATGGACAAGAAAGATATAATAACTTCAGCTTGAAGAGAGACCATCTTAGAAATCCATATAATAAAAAATTGAAAAAAGAATTGTACTTTGTAAAGGTCAACAAGAAGGCAGATTTCTGAACTGATAGAAAGGTAGACTAATCATTCTAGACTAAGAAAATGTGCTATTTGCAAAAAGTTTTAAACCTTGACAATCGGCTCAGATTGAATTTCCCAGATGGTCCCTTTTAAGCTCGATTAAAATCGAAGAATAGGTAGGCTATTCCGGGTACCCGGGCGTCAGTGTCGGCATTGGCGTAATGCTTTGGTTAAGATTTTACGTGCAAGTGTTTAAAATCTCTGTTTCGTTTAAAGCTATTGCTTTGAAACTTTGCACATGCTTCTGTGACCATAACATCAGTCTCTAGACAAAGATTCAATACTCTGATATTGAGTTTAGTGGAATTTTAACCTTTTTAGAAAATCTTGGTTAAGTTTTTACCTGCAAATGTTGTTTATCTGTTATATTTCTGTTTCCATAGAAGCTATTGCATTGAAACTTTACACATGCTTCTGTGACCATAATATCAGTATCTAAATAAAGATTCATTACTCTGATATTGAATTTAATGGTATTTTAACCCTTTTTGGACTCAGATTTTCCTGGTTAAGTTTTTAGTGGCTCTATTTCTACATAGGCTTTTGCTTGGAAACTCTACACATGCTTCTGTTACCATGATATCAGCTTCTAGACAAAGATTAATTACTCTGATATTGAATTTCATCGAATTTAAACCTTTTTCAGACTCAGAAATTCTTGGTTAAGTTTTTACGCGCAAATGTTGTACATCAGTTATATCTCCAATTCTAGAAAAGCTATTGATCTGAAACTTTGTACATGCTTTTTTGACCATAGTTTCAGCCTCTAGACAAAGATTAAATTCTATGCTGTTGAATTTAATGGTATTTTAACACTTTTCGGACTTAGATATCTTGGTTAAGTTTTTACGTGCAACTGATGTATATCTGTAATATTTCTGTATCTACTAAAGCTGTTGCTTGGAAACTTTACACATGCTTCTTTGACCATAATATTAGCCCACAGAAAAAGATTCATTACTCTAATATTTAATTTAGTGGAATTTTAACCCTTTTCGGCCTTAAAAATCTTGGTTATGCTTTTATGAGCAACTTTTATGTTAGTGTATCTCTTTTCCTACTAAAGCTATTGCTTTGAAACTTTGCACATGCTTCTGTGACCATAATATTAGCCTCTAGACAAAGATTCTTTTCTCTTGACTTTCATTTTATTGAATTTTCAATGTCGCTATTGATTTGCTGTTACTATCCAGCACTAGGAATAGTCAAGCTTTGCTATCCTTCGACAGCTCTTGTTGTATGAGGGGTCACATATGTATATTATATGGACCTTTGCATGAAATTTCCAAAAATTTTGAATGAGCCCAATGCAAAGACTCTGGTCAGCCTACGCACCCACATAGTCTGACCAGAGTCTTCACAATGTGCTTTGTAGATAAATGAGGTCTCAAAGTATCTGTAGACAGTCAGGCAAGCTTATTACCACTATTTCTGGCTGTTAAGGCTTCTCAATATTTGTAATGCAGCCACATGTCAAGTTGCTGGAAATCACACACACAGGCTCATATGATACTTGATTTCCAGATTTTCCAAACTGATATTCTCATACACTTGAAATATTTTATGTCTGGAAGCATTGAGTTTGTCTAAAAATCTTATATACATGCTGTTGCAATATAGAGCAAAAAGTAGAGTGGACAACCTTGGACTTATCTTTATTATTTTTGAAGATATTTGATTGAAACTTTGCATGTGATCTTTACAAGAGTAACCAATGCTCTTTGAGGGTGATAACTCTAGAAATATTTTTGCAAGTATTATGCCTCTTTTGGCACTAGGTGCAAACCTATTTTTCTAATGATAGATAATAATTTAAAGTTCAATTATCAAAGATTAGATAAAGGTAACTCACACCAATACATTTTATGATAGTAAATTTTATATGACAAGGTCATCTATAGAATCTATCCCCTGTAAGAGTTGCTTTTTCTAAGGAATTAGTGTGAAACTAACAGATAACATGAAAAAATGACTAGATCCGACTAAGATACTATTGTACTCCCATTTAACCCTTCTAATGCTGTTTTCCTTAGTGAGATAGCAGCTGGAGTCTAAGAAAGGATGTGGTAGTTGTACTGGTGAGAGAAATACCAGGAATCCATTGTAAGGTGCTCCAGCCGCTGCAATATAACTGAAAAAATGTTGAAAGCGGCATTAAACTCCTTTCAATCAATCAATTCTAAGGCTGTAAGTGACATTATCTTGTTATACACAAAGCATTGACAGACATTATAGACTATGATCAGTCTGCACAGAGGTGCTGCCTGATCTAAGCCTATACCATCTGTTTCCTAATGTTCTATTGTAGTAAATGCGGTTGCTAGATTGTTTGAATTTTCCATAAAAAAGAAAGTCTTTGTTTTTCAGGGAATCATTTGGTTATATCAGTCAAAAATGGAAGGACGTGCCATCAGATGATAGTAAATTCATCAGAAAGAGAGCCATGCAAGTCAATGTTACATTACAATGTGGTATGTAAGAAATATGTTGATTTCAGGGAATAATTTGGTTATATCAGTACTTTACAATGTGGCATGTAAGAAGTATGTTATTTATTTTGCAGATATAGCCCATTTGATAGCCTTTTATACCTTAGTTTATATTAATTTGTTTAGTTCTTTTGCAACAAAAGCTAAAACTTTTAGAGTACCTCTTAAACACACAATCCAGAGGTTTTTATGTCCCTGCAAGACTTTAGTTTAAACCCTCTGGTATCTTATTCTACAGGGTGAATTCAATGGGTGTACTGGGGCTGGCTAGTAAGTGTTTTTCCCATAAACACTACAGAACAATGGTGGGGCTTATATGTTGAATATTTATTCTGACATTTATCTATCATTAATGTGTTGATAATTGTTCACCTAGAAGGTATGCTCAGCTGGGGGTCAGAAGGCATGCATAGCAATTTATCAATCTGTAAGAAGGGCATTATTTGAAGGAAACTATTTATTAGCACACAAAAAAATACATTCCATGTAACAAAAAATAAAAAGAAATACCTATTTTAGAGTGCTCATATTTTGCATGAGTGTACCATTCCCAAATGATTGAGAAAAAATATTAGTGTCAACAAATTTTGTATTATCTGACAATGTTTAAGGTAGCTTAAGTCATGAAAAAGTATTTTACAAGAAATTGATTGAGCTGTCAAAAAGTGTGTTACAGTACCCTTATAGGGAAGTGACTGATGGCAAGGTCAATTTTGATACTTTCAAGGTCAGCTAGTAGAGCCAAGGACAACTTTTAATGTCATAGTCTTGAAAATTGAATAATAGATTGGTATAAAATTTTAATGAATTTATTGTTTTCTTATTATAGATTCCTGTTTAAAGTGGCGGACATTACCATTTTCATCAGGGAATATTGGTAAAGAGTTTAAAGATGAGTGGACATGCACAAATAACCCTGACACACAGCATAATAGGTATGTCAAACTAGCTTTACTCCTGTCATGCTGAATCCTGAAAATCCCTGACAGGTGTTGTGGTCTAGGATCAGACTACACAATCTGTGTAGTCTGATCTTAATCTTCATCCCTGTTAGTCCTTTTTAACCAAGAATATTTTGAAAATTTACTTCTAAAGCAATTTCGACACACTATTTCAATTGAGCCAGTGTGACATTTCCAACAATTTAAAATGTGCGCGAAGTGCAATCATTTAGCAGCCTATAAAGTCATATACTGTACATATAAAGTTACCTGATGGTCTACAGATACTTTAAATCTCATCTCTTCTAAACGCATAGTGAAGACTCTGGTCAGACTGTGCAGATGCACAGGCTGGTCAGAATCTTTGCTTTACGATTATTAGAAATTGTTTGAAATCCCACGCACAGGTTCAGATACTATTGCTTTGATTTTCATGTTATTTTGCCTAGGATTGTTTTTCCAGCATGACAAGGGATGAAGCTGTTGTTGTGAAAATAAGTGATCTGTTACTTGCTATAAAAAAGAAACATCTTGTGGATTTTAAAGAGTAAATGTTTAACAAAAAACATTAGCTCCAGCAATGTTCAACTTATACTCATATGTTGGAAATAAATACTTATTTATAAAGCGATTTATGATAGCTTTACATTCAGAAAGCACTTGGAATACTGACTAGGTGTAATGTCTTCAGCAGTTCCCAGATGGTCCCTTTTCACATGACAAATCAGATATTTCATATTATGAAAACCTGAAAAGATAGGCCCTAGAATTCCTCTCCAAAATTTAGCACATGATTTGAAGTGGAAGAGTAAACAATGTTTATATGATTACAACTGCCTTGTTTTCCCGTTAAATTCAATGATATTGTTAAGCAATCTGGGGTAAATTACTGTCTAGTCAGTATGATTGTATTAGTTCATCCTTGATTTGCTGTTACTAATTATAGGCTGTGCTATTTAAGCTACTACAGTCTAACCTGTCTTAAGCAAGCGGTCAAGGGATATACCAAAATCGCTTGCTTAAGACAGGTGCTTGCTTAATACAGGTCGACCTGATATCATGGGCAGGAAGGGGGGGGGAATGGTACATCATCATAGTTTTGATCAAGAAAAGGGCACAGAAAAAGAAAAAGAACTTTTAATTATATTCATAAAAGACTTACATCTTATTTCCCAAATAAACGGTGACATTTATCTTAAGATGGTGAAAAAATGTCTTTTTTCTTTCAAAATTTTCAATGACCAATTAAAACAATAGCCAAAATAATATCATGAATCTATTCAATCATCAGAAGGCAATTCCACAAATTTATAAACAATTGCATTCAAAAGCATTAGCCCTCTCTGAAAGAAAATCTGAAATTGCCAACCAAAAAATTGGAAAGAATCAGTCCTCATCAAGCAGTCAAGTTACTTTACCCATTACAGACCTCAAAAACTGCATTTTTCCCCAAATGATTTTGGCTGAATTAAATACGAAAACCAACCTTTGAATAGAGAATAAACAGTACTTTCGATCTCTACTCGACTAAAAAATAAATCAATAAAAATTTGAACCAAATTTCTTAAAATGGTTTGTGTAGAATGTCAATTTATCAATATTAATTGTTTTCAAAGAAACTTCAATGTTTGTCACCACCTGTTAACCGTTAACACGTGTCTTTGTGTATGTATAATTGATTTATGACACTTGAATAGGTAACTCGAAAAACAAAAGTTGACTGTTAGAATCACGAATCCGTGAAAATCACTATAGCCTTTCGACTGACGATTATCTTTAATTGGCCGCGGGTATAACTGCGATAATTGCCCTTTATTCTTTGAGTGGCAGCAAATCTCAGGTTTTATGAATGATTGGACATGAATTTTGCGGCTGTTGCGTGCGTTTCACAGGTGCTTGTTGAATACAGGTAAAATTAAGAGTATATCAGTTCGAGGGGACATTGAACTGCACGTAAAAGACAGGTGCACGCTGAATAGAGGTGGCCGGAAGACCAGGTTTTACTGTAGTTACAATGGTTCTTTCTGCATCGATTAGTGCCAAGTTAAGGTCATGTATCAAGGTAGAATATTTTAAGAAATTGTGACCCATCACACGAAAAGGGACCATCTGGAAATTCTGTAAAATAAATATTTGAAAAAAGAGGTTCCTTCTAGTACAGGCCAACAAGAGGTCACATTTTGAAAATTCTTTTACCAAATGGTAGAATGTTCATTCTACACTCAGAAAATTAGCAGAGAACGAAGTTTCGATGGAAGTCAGTCTGCGCAGTCTGACTAGTGTGAACTTTAAGCACTACCCATATGGTCCCTTTTTCGTGTGACGGGTCGCAATTTTCATTTTTGGAGCATAAGTTTTGCCACTTACACATTTTCTGAAAAGAATAAGCACTATAATGCAATTTCAGATGCTCATCTGCGGAGCAAAAACTCAATATACCAGAGGGTTTGTATAAAAGAGAAGCAAAATCACAAGAGGAAAAGAAGAAAGATTTGGAAGAAGAGATTCGACGGAAACAAGAATTATTAGAGAAAATGCATGTGAGTGTTGTTTGGACCAAATACACTGAAAAAGGCATAGCGATCACAATTTTCAACAACATTGATTTGTTAGCTCCACTGGCTGAAAGCCACTGGGGCTATTGTCATGGCGTTGTGTCCGTCGTGCGTCCGTCAGTGCGTCTGTGCGTCCGGTCGTAAACTTTTTCTTTAAAAATCTTCTCCTGAGAAACTACTGGATGAATTTCAACCAAACTTCACAGGAATGATCCTTGGGTGACCCTCTTTCAAAGTTGTTCAAGAAATTTTGATCCAATGAAAAACATGGATTTAATGGGCGTGGCTAATTTCAGAATATGGTAAAAAGTAAATTTTCGCAAAATCTAATTGATGGATACCAATAAAATTTAATATGAATGATCCTTGTGTGACCCTTTATCACTCTACCAAAAATTATTTTGATCGGATGAAAAATATGTATTTTATGGGCGGAGGTCATTTGTCTATATGTTATATAGTGGAAACTTTCAAAATCATTTTCTCAGAATGTAAGCGATGGATATCAACCAAATTTCACAAGAATGATCCTTGAGTGACCCTTCATCAGTCCACCAAAAGATATTGTGATCAGATGAAAAATATGTATTTTATGGGCGGAGGTCATTTCTCTATATGTTGTATAGTGGAAACTTTGGAAATCATTTTTCTCAAAATCTAAACAATGGATATCAACCAAATTTCACTGGAATAATTCTTGAGTGAACCTCTATCAGTCTACAAAAAATTATTTTGATGGGATGAAAAATGTGTATTTTATGGGCGGAGGTCATTTCTCTATATGTTATATAGAGGAAACTTTGGAAATCATTTCCTCAGAATCTTAAGGATGGATATCAACCAAATTTCACTGGAATATTCCTTTAGTGACACTCTATTAGTCTACCAAAAATTATTTTGATTGGATGAAAAATATGTATTTTATGGGCGGAGGTCATTTCTCTATATAGTGGAAACTGTGAAAATCATTTTATCAGAATCTAAATCATGGATACCAATGAAATTTCATTTGAATGATCCTTTAGTGACTCTTTATCAGTCTACCAAAAATTATTGTGATCAGATGAAAATATGCATTTCACTGGCGGATATCATTTCTCTATATGTTATGTAGTTGAAACTTTGAAAATCATTTTCAACATCAGTAGAATCCAAAATATCTAAAAATCTAGTCAAAACTTTTGTTGCTTTACAAAAATTTCAAACCTGTGGAGCGACTCAAGCCATTCATGGCTTTCTAGTTTTATCTATCCTTATCCTGTGGAATCTGAAAATTATTACATTGCTAATTTCTTTGGACAGTTCAACCAGTCTGCAAGTATTGTCAGCCAAAAATTTGTGTACAGCTGGAAGATGTCATGAACAGCATGGCCAAAGATTTTCAGTAAATCAACTCTCTTATGTATGGGTGAACAAAACCTTAAAGTGTGTGTCTTGTGTTTACTGCATTTTCCTTGGGAAGATTCAATGCCACCCTTCAAAAGCAAATGTGACCTGTTAAAGAGACTAAATCAAATATTCAGTTAAACAATTAACGAAAATACATGATACATTGAAATGAAAGTAAAATATTGTCAAATTTTCTCACCAATTTTGCATTCAGAATATTTTTTATACACTTAGTTGATTTAGAATAAAATATAGTTAAAGTAATTGATACTGATATTTTGTAGTGGAGGCACATACAAATTTACAAGAAATTGAAAGACAGCAAATTGTGAAATAAACACATTAATGTTTTTGATTTATAGAAAAACAGAATAGTCACTTCTTCAAGGGAAGTCCAGGAGATGGAAAGAAAAAAGGAAGCAGAGGAAAGAAAGAAAAGGGAAGCAGAGGAGAGAGAGCGAGAAGAAGAGAGAAAAAGACAGGAAGCAGAAGATAGACAGAGGAGAAGAGAACAGGAGGAAAAACAGAAGAGAAAAGAAATGGAAGAAAAGAGGAAGAGAAAGGAAGAAGAAGAGAAGAGAAAGAAGAAGGAAAAAGAAGCAGAAGAAAGGAGAAAAAGGAAGGAAGCAGAGGAGAAAGAACGACAGAGAAGAAAAGAAATAGAAGAGAAAAAGAAGAAGAAGGAAGCTGAGGAGAGGGAGAGACAGAAGAAAAAAGAAGCAGAGGAAAAGAGAAAAAAGAAAGAACAGGAAGAGAAAGCCAAGGCGAGGGCAGCTGCAGCAGAAGAGAGAAGAGTGAGTACAAATTTAAATTTAGCCTGTGCATGACATTTCAAACAATTTCATGTATGCGTGATCTCGAGACATTAAGCATCCTGAACAGCCACAAAATGCAATAAGAATATCATTCTGACCGCCTGAAGAGTGGTTAAGAGCTAATCTCTAAAGTGCAAAGCGAAGACTCTGGTCAGCCTGTGTTTTTCATTCCTTTGAAAGCACTTGCAAAGCCGAGTAGGAATAATTAGATTTTTAGACATCTAAATAGCAGAGGTCAGATTTGGGTCAATAAAACTGCACTATGCAATAAAATTGGACTTTTTCAAGCTATTATCTGTAATACATAGGTACAGATAAGAGGGAGTAAAGTCAATCTAAAATCTTTATTTCTAAATGAAATCCTATGGTCTTGGTACTCATTTGAATCGGCTTGATAAGACGATTCATATGAGTACCTACAGCATAGGATTTGTGTATTATTAGGATATTACCATAAGAAATCCAAACTATTCCCTCTATCCATAGCTCTGATAATATTCTTATTAGGGTTGGAGAAAAAGACAGAGATCAGCCTGCTAGCTGGTCTTCATTACTCCATATCTAGTCATCCTTTAAACCCTGACAATTATTCATAGATTCCTATCAAATGTTATCCAAATATTATCCAATCTTTTTACTCAAAAGTAACTCCTACTTTGGCCTTTCAATACATTTAGCAAGAGACAGAAATTATATCCAAGTTGTTTCAGACAGGTTTAAATATTACACCTGACACTTTTGTTAGAGAAGGTCTTCGATAGTTCTTGGTAAGGGTGTCGGTCTTGAATACCTATTTGTTCATTAATTCTTTTCTGTGTGGGTCCAACCCCAGCTGATGACTGCTAATTTTCAGCTTAGCTCAGTTACAAACTATTTGTATGTAAGAAAGTAAAAAGATGATCATCTGAACTTGTCTATAGTGGACACAGTAAAACTTGAACCTGACCTTTGTGATTTAAATGAATTAATATTTGATTAAATGCTGCTTATGACCCAAGGAAGTGCCCTATTGTTTTTGGGTCACAAAGGTCAAGGTCACAGTCAGCCTTTGTTCAATTTTCATTTCTGGGCTCAAACGCAAACCAAGCAACCTAGAATCATGAAACTTCATGCAAAAGTTGCTTATGACTCAAAGAGGTACCGTGATGTTTTTGGGTCTCTAAGGTCAAAGGTTCACGAATTCATACAGTGTGATTAGGGTTTTTATACGCCCGAAGGGTCGTATAATGTTATCCTCTGCATTGTCTGTCTGTCTGTCTGTCTGTTAGCAAATTCGTGTCCGGTCGATAACTTTCAAATAATAAGGTCTATTTTTATGCCCCCATATTGAAAGATCGGGGGCATATTGTTTTACCTTTGTCCGTCTGTCCGTCTGTCTGTCTGTCTGTCTGCAAAAGTTAACCAAAAAACTTAACATTGCCAATATCTTCAAGCCTATTCAAGATACAAGGCTCATATTTGGCATGATGATAGATCTCAATGATCCGCATCTGCTGATACTAAAGTTAAGGTCATGTGACAGGTCAAGGTCATCTCTCAAGGTCAAATAACTCAAAAAATTAACCAAAAAACTTAACATTGCCAATATCTTCAAGCCTATTCAAGATACAAGGCTCATATTTGGCATGATGATAGATCTCAATGATCCGCATCTGCTGGTACCAAAGTCAAGGTCAGTTGACAAGGTCAAGGTCATCTTTCAAGGTCAAATAACTCAAAAAGTTAACCAAAAAACTTAACATTGCCAATATCTTCAAACCTATTCAAGATACAAGGCTCATATTTGGCATGATGATAGATCTCAATGATCCGCATCTGCTGATACCAAGTCAAGGTCATGTGACAAGGTCAAGGTCATTTCTCAAGGTCGAATAACTCAAAAAGTTAACCAAAAAACTTAACATTGCCAATATCTTCAAGCCTATTCAAGATACAAGGCTCATATTTGGCATGATGATAGATCTCAATGATCCGCATCCGCTGGTACCAAAGTCATGGTCATGTGACAAGGTCAAGGTCATTTCTCAAGGTCAAACTTTGAAAAAAATGCTGTTACGGGGGCATTCGTGTTTCACAAACACATCTTGTTTTTTTTTCACTCGAGGATAACACTAAAGGGTCGAATGACTCTTATTTCCATCGTGGTCCTAACTCTTTCCAGATCTTATCCTACACATTGAGAGAGAGGCAATGGTTTCTAACCACTGCTACCCATTTTTACAGCTTGGTGGACTGGGGCCCCGTCTGTAAAGTGTCCTGCCCAAATACACTACCCGCCTCCGGTGGGGCTCGAACCTGCAACCACCAGGTTACAAGTCGAGCGTGCTGTCCACTCGGCCAGCGAGCCAGACTATGGTCTTGAAACATCACATGTGTATAGATCTCATAGCAAGGGTGTGCAAAGCTCAAGAACCACAACTCTACCATTTGTCATTTTTGAGTTCTTGCCCTTTGTTTGATTCAGTTAGCAAATTCATCTCCGGTCCATTACTTTGAAACTATAAGGCCTATGGTCTTGAAACTTCACAGGTGTATAGATCTCATTGCTAGGAGGTGCAGAGCGCAATAACCCTAAATCTACAATTTATAATTTTTTGAGTTATTGCCCTTTGTTTGATTCAGTTTGCAAATTCATGTCCGGTCCATAACTTTCAAAATACAAGGACTACGATGTTGAAACTTCACATGTATGTAGAACTCATAGCTAGTGTGTTTGATTATATTTTCACAATCTGATTGAATTTGTGAATATTTTAGTAGTACTCGGGTACATATAATTACTTGAAGAATAGTGATGATATCCATAAGTAATCCACAGTTCTTTAATTGCTTGAGAACACATTTCCCCAAAGACAAATAGGAAAACAAAACAAAACAAACACTACCATCATAATAAATACAATATACTAAAGTGTTTGCTAGAAAATACATCCTAAGGATCAATAGGAAGTTCAAAACATCACCCATTTATTTCTGAGCTTCGGGCGTATATTGCCACGCCCAGCATTGCTCTTGTTATTGCATACCTCCGTAAAATCAACAAAATATCTTCATCTCTTAAAAAGTTTACAAATTAGGGAAAGAAAATTAGTTCTATCATGAGTTGTGTTTATATTATACAGGCATCCAAAAGAAAGATTGTAGAAGCAGAGGAAGTAGAAGAAGAAGAAGAAACTCAAGAAGAATCAGAAGAAGAGGAATCTCCCGCCAAGAAGACGCGAGGATCAAAGAAAGAAAAAGTTGTCGAAACCGAGATGGAGGAGGAAGTAGAGGATTCTACACCAAGGAGAGGACGATCGTCGGCACGGAACTCACAAAAACCAGAAGTGAATGGAACTCCAGTGACAAAAGATAAAAAGAGTAAATCACCTGTAAAAGAGGTAATTGGACTTACTTTGTACCTTGAAGTTTCCTTTTCATTAAAAGAAATGGAATCCACAAATTAAAAGTACCTGTGAATTGAATAGATGGAAGAAAACATATTTATATAGTCCACCAATATTAACCCTTGTCATGCTGAATAAAACCCTTGGCAAATTTGCATGTAAATCGAAGTGCTCAAAGCACCTGATGGGCTATAAGTGAATTGGTATTCATTTTGAAAATCAAATTTTAAAGCTTTTTTGGTTTCAAAAAAAAGAAAAACAGATAGTATAGATAAACATTAGACTGCACACAAGTGCGGGGAATGTTCATTATGTTCATATCAGTATGACAAGGGTTAACAATGGACAAATTAGTTTTTGTAGGTGATTCCCCTAAGTCGAGCGGTTTCAGGAAACATCCTTCATGTGGGGTCATTGCATATGCAGATATCCTAAGTGGACTATTGTTTAGAACTAATAGGAGTGGTAACTGCATATCAATTAAAATCACCTTTGCCAAAAAGTGTTGATATTATTCCTTTAAGTAAGTAAATTTAAGACTAAAGGGTTATGGGTATAACTTGCACTAGGAGATGGAACTTCATTTTGCAGAAAGATTAAGATTAGAAACTGTTACATAAAAGAAAAAAAAATATTTACAAATTATATTTCCTTGTCTCTGTGATTATTTCATCACTATTTCATCACTTGAGGTATTAAAGTATTATTGTATAAAGATTTAGATATGTTGTTAATTTTTGAAAGGAAGAAAAACTACATTTTTGTGAGTTTGTTAATCTCAAGAAATTGACAATGAAATATTATCTCCCTTTAATGTAATTCAGGATTCCGAAGAAGAAAATGATACAACTATAGATAATGATAATGATATGGAGGTTGAAGAATCTGATATGAACAATTCTGCATCAGAGGTGGATAGCCATAGTGAGTATGAGGGATATTTTATCTCAACTGGGCCTGAGGATATAAAACTCTTCTCAGGCTTAATTCAAACTAATTCTGTTTTATTACTCATTTTAATGTATTAACACAAAAGATGATATTAATAAGTTGTTATAATAACAACTTATTAATATCATCTTTTATTTATATTAATTTAAAATTTGAGAAAATTGAGCCTGAGCCTGAGAAAAGTTTTATATTCAACACAGCAGTTAGTTTGTGTAATCCTTGCATCAAGCAGTTGTATGAAATTGAACTGACTTATTAGGAATGCCTCAAGGCCAAGTCTAAGAAGGTCTTGCATTAGGCCAAAAACATTTTCGAAATGAATGAGTTTTTTTTACCTCGCTTTGCATTTGTACTTGGTATGGTATTGTGTACCATTATGAACAGTCTTCATTATATTACAAAAAAAATTACTTATTTATGTACTTATGAGTACATAAATAAATATTTTCTTTTGTAATACATGTATAATGAAGACTGCTCATAATGGTGAGGACAGGTTGGGCAAATTTCCACAAAACAAATCCAATAATACCATTGTATATCCTGTATAAGCCCAAACTATATGTCAGACTATGTAAGGAGACCTTGAATATTAAATCCCGAAAATTTGATTCGAAGAATAAGTTTACATGATCATTTCATGGTCTGTTTGAAAATATAAGAGCTACATTTTGAACTCAAGCTGTACATTTAATATGAAATCATGATCAAATAATGCATTTACTCGTGAAAGAGAACAATAATGCTAAATTATTTTTGAAATCTATCCATGATTGAAGAGAAAACTTGAGCTGGAGACCAATACACATACACAAACTTAACCAGAGTGAATATCACTTATTCTCATGAGCTTGACAAACACATGAAGTTTAATCCATTATTTTTTGTAGGTGATATTGGAACAAGGGTAGAAGCCTGTGTCAACAAGAAATGGTATCCTGGTACAGTGGTCAATGTAAATACTAAAGACAGTAAATGGAAAGTGAAGTTTGACTACAATAAAAGGGATAAATACGACAAATGGTGAGTTACCTTTCTTTATAGATCTAGATCTCCAGATAGAGGGAGAGATTTACCTGCAAAGTGAAAATTCAATTAACTGTTGATAAAATGATATTTTGTGGGTACTAATTTACCCAATTAGTACCAATAACATTACAACAGGGATGTGGAAATACAAATGTTCTCCACTTGTCCATGGACAAGTAAAAGTTAATTTCCTAACTGTCCAGGATCAAAATGAACTTATCTGCAAAATTGATAGATTGATAAATATTGAGAAAGCATTGTCTGAATGAATGAAATGCTGTAAGCCAGCATTTTCTTCATTAAAGACAATGATTTCTACCTTTTGATAAAATATTAAGACAACTTTTATCCTAGATCTTTTTGTACTGTTCCAAGATTTGCTCTGGTGTTTACTTGTCCACGGACAAATGGCCTGGAAAAGTGTACTCCCCAACAAGTGAAAAAGCCCATGTCAGTCAAGTCAGGCATGGGAATTCCACACTCCTGATTACAATGAAGCATTTAGATCAGCAATAACAGATTCAGCCTTTTATCACTACGCTCTACTCTAGAGCCTTGCTTATAGTTTATTTCTGTCACAAAAAAGTTGTCTTTTTGGGCATGATAGTCAGAATGCCCAGTTACAGGGGTACAGATAAGAGGATAAGACAGGGTAAAGTTAGTTTAAAATCTTTGTTTCTCAATGAAACCTTATGTTGTGGGTACTCTTGGTGAAATGATTCGAATGAGCACCAAAACATAGAGTTTGTTATATAATTATTGATATACTTTGAACTAAAATTCAAATACCCCCTTGAAATTTAGCTCTACAGTTATGACATTTATAAGACTGTGATTTTTAATTACAAATCAAATCTTACTGGCTGCTATGTTTATTTGTCATTGACCAAAAACGGTTTAAACTATAGTTGTAATATGGAGTTGTTTGCTCAAAAATAAATGCTTCCTTGGTGATGATTGATTGACATTTTGATGAACCAACATAATGAGATCATGGGCGTGTCATTCTACTGGTTTTCTGTATGTCCATCTGCCTTTCCAAAACAGAACAGCAAAACAATCTGTTAATTATTATGTAAATCCAAAATTATTTGAGGTACAATCTCATACGAGACGTGAAGGAACATCTTGCTTATTTTCATCATCATCATCATCAGGGTCAAAGTTTGGAAAAACTGCTGTTTCAGAGACATTAGTGTTTTGTGAATACATCTTAAATGAGCCTGTGTGTGACATTTTCCAACAATTTCACATGTGCGTAAAGTAAAGACTCTGATCAGACTGTGCCGCTGCACAGTCTGATCAGTGTCTTCACTGTGTTTTCAGATAGATACAGACCTAAAGATGCTAGTCACAACCCAAGATCAATTCTTGTGATTGTCTAGGCTGCCCAAAGTCAGTCCTTCTGGCACACATGAAATTGTTGGAAATGCCATGCATAGGCTCAAATAGTCTTTGTTAATGTGAAAAACCTAAACTCTTGTCATGCTAACCCAGGAAAACCCCTGCTTTGGCAGGAAGTATAGACAAACCCTTATGATGAAAATGTGAACTCTGATCCTAGACTATACTACTTAAATTTCCTTTTAAGGTATTTCTAGTGTGAAGATCGGAATGAAATCGGTTAATTTCGGCTTTTTCCGTCAATCAAAGCGCGTCGTTTTGCACGTAAGTTAGATGACGTTATACGCAGTTACTTGTACAATCATCATTTTAGATAGACCCCTTCCTATCTTATGGCTGATTTCCCCACCCACTCAAGAAAACGGACTTTTTTCAATATTTTCTAAATGGGACGGTGAAAGTCATTTAAATTTCAGACATAAAAGGGGAATAACATGTAGTATTCGTTTTTAGTATCATTTTTACATTCTTTTTACCCTTGCTTCACACTAGGAATACCTTAAGTAAGAGATGAAGAGAGTACCTTTGTATTTGTTGATTTCATTGAGGTATGGAACTAAAAATCTAATCACACTGTTCGAATATGCAAAGCTCCACCCCTGGAATTTCTCTGTAAAAACTCTGTGAATCCTCTTCATGTATACACAAAAACACCTACAAATATAAACTGATATGCAAAAATGTTGAAGAATCCTTTCTCAATTTTCTGCTTCCAAAACTAACTTTTATAATAGAATCTACGCATGTTCTTTTCTTGTTAATTTTTTTTGTGTGTTGATATGTAGATTTCCATAGGCAATGTGAAAGAATTGTTCATTGGTTTCCTACCCAACCTTGAATTTTTATGTAAAAAATCTTGGGTCGGAGCTTTTGCAACAGGGCGTAGAAAATCCAAATTTGGAAGCGTTCATAGGATTACAATCATTGCTTCAAAGAAATACTCTAAATCTTAAACAGGGACTCCCAAACTTTAAAAAAGATACCTAAGATCCTGATTTTTTAATCTTTTGGACCCTCATTTTTTGATGTAAGATTTAAACCCCCAGTTATAGTCTGTTTGACTTCTATATGGACCGACATTTTGCGGAAAATCTCAGAATCGAATTAATTTATCGTATTTTTTTCTTGGCATATCATATTTTCTATCTAATACCATGAAGAATTTAGTTTTTCAGAATTTTTGATCGTAAAATACTGATTTTGTCCGTCTGTCTACATGTTAACTCTCAGTCTTTCATACCTTCTTGTGACTGTATTAAACGGAACAGCAAATTGTCTATCCAAAAATAGTTCTGATTTGCATTGGGACCGAGTCAAAAGTGTATGATTTAAAGTGATTTGTTTTGGTATAAAATCGAGTATTTTTATAAGATTAATTTTATCGAAGATTTTCACTTCCCTTGGATATCATTTCTGGGTGTATATTCTCTTTGTTTAAAGACAGTTTGACCTGATAATTGGAAATTGTTTCAAAAATCAAAAAGCATAATTTTTACTAAGACCCTGGGATTTTCACGCGGAAAATTAGATAAGCAGGCGAGTAATAACGGTACAAATAATGTGATATTCGAGTTCAAGATGAAATGACTGTCAATATGCTAATTAGCATGGCCAAATAAGGAATAATAGGCATTTCTTCTGTCAAATGTTTAGTATAAAGCCGCATGTTTTTACTATTTTCTTACTACTAAACAGCCTTCATCATCCCTCGTTTTTAAGAGCGAAAATGCGAAAATATTAACATTAATCAGATAGGCAAAATCATTATTTTGAAATCATTTCATTTTCAAAAAATATTTTTTGGAATGGTATTAAGCTGAAATTAAGATTTTTCTACATAAACATTTTTCATTCATACGCAATTTAATGTAATTGATGAAAAGGTTGGTCCATATAGAAGTCAAACAGACTATACATTACATATGGGAGGAAACCCTTAATAACTGTATCCACATTGATCTCCCTTTATACATTTTCTGCTTAAATTTTCAAGGATTCTTGTAAACAGCCTTAGCTAAGGGAAGTCTCTTTAATTCTGATGAGCACCCTTCCAAAGGGTTCTGCTTGTATTTAAACAATTTGCTCAAAATATTATTTTGATTAGATAATTAACATGCAGTGTCTATTCTAGAATTCAGAAAGTAGGGGCCAAGAATTATCTTCCCTGCTACATACACATGATTCCCTTAAATATGAGCAATTTTCTTCACTTCTCATTTACAATTTGTGAATTTTACATGAATGTGTTTGGTTAAATTAGCTGCCGTCATAGTGCAGTGGTAGCGGCTTGGCCTATCATTCAAAAGGTTTGGGGTTCGATTCCTGACGACGGCACTCACTCTTTCAGACTATTTGTCTTTCACCAATGAGTTGATTATTGTAAACCTATGTGCAATAGGAGCTGGAGGCTAGGAAAGAGAGTTATGGTTTTACTCATGTGAGAAATGCCAGGAATCCATTGTTAGGTGCTCCAGCCTGCGCAATATAACTTAAAGATTGTTGAAAGCCACGTAAAAATCCATTCAAACAAAATAAAATGGTTAAATTAATTGAATTAATTTTTTCAATAATTATTGTGGCTTTATATGGTTTAATCATGTATTAGGAAAAAGGGGATAATCATTTGTTTCAGTGTAAGGTTGATATATATTTCATTGAGTGAACAACAATATATTTCATTGAGTGAACAACAAATGCTATTTTTTTCATGAGAATTCAGCCTTTCTTGTTTACAAATAAAATATTTAACGATCCTTCTTAAAAAAACAACAACACATCATTCAGCATGTGATAGCTGTGCAACTTCATGATTTCGTTTGTTTATTTGGCTCCCCATAGACAAGGTCAAAAAGTGTAAAATCAATGAAAGCATGATATAATGTTATAGTAATTTCACTGGTATATAAAGTGATAATCTACCATTATTTATGATAAATCCACCAAAAGGCATTAAAGATGCCATATTTCTCCTAATAAACACTCCCAGGGCTATATAAGAGGGTTGTCCGAAGAATTCAGGAACTTTTGAAATAACTTTTATTTGAAATGTCTGATGAAACTGAAAATTACCAGTAATGTGGATTAATCATTTTCCTTTATTCTGGTGTAACTTCAGAGGGCTATTTTCAATATACATGAATTAAAATTGTAACACTAGCAAATGGGTTTCGGCGCAGGCTATTAACATCATTTAACAATATGTGAAACGTTGTTTCAAAACTGAATCACTTCTAATCAAAGTAGCGTTCTTACTGGCCCTATATACTTGTTACAAAGAAAGAACCTAGAAAGAAACATATCTCAAAGCATTGTTGTTATAGACTTTTGTTATGCATTCATAAGACATTTGATTTTAAAACCATTTTTGTCAAGCTTTTATGTGGATACGCACTATCGAATTTTTTTTAACCCGACATTGGGTGAGTAAAGTAAATGATGTTTATTTTTTTTCATAACAAATCGTTATATCTTTAGACATTTCAAAATAAGAACTTTTATTGTTTTGTATGCACAGGAAATAAATATTTGGGTTTGTTTTGAATACATTAGTATTACACTACAACTTCCTTAATTCATCGAGATAGACCTTGAAAGAAATCTTAGATTTCGTGGAAAACACTTCCAAATCTTTTTTGCTGCTGAAAATGCATGCATATTTCTTTAAAATCTCTATTGTTAAATGGCACGATTCAAGATTAAGTCATATCAAACTCTACACTGCTGATTTACTTACATGTATTCCCAGTTTCTCATCAGGCGTTCTGATTAATGTCCCAGAAAACATCTTCTCGCATTAGTTCTTCCTAACTTGATCTTTTTTTCCGACATTTTTTAAGACAATTTCATTTTTTTACCTCGTTTATCCGTAAAAAAAAGAGTATGCCCCACAAACAGTTATGGTCATGCCTTATTTTGAATTCTTTTATGGTCTGAATTGGGCTTATTTCGCAATACAGACCTAATTATGAATTGATTTGTGCGCCTAGTGTTCTTTTGACGTTGCCATTTTTAGCTCCACTGGCTGAAAGCCTATTGTCAAGGCGTTGCGTCTGTCATGCGTCCACCCTTTCATGTTTCCGTGCATCAGGTCATGAACTTTATCTTTAACAATCTTCTCCTCAGAAACTACTGGATGAATTTCAACCAAACTTCCCAGGAATGATCCTTGAGTGACCCTCTTTCAAGTTGTTCAAGAAATTAAGATCCAATGCAAAACATGGATTTAATGGACGTGGCTAATTTCCGAAAATATGGTAAAAAGCGAGTTTTCTCAGATTCTAATGGATGGATACCAATTGAATTTAACATGAATGATCCTGGGGTGAAACTTTATCAGTCTACCAAAAATTATTGTGATTGGCTGAAAAATATGCATTTTATGGGCGGAGGTCATTTCTCTGTATGTTATATAGTTATTTAAAATAATTTTCTCGGAATGTGATTGATGGATATCAACCAAGTTTCACTGCAATGATCCATGAGTGAACCTTTATCAGTCTACCAAAAAATATTGTGATCGGATGAAAATATGTATTTTATGGGTGGAGGTCATTTCTCTATATAATATAATTCTCTATGATAATGGATATTAACCAAATTTCACTGGAATGATCTATGAGTGAACCTTTATCAGTCTACCAAGAATTATTGTGATTGAATAAAAAATATTTCTTTTATGGGCAGAGGTCATTTCTCTATGTGTTATATAGTGGAAATTTTGAAAATCATTTACTCATAATGTAATTGATGGATATCAACCAAAATTTCACTGGAATGATCCTTGAGTGAACCTTTATCATGCCACTAAAAATTATTGTGATTGGATGAAAAGTATGTCTTCTATGGGCAGAGGTCATTTCTCTATGTGTTATATAGTGAAAACTTTGAAAATCATTTCAACATCAGTAGATCCCAAAACATCTTAAAATCTAGTCAAACCTGAGATTTGCTATTTCAACATTTTCAAGCCTTTGGAGTGACTCAAGCCATTCATGGCTTTCTAGTTACTCCGTTTGACTTGCACTCAGACAAAACAAAACTGTGCACTGTGTAATGTCATTTGTATGAAAATACACATGCGTGAACACCAGATTTATCTGCTTTCAGCAATGGTTGTTATATATCAAACTTAACATGAATATTGAAATAAATGACGTTCAAACATCTACCATAAAAGATTTGTAAGTAATAAATTTGACGTGCTCCGACCACCCATACTTAGCGTGTCTTTTAAAGCTTTATTTCTCAACATTACCATATCAAAATTGTAAGACCTTTATCTATCTGTTTAAAATTAATGTGTGTTATCAACTTTTAAGTTTTACTTAAATCAGAAGCTGGATTTTTGCTTAATTAAAAAAAGTTCACAAATTTCTGGGACAAACCTAGTATAACATGGTCAGGGAGCTTTTTTTTTTAATATGCATTTTCTAATTTAAAAAATCATTAAAATTGATGTCTTTTAGGCCCTTTTCCCTTTAATTTGAGATAAATTTCCTCTAAACAATCATTTGTATGATTGTTCTAGAGGAAATTAACCTCAAATGATAGAAGAATTCTCAAAAAGCTCCGAGAAATTTAGGCATTTGAAGTGGGTTTTCTAAGTCTTAGTTAAAGATGTATGGGTGCTCGTATTAGGGATGGCGCCATTATTGGAGGAAATACCATATGTGTAATTAATTTTGTTAAACGGAGAGAGAAACTGTTGAATGTCCATTTCTCCCCTTCTTAGCTCATCAAGTGCATTTTGTGAGATATTGAGTTTGATCTACATCTGGCTCGTCTGTCTGTCCATCGATTTATCCATTCATCATTTCCACAATTGTTAAAAAATTAAAAAAATGCTTCTATCAGTTAGAATATCAAGCTCACTTAAAAAACTTTATCCTTAGGCCTGGCTGTCATGTTGTAAGGCCTGTCTACCATGTTGTAAGGCCTGTCTACTGTGCTGTAAGGCCTGTCTACCATGTTATTAGGTCTGGCTACCAAGATCATTTAGAAAAATACAATTTGCTAACTTAAGGATCCCAAGATCATTTAGAAAACAAGATGTGTTTGTGAAACACGAATGCCCTCGGAACGACATTTTTTTTCAAAGTTTGACCGTGACAGATGACCTTGACCTTGTCACATAAACACGAATGCCCCCGGAACGGCATTTTTTTTTTAAAGTTTGACCTTGACAGATGACCTTGACCTTGTCACATGACCTTGACTTTGGTACCAGTGGATGCGGATCATTGAAGTCTATCATCATGCCAAATATTAGCTTTGTATCTTGAATAGGCTTGAAGATATTGGCAAGGTTAAGTTTTCGGGTTAATTTTTCGGACAGACGGACGGACAGACAGACAGACAGACGGACACGAGTTAAACAATATGCCCCTGATCTCTCGATACGGGGGCATAAAAATACAATGTGTATTGTGTGATCTCTGCCTTAACATAAAAATAAGAAAAATCTCTTTCTCAATAAATAGGCTTACATGTTTCAAATTTTGACTTTAGAAATGCTGTATGCCTCCCCTTTGAAACACATTATAAAGTGTAAATGTTTTTGGATTTAAACAATGGCATTATTTGGATTCTCTCCTTTAGATTATTTTCTAGAAATAAATGTTTTATAGTCTTTTCCACCGACACTGTTAGACCCAATACATGTACTTCATTTTCTGATTTAGCCTTGATTAATAGTTTCTGACAAAATGACAAATATTGTAACCCAGAGGTTGAAATAAGCCCTATGTTTGTTGGGCCAAATTTAACAAATTGATGATAAATAAAGAATTTTTAGAATGATCTCCTTAAAAATCATTAGACAGAATTTCCAAAACTTTTAGTATTGTTGCACATTGATCAAAGAAAATAATTCTCAGTTACTTACAGTCTTTTTTTAGGAGTACTTATTTTTGGAGTTATTGCCCTATGTGGTTTGATCATATTATGCATTATGTCATAGAGAAATTGAAGAAAGTTTCTTATCTAAGGAAATCACATAAAAATGTAAGCGATATTGGACCATTGTTGTCCTCTTGTTTTCATAAAAGTAAATCCTGGGTTCAGTGCAAAATTATTGTAAGTGCCTATATTTTTATAGGCACTTACAATAGTTTTGCACCAACCCTTCAAAATACTGCTGTTGGCATCAATGGATCACTTAATTTGTTAATTTACAGTCTGTTAGTCTTTACAATTACTTATAATAGACAAAAATAAGGTACAAAAAACATTAGCCCAGTCCAAGTAAAATTGATTGGTTAGAGCTAACAAATGGTTTACAACATTAGCCAATAATCAGCCAATCGGATCTTGTGTTTCATCACCTCATTCTATATCCTTACACAAAGGAGGTGTGAACTACTTTCTGTGGTGTATTGTCAGAGAGACGGGTGATTTAACACCTTGACGTGTGCACAGAATTTGTAGCCGCTCAGGGCCGTGTGCAAGCAGCGGGTTATTTGTCATCAGAAACACCTAGCTGGTACTATTTTTGTTAGATTTGTTGGTTTTGGTGATAGGCACCTTGTTATATGCTTATAGGAAGTTAAAATTTTGACAAATTAGGAGAGACAGAATGTATAAATATTTGTTCAAAAGCTATTTATCACCTGCCAAAACATTTGATCTGCAACTTTTGATTTATCCTGACCTCAAACATATAATTTTTGTTCGTACTAAAATAAATAATCACAAGCATTTTCAAAAAATAGAATTTTGCATTACATCATATTGAAATAATAATGAAATACCGGTAACTTAAGTTTATAATGAAAATTAAATTGATGTAAATCTTTTAGTAAAATGAGATATTTCATTGCACAATTGATTTAATTTTAACATTTTTTAAAGTTTAAAATTGATAAAACAGGTGACATTATAAACAGGAAAATTTTGTGAAAAATAGAAGCAATTTCTCTGTTTCAAAAATATTTTTACCTAAAAAAGGAAAAAAAGAAGTATTGATGGGCTCATGGCTTAGTGTGAATCAGTTGATTACTGCTGATCCTTCAAAGTATGATTTCATTTCTTTTAAATTGTTAACTTACACATCTGTAATTTTGACTGGTATAAAATTTTATCATCTAGTAATGGTTCAACAAATATTTGTGGAAAGTAGTCTCTAAATGCAGATGGTGGCTTTAGCCAGAATAATTTAAATGGTTGTTGTTAAATACTTTTCCTTCTGAATTACAATGAAACCAATTACACAGTGTTACATAAAGAAACTAGTACCCTCAATCTTCTTGAATGATTGAGACCACACAAAATTACTTCAATTCATTGACCACACAAAATAAATCTTTACAAACCATTATGTAAAAAGGAGAATAAGAGATCACCTGTGTAATTAAGGGTCACGACATCGGAACAAAACAGGAGAAATGCACAAAGTTAGATGGTCAATGACATTACGTCTTGCCCCATCGTGTAATGATATAGTAGGAATAACTAAGGAATTTTGATTGGCATGCTTTTTGTCTGTTTGCTTTTTTATCCTCAAAACTGTGGGGATATCTCTCAATTCTTTAGTACAGATGTTATGATGAATCTTGGGTTCTTCACCCTTGTCTTGCTGAATAAATTTTGGCTTCAAATTTTCATCAAAATCAAAGGGCAAAAAGCACTGAAAGTACCAACTGTAGGTGATTTTTTTTTGGGGGGGGGGAAACTAAATCTATTGACAATTCTGGTTTGAAAGTGAGAAACAGGTGGTGTAGACTAACATCAGACTGCACATACTGTGTAGGCTGATGTTTCTCTATAGTCCTGCCAAAGCAGGAATATTCCGGGTTCAGCATTGTTAATAGATTTAGTTTTTCAAGTAGAATTTGACCAATAGTTGGTACTTCCAGTGCTTTTTGCCCTTTGATTTTGATGAATTTTTTAGCCAAAATTTATTCAGCATGACAAGGGTTAACTTGTTTTGGAACACCAAACTAATTTAACTCTTTTCATGGGGTTCATAGCATATACACGAAGCTTTGACAGACAGTTAAGACTAAGATCAGCCTGCATAGATATTGATGGTGCAGCATGAAACAGTTGTAACTGCCTGTATGTTTACAGGCAGTTATGATTGTTGCGCCCTGAGCCATCAAAATGCTCTCTGACCTAAGCACAATGTCCACTTTCTATTTACTTTTTGTGAGACTTATAAACTTAAGCAAGGCTTGTTAAAATGTAACCAAAATTGACAATTTATTTGAAACAAAATATGCCTGTGCATGAAATTTACAACAATTTGAAACCTGCATGACCAGTAAACACTGAGCTTAGACAGTTCCACAGTACAATAAAGTTTAGCTGTTTATCGAAAGACACTAAGAGGCCTTATTTATCTACAAAGCGCAAAGTGAAGACTTGTCAGGACTGTGGAGATGCACAGGCTGGCCTGAGTCTTTGCTTGGCACATATTTGAAATAGTTGGAAATGTCATGCACAGGCTCATTTGTTATTCATCAGAGAGGCAAAGACTTCCACTTTTTTCTATACCGGAAATTGTTCTCTGTAATGTCTTTTGCTATTGGGACCAGACTAATCATTTGGAATCTTGTTAACCCCTATCATGATGAATAAACAAGAGCACCTACGGATGCCCAAGCTCATTTTGAAGCATTTCTTTATACAGAAGTCTAAGATGGTCCTTTTTGCTTGATAGGCCATATAATGTTATATCAGCTTGTGTACAACATTTCCAAGAATTTGACATGTACAAAAAGGGCAAAAAATAAGTAGTCAAGAAAGCTTTATAGACCAAATAGAAGATAGCATGAATGTCTTTAGATACTTTGAGACCTAATCTATCTACCAAGTGCATAGTGAAGGCTATGGTCAGACTTGCGGATGCACCGGCTGGCCTGAGTCTTTGCTTTGCACACATTTGAAATAGTTGGAAATGTCACAAACAGGCTCAAATTAGAATTTCAGCAGGATAAGGGATTAGCATGATAAGGGATAATGTTATAAGAATCAAGATCAAGAAAATAAATGATTATTAAAATTTCATTAACGTCACTTCCCCCTATAATTTCCCTGGCATATTATTGGATATTAGAAGCCCCCCGAGTCTTTTTTTCTGTGCCCACCACCGATACAAAGCAATTTGCCGTTTCCAACGGGAGAAGAAATTGCCGCTATGATTGTATGCAAATCAATTGGATTTTGAATAATTATATTGTGTAAACAAATGGTGAAATATCCTCCACATCTTGGATGGGTGGGGCTTGATGCATTCTTGATTATTTTTCCTCAAAGTAGTATATTGCCAGTGTGTTATGAAAAACCCTGTAACTACAGTTCAAATATTTATGACATTTTTGTTGTTGCCAGGCTTGGTCAGCCCATTACCAAATAATACAATTTTGTTTAGTTTGAGCTACAGATAGAGGTGGTATTTTGTATTTCAAATTGAATTGTTTTAATAATACTTGCACAAGTCCTTAATTGTGGGTACTTATTGGAATCGTCTTGTCCAGACAGTTCAAATGGGTACATATAACATAGGGTTTCAATGAGAAATAAAGATTTTGAACTGGGAATACCCCACTTAACTGTACCTCTGTTTAATTGATGGAGTTTGGTTTTTTGTTGTCTTTGGTAAGTTTGTAGGTCTATCTGTTTGTATGCCTTCCTTTTCGGGTCGTGGGGGAGACAAAAAGAATGCAGTTTTGTTTTAATAAAATTATGACCCCATTTTTTTTGTTGACTTAATTAATTTTCATTCATTAGTTCATTTACAGGCACTCCACAAAGTATTTAAGTACCAAACCTTGTCAGAAAATGAGAAATGGCTGGTTTCAAGTAGTTGATCAATTCCTCTTAGTAATATCTTCATTTGTATTTCTTGGTGGTTATCCATTTCCAGATGTATAATTCCCCGTTTTCATTTGAAGCTCTTCTGCAAAACAACATTGTGAATTAATTGTTATCAGAATAGAAGATATTGTATTTGTCCTACTAAATGCTCCCAGAATCTGTACAAAACAATCACATGGAGTTTTTATACAACTCCGAAGGTGGTCATATTTGGTATCATCTCAGTCTGCCCGTTCATCTTTCTGAACATCCATTTCTTGTTAAATTAAATCCTCCTTCAATTATGAACAGATTTGTATGAAACTTTCAAAGAATCTTCCTATCATGTGACCATGTGAATATATTGTCACAATTTTGTGATACTATGCTGCATTATGGAAAAAGGGGGGTATGTTGAAAAATTGCGTTTGAGGGCTCTGTGCAAGACTGTAGTAAGTGTATATACATTGTATATACACTTACTACAGTCTTGCACCGAACCCACTATAGCAGCTTATTTTGTGACTCTGGCCTTCTGTTTAATAAGTGCCCATTGTAAGCTTAGCTGTGTTTTTACCGAGATGAGATTGAAGGGAGAGCCACTATGTAGGATAGTGCTCTAGTGAAAGGAATTATGGTAATTAAATTTTGTATATAAAATAACAAATCTGTGTTATATTTCAGGTTTGAGAAGACATCTCCTTCAGTCAAGCTAATAAAGGTGAGTTGTAAAGAATATTAACAATTTATTTCTGTTCGATCCCTGTTTGTGGCACCCATCCTTCCCAACTATTTGTCTCCCACCAATGGGTTGGTAATCATAGACCTATGTGGGATAGCACACCTCCTGAACCATTTGACTTATTTTAATAAAACTTTACAAGAATGTTCCTTGGGTGACCCTCTTCAAAAATTGTTTGTGAAATTATGATTGGCCCTTAAAAATGGGCATGGAAGGGTGGGGCTTATTTTGAGCCGAAATCTTTAAACATCTTCTCAGTAGCCACAGGGTGGGCAGGGTCTATTTTCACTTTGAATTCTTGCAATAACATCTCTTCAACAACTAGGCAAATGTGAATGAAACTTTGCCAGAAAGTTTCTTGGGTGAGATCCACTGGACCAATGAAATTTAGATGAGCGGTTTAGGGTCATTCTGGCCCTCTTGTAATAGTTATAAATATGGTTTCAAGTGATATTTTCATTTTGAACTGGTTTCTACTTAAATCTATCTTCAGTCCAATGATAAACTCGGATCCCCTAATCAAGGGCCACAATCCCCTACATCCCTCACATCCCATGATACAGCCAATGAGACGCCGTCATCCTCAACTGGCACCGGCGAAGCAGCACAACTTATAGAAAATATCGCCAATGGTTACAGGTAAGAGCTGGTGTTATTTATAAATATTTGCATAGGTTATTTACCCTTGTCATAATGAATACAAATCTAGGCAGAATTGCATTATGGTAGTGGACCTGTAATGGTTTGGCAACGTTTTGGAAGTAATAACTTAAACAGTGTTAATTGAGGTTTCCCAACGATTTTCATTAGGAAACTTCGGTTAACATTGTGAAGATCATGTGGTCCCAAATGTTGCGGAACTTTTACAGGTCCACTACCTTAAGATTTAAATTCTCAAAGCACTTAATTTTTTATTAGCTCGGCTGTTTTTGGAGAAAACCCGAGGTATTGCTATAGCCTCCATGTTGCCGTTATCGTCGTCGTTGTTGTTGTCGTTGTGCGAAAACTTTGACATTTTGTTATATCTCTGGTTCTACTGAAGGCATTCACTTGAAACTTGGCACACATGTTCACCATCAAAAGAGCAACCTATACTATCAAGGGGGATAACTCTAGATGCATTTTGTGCAAATTATGCCCCTTTTTCGACTTAAATTTTTTCCCACCATCCAGCACTCCACAGCCAAGCGTAGGCACCCATAGGCAGTGCTCTTGTTACAAATAAAGTATTTTTACCTGGGCTGTTTCCTGAGCAGTGCTCAAATTAAATTTGTTAAAGTTTAAGAAAAAAAACAACAGGTGATATATAGACTAAGATCTGACTGCTCATATGTACCCTCTGATCTTTGTCTACCTCTCCTGCAAAAGTAGGAATATTCTGGGTTCAGTGTGACAAGGGTTTATGGCCCATACATGATCAATATCATTGCTAATTATATTTAAGGTTGTGGACCCGTAATAGTTCCACAAGGTTTTGGAGTAATGGACTTTAATAGTGTTAACAAAGGTTTCCTAATGATTTCATTAGGAAACCTCTGTCAACATTGTGAAAGATTATGAGTTCTGAAATGTTGCAAACCTATTACAGGTCCACTACCTTAATTAATCTTCAAAGTTTCAAATATATATCAATAATATTGTCAAAAGTACATAATTTTCATGATTGTGAAGATTACCTGAAAACTTTTAGTTTGGATCAATCCGAATGTTGATTCAGGTAAAGTCCTGTTTTGCAAAATTTTGGACCTGTCCAAATTCAAAGGTTTTGCAGACGAAAATTAAAAGTGGATTTAATTTGAAAAATAACCATTCAGTAGGGTAGAAAATAGTGTGGAAAAAGAAGAAATTGCTTGTCAGAAGAAATTTCTTCTTTTTTCACAATGTTTTCTCAATCATAATATCACAGGCACGTAAAAAGCAGGGATTAAACAGCAATGGGTTAAGATAAGTAACTATAATTTTGAGATCTTTAATTTAATCATCTTCTCATCATAAAAAAGGAAGATTCACTCTGCGGGACATTAAGCTGGTCCGTAAATACTGGTTTGGTGTTTATTCTGTCTGGCAAAAGATGTGATACTAATTAGTCCTTGTGATGAGAAAGAGATAAAGCTAAACTACAGTCGTACCGAGTCGTAAACTACTGTTTTGGGATACTCAAGAAACTTATCGCGACAAATTTCGAGTGTTGTTTTTCGTTTCTCCAACACCCTCTGGCCACTATTTGACAGCTTCGTCGACAAATGTTCTGAATTTAAAGACAAGTATACGTATGTAAATTTGACGGAATGTGGCAATACAGGTGTTCCATTTTGAAAAACTACGAACATCGTCTGGCGCTGGTGTGAAATGTGACGTCTACAAAGACAATATTTCAAGTTTTTCGTTTTAATTTGAGACTTTGTCTTGTAGTAAAATTTCTCCCTTAATTTACCTAAATGTCTTCAAGTCTTATCTACATCTTGGGAAATATGGGAAGGCTTCTCTTTTTTTTTTACAAACCAAAAAGAGGACATTTCTTATTCTTGTCATTCTTAATTATATTATTTTGCTATTAAAACATAAAATGAAACTCTTATCTTATATATCATATGATTAGATTGTTAAAAAAGTAAAACCTGCATTGTGTAAAGTAGAACCTTTAGGTATATTTTAGGTATATGGTAAATTTTATTAATAGTAAACTAAATATATTGTTACTTCTGATTAGTCGAGTCACAGAGCTAAAATTTGGCACATGGTTTTTATTTTTATGCCCCTGCATCGAGAGATCGGGGGCATATTGTCCGTCCGTCTGTCCATCCGTCCGTCTGTCTGTCCATCTGTCCGTCCGTCTTGTCTGTCCAAAAACTTAACCAAACTTAACCTTTGCCTTATCTTTGCCTTATCTTCAAGATACAAGGCTCATATTTGGCATGATGATAGATCTCAATGATCCACATCTGCTGGTACCAAAGTCAAGGTCATGTGACAAGGTCAAGGTCATCTGTCAAGGTCAAACTTTGAAAAAAATTGCTGTTACGGGGGCATTAGTGAAAGGGATGGACTTTTTTTTAAATGCTATGCTAGAAATGGCCAAAAATAAACATAACATATAACATGTTAATAGGTAGTTACAACTGTTTTGCTCTGAGCCATCAATATGAAGCAAATCCTCTAATAAAAGCCCATACCTTTCTAATGGAAATGCATGATTCTAATTGTACCCCTGTGTTCTATTAGAGCCTTTATGGTATACCTTTTGAAACCAATTTCTAGATGGCTTCGAGGGCATGATTAAAGGTTTAAGGTTAAAGCTCCAAGAGTAAAATTAAAGGTAAAGGTCAAATGTTAGAATGGAGTTATTACTGGATGGGCATCAGTTGTCTTTGAACAACCCATTCCAGTACTTCTACGAGAAAGTCTGAAAGTCACTCTTGAAAATACAGTCCAGATGTTAGTCAGTCCTACTGTCCTACACAATTCCACTTTTGACACTCGGAAGAAATGAAAGCTTTTGAAAACATAATGAAAAAGGAAGAAATTCGAGGGGTCAGTGCAACACTAATGTAAGTGCCAACCCCTGGATTTGCTTGTCTTAATGCTTTCTTCCCTTAAAAACTTTTTTTTTTTGAATCTTAAAAATTATCCCAAGCTGAAATGATTGCACCTGAGGTGCGTTTTTTTAGGTGTTAGACCAAAAAATCCCACTAAATAAGATTAAATTGATGTCATGAGAAATGATTTTCCACATTTTAAATGAAAACATTTGACATTGTCAAGGCTTCTTGTTGTAAGCCATTGCAAAACAATCTCCGTTTCTTTTTTGTCTCTTGAGAAAATTAATCTAAATAATTTCAAAAATCTTAATCTAACAAACGCACCACTGATATTGAGTTCATTTTCACTGTTTCAGAACGTGTTTACGATATTTCCTGCCTCCACAATGGATGATGGATAAAGACTCTATCTCAGGAATGACTCCACAAGAATTAGCAACCTTTCCACTCGATGATTTCTTTGATCATTATGAAAAGGGTTTACGAAAGGTCAGTATTACCTTTTCCTTGCTCCATGAAGCAGTGTTATCTTTTGATTGCTCCACGAAAACACCAAAGGGGGTAGAATAATTTCTTCTCAAAAGTTATCGTTTTTCTAGAGCAATACAGTTAGTTGTATTATCTGCCTATATTGAGGGGTCGGTGCAATTACTATTGCTAAATAAAATACACTTACAATAGTATTGCACTAACCCCTGGATATATTTTCATAAATTTTGTCTTTCAAAGGTGCTTTAAACTAATTTGTTTCATTTCTAAACAAGGACTAATAATTTTTGTTGACATTGGAAGAAGTATAAGACTACATATTGTAAAAACTAAACAAATGGATGGCTCAGTGCCAAACAGTTTGAAATGTCGCGTAACACAGGGTTTTAAAGGATGTGGGTTTTGTGGGTCTGAGACACACAAGTAAGTAGCTTAGACTTTCAAAACTATCTTGGCCCAAGGTTATAAAACTTTTCTTGTTTTCAATTCAATTTTTTGTCAAATATTAATTATGCCCCCGATAGGGAGGCATAATAAATTTGACTTGTCCGTCTGTCCGTCTGTCCGTCCGTCCGTCATTCCGTCCAAAAACTTTAACATTGGCCATAACTTCCTTATTACTATCAAAGCGGTGTCGGGGGCATTGTCATCTTACAGTGACAGCTCTTGTTTCAAATTAAAGCAGCAATTGTGCTGTAATACAAATATAAATGTATGAACATAAAAGATAATATTGATAAGTTGTTGTAAAGGACAACTTATCAATATTTTCTTTTATATTCATACATTTATTTAAATTCAAAATTTGAGTAAATTCTCAGTTGAGGCTGAGAAAAGGTTTATAACCCCGGGCCCTGATGTGAGTTCGATTGACCTCTCTGAGAATCAACTTCAAAAAAGATTTGAAGACTGTTTGAAAAGTCTTCAATTATTTTCTGAAGTTTAGCCCGAAATATTCATATATATCCCCACTTTCTTAACCTTTAACCAGGAAATAGCTCTAAATTCACAAAAAAGCGAAATTATTGGTTAAAAGAAATAGATTTTATCCAGACCCCCAAACATTAAGAAAGGCTCCCTATAGTCCTTACTGTTGAGTCCTTTGGACCCCTTTTCATTATGGTCAAACTAAAACCCTGTAACATATAGGCAAATAGCAAAAATGCTGAAAATAGTGCTCTTTTGTTACCATAAAAATGATGCTATAAAGCCGGTAACTCCAAGATATAATGGTATTGTGTTCCTTGTTCATTTAAGAATTACAATGTTATAACTTGTGTGTATGAAATACTAGATGACTTTGGTAGTTTTAGTATATCATGGCTACTGTTTCTATATCCTTTTATACTTACTCACTTGAAGGTAGCAGTTGATAAAGATTTAGAATTATCCTTTACAGTTAATGAATAATTTTAAAACAATTTTTTACAGTTAGTGAATAATTTCCAACAAGAAGCAAGTTTGCGGACCCAGGAGGCCGAAACTGCCAACGCTAAACTTAAGTCCGTCAGAAAAATGATTGCCAAACTTCTCACATCCAGTAATGAGGTAAATATGGTTTTATTGATTCGTACATCACATGAATTGTCATGGAAAAAGGAATTAAATGGGGTTTTAATAAAGTATTGAGTCATTGAGCAACCACAATACATATTCTGTTAGTTCAGCTAAATCAAATTCAAGCTTGAACCTTTTACTGTGTTTGTTATCAAATTAGAATATGCCTAAAAGAGCGCCATAGACAAAAAGAAAGCATTAGAGAAATGTCTTTTCTTTAAGTGTATTTTTCAAAGTACCGCCGGAAGCAGTATTACCTTAAAAATGTCCAGACACTTATGTCAGAGGTAATTTCCAGTTCAAGGAAAATTCCGAGCAATGTCTCTAATAGTCTGAAAAGCAATGATTTCAAAAAAGTAAAATCATACCAAGTTCTAAGTAAGAAGGAGCATTAACAAACTGGATCTCTTAATAATGTTAAATTTTGTTGGTATAGTGGAAGCATATTGACCTGAAACTGGCCTTTGTGATTTAAATAAATTAAATATCGGTCCTTTCCCTTCAGGAAAACACGACTAATCTGTGGAATTCAATTGTTAAGTTGGAGTGCACGTGTTTGCTATGTTAACCCGTTATCGCCCATGCTTTTCACTGTAACTGCGACATTTATGCCCTCATTACATAGTGAATCAATGCATAATTTGAGTCTCCTATTTAACAATCTTAGAATTCGGGTGAAAAAAAAAAATGCTTTTTTTGTCAAATTTTTGAAAAATGCAATTTATGCTTTTTTTTACTGGAAATGAAAACCCCTCTCACAGACAGGAAAAATTGTTTTTGAAATTGAATCGTCTGCTCCGTGACTTTGTGTCTGTAGACTTTTAAGTTCACGCATACCTGTAATTTGTAAAATATAACGGATTCTCCATGCTTGATCGTCACGTGCCGAAGTATCTTCGGAATTTTATTCAAGAGCTTAATTATTTATTCTGCATAAAGATTAGGTTCAAGTTAATATGCGCTCGCTATATTTGCTGAAATAGCTTGGTGAGAAGGCTCTAGTGACAAATAACACAAGTTCATATATTGAAATCAAAGTCAACCTTTATTTTGTTCTATCTGGAATGACCAGCCACTTGTTTAGGACGACAAAACAATTGTAAACTTTTGAAAATGATACCAGCTTTGCATGCAAGAGCATATGCAAAGCAGGGCATAATTTGCAAACAGTTTTGTGAACGCTTTCATCCGGAACACAAGGCATGAACTGTTTTACAGTCAGCGCTTGTGCTAGCTTTTCAATTTTAGGAGTCATTGACCCCTTGACCATAAAATTAAGGGGTCAAAACTAGTTTTTAAGGGGTCATGAAGCATGCAAACTAATATAAATCATCAGTTTAACAGTTTTAAATGATCTATATGATTGAATTAATAGAATCAATAAAGTATCTTATTGGTTATGTTGTCTCATTTATATCGATCCCTTAAAATAAAATGAAGAAAACAAATGATTTATGTAATCTTGCATAGGTTGTATAGATCGCAATTCAGTAGGCCAAAGTGACTCCCTACAGAAAATTTTTGAGGGTCAAAATGGATTATTCGGGGTCAAAACCCTTGTTTAAGGGTCAAACACAAACTCTGACAGTCATTAAAAGTTTCTGCCATTATAAGTTTCAATGATGTCTAATAACATGATAGATATTTTACACAGTCTGGAGACAATCAGGAATCTTTAGCGACAATCAGGAATCTTTAGCGATTCTTCAGAATAGACCACTGGGATAATTAGGACGCAGCCATGAAAGCTTGTCATTTCCCATGTGGATCAACCAGGTCACTAGCATCAAGCTGACATTGAGTGAAACACGATTAATGAAGATTAGAAAGAGCATTTTATGATTTGATAATAAAATGCAGTGTTTTACTGCGCCTGGTCATTAAAACATGATATACCCAAAACATCTATATATGATAGAACGCATTACAGAAATTTGTTTTTCTAGAGGCATATTGACCAAATTACTAGCTTAATTACCTAAAAATGATCCATAATTGCTACACTTACATCCAAGCTACCTGTTTAATAAAAATTCTAAAGATTGGGGTCATATTATTTTACTGTTCAAGATACAAGCCTCATATTTGGCATGAGGATTGATCTTGATGATACGCATCTGCTGATACTAAAGTCAAGGTCATGTGGCAAGGTCAAGGTCATCTGTCAAGGTTAAAAGTTGTTAAAAAAAGCTGTTTCGGGGGCATTCTTGTTTCCTCAAACACATCTTGTTATTTCAATATTCTGGGGGAAATTGAGCAAGACTATTCCAAAAAAAAAAATTAGTTTGTTTGAAACAAAAAATAGACTAAATTCTGCAGGATAAGGGATCATCAAGACTTTAGTAAATGGCTGTCAGTTTTGAAAGGCAAATGACAAGACGACTATAGTTCACAATCTCTATTCCCAGCCTAGCAAGCCGTAACATGATTGGCTGTCTAGGGTCTTAAAAGACACATAGGTTTTGGGAGTCTGAGACTCACAAATTAGTAGCAAGGACTTTCAAAACTATCTGATTTGAGACCCCTAAATTCTAATTGGATTAACTCCAGAAAAGAATTGAAGACTGTTTTAAATAGACTTCAAGTCTTGCCTGACGTTAAGCCCAAACTGTTCATTAAAATCCAACACTTTCTTTTCTTTAACTAAGGAATACCAATCAAGTCCCTTATAACAAGATTATTGTTAAAAGAGATGGCAGTCACGCCCAAAGCTAATGGAAGGACCCCAAAGATCCTTACTGTTGAGTCCTTTGGACCCAAGTTTGGATATGCCAGACTTAAACCCTGGCCTGTCTATCATTGAAGCATAAGTTAGCATACCACCTCAGTCAACTTTCATCTGACATTTATTGATGGCTCAGTGTGAAACAGTTGTAACACTTGTTTTGCATCAATGGACCAATAAGTAGTATGAATTAGTGGACGGGCAGCTGGTGGCTCAGATGGAATGTTTTAGTTGTTTTAGTGTGAGAAGCAACAGGAAAACATGGTTAGGTGAACAAGCACCTGTGACTCTTTCCTTTTGGGAAGACGAACTATTGGAAGTAATTTAAGGTTAATTTCTTTTTATGCCCCCGTATCGAAAGATCGGGGGCATATTGTTTTACCGTTGTCCGTCTGTCCGTCTGTCCGTCTGTCCGTCCGTCCGTCTGTCTGTCTGTCTGTCTGTCTGTCTGCAAAAGTTAACCAAAAAACTTAACATTGCCAATATCTTCAAGCCTATTCCAGATACAAAGCTCATATTTGGCATGATGATAGATCTCAATGATCCGCATCTGCTGATACCAAAGTCAAGGTCATGTGACAAGGTCAAGGTCATCTCTCAAGGTCAAATAACTCAAAAAGTTAACCAAAAAACTTAACATTGCCAATATCTTCAAGCCTATTCAAGATACAAGGCTCATATTTGGCATGATGATAGATCTCAATGATCCGCATCTGCTAGTACCAAAGTCAAGGTCAGTTGACAAGGTCAAGGTCATCTTTCAAGGTCAAATAACTCAAAAAGTTAACCAAAAAACTTAACATTGCCAATATCTTCAAGCCTATTCAAGATACAAGGCTCATATTTGGCATGATGATAGATCTCAATGATCCGCATCTGCTGATACCAAAGTCAAGGTCATGTGACAAGGTAAAGGTCATTTCTCAAGGCCAAATAACTCAAAAAGTTAACCAAAAAACTTAACATTGCCAATATCTTCAAGCCTATTCAAAATACAAGCTCATATTTGGCATGATGATAGATCTCAATGATCCGCATCCGCTGGTACCAAAGTGCTGGTCATGTGACAAGGTCAAGGTCATTTCTCAAGGTCAAACTTTGAAAAAAATGCTGTTACGGGGGCATTCGTGTTTCACAAACACATCTTGTTTTAGGCATTGAAATGATAAATATCACCTTTTATTATACAACCCCACCCAACTATGTTTGGGGATATTAGAAAAATCAGCTTTTTTTGATCATTTTCTGTCTGTACTTTTTTGTGTTTGGTCAATTTCTAAGAAACGAAATAAAACATTTGAATCAAACTTTACAAATATGCTCAGTATCTATCAGACATTTTGTACGCCCAAAAACTTTTGATCCATTTGTCTGTCTGTAGCTTTGTAGTGTCTGCTTAATTTCCAAGAAACTATTAGATGGAATTGAATACAACTTAATATATGCTCAGTATCATGCTGACATGTTTTTGTATACCCCAAAACTATGTTTAGGGGATATAAAGGAGTCAGCTTGTATCTCTGTCTGTCTGGCTGTAGTGTTTCCATCTTGCTCAATTACTTGGAAACTAATTGATGGATTTCAATCAAAATTGATAGATATTCTTAGTATCAAGCAGACATATGCATATTGTATTTTGGTTAGGGTCTGTTGACTTTTGACAGAGTTATGGCCCTTTTGTGAAAAAAAATCATGTCTGGTCAATTTCTTGTCAAATATTAGAGAAAACTTCACAGAAAGTCTTGGTAAAAGTCAGACATGTAGATATCATATTTCCATTATAGTCAATTGACTTTTGCCTGACTAATGACCCTATGATGAAAATGTAAATTGTTTGATATTACATGTGTATTGCTTTTGACAAGAATTTTCTGTAGGTACCAACTTATAGGTCATCAGTTGAGGTCAAGGACATTTTCAAGGTCAAATATTTGGAAGCTTTAAAACTTTATATTGACCTTAACATTTGACTACTAATTGGGAGAAACATCATACTTCACATGTGTCATGTTTGTGACAAGACCGTTTTGTAGGTACCAAGTTCATGGTCATGAGTCAAAATTCAAGGTCATATTTTCAAGGTCCCTTGATTTCATCAAAAATGGTAACATTTGCCAGAACTTTTGAATGGTAATAGGTAGAGAATATAAATATTTTGTTTTATCGTGTGTATTGCTTGAGACAAAAATTTTCTGCTAGTAACACTTTTGAGGTCATCAATCAAGGTCAAGGTCATTTTCAAAGGTCAAATTTCATTAAAATTTATAATTTAACCTTTGTCATAGCTTTTGACTCCTAAATTGTAGAGACTTCAATCTTCACATGTGTATTGCTTGTGACAAGATCTTTCTGTAGGTACCACTTCAAGGTCCTGAGTCAAGATCATTTTCAAGGTCAAATATTTGTAAAATTTGATTTTTTATACCAACCATAACTTTTGACTACTAATTGGTAGAGACTTCATGTGTGTCATATTTGTGATAAAACCTTTTTGTAGGTACCATCTTCAGGGTCATGAGTTAAGGGCATATTTTCAAGGTCACTTTAGTATACCCCACCTTCGAAGTAGAGGGGGGTATATTGGTTTCTACTTGTCTATCTGTCTGTCTGTCCATCCATCCATCCATTTGTCTATAGACCTTTTTGTTTCTAACTAAGACTCTAACTCAAGAACAAAGTGACATAGAATCATGAAACCTTATACAAATATTGCTTATGATCCAAGGAAGTGCCCTATTGTTTTTATGGTTCTGTGTATAAAGTTCAGAAATTTTTGAGGTGGAATGAGTAAGAATATTGTAGGAGATGGATACAATCAAATAAAAATTCAAAAGATTATTATGTTTCCATTGTAACGGCATGTCCAATTGCAAGATAAAATGTTACAGTGTAATGGGTTATAGAGTAAAAGAGATAACTGTTTTTCAGTAATGCAGCTTTTAAAACTTCCAATTTTCTCTGATTTGTGTGGGGAAAATGAATGATTTGTTGTTAGCTTTGACGTGAAAGGCATTGTTTTATTACACTTTTTCTCCAGAAAAGTTTTTTGTGTGGAAATATATCTCTGTCTTTCTCCATCTCTGGGTTATAATCAAGCTTCTAGACTTTCTACTGGTCAGTTTTACTCTTGCTTTATCTTGCTCAGAGGTGTGGAAATACCGGTACTTAATTTCTCCACTTGTCCATGGACATGTGAAAAACAATTTCCTACATGTCCAGGATCAAAATGAACTTGTCTGCAAAAAAATGGGACAGTGGATATTGAGGAAACATTGTTTTTAATGGAGAAAATGCTGTAACTCTAGTCCTTTGATGCCAGACTCCCAATTATGGTGTTTTTTAAGGTCAATCTTCTTTTTACGGAAAGTATTTCTATAATTTGACTCCCATAAATAGTTGGATAATAGTAAACCTAAGTGGGATGAGCAGTTGGAGGTTAGGAAAGGATATTGGTTTTACATACTGGTAAGATGAATAAGCGGATTCCATTGTTAATTGCTTGTGCCACTGCCATATAACTAAAAACTGTTGAAAGCAATTTTAACCCCTATTAGAACAAACAATTGAATGGGGACCAGTCTTCTATCTTTAGCTCTACTGACCCATAAGTATAAGAAAAGATGAAAAATAAAGCAGTTTCTTTTTTCCTCACTCATTTGAAAAAAAAGAAGAAATACTTCATGTTGAAAAGTGGAAAATATATGTGCAGATGCAAAGTATATCAATATGTCAGTGTAAAATTATTGTAGCTGCCTGTAAATTTATAGGTACTTACAACAGTTTTGCACTGACCTTTAATATTGATGGCTCAGTGCAAAACAGTTGTAACTTCCTATATGTTTATAGGCAGTTACAACTGTTTTGCACTGAGCCATGGATATGCACATGCAGTATTTTGTCACTAGCCCATCACAATATTGGGCAAAGTAAGGATGAAACTTGAGCATAATTCCATAGTAGACAGTATCCAGAAATAATTCACCCTCCCTCGGGAGTAGTTTGAAAGCCTCTCGGATGCTCAGATAGGCTGCGTTGAATTAATTGACATATGGAATTTGGGGAACGGAGATCGGTTTCACACCTCTAAATGCAGTGCTAATGTTCACTGTATTACGGGGCTGCGTAAATCTTCGTCTTGGGAGAGGAGAGATAAATCGGTAGTTAACTTTCACTTAGTTACAGCTTCATTTTACTCGGTTTTTGCCTCCGACTGCCGGAGAAGTGGCGGCAATTAGTGAAGGATATATGAATCTCAAAATTTTATTGGAAGAATTGTGTCGTCATTTGAAACATTATTTTGTTGAATTATTTTTCCAATTTTAATTGATTGCTTGCTCCATTAAAGCTCTAGCATATTTTCTTTACACTTAACTCTTGTCATGTTGAATAAATTTTGGCTAAAAATTTTCATCAAAATCAAAGGGAAAAAACACTGAAAGTACCAACTGTAGGTCAATTTTTATTTGAAAAACTAAATCTATTGACAATTCTGGTTTGAAAGTGAGAAACAGGAGCTATAGACAAACATCAGACTGCATATATGTACAGGCTGATGTTTGTCTATAGCTCCTGCCAAAGCAGGAATATTCCGAATTCAGCATGACAAGGGTTAATTTGGTATTTCACATTGCCTTATTTTTATGCCCTAGTAAGGATTATGTGTAGGGCATCTTGTTTTACTGCTGTCTGTCTGTTGGTGTGTCTTTTTGCAAAACCTTCAATTTTGATTTCGCAATTTTTTTCAAACCAGTTCAAATTTCACTTGCTCATATTTGTTATGATGATCATTCTTACAAATATGTTTCTGCAGATACCAAGGTCATCTGCGAGGTCAAAAGATTTTTGAGCTTAACTTTCTTGGAGGGGGTGGGTGTTAGACCTCCCTAAAATAACAAATTACTTAAAGGTTTTTCAACAAACAATGCATATATTATGCACATTCATAGATCTCATGGTAATGCATCTTTTGATTCCAAGGTCAAGGTCATTTTATAAGGGAAAACTTTGAAATATTTGCTGTTTTGATGGTAATTTTGTTTTTCCACAATTGCACTCTTTATTTCACCTTTTAGAAATGTTTCTGTACAAACAGTGAATTTCATATGCATAATTTTTTAATAGAAAACATGGGGATGTAGAAATGCTCGTTAAAAATCTCTGAGGGGTGTTTTTGATCTGTATCTCAGCGATGCACATGGATGTTGGTTTTGACCCTGAGCAAGATGCAAGCAAAAATCGTAGAAAAAGGTTTTTGGCATGGCTGGTTGAAATGTTGCAAAAATAGGTAAATTAGTTTGAAACAAGATGTGTTTGTGAAACACGAATGCCCCCGTAACTGCATTTTTTTTTTCAAAGTTTGACCTTGACAGATGACCTTGACCTTGTCACATGACCTTGACTTTGGTACCAGCGGATGCGGATCATTGAGATCTATCATCATGCCAAATATTAGCTTTGTATCTTGAATAGGCTTGAAGATATTGGCAAGGTTAAGTTTTCGGACGGACAGATGGACATGAGTAAAAAAATATGCCCTCAATCTCTCGATACGGGGGCATAAAAAAATGCAAATTTATCATGCTAGGGGTTGAAAGTATATTTGAAAGCCTCACTAAGATCAGAACAAATTAATGTCTTACAATACATCATTCAATTACTTTCATTTAGGTCTAAAAAGTCATAGCCCTGTTTTAACTTTAAAACAACTTGCAGTTTAGAGAAAAATGATGCAATGGAATTATATGGAGACAAAATGTCTGCCACTGTTAAACATTTATAGAAGAACACTTAAATGATTTATACTTAATTTCTTTTAGTTAAGACATTAAGAGGGTATCTTGTAAAAAAAAAAAAAAACCCAAAAACTTCTGAGGTAAAGAGAGCACTTGTTGATATCATAAAGAAATAACACTAAAAAACCTAATCACACTCTGTATGAATACGCAAAGCGGATTCATACATTAATGTGATTAGGATTTTAGTTTCATACTTGTGTGAAAATAGCAAATACTTTCTTTTAATTTCATTTCATGAAGCAAAAATGAAAGTGATTTTTTCAATGAAGAAACAAATTTCTAATGTGACTTATTTGTGTGGAAGTTATATTATTAGCTGTGTACTCAAATTGTTTTCATTTGGAAATAAAGATCTTTTTGGCCTATCAGAATTCACAAAACTTTGATTGACAAATAAATCAAATCTTATTCAAATGAATATGGATGTATAATATTAACTTTAATTTAAATGTCAAGTCATTATGTAATTACACATCTCATAATTTCACTCTGGCCATCAAATTTTAGATCTACTGCTTACTTACAGCACCCTTAGTTAACATAGTATCAGACTGAACCCTTATTCTGCTGAATTCTTATTTTGCTTCAAATAAATTGACAATCTTTGTGATATCTAAACCAGTCTGGATTAAGTTTAACTACTTTAATCAAGGTAGAAGCCCCACAACGTATCGGATGCAATGAGCCTTAAAAGTATTAACTAAGGTTTCCTAATGATTTTCATTAGGAAACCTCGGTTAACATTGTGAAAGATCATGAGTTCCGAAATTTTGCAGAGCTATTATGGGTCCACTACCTTAAGTAGAAAGCAGGCAGTATAGCCTGAGATAAGACTGCACATCTGTGCAGTCTGATCCTGCTCTATACTGTCTGCCAAAGAAAAGTGTTCTGTAGGAAAATGGTGGGAACAACAGGATATTAGGATAAAAAAATTCATGATATACCTATTTATGTACCTGGGTAGAGAGGAGCTATTCGAAGTTAGACTTTGCTAAAAAAAAAAAAATAATAAAAATGCAACGGTTGAGGTGTGAATCTATCCACCAAACTTGGCAAGAATGCTCCTTGGATGACTCTTAACAAAAATTCGTTTGTCCAATTTGGATTGACCCCCAAATATGGACGTTGCAGGGTGGGGCAGGTTTTGACTCCGAAAACTTTAAACATTTTCTCCTCAATAGCCAATGGGCTGATTTTAACCAAAGTTGACAGAAATGTTCCTTGGGTGACCCTTTTAAAAAGTTATTTTTGAACGTTTGATTGAGCCCCAAATTATGGGTGTGGCAGGGCTGAGCTTATTTTGACCCTTTAATCTTAAAACGTCTTCTTTTCAGTAACTAAAGGGTCAATTTCAACAAAACTTTGCAGGCATTTCAGGTGAGTGTTTTAGGGCCATTCTGACTCCTTGTTTCTTCAATTTTCTAACAAGACAAATACCTTGGTAATTGGCTTTGTACCCTGCACAACAATTAATAATTATATTTTTCAGGAATTCAACATAGATCCGGAATGTGACGGTGAACAAGTCGACGAGTTTTTACTAGCGTGCCTACAAGCCAGTAACTCGAAAACTACCAGTGAAGGGACAACGTAGGACCTAGATAACCTTTACACATCCATCATTATATCATAGCATCATTTCATGCATTAAACATTGTATGCCACTGGCTAAGGTAGTTTGATACAATGCTCTTCTATGAATATTTATGCAATAGAAGTGAAAGAATTTGAATTAAAAGAGAGAAAAAAAACTTCAAGAGATAGTTTGGAAAAAGCTAAAACAGTCTTTTAAAAATTGATATGAATGGACATGTATTCATGAATGTTGTAACTAAAGCTGTTAATAGACACTTGTATATTTAGATAAGAGCTTAAAGCTTTTAAAGCTCTTGAAATGGAGGCTACTTTTTCCTTCTTGTTGAATACAAAAATTACTGTATCAAACTACTTTAAGAAGGTGTTTATGGATCAATGCAGAAAGTTGTTAAGTTGCCCATGAATTTTTCAGGCAGTTGCAACTTTTAAAGATTGGTCCATAACTTCATTTAACTGTTATAGATATATCATTTTATGTGTTTATTCACAAAATCATCCTGTATATACATGGAGTATTTGTTTAGCATCACTTTTATTTGATTCTCTGAACCTTTGTATATTTTACAGTGATGAAGTGGGTGGCTCGAGCATAGAAAAAAGGCCTAACCCTTGTCATGCTGAATATAATATGTTGGCAAAATTGCAACAAAATAAAAGAACTCAAAGCATTGGATGCACTAAATGCGAGTCATTATTCTTTCTGAAAATAAAATTTTAAGCTTTTCTGGTTTCAAAAAAGGAAAAACAGGTGGTATAGACAAAGATTAGACTGCACATATGTGCAGGCTGATGTTTGTCTATAGCTCCTGTCAAAGCAGGAATATCCCGGGTTAAGCATGACAAGGGTTAATTGTAACAGAGATATCTGTGCTGATTGGTCCTAAGAGATCATTCTTCAATAATTATAATTTTCCATAATTTGCTGCAGTATCCTCGCACCCAGTTTCAAAAAAAAGATATTTGTTTTCATGACTGCTTTTATATGGGGAAAATCATTGTGGTAAACAAAAAAATTGCCTATCTAAAGCAATTTCTTATTTTACCACAAAGATTTTTCTCTACAAGACAATGATTATTCTAATCTACACACAAGTGGATACATCTTAGGGTTGATTTGATTTTAAGGACAATAGAGTTCCAATATATAATGCATGTATTGTTTAAGCTTAGAATACAAAGATGTGAGAAGTATGTTGTAAAGTATTATGAAGTTCAAGGATGTAATCAAGTTCACATAAAGTTCTATGATAGAAGCAAAGTTACATTCTATCACAAGATGATTATAAGGTGGAAACCAGTGGAATTTAAATATAAAAGCAAGGAAGCATCAGATACGGAGATCTAAATTAAAACAAAATAAACATGAAGACACAAAATAAAAGCAAATATAAAGGATACTACAATGTATCACAAAACAAGTTTCTGAGGTGGAAGTTAATAGCATATCACAAATGAAGATACAATATTAAAACAAGTAAGCATATTAATAGAAATGGAGATCTAAGAAACAAGCAAATAAGTATTTTTTCACAAATAAAGTTCAAAGGTAAAGCAAATTAATATCAAGGCTAAAAACATTTTTAACAGCCTATATCTTTATAGGAGGTGGCAACTGTTTCGTGCTGGGATATTGAATAAGTTCTAAAGTAAATGAAAGTAAACATATTACCATATCACATGAAATGTTTCAGATGAAAGCCATTGTATATTTCCACAAAAATCTATCAAGCATTTAAGGATTTTGGCAAGTTAGAAAAGACTTCTTGCAAAATTATTCGTGCAATTCAAATGGTTGAAATCTATTTCAGCTAATTTATAGAATCAATAGACCATTTTGAAAAGAACTTTCTCTTCCAGACCCCATGCACAATCAATATCATTGATCATAATAATGACAATGATTTTGAATCAATCTCTTATACTGCCAAATTATATGAGCAATAATATTGCCAATTCTGGGAATTGACAACACCATTGATCATGTAAGGGCACTATAGAAGACATGTTCAGTTCCTTTTAAGCTTTTCCGTGGTTTATCAAGGAATAAAGGTAGATTATCATTTTGATAAACTAACCCCTCAACACCCTGTGAATTTATCAAAAACTTATACCCCATTTCCTGTCTTACAACATCTAAGCCAAGCCCAAAAACTGATGTCCTAATGAATGTTGCATAGTAATCATGTGCAAAACAACATGCCCTTTGAGTCAGATTGATTGATATTTCATTTTTGTGACAAGAAAAGCTATATTTTCACTTGTGGCTCTGCCACTTGTGAAAATATAGCTTTTGTTGTTCCCTCAATTAAGTATAAATCGATCTTGCACTTAATCAAATGAGTTCCCTCTATATTAATATTCTGTCAATAATATCAATATGTACAGTCCACTGTAAAATTAATATTTGCTGTATGTATTTGAGTTTTACTTTACAACTTACATGTTTTTTTTAGCTCTGCCATTTTCAGAGAAAATCTGGGAAATTTCTATAGCCTTGATGTCATATCATCAATAAATTTGAGCATTTGTATGACATTTCCAACATTTTCATAAGTATGTGCAGCTCAAACATAGTGCATACAGTTTTCTTTTCCCTTGTGAAATTGTGGAAATGTTACAAGCTAGATTTTTATAGAAATGTGTTGTTTTTTTCACTTAAAAACATTTGTCTTAAATTAAAAGTTTTTTTCCAATTTTAAATAGGAATACTTTTTACAAGTGGAAATTAGAGAATGCATTTTGCAAGACCTGTGTGCTGTATATTATATCAAGTACGTAGAAGCCTTGTAAGTCATTTAATATGGTGGTCTTGTTTGTTTTTGCATTGTCTCGATTTTGTTTTATGGCAAATCATTGTAAAGACCAAATAAAACACTTTTAAATGTCCTATACTCTGACTTCTTGTCTTCTTTTAAATCCAAAATGAGATCTCCACAATTACAGAATGGTCAACATCAAAACAAGTTTGCAGTGGGAAAACCAAAGTCTGGAAGTCAGGCCAAATGTATTTGCACTTAAAACATTTTGATAAAGAATTAGCACGATTATTTATCTGTACAGGTAATGCTGTCAAAGCCAGTGGCGGATCCAGGGGGGCTGATCAACACCCCCCCCCCCCCGGAGCTCAATTAATTAATTGTCAGGTTTAAATTCAACTCACTGATCTCCTGTTGTTCACAAAATATTCCTTTTGGTCACAAAGCTTTGCAAGACAGTGCGGATTAAGATCAGTCTGCACAGTTGTGCAGTCTGATCTTAGCATATCCTGTCTTCTCCCTACTCCATTGTTGAGGTGAAAATCCTGAAGACATTTTGTTGAAATTTTTAGCTCACCTAAGGTGACCTATTGTGATCATTCATCGTCCGTTCGTTGTCTGTCCATCAGTCAACAATTTCTTCAAACATTTCCTAAACCTTTTGGCCAATCAAGCTGAAACTTGGCATGGATGTTTTTTCAGTGAAGTTCTTCAAAGTTGTAAAATGAATTTAATTCTATCAATAACTCTGGTTGTCATGGTAACAGAGAGACCAAAAATTGCTGAAAATATTAAAAGAAAAATTTCTTTTCTTAGAAAAATTAACGGAAAGGCTGAAAAAATTGACAAAAATTTTCTAAAATCTTAGAAAAAAATTCTTCTCCTAAACCACTAGGCCAAACAAGCTCAAACTTAGCAGGAATGATCCTTTGGTAAACTTTTCAAAAGTTGTTGAAAGAATTTGATTTTATCAAAAACTCTTGTATGGTAACAGAGAGGTTGCAAATTGGCAGAAAATAGTCGAAATCGAAAACCTTAGAAAAGATTGTTCTTCTAAACTACCAGGCCAATTAAGCTGAAACGTTCCAGGAATGATCCTTCGGTGAAGCCCTACCAAAGTTGTCCAAAGATAAATAAAGAGTTGTAAGAATTTAATTTCATGAAAAAATTGTGGTTTCCATGGTAACAAAGAGACAGAAAATTGCTGAAAATCATAGAAACAATTCAGGGCCAATCAAGCTGAAATTTGGCAGGGATGTTCCTGGGGTAAAGCTCTACTAAATTTTATAAAGAATTTAATTTTATAAAAAAAATAGAGCCAGAAATTGCAAAAATCTTTGAACAAATTCATCTTCTTCTAAACCACTAGGCCAATTAAGCTGAAACTTGGTAGTGATGTTCCCATGGTTAAGCTTTACCAAAGTTGTAAAAATGATTTTATTCAATCAAAGAGTCTGATTTTCACGGAAATGTAAAAAATAATGCGGAAAATGTTAGAAAAAGTTCATCCTCTCCTAAACCATTGAGCCAATCAATGTTAAACTTTGCAGGGATGTTCTTAAAGTGTAGGTCTACTTAAGTTGTGAAAATGATTCAATTCAATCCATAACTTTGGTTGCCATGGTAACAGAAAGAATGGTAATTACAATAAATTAAAAAAAATCAAATTGCAGTCTGACGAAATTCAAGTCTGTTTCTTTCAGAACAACCCTAAATGTACATCAATCAATGTCTGGTATTTATAACATGGTTGACAAGTTATGAGTTGACTTACTGAGGTGAGGTGATATAGAACCATCATGGTTCTCTTGTTAAAAAAAAAATATAGGAAATTTGTTTAAAAATATTTGATGGTTAAAATTGTGTAAGAAAAGGGAACCGAACCCCCTTCATAGAAATCCTGGATCCGCCAATGAGAGCAAAGTCTTCAATTTTGATTTGGCTGAATTTCTTCTCTGAACTAGGTTCTGCGTGTGCAGTGAGTCTACAATGTGTCCTTATAAGAAATTTAGACATGCGAAAGTTAAAGAAAATGGCAGAACAGAGCCCGGTTAGCTCAGTCTCTAACCCCCAGCTCTGTCTTGCTGAGGATCTTGAGTTAGATGCTTGACTCGGCCAACTCTTTTCAACATTTGATAAGTCCTTGTGACACGAGTCAATTGTCTTCCACCTGTGAGCGATAGGTAGTTTGCCAAAGTGGGATGAGCAGCTGATAGTGTAAATGAAATGTTGTAGTTGTAGTGTGAGAAACGAAGGGAAACCATGGGATGGTGCGCCAGCCTTGGCGATATAAATTTAAAAATGTTGGGAATGGTCTAAAACCCATGACAAACAAAAAAGTAAAATGAAGAGGGCATTTCAAAGTCTCTGGCTTGAAAAAAGGCAACAAATTTTTTAGAAAACGTGGCGAGAAAAAAAAACTACCAAGAAAGAACATTCTGTTCTGACAACATGTTCAAGTTAGATATAGAGGGTTGGTCAAAAGATACTTGAACCTATCATGTAAAGATACTTAGACTAAATGATATTGACTGAGAATTCGTGTACACAGTATCTGCTCTGTATTTGCTCATCTTCATTATTTTGTTTTATTTTTTCCAAATTTTAATAAGAAATAAAACGACAGTCTTGCGTAGTGATTTTTTGAAAACAAATTGCAGCTTGTCAAAATTTCAAATGACCTTGATATATCTAGCGCATAATATTTAACTGCTCTCCATCCGTTCGCCGGTCTGTCTCTGAAAACCTTAACATGGGAACTGAAAAGATATCATTAATTCAACAATCTTTAAGTGACATTGTATCATAAAGGTTTCTTTCAGCACTGCGCAAATTTTAAGGTCAATGTCATCTGAGAAGAACTAAATCAACGTGTATTATCAAGGCCAAACTCACAGAGGCCGTTTAGACGGCATTTAGGGTTTGACGAAAATATCTTGTTTAGCAATGGGAGAGTGGAAGAAATGGATGGGGTGGCGTGGAACCTGAAATACTGCCCATGTTTTCTATATAGGGGGTCGATATCGGCGGAGATATAGAGTTATTAGTTCAATAGTATGCCTATGGGACTAATTGCTGAAACTCTGTCCATAAGGTATATTTTATTGGTGGATTTTCAAGTTCCTGTGAATTGAACGCTACTAAAAGAGGATTCTTTTCCTCATGTAACAAAGTAAGGATTTAACTATTCCACTTCAATGAAGTAATTTGGATACAGAGGATGTTCGTTGGAACCCCCTCTAGATCCGCCACTGGTAGAATCTAGGATACGTTCTAAATATCAGATATCATAGAAGCATCTGAGATGCTGTCTAGATATCAGATATCCTAGTGGCACCTGAAATACTGTCTTAATATCAGATATCCCAGTAACGCCTGAAATAATGTCTAAATATCGGATATCCTAGCGGCACCTGAAATACTGTCTTAATATCAGATATCCTAGTGACACCTGAAATACCGTCTAAATATCAGATCCTAGTGGTACCTGAAATACTGTCTAAATATCAGATATCCTAGTGGTACCTGAAATACTGTCTAAATATCAGATATCCTAGTGGCACCTGAAATACTGTCTGATTATCAGATATCCTAGTGGCACCTGGAATACCGTCTAAATATCAGATAACCACATGAATAAGAGAAATTATTGTTCGAATCGCCGTTACGTCGTATACAAATGAAAAAAGAGAGCTTGCATTTTTTTTCTCCTAGACACCATCTAAGATATAAGTTGAAATTCCGCCAAATGACGTCTTTTTGGCGTTTCTTCAGAAGGCAGTCAGAAACAGGTTCTATATGAAAAAATGTCTAGGATATCGTGCAGATACTTCTCTGGTTGAATGTATTTCTTCGACAGTGAGGAACGTCATTCGGTGAATACAGTTAAAAATATCGAGAAATTGATACTCACTGCGATCAAAACCATTCAATATCACTCAGCGCTCCATTCTTTCATTCCAACCACTCGAATCGACCAAAACGCTCTGAAAGCATTAGCAAACATTTCGATATCGATCAATATTTAATTCAAATCGATCAAATGATTCTACGATTTTATTGACTCGTTTGTATTTTAAAGTGTCTGATTGTTCGACGAAGACACACAAACAGAAAATTACGTATATTTTATTAAAGGGAGGTAATAAATATTGCCAATTTTGTTGATCCTGTTCAATTTTGGCGATATTGGATTACCTCCCTTTTATTTCACACAAAACTTGCTCCACACAAACACACATATTCAATTACATTCCATTATCATTAAAAAAAATTGACACTGTGATTATTTTCTTTAATGATTATGGATTGAAATTGAATGTGTGTTTGTGTGGATATAGTTTTGATGGAAATTAAAGGGAGGTTATCAGGATACGATATATATATTTTCTGTTCACTCTTCAGATGCCGTGGTTGAGGGTATTTGGAAGAAGTCAATATTCTTGACAATAAAAACAAATCAGTAAGCGGTATTTCTCAAGTAGATGTGACAAAGCAATAATGATACTCGTAAAACTCTGTATCGCGTCATTCAAGAAGAATCATGACAGTCACTGGCAGAAATCGACAGCGAGCTCGGATCTTTCCTATTTTTGTGAGAATATTATTTCAGCATTTTGCTCACCTGACCAATAAAGTGCTAGTACCAATTGTGGTATTATGGTCGATCCATTCCGGGTGTAGTCGGTTTCGTCAACATTTCCGCCCTTTTTGTCGAGCCCGAGTTATACCAGGTGCTTCAACTAGAACATCATCAACAGATCTTTTTGGACCACCTAAATGGTTGACTTTCGATAATAGGTGTAATTATCACACCTGTGTTTTGATATTTAAATGTCTTAATAATCTTACACCTCGATATATGAAAGACATTATTACATTCTGTAAAAGCACTAACTGCAATTTACGGTCTTCTGCACATCATGATATTACCAATTCGAAATTCGATACAATGTACAAGAAAAATTCATTTTCATACTTCAGTATGATTGTGTGGAACGAAATTCCTATTTCTATTCGAGGCGCAAATTCTTTATCTAGTTTCAAAAATCAGCTTAAACAACATTTGCTATTACGAAATTCTAAAGTCCATTCACAAAACATAATAAGCATGTAAAAAAGAGCTGTTTCTGTCCGAGGATTTCCTATTCCCTAATTAATTTCTTGTGATTCATCGTATTGTTATCATATTTTGTTTTGCTATTCATATACTATAGAAGCATTTGTTTTTTTTTTTGTTTTTTTTTCACCATTACCATTTTTAAACTTTTCATTCATTTTTTTTTTTCATTGATAACGAAGGCAACTTTATAAAAAAGACTATTTTCATGTTATTTTCATTTGAAAAAAGTCTTAATGTTCTACCTTCATGAAAAAAAGATAAAGATAAAGAATACTGTGTAGGTGATTAATGCTAAAGTCACACAAAAATTGGCGACGCCTATTTTTCATCGGCCGATTAAGAAAAAAGAGACGCCGGCTATATCATACAAATATTCATTTACGCAACATCGGGTAAACATATCGCGCTGACCAAACGCCTGCGATGCGTTGCCGACTACTCGTCGATACCCACCGGATGTGAAAAGGTAAGAAAATACACACACACACAAAAAAAAACAACGTCTGTGATGAGTAAACAATCGGCCGATGATCGGTCGTAGCCCGTTCGATCGCCGACGATTTGTCGTCAATACATTTTTTTCTTAAACAAATCTAAAGACCTCGCCGGCTAGTCAACTGATTTAACTTAAAGATAAACATCTACGACGCATCCCTGATCTGAAACATTCACTATTGAATCGGTCGATGCACCGATATGTCGGCGACAAGTCGTCGTTCATAACCGGTTCCTCAAAAAGATGTCGGCCAAGCACCGCCGATGTGTCGGAGCGATAATGAGTTAATGATAGTCACATAAATATCAGCGATGCCGACACTTCGGCGATTCTAAATTTCCCTCGGCCGATGAGCAGTCACATAGAACCCGAAAGACGTGACAATGTCTTATTGTTCTGTGACGACACAGAAGTCTTGGCCTATTAAACATCGTCCTAACACCGGTATAATGTCGGCGACTATTCGGCCATACGCTGTCGATTCGTCGCAGACTGGTCGCCGTTACCAGACAGGAGTGAAAAAAAAAATGGCCGTAGCGGCCGGCGATAATAGTCGATAAAATATTATCTTTCACAAATCTGATATGGTGATAATAAAATGTGATTAAACTAAACCTAATAAGTAACTTTTGAAATGTAGCCATTTAGTGTGTTGTTCAGCTACCCGTGCTGCTTATTCTTTTTGTTTGCAAAATATGTCTTTTTCTTCAGTAACTGCACAGTTTTACTGTTATATTCTTATATTCTTGAAATGAATGTCTCCACTATAACCATGCATATTGCTTGTTAATCAATTTCTTTGTATGGTTAATAATCCAAGATTATATTTAATTAAAAACAATTTTAATGGAAATATTTCTCACAATGAAAAGTTTTACGTTGGATAATTTTGTTATATATATTTCTGGTGATTTCAACGTTTAGTGTAAGTGCTCTAGACTCTAAAAATGATGAAGTCCTTAATTCGTTACCCTGTCACAAGGAATATTTCCAACTTTTTCCCCTCCAATTGGGTGAATTATCGTAAACTTGAGAGGGATGAGCAACTGGAAGTTCAGACAAGATGTAACGATAGTACTGGTTAGGGAAATGGGTGGTTGAGCTGACGCAATGTTCCTGAATTACTATTAAAATGGCGCAAATAACATTCAATCTTTAACCATCGACCTGACGAACTTTGTGGTAAATATTGTCGCTTACCTTTTTGTATTTTTCAGATAAATTGCCATACTTGATCAATATCAGGGAAAGTCAAAATTGAAAACGACAAACGCGGCTCTTCTAAAGTTTTGCGAAATTCTATTTACAGACCTCAAAAATGTTGAAGGTATTTTATACAGCAATATTCAATACCAAACAGATCCTTCGATTTTCGTAAAGGTGACGTTTCAGCTTTATAAGCTCAACAACATACGCTACAACAAGCAATCTATCGCGATCAACAATTGTTCGGTGTCCGCCCGTCGTGCGACGCTTTATTTAATCGCCATCTCTGATAAAACGAGTAGGCCCCATTGAACCTAATTTGGCAGAATCTACTTTCAAAATAGAGCTCTAAAAGAATTGAAATAAGTGGAAATATTCTGGCTTCCGTGGCAACAAACGTGAACGTTTCGAAGAAAAACTTTAAAACTTCTCTTCTGAACCAGAACGCGAAAAACAAACGTAAAAGAAAACAACAACAAATAACAAAATAAATTTGTCCATTCTTACATTCATTGATCATTTTCTCTCCTAGTATTGGATGCAACGATCGTAATTTTCAGGAACGAATTGATTTGTCATAGGACGGTTGAAATCATTTTCGAGACATGTGCAATAAAGTTGTGTCAGATTGTATTAGTTCGATATTAAGTATGTGAAAATGAAAACATTTTTAATAGCACCGTGACAATACCACAAAAGTGATTTAAATTTATTCTTAACTACTCGGACCACACAGATCTAGACCCTTTACCCTTGCAGAAACTCTAGACCAAATTCTAGTTAAGTCTACAAGATAAACATGAATCTTAAATATTACAGGGACTTGTACTACTTGAAATAGATAGCAATAACTTTCATGCATATTTTGACCACGATATATTGACGTTGTTGTATTAGTCTCGTTTATAAGTTATGAAGGGTAACTGTCAAAAGAATATAAACACAAATGCCGAGGGTAATCGAATCCATGATTAATGTCTCATAAAATCTTATCAAAGACGAGAATAAGGACCGCATCACTGCGCACGAATACAACAACCATTTCATCGTCATATTTGGTTCTCGTTTTCAATTTGCGATGTAATATGAGTGGACCCTGCATTAGAATTCTGCGTTAATTGGGTAAAGTTCAAAGGCATCGATTTCTCGGAGATATGTCTCACATATTTAACAAAGTGTCGGAAGAAATTGAAAATTTGATATAACCGAATTAATCCGTACTATTTTCTGTCAACTTCATGTCATTGAAGACAGTAATTTGACAAGTCGCGAGAATATGTTAATTGTCTAAAAATGGCTTCTGCAGTAAAATGAAATAATAACGGCACTGAAGTTGAACATACAACAAGATCATAGCACTTAAATGCACCTTTATCATAGCCCTTCCTTTCAACATGTCTGCCTGTCTGTCCATCCGTCCTTCAGTCCGTCCACAGACTTTTTCGTTTCCGGACACTCACTAAAGAACCAAGTGACCTAGAATAATGAGACTCCATACAATTGTTGCCCATGATTCAACATCTTTGCTGGCCAAGGGTGATGCCCACTATGTGTAGTGGGCGTCAACCTTGGCTAGCGAAGATGATGATCCAAGGAAGTGACCTATTGTTTTGGGGTCATGAAGGTCAAGGTTCAAGGTCACAACCGTATATTTTTAAAGTCCGTTTCCGGATTTTAGCTCAAGAACCATGTTACCAAGAGTCACGAAACTTTATACATCTTCTGTTCAAGACAAGAGACAGTGCCCTATTGATTTAGGATTATGAAGGTCAAAGGTAAAGGTCAATATTGAAGTCTGTCAGAACCGTTTCCGGACTCATACTGTGGAAAGAAGTGACCCAAAATCATGAAATTTTATAGATGGTTCTATCAGAAATACATTTTTTACCATGTTTCTTAAAATAACAGCATTATTTCATTGTTCTAAAAATATCCATGTGATATCATAGAAAATATCACATGGGGTGTTATCACACGGATATTTGTATAGTTAAAAAATAACACCTACTTGGACAAAGAGCCGCTGGCGGTGGAGGGATACTATCGTTTGCTTCTCGACAGCTCTAGTAGGAAATGTCGGATACCAAGACACGTATTGTGTTTGATTATTTATTAAGTAGTTTTTTTCCCCTTCATGTGCTCGAACTATGCAATAACTTGACATTTATAGAATGGTGGCAATAATGATCGAATGGTGGTTAAGTTAAGTTTCGTTATATTTAGTATTGAATATAGTTCTGACGCTGGAAATCTCACTATCTGAATACAGGTGAATCGTGCTAGCACGGTAAACGAGTGTTTACATTTATTTCCCAAATTTCCCAATTTCCATCCCAATACATTTTTGAAATTCATCTTATATAGAAAAAAAAACACTTTTGCGCTATACCGAAATGCCCGAAGTGTGTTCAACCAAAGCAACCTTTACCTGATAAGGAGAAAAGAAATACAATCGAACATTTGCCTCGTTGGTTACGCCAATCAAAGAGAACGTTACATCTGTTTTTATTATGATTACCCTATATATGTTACAGTGAATAAGTAAAATCAGTGATTTTGTAAAATCACTGAAAATTTCAGGGATTTTGTAAAATCACTGATTCCGTCAGCTATTTCATAAAATTACTGAAATTTTCAGTTAATATGTAAAATAATAGAATATTTTTTGAGAAAATGGATAATACAGAACAGTTTTTATTTGATATTCATATTTCTTCTCCAAACATTGAGATTGTTTGTAGTATTTGCTATTATTAATGTTCAAAGTAAATTTAGAGAGATGCATCCAGTGTCGGAAAAGAAGCAGAGAACAACAACCACTAGAGTAGTTCTAGAGCCTATGTGTATTCTAAGTAAGGACTTCAGATCTACGTTTTGCGTATTCATAAGTGTGATTAGGTTTTTAGTGTCATTCAATAAATACTATTTTAATGTGATATGTGTTAATTTTATTTTTCAAGTTTGAAACAGAAAAAAATAATATTTCTATGATTCGGAATGCAAAATTATGAATAAAAACAGTTTGACATGAAGCATGCAGTATTCTTAAAATAAGCACATAGATAATGAATTGAATGATATAGTACATCTACTATTTGATATAATACTGTATCATCCTATTTTATCAATAATATTCCATCATTTCATATATTATCTGAAAATTCCAGTCATTTTACAAAACAACTGACGGAATCAGTGATTTTACAAAATCCCTGAAATTTTCAGTTATTTTACAAAATCACTGATTTTACATATTCACTGTAACATATACAATTGAAGGGACCAATTTCGATGAGAGAGCCCATATATCACACGTTTTACCCACTACTTCAAATATTGGTTTTAAATGGCCCTGATTTTCAAAGCGGAAAATCGCGAACGTCTCCGCACGACAACAGGAAACGTTGAAATTAACTATACCACGTGACATTTTGTTCAAAGATGAGATAAAACGGTTCAACCGTAATAAAGTAGCAAAGCGCGAAAACTGACGAGAAACGTGTGACAACAGCGTCGATGGTTGTCCGCCATTTTGTCATGAAAGATAGTCTTATTAGCTTTTATACCGAGCAATTTGTCTGTGGACTTTTTTACCCCTTCACCAACAGTCGAATATTTTTTAAAGATTTTAGAAAATGCTTCTACCCCGTATCAAAACGTGGTCCAAGTCATATTTTTGGGATTTCATCTTATACCTATATTAATTTTCGTGTGATAACATTCCATATGATATTTTTATGATATCATATGAATATTTTTTTTAGAAAAATGACATATTGCGGTTAGTTTTAGTAAATTGTATTTCTGTAAGAAACATCGACGAAAAAAAGGCAAAAATAGGTTATAAGATTAATAGTATACGTACTTGTGTATTGCATGGAAAAATATCTAACGAGACTGTGGGAATTGATAAATGTCTCGACCGAGCCACAACAATTATCAATTCCCCCAACCTCGTTAGATATATATTTCATACAAAACACTAAAAACGTATTATATATTTATTAATCCAAATTTCGAGAACGAGTCACCACTCTTTCCCGAAAGGTGTCTAAAAATTAAAACCCAAATCCACACGATGACAATAAACACGAATGGTTAAGGATTTTAAAAGTAACTCAACTTGACGAAAGCTTTGGAAATTTCAATAAGACAACGTCGTAAAGTCCGCATTAAATTTTGTAAATAAAACACAAGTCGTAAAACTTTAAGACACATTCGTATGTGTCGCTGTGCGAAATGGTGACTAGTTGTTTTACGTTTATGGTCAATGCTCAAGAAGTGGGGTCCTTGAAGGCTGCTATTTGGAACAGAGGGGAGTGCAGCAAACATATTCTAGAAATTGAATTTGATTATTTCTATATTTCATTTGAAAGTCGTTCAAATTCAAATTCAAAATTCAATTTCCTTTATTGGTCTAAAAAATCCTGTTAAAGGATTGTAGTTGGTATAAACCAAAATTCTTATATCAAAGAACTTTTTAGGAAAATTTGGTTGCAAAATAAAACGTGGCACCGAGGACGTGTTTTCGTGGCCATTCATCAATTGGGGGATCTGATTTTTTCGCGAGTATCATTTTCAGTCATCTGAAAACAATAAATAGATAGATAGATAGATAAATAAATAAATAAATAAATAAATAAATAAATAAATAAATAAATAAATAAATAAATAAATAAATAAATAAATAAATAAATGAATAAATAAATGAAAAAAATAAATAAATGATTAAAAAAATGGCATTTCTTCGATTTCATTTAAATGATGATGTGGAGATTTGAAACAATATATCAAGTTTCAGTAAGTTAAATATTGATTCGGCTTCGCGTAGGACAATATGCCTTTACTGCCATTAGATAGGATAGAGAGAACACATAGAAACCTCCCTTCAGAAATGTGACCCGTCACGTGAAAAGGGACCATCTCTGAACTTATTAAGATGAATATTTGAAAAAGATATTGAGTCCAGCATGGGCCAACAAGAGATCGCATTTAAAAATAGATGAGATAAATAAAAAATTACTTGTTCAGGAGAGAAGTATTGACTCCTCATTTACTTTTTTCTCTAATCTATAAGACTCTGGTACATATTACATCACTGTAAGTATAGAACTGCCATGTTAAAGATACGATTATCTACTTTAGGTCTAAGTGAAGTAATTCATTTTCCGTAGGCGGCCATTATAACGTATTTGGTCATAGCTCGGCCTAAGAGTTTGCGAAATGGGTAAAACCTGCATTAAATTGAGGGCAATTCCATCGCACATGAAATGAAATAAAAATTAGTATGGCATGATCCCTTTTCTCTACGACTTTTTCGGCCATTTTTTAGATGACCCTTACCACGCGTCTTTTTTTTCCGGCCCTCAAAGCAATCAACCCCTGTTTGAAAATAGCTATTGGACTGGAAAAATGGTTTAAAATCTTCAGTTTTTCGATAGATAAAAATATCTACATTTATCTACTTTTGAAATATTATTACAATAGCTCATAAATGATCGAATTTTTCAAAAGTGAAAAACCTGTATATTTAAATATTGCCTGAATACTTTTTACAAATGTGATGTAAAAGGGGATTGAATGAAAGAACGGTTTTAATTAAATTTGTTGTTATCATTTATCATTTTCGTTGGTTTCTACACATTTCTGCTAATTTAGACTCATCGTTGTTCATATATCCGATCATAGTAACTTAAGACATTTGTAAAACATGTCCATACTTATATATGCGACCTGTCACACAAAAAGGACCATCTGTGTGTATACATTGCCCTTGTCTCTCGACAGTTGGTCGGAAGACAAAATATTGTTCGGTTCAAAACTGGAGACAGAAATGAACTATGGTCATCAAAATTTAAGCAGACATTCATCTGTTGGAAATGCTCCACCGTTAGCAACATTCTATAAAGACAAATACGCGAAATGTGTTCTTTTCAGGAGAAAAAATAAGATATATTTTTCCTGTTAACATTTCTGTTAAAAATATTTTGTAAACTTTTGGTAATTTCACTGCTTTGGTAATGTGATTGCCAAGTGATAGCCTATAAATATTTCTAGTTGAACTGTAAATCAAGAACAAATAATGAATACGTAGTTGTTCGTGTTTTTTTATTGTCGTATTTGGCATTTAAGTATAATTTAATGGTGTTTGAATAGAAAGTGAACTTTTCGTTTCATCTGTAACGGCAAATGTTACTATCTTGTGACAACCACCTTTCATAGACGAAATCGACAAGTATCGACAACCTGGGCTTATCTAAAACAAAACCGAGATAAAAATTATTTTCTGGTGATCCTCAATACGGGTGTTTCGGTTTCTTTATTTTTCAGGATATGATAAATCTAAAACATTGGGGGGGGGGGGGTACAGAAATGACTTCTTATTTGCAATTTATTCACTTTTCAAAATGATTCCTAATTGTCTTTTATGCGTGGCGTCAGAGAGTGGTATTGTAATATTTAGATTATTCCAAACCCTCGTTTTCTCTTTATCAACCTATCTATCCATATTACGGCGTACAATCACGTGATACTGACACAAAGTTTTTTGATATTTTTCAATAATTCAGTAAATACTGGAACGATTTGAAAAGGCTTCGAAACAGAGGAGGTGGATGACCACCAGGAATGTGCTTGATAAAGCAGATAATCTCTGCTTATAATAAAAGTTATTGACGACCAAGTAAATTTTTACTTGGTCGCCAATAACTTTTTTATCTGCAGATTTTTAAAAGATTTCCCCGATGTAACAAGTTCCTGAAACTTTACTACATTCTCTGCTTCAAACCAAATTCAAATTGGTCACGCATTAACAGAATTATTGACGATTTTCAGGAATTGTTTGGTCACGTGATTTTCCGCCGCGCGCATATCAGTCTCTCGTCCCCTGTTTACCTCGCCATCACCCGGGCCGATTCTTTCTCTTGTCCCCGGTAATTTTGGCCGGACGCCACCAAAGTTTTTATTCCTATCATAATAGCCGTTGTAAAACGGCCGTCTACTAAGAGAAACCAAGCCATAAACCATAGCCCCCGGTGTAAATAAAATATATCTAATTTTCCTGCCGCCTTAGATAACGGACTTTTCGCCATATTTGGTAGAATTAACAATTTTCTTGCTGAAAGGTTTGCGTCCGATCACGTTAGTCGTTTATTAAGCCATAAACTATTTTTCTCTCTAGAGATACCGACTCTCTCCATTCGTCTAGTTTATGGTTAATCATTTTTGCATTTGGTCTGTTTACTGAATTTGAATTTGGTCATAACTTCTGACTTTGCTGCTACGAATTGTGGGGTTTACTTAAGATTATTAACCCTTGTCTAGCTGAATCCGAGATATTCCTGCTTGGGCAGGATGTATAGACAAAGACGCGCCTGTACAATTCGAGGGTTCAGTGCAAGACTGTTCCCAACATCTATATATGTATAGACATTTAGTACATTCTTGAGCTAAACCTTCGAAATGTGCAGTATGATTTTCAGCTAACATCACCTGTGTTTCCTTTCAATCCGAACAAGTGTAAACAGTGTTCATTTCAAATTAAATACTGATTCTTGTGACGACGTTTCGTCGGGTTATTTGACTAAGCTTTTCTAATCACAGCAATGCAGCAATCCATAGAAAACTAACCAATTTATGCAAAACTGCGAGTTAACATTTAATATTCTTAAGTTAATGTTCTTACAATTAACACGAATTAACCTCGCGCTTTGCTTCGGTTATTCCGCGTAAACTGTCAGAAATTAACTATAGCTAACACTTACATTAGCAACCATACAAAACTATCGCATTTCTTTTTTCATGCAAAATAAGCGATTATCATCTTGTAGAAAAGAGAAAGTTTTGAATTGTCGACTAACTTAGTTATGGTACATAGTTATGGTACATTGTTGACACCGGATTGGAGGGAGGGGGGGGGGGTCGGGGTCGGGGGATAGGGGATTATCAAAACCGCATTAATTCTCAGTTGCTGTTCTATTGACAAAACGATTGACAAATCATTTCAGCCTCCACTATTTTCCTAAAATAATGAAAAAGATTATCTGTGGTCGGCAGCTTAAACGTTTTCTAAAGCTGTCGTTGCGACATTTCAGATTGCCAAGGTAAGGTAGGCTGCTCTAAAAAAGAAAACATAGGCGGACTGACATGTCGGAGGGGCGTGGCTACAGTAAACAACATCGTAAAATTGACCACACGAATGCTTTTGGAATGATTTTGGAATGAAATTGAATGAGTTGGAAGAGAGAGTTTTGAGTGAAATCAAATGGAGGTAATCCAATATCGATAATTTTGTTCGGCATGAACAAAATTATTGATATTTATTACCCACCTTTAAAAAAATATGCACGCAAGTCCTATTAACAGCTTCCTATTAACAAAGAACCAATCAGACGTTTATAATTTCGATGAAATCCCTTTTTTTTTCTTGCTTTATTGAATTTTCAATATAGTTGTCGGTCTGATCTTTTTAGTGATTTTTGAGCGTTTTTGAGTGGTTCGTGTGAGTATTTGAAATGAATGTATGGGGCGCTGAATAAACGATTTAGAATGGTTTTGTCTCAAATGAATGTCAATTTCACGATCTTACTAGCTGTTCGGATGGATTGAGAATAAACGGTATGTATTGTCTCACACATTTTGCCTGGTACCGAGATAGAATGAAAAGTTAAAAATAAAAGAAAACACTGTTTTATAAGACAAGATATTTTACTTCTCTCATATACCAGTAACTAACAATTTAGTTACTTATAAATAGAATTTACAAAAAACAATGAAAAATTAAAATGTACAAAACAATTTGAATACTGTAAGTCATTATGGATTATTTTTCAAAAGATGTATCTAAATTATTATTTTTACGTCGCCAGTGAAAAAGGATAGTATCGATGGGTCAGCGCAAAACAATTGTAAGTGCCTATATATTTATAGGCACTGCCTATAAATATATAAGCACCAACAATAGTATTGAGCTGACCCCTCAATCTTGTTCAACTCGTTTAAGCCAAGTGACTGGGATAGACACTTGTCGTGGTTTTGGTGACCAAATTGTCCTATATACATCTGTATGTACGACAATTTGGACGCCTACTGACATTTTTCTATTAATGATGTGATATTTAAAGTATTTTGATTAAAAATTGCGAGAAAATGTAATTCAGAGACGACTGTTAATTCCATATGATGTTAGTGGCCCGGTTCACAGAAAAATGGCCATGTAGATATCTCTGAAATAGAAAAAGAAACTCCATTTGCGCTCTAAATGTCGTAATTAAATTTGAATCACGCTGTAATCACATTATATTTGACTACTGGCGATATTCTATTTAAAAGATTCCTTATCTGGCTGATAAGGGGTGACATTTTCAAGTATATGAGGCAGATTCCAGATATTTTGGTCATCAATTTAGATGTTTTCTTTAGTTGTAATTTTCTGGACCACCAAAGGCATTATCAACAATAATGAAACAATATATCGATCCAATTGTCAGCGATCCCTATGCGATCAATAATGTTGTCAATCTATATATTAGATTGGCAATATTTTTGATCGTATATAGACGATTTTGAAAAAAGAATATTAAAGTATATTATCAATTACATTGATTGATTGATTCTCCGCTTTGTATAATACATGTACATATATACAACATGACAAATTATTGTGAAAAAAGCATACACATAAAAAATGCACTTTTTCTACAATAGAATTTCAGCACTCATTATTTCATTCCCTTTTCACATATTACGGACAGTCATTTATTCATTTTACTCTTCGAAATGCTGTTGGAATGGTAGCATTTTCTAGTAAATTGAGTAGAAACATTTCTTTAACTTAAGCCTTTTCTTTGTTTCGCGATAGCCTGTTTTCCCCCTTTCGAAAAAATGGTTGTTTCCGATATATAAGGACAGACAAATCGCTAAGGACTGCTTTTTTTTCGTTTTCAATTTTTAAACGTTGCCCAAAAATGACAAAGACACCCCATCTGGTTTCACCAATGTACTTTTTTTGCCATTTTGATTTTCAATTTACAAAGGCTATCCTGAACAAACCATTGTTTTCATACTAATATATGAATTTACAAGAGAAAACAATAAGGCCAGGAGCAAAACAATTTCCTTCTCTGCGCTATGATATTTTTTCCAAACGAACTTGTTTTTTTGCACACAACCACCTCGATTTGAACCAGTCTATTTCGTTCATGTACCCGTCTTTGTAATATTTATAGTTATATATGAACAAACGAGACGAAACGACTCTTGTTACTTAATTTTGTCTGTAATCATTTACACTCATCCATTAAAACACATAACATAACACACATTTCACTTCAGTAGTGGACCCGTAATAGTTCCGCAACGTTTCGGAGGTCATGAACTTTAACAACGTCAACCGAGGTTTCCTAATGATTTCATTAGGAAACATCGGTTAACATTGTCAAATATCATGGGTTACGAAATGTTGCGAAACTAATACGGGTCCACTTTCTTGATGTTGCACTTGTCCCCTATCCGAACTTGGCTGTCCGTTTGATTCTATTTTTAGCCACAACTGTCATGGCGTCAATCACTGATTAATATTACGCGATTGGTCCAGAAAAGTTCATATTCATCATGTGAACGTTGGGGGTGAGATGTGAGGGGTATCCCGTCCCCTGTGAGGTCTGCATGTACGTACACGAGGGTAGAGAGGGGTGTTGAGGGGTCGGGGAGGTTCTAAGTCCATAATTTGAGGTAGAGGAAAGATGCGAGGATTGCCGCATGGCACAGTCTGTATTTGTAGTTCCGGTTAACCGACACTGAGGCATCTGATTCATGGGTGAGAGTGAATGAAGCGTGCTTAGACTAGAAGATACCACTGACTGTTGCTGTAAGAGTCCAGACGTACTAGAGACCGGTAAAAATGACGACGAGTTGCTTCTGTTGACTGGTGAATGATGAGGGTAGTAAGGCTGGTCGCCGGCTACGCCTGGTAACCCGCCCATACACGACGTGGAATAATTCTTCGACAAACTGCGGGAACCCAGCGAGCTGTTGTAGTTACAGGCTGTTTGATTGGTTGGTCCTTGAGAAGCTTGCAGAGGTGGACTCTTGGCTTTTGTTAGCGGCAGCTGCATGCTGCTCGATGATCCAGATTTGCTGAGACTGTGACACTGACTGAGTTCGGATTCAGACAGCTCTCCTGATTGGTCGTGAACTTGATCTTGATCTGTCAGACGATCGTGGTCTTCCTTTGGTTCTGATTTGTGTTGTTGTTGTGGTTTGTTTTCGTGATTGTCGTCTTCAGACTTGTGTTTCTTTTGGTAGGTACCCTCTTCTATAAAATAGAACAAGAAATTATTAAATTGAAATACAGTAAAACTTGTGTTCGGCGACCACTAAAGGGACCACCAAAAAGCGGCCGTTTATGGAAATGGTCGCTTAATACGAAATACCATGGTAAATGTGACAGTTTATTTTGATAACATTTATAGATTGTCGGCCAAGTCGAAGTGAATCCTTTGATGTTCGAACCCATTAGAATCGTCTTATAGAGACGATTCTAATGGGTTCCGACAACATAAGATTCAACTATAACCAATTTTTTGTTAAGAATGACCTCTTTTTCAGGGAATTTGCTTACGGTGAGGGGACTTTTTATGGTGGTCGCTTAATGAAATTGGTCGCTTAATAGACGTGGTCGCTCGAGCAATATCGACTGTATAAAAACAAAATTAAAAAAAAAAAAAAAATACTCTGAATGATTTCACGGAAGCAATGAATTTCCAGGAATTTGATACAAATCTTTTTCAGGGACAAATTCGAAAATGACAGTTACCATTTCATCTGCACTATAAATTCTAATTGTAGTTTCCAATCCAGGTTTCTATTAGAATTTATACGGTAGATGAAGTTTTCTTTCCCCTGAACATTTGCAGTTGGGCTCGTAACGATTTTTCTCGGCAAAGACTTGTATTAGCTAATATAATTACCACGCGAATAGGTGTGAACCTTCCGACTGTGGCTCAGTCGACGAAAGATGATCTAATTTTGTGGGATCATTAATATTTCAAGAATGACTGCTTAATTAGATAAAGATCTCCAAGATCGAATTTGCCGTCTTTTCTGTACGATTGCCGCCAATCGAGGTGTGAAGTTAAAATTCACCTTGAGTGCGTTCCGCGTAGAATTTGACAGGGCGGGTGGCGAGAGAATCGGCGCAAAGCGTAGAATTATGGGAGAATCCGTTGAAAGCTGGCAGGTTAACGGAGGAAAGGCGCGAGAGATTCCAGTAAAAACCTGGCGTTATGCAAAAACTTCCAAATTTGCTAATAGTGTTGTAACTTCGGCAAAACGTCACACTAAGGTCGGAGAAGATTTGTTGTTCTTTTTTGTGGAGGAAAAAACGCATTGAAGTTGTACTTGCGCTGTTAAATGAGTCAAAATGGCGGAAATGTGGCAAAGCAGTAATTGAAAGAAGAGATTTCTCTTCATCTAATCTGATCTCGCGAATTACGAGAATACAGTTTCTTGACGAATTTTTGGGAGATGTTTTTTTTTACATTTCCTCTCTGTTCAAATCGGTTCTTCGAAAGAAAATCTAACGTGTAAATATTTTAGTATATAAAGGTGAAAACAAAAAGCTCTTATCGTTCATGGGGTTACTTTAACTTGTATCTATATGCATTCTCTGACAATATATTTGTATTGAATAGAAATGCCATTTATTGAAAAGCATTTTCGTCCGAAATCTTGTATTTTTTTCTTCTTCCTTTACAAATATATTTTGTTTTATTATCTTAATAATTCTGTGATTTACAAATTGAAATTAAATCACGACACTCAAAGTGGTTAAAATTATGTGGTCTAAATAAAACAAATATACTTGAAGTTTCCTTCATCTTCCCTTTTCAACCATTTTGTTCCATTAGAACCTCTTTGGTGAATGTTTGTTTCCCCGAATCTCAAAACCATGACAAAGTAACCAAATTTGCCATATCGAGACTAAAATACAATTTTCCACAGTAATTTCAAGTCATATCAAGAGCGTTTCTAGGCAACCAATTTAAGAATGTCTGGACTGGTTTCCTTAATCTTAATAAATTTGCCAAAAGTCATCACTTTAGGAATGTTCGGAGTCTAGATTAGACAATTTCTCAAATTTAGCAGGAAATTTCCAGTCTTTCAAATTCCTTTGTCCTCCCGATTACAAAGCTTTATAAGTATTTTTCATTTCATTTTTTTAAATACATCAATTTGAGCCCAATATGCACAAAGTGTAATTTCTTGGCCCATCTCATGTTAATCACGAATAACATGTATTCTTTCTTTACAAAAACTATTGGCAGGCCATATAGCATAGGATCAGTCTGAGATTGACATACTATTGCTGCATTCCACTTAATTATTGTGGCGTTAACTTGACATAAGCTTGTTCAAACAAAAATGTTGAACAAAAATATGGCAAATTGTTTTTAACAAAATTTAAAAGAGAATAAAATAGTAAAACAATAAAATTATAAAAAAAGAAATATAATTACTTGTATTAAGGCGTTATTTATACTTGAAGTTTTTGTTTTAGTTCCTACCATACTGATCGTGTTTTGGCCGTTTATTCTCGCCTTTTTATTCATTTTATATTCGGTTTCTTTTATATATTTAAGAAACCGAATATAAATTGAATAAAAATATATTTATGTATGTATTTATATATCATATTCGTTATTAAACCCAAATAGATACGTTAAACGGAAAAAATCTAAAACTATAATCCTGAACATTTTTAGTTCTCAGTAACTCAACACACGGCAATAATTCACGCTTTCGCTTCCTAGGTCAAAATGTTGGCGTTTCGCAAAGCCTTAAATTTCGTATTAACGGAATAATTTGTTCCGGAAAACTTCGCTGTAACGGAATAATTCGATTTTGAAGATCTACGTTGAGCTGGTGGCAGTTTATTGTAAAACGTTTAATTATTAAAAGAAGTTTGTTGAGTTTTTGTCCTTTACAGCCAGAGACGGTCGTTTAAAAGTGGGGATACTTTTAAGCTTTTAAGATAATTTCGTACATTAATTTCTTAAAAATCCATAATCTATGTTGAAAATTAAAATTTGGTTTAAATTGTTTTGCAAAATCGTAAAATGCTGGACCCGTCATTCGACCATAAGATTTGATATAGATTCTTTTACATTTGCTGAAATTTCTGTGCGCTACTCGTTGACTCTTTCGTCTTATAATTCCATACCTTTTTTTCCTGTAACCAGTAATTTGCTGAATCTAAATTCTGTTTCAAACCAATTGCCAATTTTTGAACTAGCACCTAGTTTTCCTTACAATAATTTCAGAAAGAGCAAGTTGTGTAGGATAATATTAGACTGCAGTTCTGTGCAGGCTAATCCAGTCTATACTGTTTGTCAATGCTTTATCTTAAGGAGAAATAAATCGCGAATGGAATGAGAATAGTTAATGCCACTAAACCTTGTGTTTGTAGTCAATATATCGAAATATGTATGAAATAAAGTTTTATTTACCTTTCTCAAAGTCGATAAGGCTGTCGTCTGCTGGTCTCTTCATGGCGAGCCTGTGGTCTCTGGAATAATAAAAAAATGCAATAAATAAACAACATAATATATGATAATAATGTTTATGATAAAGATGATGATGATGATGATGATGATTATGATAAGGATAATTTGATTGATTCGAAAAATAGTGATGGACACTCGTCTTTGACGACAAAATGCTCTTTCAAGGGAGAAGCCAATTTTACTTTCAGGGCTTTTTCTTTTGAACCTTTTATTGTTTTTATCTTTGAAAACTTTTCATCGTCACTACTGCAGTATGTTAGTAAGGCATTACTTTTTGTATGAAAGTTTTTTACTAACTTTTTCTGCTAATCAGAAAGAAATGAAATTAAACTTCTTGTTAGAATAAACCAAAATTTATAATAAATGTAGAGTTTTATATTATTATACTCACAATACACACCTTCGGCCCATTCCATTATCTCTGAACCCTTTAGCGAATGGATTGTGATCGATCTTCAATTGGGTGATCTGAAATAAGAAAAGAAGAAGAATTAGAATAAGAATATGAAATTTCTTAATCGAGAAATTAGATTTCTTGTTTTAACAAAATGGTGTACAACTAGGACCTTTTCAAGCCATTAAGAGATTTTTTTTAAATTTATTTTAAATGGTCTAATTATAATTAATATTTTAGCTTTACCTATTTTTTCAGTTTATATTCGGATTCTTAACGAATGTGAAGTATATAAATTTCATATTCGATAAGTACCCGAAAATAAACATAGATACGTTAAACGAAAAAAATGCTACGGTAAGAGTTTAAGATTTTTCTCATAAGCTAACCCTTTGCTGTTTAATCCCTACTTTTTACGTGTCTGTGATTTTATGATTGAGAAAACATTGTGAAAAAAGGAAGAAATTGCTTCTTACAAGCAATTTCTTCTTTTTCCAGACTATTTTCTACCCTACAGCATAGTTATTTTTCAAATTAAATCCACTTTAAATTTTCGTCTGAAAAACCTTTGAATTTTGACAGGTCCAAAGTTTTGTAAAACAGGAAAGGGTTAAGTATCATTTCTTATGTTTCTAAAGGTCAGTGACCTTGTTATGCAATCGACAATACGGGGAGATTGGTATAACTAATTGTGATACTAAAATATTTAGAAGTTTTATTCTATTAGACAAGTATAATGATTTATCTACATATATGTCCCACAATGAATAGATATTACCCGTACCTATATATATGGACTATTTTGGGGAGTACGAAAAATATCATTTTTTCAAAAAGAAGTGTGGAAACTATGCATAAAAAATAGTAATAATAAGGTAGAATGACTATTCAGCAGTCTTAATTGGTAGACTGTAAGATGCACGCACCTGTTCATTCTGATAAGCCGTCACGGCTATGAACGTTGTTTCATCAAAAGCGTAGGTGTTGAACGACGTCCACCTCATACTGAAGATATCATTGGCTTGAACAATGTGGACTCGGGGCTGGTATTTGTGCATCGAGTTCAGGATTATCTGGAAATAAATAAATAAATAAATAAATAAATAAATAAATAAATAAATAAATAAATAAATAAATAAATAAATAAATAAATAAATTATTAAATAAAAAGTGTTTAATGCTCCCTGAATTAAATACAGAAATGATTTTTTAGAAACAAATTTTTAATAAGAGGGACAAAGCAAGTTTGATTACATTACATTACCAGAATTTCCAGTATTTTACATGACCACTCACACTCAATTAAACCTTAAGTTTTGACTTGAGAATAATGAAAAACATGATCATGTAAAAGAAAGGGTAACTTTTCCGAGAATGAGCAGTAGCCATCAATAACCTTTGTCTTTGATGAAAACAAAATGAAAATAGAAGGGAGGTTGATAGATGGACTGGATAACGTTAACATCTGTTCGACCAAGATTATAACACAAAAAATGATACATGCTTTTGTCTGGGTCGAACATTAATAGTTTTCCATGTCAGTCTTTTCCAGAAAAAATGGAGGCAATCTTGATTTTAATATTGTAAGTACCTTGGAAGAAAGATCGAAGACGACTTTTTATCAACAATATTAATATTTATAATTTGTTAAAGCTTCAAAAAATTGTTTTAAATAAAAGTTATTTTTTCATACGATTTCTTCTTTTTCAAAATGATTGTGTTCTAATTGTTATAGGCGAAATAAAGACAGCTAACATGGTACAACGATTTAAATGTCGCAATGCAACCTTTTTTGCAAATGATAAAAATAAATACATGTAAACCGAAAAGTGCGAATGAAGAGATTCGAAACAGCTCATAAAACGTTTCCTTGAAAGATACATATTAAGCTTTATGTGGTTACGGGTTAAACTGGTTTTTGTCCATGTGTATACGGCTCGCAAAGAGCAACCTGGAACAACTAGCCCAAGGCGACGGGATACCCTATCATTATAACGGTTTCTTGTTCCAGCGTAGAAAGGAAGGGGGCGTGGCGTTCTGGAATTAATAACAGACTCCCCTGCTTCGTTAATATCTTCTAAATCAAAGGACCATTGTAAACACCGTTTAAAGAAACGATACCCAAGATGGCTTGGAATGACGAGCGATGATTCTGTTCTAAAATCCGTATTCAATTTATCCGTAATTAAGATTCCATTTATCATTTAACGCCAGTAAAGAAAATGGCCGAGAGACAATTGTGCGTCGGAAATTTGGGGTTCCGTTAATTAGTGCCGATATGCAGCGACTCAGTTATATGCTCCGAGAACAACTAATTGTATCAATTCTTTAATTGAATTTAAATTTTTATTTTTGCCATACTGCAAATGAAAATGTCACACCATTCCATGGAATTAACGGAATAAAAGAATTGTTATAAATCTTAATCGCCATTCTCTCTCGGTTTCTACAATTCCTAAAGCCACATCAGCCTTAACTTCCAGAACGTTTCGGATACATAAGTATGGCTGATTTGCAAGATGCAGCAAATGCATTGTTTTGTTGTTTTTTTTAAGAAAATCATTTACTGTATCTTATTATATGTACTTAGAAGATCTAGAACATTTCTATACTTGTATTGAAAAAGAAAATGCTGCAAATTTATACATGTATATAATTAAGATACGCGTATCTTTCTACGTGTCCTTTTGCGCTGTTGTTCTACTTTATACATACATATACACGTCATTGTAAAATGAAAAATTAGATGCATTGTTTTGATAAATTCGCAAATATATCATTTCTACATTACAAATTTTAATAACTGTTTCAGTTCATTTTACGGAAAAATCAAATTACGTATTTTTAACTGTTTTTTTCAATTGACCGTATTTAAAAAATAAAGATAAGAATACTTAAGCAGCAATGAAATATGTTTATGTATACAAATACCAATGAAGCAAAAACGTATGTTATCTTTTCTATTTTTGGCTTATCTCCATAGAAAACATCTTAATGTCTCGTTATAGCGTTCCCTCATGCTCCACAAAATACCGCTATGTTAGTATCACTTTACTGTGTCTTAGTGATAGCGTATGCGCTTGAGAGAATTTTATTTTCCAACAAATGTTGGAGTCTTTGAAAGCCGATGGGTCAGCATGAAACTGTTGTAACTGCCTTTTAATATATAGGCAGTTACAACTGTTTCATGCTGATCCGTCGATACAACGTCTGTGAGAGAAAGGCCCTGGTAATAGAATAGTAATTATGGCTATTAAAAGCATTTCTTCTTTCATTTAGCCAGTTCCCAATGGATTCAAGTCTATTAACATTTTGGCCTTAAATGGTTGGAGAGTTGGGTTATTATTTAGATGGAATACTTGGACCTATTAATATGTATGTGGAGGGATTTCTCACCGGAACTCTTTATGAATTATTGTCGAGAGGAATTTGACCAAACACGCAAAGTTAGCATCGGTAAAATTATTTTGATCGTCAATTTGAATTTTCTCTCATTTTCATATTTTTCTTTTCAGATAAATCATTAAGTTTGTACAAGATCAAATCTTTGAATGCAGCAAGCGATGTGCACATCCCATTAATTACCTATTTATAATTTTGTGTCATTTTATTAACGTAGTTCTTTTTGCAGAAATATTGTAGAACACTTAAAATGTACTGATCATGTGAATATAAACATTGAACGTTTATAAATTGTTCAACTTCTACAAAATGCCGTGACACGATTTGAACCGTTTCAACCGAAACTCAAATACAAATACGCAAAAATTCAAAAATACATAATTTCAAATCAGTTTAATTCTGTTTTGTCATCTTTGTTAAGAAAGCCATGTGTTTTCGAGAAGAACGGAAGTCCCCGAGGACCACCCGGAAGTCAAAATCGAGTTGGGTTCCCTGCCTTTATTCATCAGCTGATTAGATACACAATGTGCGTATATTTTAACGGGCAGAAAACCAGTCCCAGGTGACCGGAAATCCGGCGCTGGCGAAGAATCGTCTGTGATCGGATGTTTTTTGGCACGAAAGCATCCAATTTGTAGCACGAGAAAAATGGCGAATAAAATTAAAAGAAACTTGATTTTTAAACACACGGGAGTGCGAGGGACCACAACATCGGGTCTAAAACCTCATTTTAGAAATGCGTTTAGGAGACATTGATTTAGCGAGTCAGGATCATTTAAATGAGCGTTTTTTGCGTGTTGAGGCTGACGGTAGGCCAAGAAGACGTACCATCCTATATAGAAACAGTCACTATGGAATTCTTTGATAAATGGAAATGTAGATCTGTTTTGACATTAGCCATGTTTTTAGTGCCTTTCCTGAATATGCCATTATTATTATCGGGATATGTCGCGAATTTTCTCTTATTTTACCGACCTGGGTGTAAAATAAGGCAAGAGATTTTGCGAAAGATTCTTGGAAGCGATTGTAATAAAGTAAATTCACTCAATTGTCGTCTTTTAGCGGTAAAAGGTGTTCAAAATTGCACATCATGCAAAATTTTGTCGAATAAAGGTTTTGAACGTTCAAAAATTAGTCTTTTAATCTTTATATGGAAGTAAAAAAAAGGAATATCACAGTACCGAAGAAGTCTTTTAAATGTGAAAAGAAATAAAAAATAGAATAGTTAGAATAGAATTGAATAGAATAGAATGGAATGGGATGGGATGGGATGGGATGGAATGGAATGGAATGGAATGGAATAGAATAGAATAGAATAGAATAGAATAGAATAGAATAGAATAGAATAGAATAGAATAGAAATGAAACAAAGAAGTTGACTTACGTGTCCATTCTGATCTAGGTTGTTGTTGGTCAGTTTCAGTTTATGAAAGGTGACGGGTTGTTTCAGCCAGTGGGACCCCGATGCCGGGCTGTCTGGGTGTATATAGAGCCGGCCGGGCATGTGAGGCTCGGCCTTGCCAGTGACGACCCATTCCGAGTTGTGGTATTTGTACCGACAGTCGTCCAGAGGTACGATGTCCACCAGTAGGATGTATTTGGAGTGGGGATCTAGACCTTCCAGGGCCACCTTTAGTGTGGGAAACATTCGTCTGAAAAAAAAGGGGTACAATAATACCATCAGTGAAACTGTCGCCGGCGAAGAAAGTAGTCGGTTTATACAGTATTTCTTAAAGAAGGACCTCTTTGATACTGTAAACTGCGTAAACTGTCACATTTCTTTTCACCGAATCTCATGCTGTTTAGTCAAACGGGACTAAATAATGTTGATTTTGTTTAGAATAATTATTTTACAGTTTGTGTAACTATATTTATCTCATAACTATACAAATACAAATGTATCCGTGTGATAACATCCCATATGATATTTTTTATGATATCACATAGATATTTTTGGAACAATGACATTATGCGATTATTTTGATAAACTTGTATTAATGTTGGAAACATCGACGGAAAGAAGTCAAATAGAGGTTATTTGTACGTGCCTACTGTATCGTATGAAAAATATCTAACTCGGTTTTAGGAATTGATATTTGTCTTGGTAGAACCGCGGCAATTAACAATTCCCCCTTCCTCGTTAGATATTTGTTGTACGTATTATATATTTCTCTTTTTGTTTCTATTTTCTTTTTCAATCCAAGTTTTTTGTGCGTATTTGATTTTTCCTAGAAAATGGTTTTACTGTAGACGGTATTCTTTTATTGGGAGATGTCGTAAAATTGTCGAAATTCGGAAAACCCGAAACATTTTATGATATCCCGCGTCAAGATGGCCGATTGTTATTATCTATGTTTTATCGGATGCGGGTGTTCCTAACAATATTTTCGTGTAAAATTTCGTTACCATGCCGACACAACTATTTTAGATAAATTAACTGATTGGTTGTCAAGTTGCAGACATTGTCGCAAAAAATAGGAAAAAAGACGCAGACGTAAGGAAAGAAATGTCATCAATTTTCCCATGTGAGAAACATATGTAATTCGACAGTCGAACTCTGAACGCAATGCTGTAAACATGCTACTTATTTCCTATTTCTTTTGTGTGCGTGTGTGTATGAAGATATTTTTTTTGTGTTGAGCTACAGTAGACAACATCGGAAAATTGACAAGAAAATTGATATTGGAATGTTTTTGGAGCGAAACTGATTGAGCGAGATGAGTGAGTTTTAAATGAAGCTAAATGGGGAGGGGGGGGGGGGGGTAATCCAATATCGCTGAATTAAGATGAACAAAGTAAGCGATATTTATTACCCTTTTTTAACAAAAAATACATTCAAGTTCTATTAGTAGCTTTATGTCTTCTAAAATGAAAAAGGCCAATGAAATCATGGATTTCTTTCTTGCATTTATTTATATTGAATTAAGTTATTCATCTTGTATTTTTTAGTGATTTTGGAACGTTTTTGAGTGATTTGAGTGAGTGTTAGGAATAAATGAATGGCGCACTGAGAGGGCGATTTAGAAAAGTTTTCATTGAATTCACGATGTTTCTGACTGAATGAATTAGGAATGACCGTATGCTCAAGTTATCTCAAATCTCATCTGGCACGATATCTCGTCAATGACACGTGATCCTGTTCAACACCTCCCATTGGACATTGTGATTACTGTCACTTCATAACAAGATACACGTGTCCATGACGGCACGTGCGGGGTCATATTGGCAACCGCAGGACCAACGTACCATGGAATATTTGATAGCTTGTAACAATAACATAAAATTACTTCACATCAACAAGGGTGTTGTTTTTATAAGTCTATTAGATATTTCATATTTTATTTTTTTTGTATTATTTGAAATTTCAAATTATGTACATGCACATGTAAAATAAGCTTTTTAACTAGGATAGGTGTACTTTTTCTAACAATTCAAAAATTAATATATAGCGATATTTGTGACAAAATACGACATAAACAATGCTTTTTTCTGTAATGCGGGACTCTATGAAAGAAACTGTTTTCGTTTGATAATGAATTAGTCGGGGTAAAATATTAAGATACCCTTTTAACTCTGATAGGCTACATGTAAACGATTGGTTAAGTACTATTTAAACCATTATCAAATAAACTGGGAGTCCTCCTCTTTATTCGTTAAACCAATTGTCCTGCGGGTTTTTACGATGACCATTTCGGCCACTTGACCACAAAACCTGAAGCATCATTGATTTCTGTAGTGACCAGACGAGAGGTCAATAAATGCAATTACCAGCCGAGAAACTTAAGCAGTCGATTTACGCCTTCAAAAGATGGCCGACAATATAGACGATTGAAAAACAACACTTTAGTTGTAATAATATCACCGATTTGTTGTTGTAAATTAATGCACAGTGTTTTTAAGGTTGTTCTATGGAGTTTTTTTGAAATCGCGAGCGGTAATATAAATATTACGAGGCGGTTATATTTGTATGGTGAATGACTACAATATAAAACGATTCTCAAATTTAAGGCTTAAGTGGTCGACGACTAAAAATATTACCGTGTTATGAATGATTCTCAACATTTAAACTCTATTTGATTCTATTATTGCAAGAAAAAGATTCTAACGAAATCCTTTGGTAAAACCATTTTTTTTATAATTTCTACTGTGCTTGATTTCAAGTCTGATTCGCGTTTATGTACATGTTAAAGCCTGGTCCCGTTTTAACAAATAGCATTAGAATAGGAACTATATTACAAATAACGCGGTTAAAAACGGAATTATTATTATTATTATTTATGTATATTCTTTGAAGCCAATCTCATGTTTGAAGCTCCAGTAATTATGTGAAACGTGTGTGACATTTTCAAAAAAATCATGCATAAGTTCTGTCTTGTATGCTTGCTGTATGCGTGTTCTTTGTATCAATCCTCTAACTGGATTTTTTTAAACCAGTACAGGAACTTGAATTTGAATTTTTATGCGCGATGAAGATTTATTTAAGTTCCTGAACAGCCACACAGTCTATAATTGTGAACGGTGAGTATGAGCTACCATTTCAGTACATAGTGAAGACTCTTATTATACTGTGCAACAGCACAGGGTTAACTTAGTCTTCACGTTACGCACATATGAAAATGTTGGAAATGTCACGTACAGGCTCATAAAGTTACCAGTCTTAAAATAGTGATAGTTACTGCGTAATAGTTCCGCAACGTTTCGGAAGTAATGAACTTAAACAGTACATGTATTAACTGAGATTTCCTTATGAATTTCATTAGGAAACATCGGTCAACATTGTGAAAGATGAGTTCCGAAATGTTGCTATAATGGTTTCGCTACTTCGAAACTTCGACCGGTCCATATCTTAAATATTATGCAGACAATATACGTTTTAAAAAAAACCTTGTGAGAATATCCATTACGCGTGAGATAGGGTTAATTTAGTTGGTTTATGTTCGTTGCAAGACTATGGCTTAATCAAAGCATAATTTCATTGCAATTAAACGATTGGCTAATCTAAAAGATTTTGCCCGAACGGAGCGAAATTCTGCAATTATTGCGCGCTTACCGTCAAATTTGCCAAACCCCATAAGGTTTATATTTGCACAATTAAATTGCAAGCAATCTATAGTGGCAAAATGGAATTTAAGTTTTTATTAGTTGTACTATTTCTAGGAAAGGCTTGTTCGATAGAATGGCTTCATATTCAAAGGCTTCATCCTATATAACACTATATTTACGTACAACACTAAGTAATACATGTGTTTTATAATATATAAAATGTTCATAAATTGACTAAAACAGTGCCAAGATATCATTACTGTGAAGAATTAATTATCGTAAAGATTATAGAAGATAGAGTATTTAAAGCTAAGCCAAAGAACACATTAATGTTGGACCAATATACATTCGCGTTATGTCAACTCGGTGAACACTCGCGTTATGTCGAATAAATGTACATCCACGTTATGTCGAATAAATGTGCATCCGCGTTATGCCGCATGTGTTATCTACGTAATTATATTAACAAAGGAAAATAAATCAGATGAAATAGAGGAATACCAGAACTGAAAATATTCGATTTTGTTCAGATTTTATCGTACCCCTCGTGAATTTCTCACACATCAGATAGAGATCTACATTCGATGGGAGGGGTGTTTAATTTGGCGGTCGCTTTGCGATGACAAAGTCAATTTCTATACATCTTTAAGCCATTTTTATTCCCAATGGGTCCTAATCCCTAAAATACTCCCAATTGTTCCGTTTTGTTCAGAGATGAATAAAACAGATATACGCCTAGATGCAATCACTGAATGTTTTCGTTTACGCCTCGGGTACCGCTCTATCAAAAATTCTAGCTAATTATTTCGTTTAATTTGACAGAATCTGATTTTTGACTGCACCCATGCTGGTCTCGCAGTTACGGCACATCCGCTCACCGATTGGATGATAGATAATTAAGCCCGGGATTGCATGATTTGAAATCATACCCGTAATGATTGAAATGGCGAACTAAACCCATCTTTGTTGAAGATACACTGTAAATTATAGGTCTTGGTGGGTCGTGATGTAACTTGGTCAGCTTTGGTCACATTTTTGGATAAATACATCAGTCCGATCAACACCTAGCGATGTGGGAGGGGCCGAGAGACGCGATAGCTCTGCCACCCGGAAGTGTTAAAGTGACGACTTTTACCCGGCTTAACTGGTAGCACGTGGATGCACTTGTAGATTTCAATGAATGAAATAAACAGAGGTCTCTATAAAAAGCTACTGAATCAAAACAAGGGAACATGTGTTTCGTCAAAAATTTAAAGCGATTTGAAATGATGTGTTAAAAGTAACGATTGGTAACAATTCATTTTTAAGATAAAAACAGTGTGGACACGTGCAGACTGCAACACATCTGTCATTGAAGTCTGAATTATCCCAGAAGTTAAAATGAATATTCCTTTGATTCAAAGATATTTGCAACCTGAATTAATATGTAACGCGGGGATCATATATCAGTGTGGATATTTTTTTAATCAAACCTCCAGAAAAATCAAGAATTAGTCTTTTTTATTTGAATATCGATTGATGTTGAGCAAATACTTATTTTGGCATACTTTCGTGGAACTTGTACTTGCTGCGCAATCCAGAGAATTTGATATTATGCTAAAAATTTTGTTCATGGACTATGTCCATTTTTCAGCCAGTCTGATTGCCCGTTTTTAATATAAGAAATAAAATATTACTTTTTAACCCCATATTAAAGATTTTTGTGTGTGTGTGTGTGTGTGTTTTTTTTTTTTTTTTTTTTTTTTTTTTTTTTTACCTTTTACCATACTTTGTGTACTTTATCTAGCATTTCCAAAATTTAGTTACTTACTCAATTATTTGTATCCTCAAATTTCAATATAATGAATCTAAATTTGGGTTCATACTATATCACTGTATTCTTGGAGTTGCATAAGGCATAAAATTTAATGTCGAGGAAAAGGTGAATATTGATCAATTCTTATATTCAACCGCTTTTTGTTCGCTTCTCTTATGTATGGCTCTTACAGAAATTATACATGTATATTAAAATTTAGATATCTAGTTAGTTTAGCCATTCTATTGAAAAATCGATTTTGGATTGGAGGAAAAACAGCAATTTGAATAAAAAAAATATAAATAGAAATAATTATAACAACAAAAAATAATAATTAAAAGAATAGGGAAGAAAATAAAGGAATTGAACATTGAAAAATGACAAAATGAAAAAAATCAAAATAAAGTGCAATGAACGTTTCGTATAAATTTTGGTAGGTAAGATAGAAAGACGGCAATTTTCGATGTACATGTCAAGTCAAAGGTGATTCTAGATAAATCAAACTTTGAGCTTAGTTCACATTGTGTCGATCATAATCCATATTTCAGACAAACCAGTCCGATTTAAGCTTTTGACCGCCCGTAGACATGTCGTCTAGCACTGCCTTTTGGTCACCAATCTAGATAGTTTACCGTCTTATAGCTAATTACATTGTGGTTATTGTTGAACAATTATCTGTTCTGAATGTGGACATTATAGGACGAAGATGATTTTTGTTTTCGGGTTTAGTCCATGTCTGAGACCGAATTATAATCCTTCATAGAAAAAAAATCTCGTTTTCATTTATTTCGCTATCATTGTTTGTTGGAAATATAGAAGAAATCATATAAAATTCTTGATACAATTAATTTATCTTTTAGATAAAACGCATTTTTGGACAAAATTTGAAAATAAGCTAAACTTCTTCTGCCCTTAAATAGAATCTTCATTTATTTTTTTTGTTTTGTTTTAATAAACTTTCTGCTGGATATCTAAATTTAGTTATGTGCCCAAACGATAACCTTAAATTTCGCGCACGTGAAATTACTGTTTTTTCTGACGGAAACAAATTTTGAAAAAAATGAATCAACGCAGTAAAATTATAATAGTGATGAAGACAACCCATAAATATTTTAACGGATGTATCATTATATCGTAAACCCCCCGAAAGGTGCATCATAGGCAAAGCTAATATATGCATATTTAACTCTTTTCTCTTTTACAAACTTTTGGACCTGTCCAAATTCAAAGGTTTTGCAGACGAAAATTTGAATTGGATTTAATTTGAAAAACAACCATTCTGTAGGGTAGAAAATAGTGTGGGAAAAGAAGAAATTGCTTGTCAGAAGCAATTTCTTCTTTTTTTCACAATGTTTTCTCAATCATAAAATCACAGGCACGTAAAAAGCAGGGATTGAACAGCAAAGGGTTAAAGAAAACATGTGAATTTATGATTGAGAAATATTTCGATTTAAAACGCCAAAATATCGAAGAAATAAACAGAAATAAATAGTGTATAGGAGACAAGGGTGGGATATGATTAACGGGTAAGTGTGAAAATCATCTCCGAATCCGAGGACAAAATCCAGATCACTGCCATTGTTTTTGCCAGACTGACTGTCTGGTTCCCAATCGATTAAAAAACTTATCATGACAATTTGGGTCATCTTGTTTGACGAGAAGCAATCAGTTTTGTTTTTCGCCCTACATTGTTTTCGTACCTGTCCATGCTCGATTCTGATCAACAAAGTTCTATGTTTGCTGTTCGTGTGAAGATATTTTCAGACATTATGTCTAATTGAAATTACGAAATGATTTTTCAAATGTACCATTTTAGGAAAATTTTCTAATTGCAATTTAAACCAGAAGTTTAAATACAAGAAATTACTTGCCTCGTACATGAATTTTAAATCGCTTTGAATATGATAGTGTACATAAGCAGAAAATAATACATATATGGTTTATTTTGCAAAAGATAAGATTTGAATAGAGAGAATGACAAATTATTTACATATATATATATTTCAGCCATTATCATTAAGTATTTAAGATCAATTTATCTTTAAGGTCATTTCTTTTTTTATTTTGTACCCGATAAGGTCAGCTTTGTTTTTATTTCCTTTTTTCTACAAATATTCAGCGCGACCCGAAAGTGCCAAAGTTGACAGACAGACTTGTCGAAGTTCCCACGTATATTACTACAAGATAATCTATACATTATACCCGTAATGAAAACAAGAATCACCTATTTACAATTCTTAATTGATTAATCGAAATAAATCCCACTTGATCGTTACAGGAATTTGGAAAAAGTTGCGTCATGAATTGCGTCATTTTAACGCGATATCTGTTGAGATTAACGCAATATATTAGCCAGGCATTGTACTGTAATAAGTAATACACAATGGATAAATGTCCTTTGCGCGCCTTCACTTCGTCAACATCTTAAAGATGCAAATCGTGATGATGATATTTCCTATCACATTAAAAATTTCAAACTCAAAATTATTATATCGAAGGTTTTAGAGGTAACCTATTTTTTGCGAGTGTCGTGTACACTTGCATTGTGCTTTGCTTCTGTATTTAGACCGTAGAAAATACTAGGCCCATCCGAGCATTATCTTTGTTTACGGGGAATGATCTCCGTGAGAAAATATGTTTATCTTTATTATGCAAGAGTTAATTTGTTCGAAAATATTGGTGTTTCCAGCGATTGACTTTGTTAAAAGCTATCTATATATTTTTTCTTCGCTATTTACGTTCAATTCATTATCTTTCTGTTCTTAATAGAAAGAAAAGTTTGAACCCACGGGGTAAATCTCTATCAAGTAAATATACAAGAACTATCCTAATGACAGTTTTTATCAAATTGCATTTTTTTCATTTTAAAAATTATTTTGGGTTACACTTTCTTTTCGAATGTGTCAAAGGTATTTTTGTGTAGTACTTAATACTCTTTAACATTTTAAACGATTCATAAGAGCCTCATGTGAAAACTTACATGGAACGATGCAAATTCATATACATGTATGAGTTTTGTTTTGTGCTCAGGATTTTATTGTTGAAAATGATAACTATCAAAAGCATCATTTTTTATTATAAAAGACGAGCATGTACCCTGGCTGAGAAACCTCGTGTATATCTTGATAAATATATATTCATAACTAAAATAGTGATATAAGAATAATAAAAACATGGTCTATAAATATAACAAAATTCCAGAAACTCATCTCCAGAAAATCTAAATGGGATTGTACAAGTATTCAAATGGGATGAACTCATAGTTCACCCTTTGTAAATACTTATAAAATCTTATTTTACGATATCACTTTAGAAAGTCTTAGAAAGTATATGTTTTCATGCAAAAAATAAAAAATGAGCCCGTGCGTGAAATTTCCAACAATTTAAAATGGTCGCATAGCAAAGCCTCTGACCAGCCTGTTCATCGGCACCGTCTGACCAGAGATTTTACTATACGTTTTGTAGATAGATAAGGTCTCAATGTAATTCTAGACCATCATGTATTTCTATATTTATGGTATATGGCTGTCTACGCTGCTCAATGTTTGCCAATTTTCAAATTGTTCGAAAAATCTCGCATATGCCTATATAAAAGTGACTTAGAATGGTGGCCAAGATTTTTTTTAATGAAAAGGATTCTATAGTAAGATAATTCTATGGTAGTTTTTAAGTAAGATGTTGAAGCGAGAATTTTCCCACACGGCTCAAATCTCAAAAACATATAAAAATACCAATGTTGCTCACACCAAGTTCCATCCTAATCGCTGAACAATAGAGGCACTTTGGGGCCCATGGGAAGTTGCACCTTTTTCATAGCGGGGATAAAATAACGATGCTGTGACTATGTAAGTATTTACGACAAAATAAAAGACCAATCAACTTTTCAAAGCATTCGATAATAAGTGTATAGTAATACCAATTTATGCCAAATTCATAAAGTGTTACGAGATTAACACGTTCTAGGAAAGGTGGTGTCTTGTGCGCATGCGCAACAAGTCTTATGGTCAGCGGAAGTGATGATAGGTGTACAGCCTTGTGGGAAAATTCTCACGTAAAATGATGATATTGTGTCAAATTTCATAAGTCACAAATTAGCTTTTCACACCAATTATTGATTTCTATATCAAATATTGAAATTTATGATGTAAATGCATATAAGAAATGGTGTCCCGTTATTCTAAAGCACTTGCATGTAAAATGGTTATCATTAATAACGTTGTGGCGTTCGACCGTCTTTTTTCCTTCAGTCCTTCAGACTTGTCAAGAAAATGATAACAATTTTTCTTTGCAACAATATACAATAAAGCATCACGTTCTTAAATATGCATTTTATAGTATCTTTTCGTAAAAGAGCGACTAAGATCTCGTATCTCGAGCTAAAGCAGGTTGTAGTTACGAAATATTGGTCGTTCAGTGACGATTAATGTCTTTGAATGATCTCATAATGGATCAGAGGGCCGTTTTAATTTTAGCGTAAGTCAAAAATTAAAATTTCTTCTCCAGTAGTTACTATATATGGAATTCTGCCACGCATTATCTCATCGGAATCGTCTTCAAAAGACGATTCCGATGAGATATAGCAAGGCAGAATTTATCAATGAATGAAATCTCCAGGTTCGATTTGTGAATTTGACTTACTATCATTTTTTCGTAAGAAGTTTAGTCAAATGGGCCCCAGGTCTTTGCTAAATTGATGGACATTTCATAAGGAAGTGGTGGCTTAAGTGAAAAGGACTGTAAAAACATGTAACAGAAACTCGACATACCTTCCTGTTTTGGTGATGATCATTTCTGTTCCAAGAGAACTAAATTTCTGCCACAGATCTCTATTTTCCAGAGTGATCTTCAGGTTTTTGTCGATGGCGTCACTTTGGGCTCCGCCCAACATTCGCTTGTGATCAGTGTGGCCAGAGAATGGTGGATAGCCGCCAAACTGTTGTGATTGACCGACTGCAAAATAATAATCAAATAAGACGGATCTATACGAGTAATGATACATTTTATTTAGATTAAAACGAGTAACGAAAATGATATGAGCATGTGCGTGATATTTCCAACAATATCAAAATTTCGCAAAGCAAAGACGCTGGCCAGTCTGTGCATCAGCACAGTCTGACCAGAGTCTTACTATGCGATTTGTAGATGGATAAGGTATTCAAGTAACTGTAGACTGTAAGGCAATCCTCTTCTTATACCAAGTAACTTTTGGGGCTGCTTAACGTTTGCACCTCACGCAAATGTCAAATTGTTGGAAATGTCGAGCACTGGCTCATTTTCTTTTTTCTTTTTCTTTTTTTATTTATTTCAGTTCTTAAAAGTTCTCGTCTCCTTTGATTTTTATTCTAGTAACCTTCTTTTTTAAAAGCGAATGCACAATATTCTTTGGCTCAAGTTGGCTTAAGTTCCATTGATTAAGTTACCATTTGTTTGCAAAATTTCATATTTGTAGGTATCATCGGCAAATCGAGTATTTTTAAGTAAAATGAATTTAAAGTTAGATTTTTTATATCTCATTTAAATTCGTTCATGATATATGATAAAGGGTAAATTCAGGCCTCGAAACTTGACCCTGATTCTAGAACACCCGGATAGGTCATAATTAGGTGTTTAATCAACAAGTTTTCGTAAAATATTGATTCGTGTTTTTGTTGACACTAATTAAAATGGCTACCGAATCTATAATTGAATTTGACCGTAATACTCCAGTAACACATGGTAAAATTATTTACGTATTCTTAAATAATAATGAAATTGTAATGGCATTTTATTGGTAATAAAATTCACAAGTAGCTCTGCTCTGCCAATATAGCGCTAAAGGAACTTCGATATATCAAAATATGTGGTCTGAAATTTCTTGCCGAACTTTTCATTGAAAATTAAACCTTTTACCAGAATCAATTCAATTTCAATTCAATTTCAGAGAGATTATTCAAGATTGCAAATACTATACATGTAATTAAACAATTCGAAAGCTCGCTCGGGAAAGTATGTTAAAAAAGTATAAATTTGATATTTGTGCGAAATTTTTAAATCAAATTTCGAGTTTGTTCTATAAGAGCCAATTGATACACAGATACATGTTTAGTTAAAATGATAGAATACACGCACACATAAAATGACAATTACAAAAATAATAATCTGAAAAAGAAAGACAAAGATAAATGAATAATTTTGAACTAGAAAACGGACAAGAAGAGGTTTCTATCTGAATCTTGAGCAGACGAAAGCATAAGGACAGTTCCCGACAATAATACGGGTAATTAGACGATTTGAATTATTTTAGCCCTTCCCTTTTCATGTTTAGATACGATTTCATCTTCGGATTTTTAAGAAAAAATGAAGAAAAAAGTTTTAGAAACTAACATTTATTTAATCACTCTTCTAACGTAAGAAAATAATTAAGTAATGTAGAAAAATAGCAATAAATGATGACAAGAAAATTTACGCAAAAATAATTCGTTTTCTGTGTATCACTTCTACGAAGGGTTGCAACGTGCAAATTAGCTGCTAATTTTCTCGATTCAGATCTCACGAAGAGCAAAAAAGATGAGTTCTTTTTTTACCGAGCATGTCTTGTAATTTGGTCTTTCTTTCAACAACAATCGCATGAAAACATTTCCCATGTTAAAAATTGGCCATAATATTTTGGTTCGAGCTCTACAACTGCATTGCGAATGAATCTTAGAAAACTTGACGTGAATACTACGATTGTTTAACAATTTATTCATTCCGGTCCTGCATGAGCTAAGCACGCGTCGAACGTGATTCCGATGTCACTAATTTGGGTGCATGCACGTGTTTCTAATAAAAGGACCAACGTCACAGGGATTGACGATTAGCCTTTTAGGGCCCTAAACGTGTCTCAACAAACGCTAGCAGAATGAATGATTTAATACAACTGGCTAATTTAACACTCGATTTGATATGGACACTTGTTGAACTTGCGAGGATATCAAAGCTCTTCAGTAGTAGAAAATGATGTTCATACTTTAGACGGAAAATTAGGACGGTGGACATACAAATAAGTGTCCATAAGCTCGAAAAAATTTTCCAAACGCATTCGCTTTTCTATTAAAATATTTAGAAAAATCAGGATTATTTTGAAAAAAAAAATGTTTGTTTGATTTATGAAATTGTAATCATCCAAATTCGACAGACGACAATTCGAAAATATAGTCTTGCATAGATATTGGACATAAACATTTATTTATGTTTTATGTTTCAGTAAAATATTTTACCATTCTGAACCATGTTCAAATGGATAAAGCTAAATTTAGATTAAGACTGGTTTTTTCATTAATGCAAAACCCGGAATATTTCTGCTTTAGGAAGGAGGTAGGGACAAACATCAGACAGCACATATGTGTAGTTTGATATTTGTCTTTTCAACCCCCCAAGAAGATAGTTTCAGTATTGTTACACCCATGATAAAACGACAAAAAATTTAGACTTGTCCAAATAGGAAGATGGTACGGACTTTAGTTACAAATTGCATATATTCAGTGTTGAAGCATTTTGTTAATCGAAGAAATTACTTAAAATATTGTGTATTTTTTAATTGGAAGAAGGAGGGACACGTCGTCGGTGATCAACCCTTCGTTGAGGATGACTAAACGGTGCAAACTATTTGCCAATTTTACCCTGCTTTGCACGCAAGTGCGCGTGCAAAGCGGGGAAAAATTGAAAAATAGTTTGCACCGTTTCATCATCTTGAACACCGGACGGAATATCATGCTCGTATAACGACCTTTTTCTAAATGCTTATTAGAATGCGGTTTGGGCTCACACGACACATTTGCTAACTGGTAATTCTTGTTTTACCCCAAACTTTTTTTTATGGCTTATGTAGCCTTATTTTTAATAATATAAATTTCTACTTACATGAGGAAAATCCCATCGGGTCATGTGACGGATGCACGGGAAATCCGAACGAGTAGGCCTGTGGTGTGGGGAGCATGCCGTGACCGAGGGAGAAGCCTCGTGCGCCTCGTGAGATCAGATCGTCCTCGTACATGTTTGCTGCAGTGGATCCTGTACCGTAGGTGTTTGGGTTCGAGCCTGTACCTCCGCCGTAGTTATTCCCCTGCAAGAGCAGCATCTGTAAGCATTCGCAACATGACCGTCATGTTTGCTATATATTTTACCCAACCGACCGACACTACGTTCATTTTCCAAGAGGTTCGCAAGCGTTTCAAATTGAAACCCGCTTTGCACGTTTGACAAACGTGCAACGCGGGTTATCAATTCTTAAACGCTATGAAGTGCGAGTGTTTAATTATGAGCACAGGGCAGGTTAAAGTTTAAATGATATTATTTGGGTAAAATTAAGGGCAATTCATAACTTTCAAACAGATAACAGAAATTAAATGATCTAGAGTAAAGATCGATTTAGAAGAAGAAGAAGAAGAAGAAGAAGAAGAAGAAGAAGAAGAAGAAGAAGAAGAAGAAGAAGAAGAAGAAGAAGAAGAAGAAGAAGAAGAAGAAGAAGAAAAAAAAGAAGAAGAAGAAGAAGAAGAAGAAGAAGAAGAGGCGGTAGATGTACTACAATATATATGCATTTTGCTTAAAGCTCAAATAACCTCAAGTTTTTAAAATGAAAGATGCAGGACTGCAACTTGGCGGGTTATGAACTGTTTTCTCGCAGAAATTCTAAATTGTATTTGGAAATTTTCCTTATTCCTCGGTGTGCCTTACAGTTGTGGGTTGATCAAATGTTGAAGAGACAACCATGGAAAATGTCTGAGAAGGATCAACCGATATATAAAAAAATATTAAGTTTTTCCCACACATATATTTCTATTTTATTATTTGTGCCAATTCCGTTTATGACTGATAGTTTTTGTAAGCGTTTTTATATGAACAAACACAAAGTAATATGTAATAGTATTATCAAAAAATATAATTTGACTCTTGTCAATTTTTATTTAATTACGTTTTAAGATTTTTGTGCTTTCTGCTTAAAATTCAGCTTAATTTCAAATTAAGATTATAATCACATTGAGATTTCAACGAAAAGAACGACGAATTCCAAAATAATTATGAGACACCATTTTGTTCTTTCCTTTAAAACACTTATTCAAGTATTTTTTTGAATAAATACTAACAATTTTTTCACAAGTATTCCGCCAGTTTGAATAGAAACTTGACCATCAAATATTTGTCCAATGTAACGTAACCACAGAAGCAATTCCGTCAAACTAGACAAGAATACCTGTCAGTCAAGGCATACAGTCTAATTATAGAAAAGCGGTAACAAGTGTCCCTGTTTGTTTTGTTTACTTTGGTCGCGTGCTTGAAAGTAGGTGTGGTTAGTTTGGTATGCAAATTTATGTTGGAAAATCAATACAGAAGCAGAAACATCTAATATTAACATCATAAGCGTATAATCCCCGTTTTCTAAAATATCAAAATATAATGAAAATAATGGCGCTGATATTAAAAAAAAAAAAAAAAAAAAAAAAAGAAAGAAACCACCAGATATGTTCATGAACAAAGTAGCTATTATTCCATGCAGTTTTTTCTTTGATTTATTATAAATTTCTAACCGGCGGAGGTTGTTTTTTCGTTCATTAAGGTATGAAACTAAACCGACGTGTATAGGTGTATATCAAGTGGAATTTTAGTTTCATTTCTCAATGGAAAGTAGTATACCCTCTTTGGATCTTATAATTTGATATAATGAAGCAAACATCCAAAGATTTCAGAATTTTTTGCCAATTTTTTTCCGACTGCTAGGTGCACAAGTTTACATAAAACATTTTTTCTTAAATTCGTGTTCACTTAGAAACAATAGGCAAAAACATGGACAGACATATTAACAGTTATCTATATTTCTTTTAGGCGTCACACGTTTAAACTAAAATATTTAGTTCTTAATATACAGAAAAATAGACCTAAATAAATAATATAATACATTCTTTTTACATAATTTATTATTGCAGTTTTACAATATTATGAATTTATAAATAACAATCTATTGGTTTTATTTTTTTATGTTCATACATGCTAGATTAGAGGAAATTCTTAGTTGAGCTCATACGCAAAAAATTATAACCTCGGGCTCAGAATCTAACGATCGCAAGAAATTTTTCGTAATTACAGAAATATGAATCAAATTGTATTTATGTTTTCTCTTTGAAAAAGCATGATCATGTATGTATATTACGTTACCAGTTTATATCAGGATCGAAAAAGTCCCTCTTGGAGGCGATCCGTCGCTTTAAACATTATCTGAACTGAAGTCAAATATCTATCATGTCTCTATTAAAGTATCTGCAATATTTATTTTCAATTTTCTCGATCCAACCACTACCAAGTTAATTCTATGTCATTTTGTTTGTATATTACCATACTGTATGTTATAATGCGATGGTTTAATAAGGAATATGTTATGTTATGAATTGATATTATGCTTGACATTTTTAACAATTTCATGTGTTTGGAGTAGGTAGATTTTTTAACAGCAGGGCTGTCCTTTCACGTTACGCACGTGTGAATTTTGATAAATGCCAGTCAAAAAAACTGAAATTGAAATATATTTAATTAGTCCAATGGCTGTTGTTGATTTTTATAATTTTCTCTTATAAATATAAACTAGATATAAATCTTATTCGTGTAATACTATGTTAACATATCAGTATGAATAAAAGCATACTTTTAACTGAAGGAATTTACCTTTGCTTTACAATAAATTTAATCATAGCTATATTCTATCGTCAGACTTATAAAAAAGTTTTATTTTAAATAACCAATTCCACATTTTCCGCAGTGTTTTTAACTTTTTTGGTAGTTTTTAAAATGAAATTGATCGAAAAGCAAAGTAATTTGTAATTGCGATCTTTCACAAAAAAAATCCCCTCGCCCTTTGTAAATCATCTGCTTTTTTCCAATCAAATAAAAGACTTCATGTTACATAGAAATATTGCGGAAAATGTAGAAATCGTTAGTCAAAATTTATTTCAACTTTTTCAAAGATCGTTTCCACCTATGATAATTAATATTTGAATCTTCTCATCCAAAATGTCTTCTGCGGCTATTACATTTGGAACAGCCCATATGAAAACGATGTGTATAAATGGCTTTTTTCAAGATAAAAATCAGTAAAAGACAAATAGAGCACGAATCGATGAATTTACTGAGAACTGTGATTATTTACATAAATTGACATATCATCGGTAAGCATTCAAAACATCGTAGTTACAGCGTATTCAAGCTGTAGTTTCGTGCTTTGGTCACCTACCAATAATATACTGGTCACAACCCATTCAGATTTCTAAACATCATGATTCAATGAGTAATATCTAATATGCTTGAAATGCAATATCAGAAAATAATTCAGTTGTATACATCAGCATATGGATATAAAACACACAGAGAAGCTTTCTGGACAAAAAGGGGGGGCACGGATAATTTTAAAGAATATCGTTCACATTTCAATATGATTTATATTTTAAAAATATTTTCGGATCTTGGTTTGAAATTTTGAGTCTCTTTATTTTTCTCAAAGTGACATCTTCGATTATTGTTTGTGAAATAATAATAAAATTATTATTTCACAAAAAATAATCGAAAATTTGCGACTTTTCAATATGAAAGAATTTTGAGAGAATGTTTAGATAGTTTATTTAATACCATAGCTTTTCCTGATATTGAATAAGTCCAAACTGCAGCACATAGGAAGATCCAAAAATACTATGAATTGTACGGCATTAAGTACTTTTCGCCATATTAGGCACTAAGAATACTTAATACTGGAAATTCACGCTTGTATGCGAATCACTATCATTTTCGGTTGCATGAAATAGTTTTTTCGACAAAATTTGCAAATTTTAAAGACCAACACAGACAGATGTAAAATTTTACAGTACCTTTTCTCAGTTATATTGTTGATATTTCGGTTTTAGTGATTATTCCCAACTTTTAGGTGTCTTTCTCACAAAATTTGTGTTAAATCACAATTCGTGTCTTCTATTTGAATGCGTCAACAGTTCACGCCCCTCCCAACATGTTCCTATCGCTATTGGATAATCGATATTAAGCCCCGCCCATGCGAGACAATATGGCGTAGGAACTTTCAACTTGTTTGCCGTATAGGACAATAGCGAATGGATAGATTTTATTGGGAAACGAAAGTTAGTCGTTAGATAGGAAAACAAATAGAGTACTGGTTTGGCAATTTTCTCCCGTCCGAACGAAAACCCCATTGAATCTGTTGATTGAATGTTTCCTATAGACTGATTATTGTTTTATTCGCTTGTCCGAACGTCCAGACAGAATTGTCAACACACTACAAGATTTGTCTGCTAGATAAATACATCTCATCAAATGACATATTCAGACCACGGATATTCAATGATTAGGAAATGATCCATAATGATTTTATAAGGACTGACTTACGGACCCAAAATTCAGCTTATCCATCCTCAGGACCGAAATAAAAACATTTTCACCGATTAAAATCCCCATTTCAAATAGCAAAACAAAAGTAATACATTTTTTCATGCTCATTTAATGTTCGAATAAGCATCTTATAAATACGACCAATCTTTATAAAGGACTGAATTTCTTCAAGCGATATTGTAAAGCCTTTGAAACTTTCCCCTTTAAAGGATGTTTAAGTTGGGGAAAAAACAAAAAAACACCCGACTTTGTTTTTTTTCTTCTTCAAAATTTGCAAATGAAATTGCCAGAACGACCTTTTACCCATTCACACACAAAATCCCTTTTTTTGAGACCGATGAAGTAAAAAGTTTGGGAAAACAGTACGATTAAATATGATGATAACGCGATTTGTATTTCTATGTCTGCAACAATGTTTTTCTAAAGCAAAGAATTCAACTTTAGACTAGACTACGCAACAATCTATTAAGATTTGTCAATTATACCTTAATAGTTCCAGAGAGACCTAACAATAAGGCCTGCTCTGCTTTCAGGATTGAATTGTTCGCCAAACGTTGAGAAATGTTACCAGCATTGCACGTATGGCCAGCCTACTCACGCGCAAAACAGGGTACAATTTTTAAACATTTGCAAACGTTTTGTACCTTGAATCTTGTACACTTGGTCTGCTTATGCATCCTCAAATAAATGTTGTGTGAGCGACCATTTCCTAGATCGACCAGCCTTGTTTTAGAACTCGGTTGGTTGTTTAGAACAGAATAAAAGAACTTTACCTAACGCTCTTTTCGTTTTATTATGTTCTTTCTATTTGGTATAATGTTAAGATCTGAATTCAAATTTGAGGCTGAAATACTTTATGAATTGTCCGTTTTCATAACTCGAGAAAAAAGACTACCCCTGAGAGTGCAAGATATTATCTAAAAAGGAATAAATAAATAAATAAATAAAAAATATAATCAGCGGCAATTGATGGTTTATGTAGCAAAGGAAACTTTGGTTGATGTGATTGTCAGATATTTTGAAATCCTCGTATAGAAAACAAGTTCAGTGGCGTATCAAGAGAGAGTTCAGCTGAAATAGGTATGGTAATAATAGAAACACAACGCAGTCTCTTTCCCTTGATTCAAGGTATTTCTTATTTTTTGAACATAATATCAAGGGGGGAAAAGGAACCCAACTAAGAATAACTTTGGTTTTAGCCTTCATCTCGTATTGCAACCATGAATGTCTAAATAAGGATATCTGTTCAACACAAAATCAAAGCAAATTAAATGATTACGTAGTGGAGATAGTCTTTCTGTGCAGGATTTACCTTTTACTTTGCAGTCATTGAGTTGTATAGTGACAAGAAAAGATAAGAAGTAGCAACTATTGTTCTGTTACGGCAAAATTCTCGTCAATGTATTGCAATCTTTAAAAAGTCAATAATTAATTTCAAACTATTACAATAAATATGGAAACCTAGTTGAGCACTTTTTGAAAAATTGATTTCACACGCATAATTTAATGCTAAAAAATAACATGTGTACGTTTGGCATTCAAGGGTCTATTTCTAGTGGGAAAATTTTCAGCCTCCTCATATGATTTTTTTGGTGTACAGTCGAGCGACCGCTTCTATTAAGCGACCATCGTTATAAAGACCAATCAACGTAAGCAAAATCTCTGAGAAAGTCGACAGTCTTCAACGAACACTTGTTTATTTTTTGCATTTTATGCTGTTGGAACCTATTAAAATCATCGCAATGGGACGATTCATGTAGATTCGAACATTCGGTGCACGAAATTTCGTCCAATGACACTTCGTCGATACGACATTTCGTCAAATTTGGTACATTGGTAGCTTGGATGAGGAATAATGTTCACTGGTAAATGTTAGTTGTTTCCCGATAAAGAAGGCCCAACGTATTTTCATACATGGTTTTGTACCAAGAGAAGTCTAAGGTATCTGAGTTGCATTTATATTTGGTATGATGATGGTAAATTTCATCGTAGCGGATCTCAAAAAAAAAAAAAAAAAAAAAAAGGTAAGTGATGGCCAATTACATTTGTTATAAATAGTGCTCTTTTGTTCAGAAAAACTCTCCCAAAATATCGACGTTCTGTTTATCATGTTTATATGCATAAACGTCTTTATGGTCTTATCTCAGGTTTTTCTTCGACGAAATTTTAATTTCGACAAAGTGTCAATTCGACATATTGTTGCATTCAACAAAAAAGACTTTAAACGTAAATAAAATTCGACGAAACGTCACTCTTCCCCGAACTTCATAGAAATCGGAAAGAATTATGCGACAAACTTAAAATGGTATCAAGATGGCCAGTCATATTTAGCCTTAAACACTGAGTATAGCGACCATTCTCGTGAGCGATCGATTTTTAGTGGTCTCTTCAGTGGTCACTTGACACAAATCTTACTGAAAAATGAAAATGAATCTTTTGTCTGTGTCCTTATAGTCCTGAGAAATAATAATATTTTGCCTAAGTGGCCAAATACAAGTTCTACCCCCCCTCCACCCCCCTATGTTCACAAAAAACAAGGTTGTAAAAATAAATTAAAGAGACAGTGACATTCGTGTGCAGTTTCGGTTACATCAAATTGATTTGAACGATTGATTTTACCGATATGTTTCAATTAAAATACCTTGTTTATACTTTAATTACTTTAATTAAAATGCGAATGCAAAGGTGTGAAATCGGCACGTATCATTTTAAATAATTGGTTAACTTTAAAGAACGACATAATTGCTTAAAAAACAATAAGTACAATTTTATCCAGGTGGGAATATTATCACTTTCTTAATTTGTCTCCTTTATATTTCTCCCTTATCTCATTTATCAAATTATTATCATTTGTATTTTTTTTTCATTCATTGAAAGTTTTAACCCTCCTTTTTTTTGATAATTCAACTGATATTTGATATTTACGTACAAATGTACATGTATATTTTTTATTCGCCTTTTGTTTTACTTTAACGAAAAAAAGGAATGCTGGTTTCTGTACTGTTAAAATTAAATTCTAAGATCAGAATTGGACAACGCCTGTCATAAATCTTATGGATTTTATTATCAAAACATATGCTACCTCCTTTTTGTTTTTTGACAACTGATTCGGACAAGATATTTGACATGTTCACCAAAATTCTTTTTCACCAAATATGCACTTTTGATATACACTGTTTTTAATGTGCGACCAGTAGCGGATCCAAAGGGGGCAAGGGGAGGGTTCAAATTCTCCCTTTGGAAGCCCAATCATATAATCTTCGTGTATAATTTCAGTTAACCCATCTCCTGCTGTTCACGTAATATTCAATTTTTTAAAAAAATCGTTGGAAGACTGTATAGACTAAGAATAGTCTGCGCAGCATTGTCTTAGCATAAACTATCTGCCTTTTACTTGATTTTTCTTGTAAACTATCTGAAGCGTCGTAGTTTGCGTTAAAAGATATTTATTTTCAGCTGATTGATTGATTCTTTTATTACCTCCACAGTAGGAGAGCTCAATTTTACAACAATACAAATTACAACATGAAACAACACATATACAATACAAATGCTAGACACAATAAACTATTTACAACATAAATTATGAAAGTTATAGCTTCGAATAAGAGGTACAAAATTTAAAGTCAACATGTATATAGGAGAAGGGCATAGCGGAAATAGGATGCTGATAGATATATAGAACCACAGATACATAAGGCATATACCTCAAGAAAAGGGTTGCTTCAAAATTCAGGACTCGATTGAGGCTACAATCATTTTACATAGTCACAGCATTTTGTGAATAGATGAATATATGAGAGATATTGCTTGATGACTTTGTTTGTTGTTGTCACAGTACTGTACAAGGCCACCGAGCATATCTATCAACTGTTCAGATGGACTCTTCTGTATTAGAAGTTTATATCTGACGAGTCCAGTGATCGTAATTAACGACTTCCAGAGACGAGTACGAGTTTCATCATTTTTACGACAATAAAATACCTTATGCATGGTATAGTGATCAACGGGTAATTGACACTTACTACAAGTTTGCCTACCGTCATAGGAGCAAATCATACATAAAACTTTGGCAGCAGAAAAAAACATAGCTCTTAGAAAGGCTAGAGCTATTTAAATATTTCCACACACTGCTTACTCCGTTTGGAAAAAATAGAATATCGAACTGCTCCGGAGATATATAGTTGTCGACATTTTGACGTAGTGAAGATTCGTTATTGCTTAGAACCCTACATTTTACAATAGACCTCCAGGCTTGTTTAGATGGGAATATCGAAGTTCGAATATACGATTCAAGATATTCAAGAAGGCTGTACTTAGAAAGAATTTTACAAACATCGGGTATAAAGCCTTGGTAGGAACACGAATGATCGTTAAGGTATCTAACCGTTCTATGCACGAATATATTTTTGGCTAGGTATTGACATGATAGTCTACATAACTGTCCTAAGAAAATCATTTTTCTGTATTCGATTTCAGAATTGATTGTGGATAATCCAATTGCAGCGCGAGATACAGCATTATTGCATCTGATTGGTAATTTTTGAATTGTTTTTACACAAAAGGAATGTGCACGTTCAAGCATAAGAACGTTTGTTCGGGAAATATTACTCCACAATTCACAACCGTATAATGCTGAGTTTAGAACTATTGACGTAAACATGGTGCGTAGAGATATCGGACTAAAATTGCCAGAGTTCAATATAGTAAGAGTTTCTCCCCTTAGCCTTTTACAGGCTATTTTAATACTTTCATCGAGTGAACCTGAGTTTTCAATAAAACAACCTAAATGTTTGTAGCTATCAATCTCTGTTATTTCGTCACTTCCTAAGTACCATTTTCTTTCTACTCTTCTATTAAAATGCTTTTGTTCGCCAAAAACAACAACTGAACACTTTGTAGGATTGTAATCGTATCTCCATTTACGTGAATAACGAAAGCAAATATCAATCATTTTGTCTAGTCCAACTTTGGAAAAACTGACAAGAAGCATATCATCTGCTACGGTTGGACTGCAGATATTCTTACTAAACATACATTAGCCTAATTTTGACGACTCCAGTTCTTTAATAAGCCCGTTAATAAACAGGAGATAGCATAATGGAGAACTCTTCCCCCCTTGTCTGGTTCCCTGCTTGATACGTACATCATCGGAGATAAGGGAGCCATAACGTACTCGACTTACCATAGATAGATATATATTCATAAAACTGCGAAGAGTTAAAGGATCTAAACCACATTCTTGCATTTTGTAAAAGAGGCCGTTATGCCAAACGCGATCAAAAGCCTGTTTGGCATCTAAAAACAGACAAACACTTTACTTTTATTTTCTATTGCGAAGTTTATAGTTTCGCGCAAAATATATGAGGTCATCATGCAACCTAAGTTTGCTCGAAACCCGCCTTGTTGGGGACTAAGGGTATGATTAATCTTACTTTCTGAGCGCTGAAGCAGAATACCTTCAAATATTTTTAAAACTGATGACGTTAGCGTTATTGCCCGGTAATTGTTGGGATCATCTTTACGCTTATTACCTCCCTTATGTAGGGTTACGATTATTCCGCGATTCATCTTGACAGGTATGTGACCAATATTTAACAATTTTGTAAAAATTGGAAACGAATCCCCTTTATGTATGTTCGAACCCTATTTACAGAAATCCTGTATCCGCTGGCGACCCTTCTTTTGAATATATGTATTTGCTGATTAAAATTCTCCTATCTCCCAAATTTGGGTGACGTGACACAAATATGATTACAGTGGCCGATTTAGACGTGTTCCGGGGATGGTGGGTGGGTGGGTGCTCAAACGAAACCCCCTCTGAAGCCCAATTATTTCATTTTCATGAAGATTTTCAATTAACCCTTCTTCTGTTCACGGCATATTACTGCTGTGAACAACATTGTGTGCAGATAGTGTAGACTTAAAAATGAATAAATAATATATTAAATAATCAAAGTTTGGAGAAAGGAGATATCGGTCTCAGCTGTCAACTAAGTACACCATTTCGTCAAATGATGTTTCGTCGAAAGCCATCGGAAAAATGTCGAAAAATTATTGCAGATAAGTAAGACACACTAAGACAACTGTTTGTAATAGACTTGATTCATGTAAAGTAGGCCGTACAATTGATTGATTAATTGAATGGAGTTTTACGCCGCTTTCAACATTTTTTTTCAGTTATATCGCGGCGGCTGGAACACCTAACAATGGTTTCCTGGTATTTCTCTCACCAGTAAAACCACCACATCCTTTCCTAGCCTCCAGCTGCTATCTCACATAGGTCTAAGATTGGTGAGAGACAAATAGTCGGAAAGAATGAGGGTCGCCGTCGGGGATCGAACCCGTGACCTCAGTTCGACGCGCTACCAACTGCGCTATGACGGCAGCTAGGCCGTACAAAGACTTGTCCATATACAAAAGTACTTGAAACGGAAGAAATGATTGGGACACCATCATATGAAATAATGAAAGCTGAACTTCAGCCGATCACCTTGGATTGTCATTTTAGATAAGCGACGAGGTAGAGCTAGAACCATTATTTCGATTGCTCAGCATTTGTAGTTGCCTATATGTTTATAGGCGGCACTGCCTTTAAACATATAGGTAGTACAACAACTGTTTCGCGCCGAGCTACCGGTATGTTTGTAGCTTTTGTAAACCTCTTCTAGCTTTGTCTTTCTTCGGAAAGACGTTCCCCATTTCGAAAGGAAGAATTTCTTTGCAGATTTTTATTGATAAGCCTGATAGAGGGATAAAATATTCGAAAAATCAGCGATGGTCTGATCCGTCGCATAGACAATATTTTTTCGACGAAGTGGTGCGTCAGCGGAATAGTCGTTGGTCGAAAAAAAAAAACAAACAAACAAACAAACAAAACAAATAAAATAAAAAATACACACACAGCAAAGAAAGAAAAATCGCCGAAATGGTCAATGGAAAACAAATTTCAACGAAATGATTGTTCGGAGAAATGGTTTGAGACGAAATATCGTGCCAAGAAGAATTAGAATTGATTGTTACATTCAACGTTCGAAAAGCTTCGTTTTGAATACATTCACAGTTTACCAGGAGTGTCCGCACGAAGATTTATATTTTGAGGCCTCAAAGAAGAAAAGAAAACAAAATAAAACAGCAACAACAACACCATCATAAACAACAACAACAACAACAACAAAAAAAAAAACCAAAAACAAAAAAAAAAAAAAACAAAAAAAAAAAAACAACAACACTGCTTGTGTCTATACAGTGTATAGACACATACAATGCTTTTTCTCTAAGGCTTCGATATTGATATTGTGATACCGACTTGCCCAAATCTTGAATATGAAAACCACACGTGTCCTAAAAATCAAGAAGTTGATAGGGTCTAGACCCCCGCGCCATTCATGTTTCGTTCAATCCTTGGTATTGAGTCTTCTTATTTTCGAAAACAATTTAAATTTACATATACCTCTTTATTTTAGATATTTTTGAAATACGGTATTTGTCTAGACAAAAAAAAAAAAAAATGTCAAAACGTCCTAATTCGGGACACAAAGATCCAAGTAACAAAGCATTAAACATGTTCTTAGTTAAGTAGAAACTTCTAATCGGCAACCACGGCTTAAATAGATTATAGCAATTGCACAAGTGGTAATAGTAATAAAAATGATATTATTAATAATAATATAATTATATCAATAATAAAATTATCATAATAAAAAACGGAAAGCTATCACTCTAATAATTTTTGCACATTTTCTGCTATGTTTGATCGTTTTGAAAGACTGTTTTCGCCATGCTATCTAACTGCTCGGTCTTATTTCAAAATTTCGCCAATAATTCGTCACGAATTCTACTCATCCAATTACAAAACGTTACGAAATTATTCACAGATCTCGTGATCTGATTTCCGGTTTATTTTCTTGTTCCATCATAATTCCCGGAAACGGTGACGAATGGGGTGCCAGTCGGATGGACCTCTCGCCCCTCAGACACTTCGTACCGAGAAATGATCAATAAGAAATTCCAACATTTTTAGAAATTCTCGTGAAATTATGTCAGCAACGATATTACCATCAAATCTTGATAAAAAAGACATTAATAATAAATATTTGTTGGTCTCTACTGAATTAGCGACAAAATGAGTTTTAAACACTCATGAATTGGACTTGAATATTTACTTTTTTGGGGCTTTTTGAATTATTTTATAGATTCTAAATAAGCGTCCATGCTGTGTCATATCATACTTAACAGAGTGGACCCTTAATAATTCTGCAACCTTTCGGAAGTCATAAACTTTGTTTCAAATCTATATATACTCTTCATAAAAAATCTTTGACGTGAAGTCAATTCATCTTTACACTGTATTAAAACAGAATTACTTTTTTTAATCAAAGATTTGTAACAGAGACGCAGATTTAGGACGTTGCGTCGCACGTGTCTTATAGCGGCAAATTCGACCTCTCGTATCTGGCTGGTTCCACACTTTCTAACCGGAGACCCTACTCAGACTAGAGACCTAAGGTGTCGTTGACGTAGCAGTTAGAATAAAAAATCCCAAATATCGTTGCGTTATTCGACGCCCTGGACGAACATTGTTATCCAGCGTCAGACTGATATGGCCCTATACATATCACTGTGAGACATGTTATAGCGGTGCAAGGGGTACAAGATAGTCTGTCCAGAAACATCAAAGTCATTTGCAACGGCTTGTGTTATAAAGCCTACCTTGTGGCGACCAATAACTTTAAGACGTTGTTCCTCCGCTCGCTCGAAATGTTTTTATTACTGGCGTATGCCTAGACGTTCAATTTCAGAAGCGATCAAGTAGTGGCACTTCATCCGCAACATCATGGAGAGCTATCAGGACTGTCCAGAAAATCTGGAACTGCGCGCGATGAATGAGAAATCAAGATTTAACGTAATGTGACGTTGACGTCTCATCCAGAAACGCTGTCGAGTAATATTAACATGTGATATTCTTAAATCTTAATTATTGTTCACATAGCATTCAAAATTTATCGAAGTTTTTACATGAACAAATAAAATAAATCGTATGTTTAATCATTGTCAAAGAAATTTTTTGAAGAGTACCGGTATATTTCACATCGATTGGAAAACAAGTTCTTATGACTTAGATTAATCCCCTCGATTCTGCTTATCGGAAAATTCACCAGTACTCGCACCGAATGTGTTGGCAAATGAATGAACCAAGCCGCTGCCGATTATCGAACCCAGGACCTTTGAGTCAAGAGGCCGGCGCTCTACCTCTAGACCACGGACACCAAAGTCATTAAACGTTTAGAGTATTCAATGAGGTTTCCTGATGTTACCATTGGGAAACCTCGTTTAAAATTATGAAAGATCATTAGTTCCGAAATGTCGTGGAACTTGCACAGTTCCACTACCTTATGTTGAACACCATAGGCCGCAAACAAAATTGACAGTTGACCGGCTGAATGATTGTATACGGTTTAACGTCATTTATAACAGCATTTCATAAACCGGCGCTTAGAGAAGCTCACTCGGGAACCCTCGGCGATTCTACGGAATAGACTTTCCAGTTTACGGAAAATTCCGAGCAATGTTCCGAATGATAGCAGCTAACCGATCATTGCCGAAATTGTTCTCGAACTCTTTTTTCGTGTCTCCATCGGTTCCATTGCGATCATCAGAGTCGATCAATTTCTCAGTGCTGTGAGAAAAAGTCGAGGCCTCTTCCGGGACCTCGTGATTGGGAGTCAAATGCACTACCCACTGCACTATGAAAGTGTCTTGTTCACGAATAGGCAAGTTAAAAATTTTACGTAACATTTTCTATAATTTTGGCAAAAATGAGCCAATAAATATGCGTAACGTGATAAAAATCAATTTTTATTACAATTGAAAAATAGTTTTTACTGACAGCATAAAGAACATTTGGGAAACCTGTCAAATTAATTTTGGAAAAGGAGTTCTGATTAAGCAGTGATGTTTTTATTAAAGATATGAGGGTAGAATGATTAATCCTGATTCAGAAAATTGCATTACTGAAGAAATGTCAACGCTAGTCACTCATTTCGTGTTTCTGAGTTGGTCCCTTTTCGCGTGGTGGCTAATTTAAGAGATGATTGATTTCACGGAGGTATGAAACTAAAAACAGTGTTTCCCTGTATGAATGCTCGAAGCGGATTCATATTCGAATGTGATGATGTTTCACAACACCACGAAACAAACAAATTCTATCCATATATTATACATTATATCTTATAATTCAAGAGCATGCATAAAAATGTGAAGATTTATTAAAGCTGAAATGCATTTCCGTTGGGACTGCTTTGTGCAGAAGCTTATGAAATAGCTGCTTTCTCAAAATTATTCATTGAGGAATAAAACAAAACTCTTCAGCTAAATAAAATTTACGAATAATGATGAACATAACTGGAATTAAATTAATTTTTGGATGCAATGTGCTTAATGTTTAGGACTTTCGAGTTTTTATCATATGTACATGAAAATGCACATGTTCGACTCGTATTAAACAATAAATCACAAGGATTCATGCGAAGTTCGTAAAATCGGATCAAAGATTGACGTAGTAAAGAGGATACCCAAATGTATCTAAGGCAAAATGCTGAAATCGGCGTACAATCAAGATAGAATTTACAATACATGTGTTGGGAAACTGCAAAGTACAATATCACGTGATAATTGCCGATCTTTTCCGAAAAGCCCCGAGGGAGCAATTGTGTCATTAGTTTCATTTAGAGTTGCCAAAGAAACGAAAAGCGTTTTATTGGAAAGTCAATTATATTTTCCAAATTGAATTTATGACGTTTTTGTGTTATGTATATAGGCAGTCATGCGATGATGCAATTTGGTTTTGTGTTCGAAATTGGAGCATCTTATCACAACTAATTTGACAATGATATAATTATTATCAGATTAATTAGATAATATACATGTACTTTTTCATAGCTGACTTCTCCTTGCAGTTCCCTAATATATTAGTGACCAGTCAGGCAAAAAGTGATCATCTGGGTGGTGCGTAAAATATCTACACCTAGCACGTTAAAAAACCATGGCGGATCTCAGCAAAAGTTCCGTCATCTACACTGACTGTGATAAATAACGCCTCATATGGATTCAGATGTGGTTCAATGTGGGACACTAAATATAAGTACTATTTGTTTTTGACGGAAGATACTGATCGGGATGTTGTTCAAAGGTGGAGTAAGGTTTAAGGCTAAAACAAAAACATTAGGCACATTTTATTCAAGATTAGAAATGACCACTGCCATAAAGGTGTCAGTAACGCGTATGTCCACCATGACTAGCAATCGCAGCTTGCAGTCTGCGTCTCATTGAGCCACACAGGTTATGATGAAGGTGCTTCGGGGTGCGAGCCTACTTCTGATGAAGAGCGCCAGTCAGTTGTTGCACAGTTTGAGGTTGTGGCTGACGTTGACGCTAATGACGTCCTAGGATATCCCACATGCGTTCAATTGGATTGTAGTTCGGTGAGTTGGCTGGCCATGGTAGAACGTCAATATTATTGGCTTAGAAGAAGTTTGCGGTGATACGCGCCGTGTCTGGACGTGCGTTATCATGCATAAAAGTGAGTCCAGGTTGTCGGAGAAACAGGGGTTGGACAACAGGCTGTAAAACTTGGTTTATGTACCCCCTGGCATTCAAATTAACTTGAGCAACAACCAGGTCCGATTTGAATGCGTGGTTGATGACGGCCCGCACCATTACCCCGCCACCACAGAAGCGGTTATGCTCTAAAACACAATTACGCAAATAACGTTCATTTTAGACGTCGATATATCCGAACGCGTCCGTCGGCATGTGCAAGATCGAACCTTGACTTGTCACTGAACACAACTGTCCGCCTTCGCCATCCGAGGTTATTTTGAGCCCATACGCGACGTTGTTGTCGATGACGTTGTGAAAGTATCATACAACGATAAGGCCTTCTGCACACAGCCCCACGTTCACGTAACCGGCGTCCTACTGCGTTTACACTAATATTCCTACCGGAATTACCAACAACGGCTGCAGATGTTGATGTAGCTGTTAAAAACCGGTCACGAAGGTGCCGTTGACGTATAAAATTGTCTTTACGTATAGACGTTGGGCGAGGCCTACCAGATCTAGGCCTGTCATGAAGTCTTCCTGTGGCGTTCACACGTCTAACCAAATGCACTTTAGTTGATACGTTAAAACGGATAGCTACGTGATTCTGGGAACTGTCCATTTCCAGCATGCCCAATATGCACTATCCCCTGTAACAACCAACCGGCTTAGGGAGGGCGTCGCTCATATGGGCATATGCTACGGTAGCGAGGACAAATAAACTAAAATAAACAAAAGCGCTGACTGCTTAGGCTGACAAAGGTCGGCAATTTTTGCACTAGGCTGATTTTCTGAATTAAAAATGATCATTCTACCTCTCTGTGCAAGAATTTTTGAAATGCGACCCCTGATTGACCTGTGCTAGAACTTACCTACTTTTCAAAAAATATTTAACAAAGTTCTGAGATGATCCTTTCTCCCGTTACTGGTTACATATATGGGACTGGTCGATCCCTCTGATTTTCGTTGTATCTTCGTCTGGTTCCTTCCCACGCATCATTCACCTCAATAGCAGAAATAAATTTTTGACCGTTAGTCAGCCATCTTCTTTGTTTGATCTCGACATGCCATCAGACTTTTTCAAGACAAACTTTATCAAGCGACCATATATATGTAGAGGCCAACATAAATATGTCTTGCTTTGAAAGCACATTTCTATATATACAAAATTCTTGTCTTGAACAAACTAGTCACTCTCTGAATAATCCGTGTAGTCAATTTGTCGGGAATCATTGCAAAGGGTAATTGTAAATTACAAATCAGGCCTTTTCAAGCGAGTCAAAATGTTATTTATTGAAGAAGTAGATAAAAATACATATTGCATTATAGTTTTTGAGATATTGGCAAAATAAAGCGGATGTTATATTATGACATTTGATCTTAAACTGTTGCCTTGAACTTAGATAAAGGAAATGGAAAATCATTTTTGCTTCGTCTATTTTTGAATTTTCTCGTCGACTGAGAATAATTATTTTTATCATTATCATTATTTACCGCATTTATATAGCATATATTTTCACACCAAAGTACGTTTAAAACCACCTTTTAAAATATACATTTAAATAAAGTAATGATACATGTAAACAAATAAAAATGAAAAAGATAAAAAACATATAATTAAGAAAACAATCTAAAAAATGGTAACTTCGAAATGATTATTTAACTCTTCTAAATGTTAAACAAGAAATGTCTTCGGCACATCACAGACAAAGATATTCCCACAAATAATGCTATCTGCGAAAAGAAAATTGAGCATGTGCGTGAGATTTTCATAGTGCAAATTGTGCAAAACAAGGTATTGCAATTCATTGTTCATAGGAAAAGGATAATAACATTTTTATGACAGAAAACTACACTGAAACTAGAATAAACATAGAAATAAAGCATATTTCATCAAATGACTACAAATTGCCAAAATTTGAATGAGTGTGTGGAGTGAGTTTTGAGTGAAATTCAGGGGAGGTAATCCATTATTGCTGATTTTGTCCAGGATGAACAAAATTAGCGATATTTATTACCTCCCTTTAACAAAATATTAAGAAAAGTTCACTGAAAAGCTTCCTGTTTCTTCAAGGACCCACATTCGCTTACAAAATTCAATTAAATCGGTAAAATCGTGGATTTTTTTCTAGCCATTTTTATTTTGAAAATAGTTGTTTATCTTACCATTTTAGCGATTTTGGAGCGTTTTTGAATGGTTTGAATGCGTGTTAAGAATGAATGATTTGAGCGCTGAGCGAGTGATTTTGATTGATTTTGATCGAAATGAATGTCAATTTCACGATGTAACTAACTGTCATAAAACAGAAAGTAGATAGGGACAGTAATTCGGAAAACAACTCGGACATATGAGTTATATACGAGCAGATACACAGTACCAAGTTTCAAGCTAATTTAGTTCATGGTTATAAGAGGAAACAGAGGAGATAACTTCCTATAATACCACGTTAGGTCCCAAAATAATGTAAGTCATAAAACAGGTAGTAGATATCCAAGGGACATGATTTCGTCTAGCCTTGTAAAGAAGCTCTAAATGATACACCGTACCCAGTTTGAAGTTGTTTGCATTCATAGTTACTCAAAAGAGTGCAACAAAAAAATCTTATTGTTCAATGTTAAGATAAATCGTTAAACAAGAAGTAGATTTTCGATGGACTGAAATCCAGTAAGAGAGATATAGGACCTCTAGTTTATACACCATACTAAATTTCAAATTGCTACAATTCATGGTTGCTAAGAAATGTGAAGCAAAAATGTCCTATTGTACGATGTTAACTTTAAAGTCTATAAATAAGCTAAGTCGCAAAACAAGAAATAGATAACTGACAAACTATCTTGCGTATAGAACCTCTAGCTGATAACATGTATATAAGGTAGATTTTGTGCGGTGAGCCGTGAAATCTTTAAACTGTTAGATTCTCGTGCCATGTTTCGATATATATATATTATAGGTCGTGTTTAGAATATCCGACGTCAGCGACATACGTTATGGGGCTCGAGGTGTGCGCCGCTCGGCACATGGTGCATGCCTTTGATCGCCCCTAAAATGATTGGGCCAGCTTATTTCTCGTCCTATCGGGGCCCGTTGTTGTTGTTTTTTCAGCTTGAAACCCGCCCTGCATTTAGGCTAAAAAATTGTTGCAAACCGTTTTCAAGTTATACCCCTCTTTACACACAAGTATACGGGTAAAGCGGGATATGACTTGAACCGGTTTGTCATCCTGAACGCAGGGCTGGATTCAAGCTGAAAACAACAACAACAACGGTCCCGATAGGGCGAGAAAAAAGTTGGCCCATTGATATTCGAAGTACATTCATCATATTTGGTGATTGAGTAAAGCAAAGATAATTCTATAAGATGATATAATATATAGAATTTTATATAAGCAGCAGCTTTTGAGTTATGACGTCAGTCCACGAACTTCTGGAACACCCCTCGTACACGTACTTTTGTTATTGAAGTGGAGAGGTCAGATTCAAGTCCAATCGCATGCTGTTTAAATATATCCGATACACCAATAGGGGGAAATTCATATGACAGTCCGAGAGAAGAGAGAGATGATGTAATAAATTAAAAATAACTGTGATATGCATGCGCAGAGATGACATTCATGTGAACGGAGTTACCAACTCATGGAAGTAAACGTGATTAAAAAGTACAGTTACAATAACTAACTAATATAAAAGCGTACTTTTGTTCATTAGCAAATTGATAAACACGTGCAAAACACGTCGTAAAAGAAAGCAAAAGTTATTTCTATTTAATCCAAAGAAATACCAGCATTATTTGTAATCGAACTGTTGAGCACTACTTTTTGACGTAATTCGGAATCCAAGTAACACCGGCCCGACCCGGGATCAGAAGCGTCGAGGTCGAAAGGTTAAAATGACATCACTTGTGTCGAAACCGAGGGCGTTCTGATGGAAACCCGGTTAACTCGGGTCGAAACCGAGTCCGAAATGAACTTCCCCTTGTAATATACTCGGCGCCTACGTCAGAGCTCAGTTTTGAAAATACACCTATACCAAGTTTCAAGTTGTTATGATTCATGGTTGCAGAGAAAATTGCGACGAAAGTTTTCGTCACGGACGGACAGGGGTTAATCAGTATAACACGCTCTTCTTTACACTTCTGTAAAAGACTAAACCCCGATAAACATTCGAAAAACGTTAAGTCTTCATTTGTTTTTTTTTCTTTAAGATTTAACTGTTGTGGCAGATCTGATTAAGGATAAAAGAGAATTTCGCAGGGTTTGGTTCAAACATATTTTATTCATATCAAAATATACAACAAACAAATACAATGAGACTACATAAGAAAAAGAGATATTTGATATAAAATGGATTAGAACGGAAGCTTGAGCTTATAAAGTTCATTTCCATTTGTTCAAGATGGTATACCCTGAGTCTTCTTTAGTAATTATGTTTGAGAAACACGAAGTAAAATGTCTAACCATGATGTTTTTGAGAGAGAAAAGTCGTGCGAGGGGATCTGCTATCGCAATAAAAGCTATTCAACATAGATTTCTTTAAAATGATTAAAAAATATCGTGATCAAGCCTCTGTTATACTCCTTTGAAATAACACCAATATCATGTTTCGGGGGTAATGGATATTGTTATAATCAACAGTAGTGTTCACTCTGAAACTTGGAAAAAGGAAGATATGAAATTTTAACTTCCGTTGGCAGCCCTAAGTCAAAATCTTCTGCTATCCCTGATAAAGGCCTGTACTTCTAGGAATAAACTAACATTTTCATGATAAGCAAGGCCATCATCACCGTATAATAGAACATCCAGACTAATATTTGAGACATTTGTCAGGGAACGGAGTAATTTGTCTCTTATCGCGGTGTAATAGTTACAATTAAAGAAAAAATGTTGACTACTCTCAACTTCACCACATTGGCAAAGTGGGGAGTCTATTAAATTTCTAGTAAATAAGTCTAAATTCAAAGCGCTACATCTAGTTCGTATTCTAGTATGGATTACTTGGAACTTTCTTTCGCCGACGAAATAAAGTTTATTTGGTATTGGCTTATCCCTATAAAGATAATTTTTAAATGCACTTAAGGATTCCAAATCTCGAATTTCTTGGGGCAAATTATTCCATTCATCAACTGTGGATGGTATAAATGATTTTTGAAAAGTGAAGTTCTGCAAGGAATACCCTGGAGATCATTACCTCGTCGTAGGTTATAATGTGATGTATTGCCTATTCTAATAGGGACCAGTGAAGATAAATAGTCAGGTGTAAGACCTCTAATCATTTTAAAAAACATAATAAGCTTGTGTTTTTTTCTTCTAGATCTTAAAGATTCTCAACCTACCTCTCTTGTTAGATTATCTAATGATACAATTTTTGTGCAACCACTTACAGGGTTTGAGATGCCGCCATGTAACTGCGATCTCCATTAGTTTTGGTTCGGCTTTTTGGAACTACAAGTCATAGCATTTTACTATACTAGCACTGGCTTAGTGTACATAACATATTTTTTTGGCCCAAGTACAAAAGTGCCAAGTGCCCAAGTGCCAAGAAAAAACAGTATGTCCATGTGTTTTATATATCAAAATTATGTTATTTATGAGCACAAACAGTTAAGCAACATAAGACTGCCATGGCTATAGAAGTATAGCCAAAAACGTTGTGGAAAAGGGTCATTTTATACAGAACATGCAACTGCATAACTGTCAGATAGAATTAGCTCATATTTTAACTAAGTACAGTCTAATGTACTACCAAGGTACTACTATACTCGTTGGTATAAAACTTGGGCTCAAAACGTAGTTATGCAAGCAATTTATTCCGACTTATTTAATAAACACATATGTTATTTATGTCATTCTAATTTTGTAAACATGTAGATATTTGTAAGGTATGGTGTGTTATGACAACATAAATGGACATTAAAAATTTATATACCCGTAAGGTTTAGCAATATATCAATTTCTATTTCATAAAATGATAAATATATAGTAATTTATTATAGATCATTGAATTAAAAAAAACTATAATTTGAAATAAATCGCAGAAAATATTTCACAATATTATGGTGTGATATTGCACCATACCTAACATCTATTTTAAAAACAGACCAAACCGGTTTGACAAGTATCTTGACAAAATAAATAAATTGAAATTGATTGTTTCAAAAAAGGCTTTTGAGACTGAGTTTTATATCTAAGGTAGTATTAGTTCCTAGTAGAAACATTTGTCTACATTCTGATCAAAATTAAGGCAAATTTTATCCAGCCCTAATGAAGTTGTTGGTTTTGAACACAATATCCCTTGTCAATATTGGTTTAGCTATTCTGTTATGAGAATTGTTTAGCTTGGCAAACTACCTTTTTTGTAAATAGAAGCAGCATTAAATTTGGTTAAAAATCATTACTTGAACCTTAAACTAATGAATAACAGTCACCCAAGTAGGACAAATAGGCAAGATGTTTATTTGGGATATGGAATTACAAGACTAAACGAAGAATGTGAATATCTTGGTCAATCTTGTCAAATGCCGTCGACACAAGGATAGTGAAAATACCTGAATTTAGTGATTTCAAAATGACACCGTGAACAAAGTGAAAACGAGTGGAATTTTCCTTCAAGCATATTGATCTAATTCATGCAAATTATCGCCAGACAAGTGTTGATATATTTGAATGTCTATGGCTTTCAAATAAATTTTGTTAGAAATTCAACAAGGACGTCGATACACGTTCTTAGAAGCTATATAGGTATGGAATCAAGCTCAAATCTTCTTTGTTGATAGCACAATTATGCGTTTCACTATTTTACTGCGTTTCGCCATCAAATTATGATATACTCTAAGATCTCCACAGACGATTTCAGAGCATAAGCTAAACATGTTTTTCTTCAAGCGTATTAACCGAAGTACCACCAGAAGCCGAATTCCCTAAAAAAATACCCAAAAGTAGTACACTTCCGTCCGAGGTACTTTTCAGATAACAAAAAAGTCCGAGTGATGTTTCGAATGCTCAAGTAGATAATTTGTAACTTTAAATATCTGTTTCTGGTCACGGTCATATCTGTTTCTGTATGTGCATCTGTATCACTCGGGAACCCTCGGCGATTCTACGGTATAGACCTCGGGAATAATAAGGGCGCAGCCATGAAAGCGCGTCATATCGCACGTGTGTTGGATCATATTTGTAGCAAATCATATATGTAACACCTGTTACATATATGATCACATATGTAACATGTGTTACACATATGACTCGGAAATCATATTTTGTGACGAATATGATCGATGCCGGTTTTTGATATGACATGAAATCGCATATGTCACAGGTCAATTTTGATTTAAAAACAGTACATATTACTACCTCACATGCCTGCCAACTTAAAGCCACTAGACTGTCACCTTCACGCCACTAAACTAGCAACTTCGCAATCATTATCAAGACAGGACATGATCAATTTTCACTGATCTTCTACTACTGCAGATACGCAGGCTGATCTTTATGATGTGTGTTTTGCCTTGAGTTCCAATCTGCAAATCAATTTTCTTGCTGTTTGGATGTTGCTGGACACACTCACGTGCGCGCTCGAGATGCACTGGTACCTTAGGCAAAAAATCATTATTTCATACGTCCTCCCTCTCTCTCTCTCTCTCTCTCTCTCTCTCTCTCTCTCTCTCTCTCTCTCTCTCTCTCTCTCTCTCTCTCTCTCTCTCTCTCTCTCTCTCTCTCTCTCTCGGGTTGATTCAAGTTGGAGTGAGTCTCAATCGCTATGATGTGCTAACTATTGTTTTGCAATCGAGAATAAAATCAATAGTGTAAAGAATATAATGATGTTGCTATTGCTGTTCATTGTTTGACTACAAATAGACAACTAAACCTATTACATATACGCTTCTCATGTCAACCTCCATTTCGGACAAATACATTTGTAACAAACTTTATCTGTTACGAATGTGATCATGTACGTAACAAATGTTTTACATATATGATTTGTTACAAATATGACCCAACACACGTGGAATTATATGACGTCACATACATAACTAAGAATGACGTAGCAAAAATTAAAATCAACGTAAGGTTAGAATTGGGCATATTATAATTTAAAAACAAAACGCAGTGTTTTAATGCGTTTTGCTTTCAAATTATAACATTTCAAAATCATTTCCACAGACGATCAGAAAATATTAAAGGAATTAAAATTTTCCTCAAGCGTATTAACCAAAGTACCACCAAGAGCCGAATTACCGAAAAGTGACCAAAAATTACTACACCTAGGTCCGAGGTACTTTCCAGTTTACGGAAAAGTCCGAGCGATGTTCCGAATGCATCTGTATGTGTACGATGAAGAATCCTTAAAAGGCTTTTACAACGGAAGTGTGTATTGTCGTATTATTGGCTCTCATTTTTGCGGGCCGTCTTAAAGGCCGCTAACGAGCCTGCATGCACTGCTGCATTTAGCAGGTGATTCCACTGGAAAGTGGGATCACGGTCATGTTGTTCGATCCTCTAGGTAATATGATTTTTTTGGTTTCAGAAGTTTATTAATGTTTGGCATTGTGAAGACCCTCTATACACCAGGGGCAAGTAGGTACTAATATGATAATTTTAATTTTCAAAGGAGCATGATTTCAGACTAGCAATTTCTTCAAGGATCAATCAGACATTTTAAAGTCCAAACAAGCCAATAAAAACTAGGAATGGTGTGGATAATTTAAGTGATGGTGTGCTATGTTTTGAGCAATTTCGAAGGTTTTTTTTAACTGTTTTGGAGGGGTTTTGATTGGTTGGAGTAAGCATTTTGAATGGTATAATGGTGCACTAAGTGAGCAATTTCGAATGGATTTGATTGAGTTGTGTGTCGATTTTCACGATGTCGCTAATTGTATGATTTTTTTCCCCAAATATAAGATGGAAAATAGCGTTCCTTTTTTTGTATAATTAGATTATAATCAAACGGAACAAGCAAGAAAAATTAACCGTAAAATCCGTCTTATTTCTTTTTAAACGAAAAATTAATTAATCAAACTCCAAGAAAACCTAATAGATTGTTTTCTCCGAAAATGATCAGACAGTTAAATTTTCTCAGCTTTGACCACTAAAAGATGAGGTCCCCTCCCCCTATACATCAACTTCTGAAGCGTCCATCAGAAATGAATCGGTAAAAAATCCCCCACCCGCCATGCGGCCCATTCATTATTCAGGAAGCGGTGTAATCGGATAGCCTCGCATATGGTCGTTTAGCTATAAACCGTTATAAAGCCAACTTCCGCTGTCACCGCCATTTTATGTAACTTCATTAATTCTTGTCTTTACATTTCGCCGATTTTTCTTTTCTTATTTAATCATTACCGTCACTATTCTTGAGAAGAAAGTCCTCTACATGTAATGAAAGATTTTTCCTATTTTATATGATTTATTGTTATTCGGATAGTCGTTTTCCCCACTCAACATCACTTCTTACTGACGATTTTGATCGACTTAGCACTGCATTGAATGAATGATATTGGGGAAAGCGTTATTGTCGAAGTTTTGATAGGGGAAAATGAGAAATGTATTCGAATATTAGTTCGTGTTAAGCAATTTTACTGTCACCACTCTGGCGTCTTGATGATGTTTAATTACTCTACAGAGATTGTGTTTTGTGCGTTGATGTTATGAAGAACTTTCCACGAAAACAAATGAAAGTCGACATAAAAAAGTGGGACCGTTATGGAAGGGGTTCAATTCTATCTTTTAATTCTTGGATTATTGATCGACCATCTTTTATCAAGTAACCTATTTTAGACACGAAGAATTTTTTTTCATTTTATAAAAGAAAGATACTAAAATAACGTATCACACTGTATGAATGCGCGGAGCGGATTCATGCAGAGTGATAAGGTTTTAGATTTTATGATTTTACTTTTTTACCTCCACGAATAGGGTTTGATCCCGAGTTTATCTCTAAAAGTATAGAAGCTATGATCATGAAACTTGATGGGTACATAAATCTCATTTAGGGGAAGTGCATTGCAAAATAACCATAACTCTAGCTGGCTTATTTTTTTAGTTATAGTCCTTAGTAGTTTTTCATACTTGGATCTTGTCCGGAGTTTATATCTTAGAGTATTTGAGCTATGATTACGAAACTTCATGGGTAGATAGATCTCATCAAAGGAAAGTGCAGTGCAAAATAACCGTAACTGTACCTAGCCTAATTTTTTAGTTATTGTCCTTTGTTTTTTCATTCATACTTTGATCTTGTCCAGGGCTAACCTCTTATAGTACACGAGGTTTGATCATAATTATACTTCAATTATTCATCTGTCTGTTGAGACAAAAACTGTATAAAAGATATATATATTTAAAAAATTTTCAATTCAATCTTGTTGTTTTTGTTTACATGGAGGTATAAAAATCAAATCGTATTCAAATTATACAAATTGATACACTACCCGTATATTCCAAATTTTGTTAACTTAAAATTGGAACTCACTTTTGGGGGACGTTTCTACGTCCACCAGTATTAGTACGTGAGAACAGTCCTGTCAACTGTTAATATTTTTTTTCAAAAAAGAAGTACCAAATAAGGTTCAATCTTCTTTTTTTACAAGACTTGCCTCCGCCCGACAACTGTGCATTTTGTTAATGACATTATACAAGAATTCTATACAAGTTTAAGATTTTCCAAAGACTCCTCTGAAATGCAAAATCAGTTGCCAACCCTTAACCACGCGTTTTTTAGCGCAAGAATGCTATTTATAAACAAGGCGGCGATTCGCCTGTTGGATTTTCCCGTGATGAAAGGGGATAAAAACAATGTGGCTGAACTGGTGGCTCGCTCTCTGAGAGACATCAGTTAGTGTAAAAATGCAATCTACACATGTAATTTGATAATGTAATCTGCGAGTAAAGTGAGACAAATAGAAGCAGATGATACATAGGCATTACCGTGCTATATACCCCATAGTTTTTTCACCTTCTGTAGATTTTTAACCAGAGCTATATTCGTTCGAAAAGAAGAAAAAATCCGCTTAATTTTTTTTTTACACAATAATGAAAGATTTTCGATCATTGGGTGAAAGATTCGTTTTCCCATTAAGGATTTGTAATATTTTAAACCAAGCTTCGTGGAAAATATGTAAAGAATCAACACAAGCAAAACTATGACTTGCAATTCAAATTTTATCGAATACACTACACCAAGAAAAAAGAATTATAGGCCTACTTTTTGATTTATAGAATCTAAATGTTATCATTTACCTCGAACCTGTAGCTGTACTTGCGAGATTTCATTTGTTCCGTGTTTATAGAGTTGTTTTTTTGCTATTTGTGGACGTGTGCATTTAAGTAACTAATCTATCATTTATTCGCAATATCACATTCTAGGCTACTTTTAAACTTGGAGTCATCTTTAGATAAAAAATGAAGTAAATAGCTCATGCGAATAAAGAGGGTTTGATGCTCCTGATTATTATGAAAGAACTTTTGAAAGTGCGACCTCTGGTTCACCGGTACTGGAACCGTCTATTTTTCAGATTGTATTTCGGGAGCTCCATTTTTTGCTTGATGGGTCGCACATATTTCTTAAAAACAACAACAAAAACTTATGTGATAATGCCATATTCTATTCGTATTTTGAAACGTAACAAAAGTGCAATAATGAAGACACACACACGGAAAAATACTTATTTTTTTATATATTAAAGGGAGATAAACTGTACGAAAATATCGATACTGTCTTACCTCCCTTGAATTTTCTCTCAAATCTCATCTATCGTACTAATTTAGTTTCGTTACAAAATCATTGAAAAAGTATTCACTTTGTCTTTTTCATGATGTAACTTACTGCGCGAGTTCTAGGACTTGTCGTCATCCTGTGTTATTAGCACACGTTCTCGGCGACCCCTTCTATGAGTAGACCACTTTTCTTTTTGCCAATAGAAGATAATTTCTTAATCAATTAATGCAAGTATTCAACTTAGAGATGATGCTCTGTAGTTCAGATAAAAAAGTAAAACTGGTAGACCGAAATTAAGAGACAAAATTCAAAGCACTAAAAGTACCCGTATGATGCGATAAACACAGTAAAGCGTTTTGATTACCAGAAAGACATATGGCTTGATGGTTATATCATCGATATCTTTGATATTTCATCTAAATGGAGAAATATTATCAGCCGCTAGCATGGCTAGTGATGCGTGCTTTAGAGTTCTATGCAAAATAATTTGCCGTTATAGAAAAAGCTAAAAAAGATCGAAATTCTGGTTTTGTGATAAAATTCTGAGACAATTGCACTGTGAAAATGAAGTAAAAAGGACGTTGGAAATTAAGCATGTATGTTTCATTTCCAGCAAATTCATTTGAGAAAGAAGAGAATATTAATATTAAGGGGCGTAAAACCCCATTCATACAAACAAATTGTTACTCGTGAGCTTAAAATACTACAATTTCTGTATTCATGGATGTATGAAATATTCTTTTCTCTGTTACCAAAACGAATAAAAATTTGCAAACTATCGTTTTTTGTTATAAGGAACTTAGAATATAACAACATTTAGTGGCTTAGACGGGATTCGAACCAGGAACCTCAGATCTCAAGTCCCGTGCTTTAATGCTGCTTTCATTGAATTGTGTCATAACTGTTTATAACGAGAAGCGAAAACTGCGTGCGTAGATCTACACAACTAACAAAATTCATTATTTCGAACAAAATGAAAATTCAAGATTTCAAAAAATGAAAAATTTGATAAATCGAATTTTGCAACGAGAGCAAAGTCAGAACTAGATGAAATGAATATCTTAGAAGGACTTATGTACCGAAGGATGATTACATACCAATCGACTTTTTAAAAGAAAAAAAATCTAACCAGAAACGAAAAATGAAAGGTTCGACAAAAGTTTAAGTTACACTTGTACAGAGTGATAAGATCATAACGACCGATGTATCTCCCTTTAATTATTTCAAGCTACTTTACTCAGCGACAATGCGGGTTTCGTTGACAAGAAGTCCCCAAACAGCAATATGCTGTATGAAATTTCTCTCCGCACCCGTATCCCTATATTTATAATTTGCTTTCTGAAACGCCCATTCTATTATAACAACTGATGCTAGATGGCGCAGAAAAAAACAACAACTTGAAACCTCTAGGTAAAAGGTTCAATCAATGGCCATACATAAATCAATCAGCACTACGACATAGAATTATCTTTTGACCATGATGGTCTAAATTAGTCTTATTGACAATTTAATCGAACTAGTATATCTTTATCAATTTTAATTTGGTTACCCTTCTTGCTGTCAAAATCAACACGGGATTCTATTAAACAAAAAGTGTAAATTAAAAAAAAAAAAAAAAAAAAAAAAAAAAAAAAAAACTAAAAAAGAATAACAAAAACTATTTGTATCAACAGTAGAAGATCAGGGGTGTTATGAAAGAATGTGTGTAGAGAAATAAAGAAATTATTCCTGTTTAGAAAGCAGTACCATAATCATAAAAACATTCCGCAATTCGGATACAATATTAATAGCAAAGGTGAATTCATAAAACAAATAGACTATACTTGAAAAACAAATCGAGCCCTGTCCTGCGTTCAGGAGGATAAAACGGTGCAAACTGTTTGCAAATTATACCCCGCTTTGCACACAATTGCATACGCAAAGCGGGCTATAATTGGCAAACAATTTGCACTACTTTATCATGTTCGAGGTAAAGAAACGATTAAACTCAGATTTTCGGAAAAAGAAGTCACAAGTATTACACAACGGCTTAGAAACGTTCGCGAGCGTCTCCTCATTCTGAGAACACGCCTGTTCTGCATACAAGAATAAAACGTCTATGAAACGTTTGAGAAATGTTTCCTGGCTTTGCAGGTATACTCAAAGCCGGGGAGCATTTCTTATATGTTTCGCGAAAAGTGTTGCATCCTGAGAGCATGGCTGGTTTCTAATCTTCAAACACACGTTTTTCTGATGAAAATGACTAAAACTAGAATGTTTTTTTTTGTATATTCCTGATGGGTTTTCAACAGTGTGGTGCTGCAAAAGGACCGATGTTCTTTGACATGTCAAAATACATATACAATGAATCATAATTCGCCTGTTTTACATATACGTGTATTTGGACATTTTAGTACTGGAACATACTGAAAGATGGCTTATTTCGGTATATATTGAGTGTATAGGTCAAACGATTGATCAAAGGCAATGTCAATTGCTTCCCCATTATAAATAGATCCGTGAAGAATTTTTCAGCTCTATCCCGAATATGGTGGGATATTCATCGACTCCTTTCCCACATTTTCGTCGGTTAGCAATTTATCCCTGCGTTAAGAATGGACTATTTTACACCCACATTCAAACTGGATCGTCACCTTTCGACCTCGGTGCATGTAATTTTCATCTTGTATTATTGCGCTGTTCCGGGGATCTCATTGGTCGTTTATTTACGGACTAATTTTACCAATTTCCGGTAATGTACAAATGGTGTTGAAATTTGCACGAAAAGGACAGCAAATAACCACGGCGAATAAAATTGCTTTACATATTTGACGGAAATGAGCAATATCGATGTAAATCCATACACTTTGTATCCCCTTTTACAACACACTTGCAGAAATTATCCGATCTTTTCCACTGAACTGCCCAATTTTACGACTTATCCAAAATGATCAACTTGTAACGAAAGACATAAGGAAGTGTGTGTTTTGGTAGGGGAGGGGTGATCTAGTAGACATTGTATCACGCTAGGTCTGGGAGCTTCTTGCAAAAGGAAACACAGCCAATCTTGTTCAAGCGACCACGTCTATGAAGCGACCATCTTTATTGAGCGACCGTTTTCAGATTCCCATTCTTTAAATCAAAGTATTTTAAAAAGTTGACATCATTGGTCTTAAAATCAATGCAAATGAATCCTATATTGTTGAAAGTAATTTGAGTTTTAACAGCGTAGGATTGTTGAGAAATTTTTAATTTAATATATATTCTATCATAACAATGTTTCCAATGTGTAAAAAACAATCAGACAAAAAAAAAAAAAAAAAAAAAAAAGAACCCTACAACATCAATTACTACATCAACAAACATTTAGTGAGCGAACACTTTCTAAAATGTTTTTGGTGGCATGTATAAGCATACGAATTCTCTAGTAGATTTGTGGCAATCCGAGTACTCTACGGATGGGCAGGTTGACAAATATTTTCTCAAACTTTTCCAGGACGTTATCAAGCAGGTTTTAAAGTCTATAAGAGCAATGATTCGAGGTCAAACTCGGCCCAGATAGCTTTTATTGAAAAAAAAATTGATCCCGTGCGAAACATTTTTAATAGTTTCACATGTGCGCAACGCAAAGCCTCTAACCAGTCTGTGTAGCAGGACAGTCTGAACAGAGCCTTCATTTTGAGGTCTTTAGATGGATACTGTCTTAACTTCACTTCAGACGGTAAGGAAGTATCCTTATTTCTTTGTGTGTTTGTCTATGCTGCTAAAATGTGTGCCTCATGCATATGTTAAATTATTGGAAATGCCACGCACAGGCTCAAATTAAATTTTCTCTTCATTCAACGTTAATGGATATGACCACACAATATCATTTCATACAAAAATGTACATGTATACGATATTGGCTTAAAACGATTGTATAGTAAATATAATCTAAGTACGTTCTTTGGATAATATACTTTAAAAACACTGTATATCTCGAAAATAAATAAAGGAGTCAGTTTTTTTTTCTCAAAACTGCAACAATAATGAAACCAAACCAAAGTTTATAACCTTCCAAATCTCTGCAGTTCTATCGGATCTGTATAGAAATTCTACCAATTTATTGTTTGTATCGCCCCTTTTTATACCAGAAGAACTGCCATGACAGGAGACCAGAATTTTCTAGTAAACAACAGCAAAAGCAACATCATCATCACCATCAGTAGCAGCGGCAGCAGCATCAGCGATAAAACAATAAAAGTAACAACAACAACAAATTAAACAACAAATAAACAACAACAAAAACAACAACATACAAAAACGATTTCGACTTACGGTTCCTTCTCTTATCTATTTTGTTTCAGGTAAATTAACGTTACAAAAAAGACATGCTTGATATATAGAAGCATTTTGGACGGAACGGATTATTCATGTAATTGAATGATCACCAGCTGAAAAAATGTCCTAGTTTAAAGCTTGAACCATCGTGAATTTGACTTGGTAAATGGTTTTGGAATGATTTAGGAATGTCTCTGAATGATTAAGAGGAGCGAATTCTGAATGAAAATAAGAGCAGGTAATACAATATCGCTAATTTCGTCCAATTTGGCGAAATAAGCGATATTCCATTTCGTCTATTTAAAAATATTTAGGAATTATTCTGTTTGTGTGTCTTCACGAGCTAATCAGACGCTTTCAAATTCACACCAGAACAGTAAATTTTCACGATTTTGAGCGATTTGAGTGAGTATTTTGAATTCATTAGTGTAGCGTTGAGCAATCGATTTAAAATTGTTTTGATTGAGGTTAATGTCATTTTCTTATTAATTGTATCAGCAAGATCATAACTGTATGCAACAACGCAAGGAATAAATTCTAATGTGTAGATACGTCGTTTGAAATCAACATGTGTACAGCTTCAAGTTCAAATATGATGGTTAAATGTTAAAGTTGAGTTTGTATTTAAAATAACTAGGCATGAGTTTTCTGCAGCCTGGATATGTGGACTATTTGAAATAAAAACTCGGGTAGCTTAAAGAGTATTATTGTTATGGTTATTTCAAAGCAATGCACCTAAAATAAGGTATCAATTGTAAATTAAAGACAAAAGTTTAGTCCGGTTGTGTTCAATAAATCATTTGATTTGAAAGGCAATGTTTTGAAAATATTGCATACAAATATCGACCCTATCTTCAAAAGAAAGGGACTGTTTGCACTGGCATTGGATCACAAATGACGTTGATTTGGTTCCAACGTCGTTATTATCGGGCTAATTCACGCTTTTCAGCAGAAAAATGGTTAAACGCCCGAGTGCGAAAGCACTCGGGTGTTAAAGCACTTGGAGGGTCTCTGCAAATGTTTACGCCAGAAGATTCGTGATTTGACATTTTGCATAAAAAGAAAGACTTTAGTATTTATTAGTATATATATACTATATATTAGTTTTTATTCAAACAGAAACATAAAATAATTCATTGGAACACTATAAAAAAAGCTCAAATAACAATAATGTCCCGAAAAAAAAAATTATTATGCATTGCACAGTCACTAGGATCGACGTCTTTATTTATGCCATATGTTTAAGTTACACAAAAAAGCTGTAAAGTGTAAAGGCAAAGACTGGGGAAATTTAAATGCAGAAAACGCCCGGGTTTTGTCCGTTAACGTATGCCTGTAACCACCCGAAAACGTACATTTTATGCAATGATGACGTTTAACCCCTTTTCACACATCATACGACATAGCATAATTAAGTTTTTCATGAAAGCGTTTCTGTATTGATAATCCAAAAGAAATGTAAATTCGCGTAACTGGACAAGGCTTTTGTCCATCAGTATATATAAAATGTATATTTGCACTATTCTCAGATGTGCCATTTGAAATATTGTTTGAGCTTGTCCGAAGCATGCCCCTGAATTCATGGATGGATACCGAAAATAACTTGTATCTTCATCACAAATAACTTACAATTTTGTAGAAAACATGAAGGTCATAGGCCAAGGTCGAGATTCAAATTTTATAAAATCTGGTGCGTTATTCCTCAGTGTTTTTGGTATTAGTAATGAACATATGAACACGTATGGCCTTTTAAACATTTATTGATAAAGAAATCCACAACAGAATGAATTATTCTTCTTTCGAGAAAATGAAATTCAGATAATTCACGCAAGGATTCGAAATAGAAATAGCCTTCTAAACCATAATCTATTCATTATAAATATCATTTCCTCCACAAATTGCGATGTTGAAACAAATAATCTTTTATATCAAAAGATTTGATGAAAAGATTTTCTTTTCTAAAACTGACCCAATAAATGAAGTTGTATTACCAATGAAGTCCACAGTGAAACTACACTGTACAAAAGATTTATATATATCATTTAAGAAAACACCACAGTTCGCAGTAGAACGTCTTTCTGTTTTCCCCTCTGAAATAAATGGAATGTAAATGAGGTCCGCATAGGGGAATAGCATAACTAAAAATTATCGAAAATCGCCGCCAAAATTCATCAACTAATAGCGAAACGTTACAGATTCGCGTCAAAATGGATACCCAATACCCAGCATTCCTTGCGACCAATTGCTCTTCCTGCATTCATTAATTTTGATGTATTCGCAATATCTCGGATATTCAACACCAGCATTCCAATAACGAACTTATCATCCGCACGCCACGTTCACACCTATGGCGAAAACCGAACTATCCGAATGGTCAAAATGGCTGCCGATGGTCGTCCCACGAGGCCTGAAGTCTCAATAATTGTGGTTTATTCAAGCGATCGTATAAATAATGGCTAGGCTAATCCGTCTCGAGTTTTGGATATAAAGTAACATGTTAGTTGAGGAAAATGAAACAAGTCCTTCGTGATTGTCAGAAAGAACTCTCACGCCATTTATCATCGGGTAGTCAGCCATTTTCTTTTTACAAATTTGGCTCATAATGAAAGGTACATATCCTCGTAAATACGAATGTATATGTTTGATTTATTGTAAAGATGACTATCTGTATCCGTTTGTGCGTAAAAAAATACTTTTCTGTCTTAACTGAACTGAGTTCTTTCCAATAGATTCCGATATGTACTAACATTAATGACGATAAGAGGTTACTCCAACAAGAGTGAGGCATGTCCAATCATCTACAGAACAGTTATCCTAGCCATTGAATTTCTACATTCGAAGTCTCGACAAAGATCTCACTTTCCCTTATTCGCTCGTCGGGTCTTATATTTTCCCATTTTTTCATTGGCATACACTCGTATGTCCATAGTCTAATCGGACCATCTCGTCATCATACCCTGGTCTAATCGCCTGTCATTGCAGTGGGTGGTCCAAGGATGGTCTTGTGGGTTCAAACCCATTCCTCTCTAATTCCTCTCTGAGGCCTAATACTTCGTTACAATGGAGAAATTCAATTCAAAAACTTTTCCAATGACTTGAAGTAAGACTCATAAGCGATCTATCTTGAGGTTTCAGAGTCCCTTATTTAAATGTAGTCTATTTCCTTTCAGACATACCCATGTTCTTTTTTCAAATTTTGAAATATTCTATTGAATCGCTACACATGGTGTTGGGTAGATATGTACCTTTGGGATCAACTTCAGAAAAGAATTCCAGACTGTTTAAAACAGCCTTCATTTTTTTCTAAAATGAAAACGGACTTACACTAAATGGATTGAGCGTTTTTGTTACTTATTTGTGAATCTGAGACTCGTAAAACCTGCGTTCATTAAAGTCCTGTATGTTTTCTGAATTTGTATGCTCAAACCCCATGTACAAAAAGCCTGCTTTTTAGTAGTAATAATATTTAGAGTAATAATATGAGTTATTTCGAACATTCAAAGTATGAAATTACATATTCGATTAAACCACACAGTTTTATTACAAAATTATTAAAAATGAAAAGCTATATCGAACACAGTTTCGAAACGCGTTTAAAACCTCTTTATTTGGGGAGTAAATCAGATTTCCTTGACCATAGACTGTTTAAAATATGAGTATAAAACGTCATGGAAAAAATAGGGTGGGTGCTCAAACCTTTTTAGCTCTAAGTTTGTCCACAAAACGTTTTTCATTGGTCATTACCTTTATTTGGAAAGTGATAGGGTCTTCATACAAGACACTTCTGTTGGCACCAACGTAAAGGCCATTTTTAAATGTCTAATTTGTATAAAAATTAAGCTTTAAAATTTATCTAAGTGTTGACATAGCAAATGGTAAAACCATCATATTTCACATAACTATTGATTGTTACATGACCTTTAAAATATACCAGTCATTGCCATCAGTCATTTATTTCCAATGATATTTCAAATATTTTGATTGGTAAATGAAATTGTCCAAATATGTAAAACGAGCTTACTTGTGACAAAACTTTTCTTTTGGTACTAAGTTCCAGGTTATCAGGCAACGTCAAAATACAATGTTTTTCTAAGAGACTCCTTTGTCTTGTTTGCGTTTCAGGTTGCGACATGGAAAAGTGACCTTAATGTAAAATTAGTTCCCCGCTCTTAGTTTTTTTTTTATCTTATAGAAAATTAAATTAATTTTCAAGTAAAAATGAGATTCTCATGGTCAAGTGGTATATAATGCTCAAGGCTTTGTCAGGGGTCTGTTTTACTAAACATCTTACGATCATTTTTTCGTAATTCAAAAATTCAAGTTGCTTCTAAATTAGTAATTAAATATGGAATACTGCCATGCATCATCTCATTGGGATCGTCTTCTAAAGAGGGTTAGGGCTAGATATTGTAAGGCAGAACCTAACAATCAATAAAAACACCAGGTACGACTTGCGATTTCGACTAACGATTATTTTTTCGTAAGAAGTTTAGTAAAACGGGCCCAATGATCCTAGTGTGTCACTTACTATTGCTCTAATTCATCTTATGATCAGAATGGAATGAAATTTCTATATTGAGTCAGATGCCAAATAAATATAAAATGATAATTTAAGATATGTGTATAGAAAAGTGCTATGCAAAAAAGAAACTTAATAACTTTACGTTTCCTCCAGGCAGGCAGGCTAATTTTAATCCACAACCCCGTGGACCTTGGACCATACCACTTTAATACCTACATACAAAAAGTGCCCCATGAAACTGGTTATAAAAACATCGTTGTATAATGAAATAATGTTACATATAGAATACATAATATACAGAATATACACAACTTTTAAAATTTCAAAAAAAGCCTTGTGAAAACCAGACGGAAAGGTTGTGTATAGGCATCGACTGATTTGAGTGTTATTGTGTGTTTGGGATATTTCTCCAGCTCTATAGGCCAAACGTTAACAATTCTCTTGGTACTCCGTAGAATACCTCTCTTCAAAATTCGAATAGGCCCGATTGCAAAACAAAAGTAAACTAATAATCTCGACCATTTATATTTCGGTTTATCCCGAGAATACCACTCGACTTATGATATACGATTTGGCAATAAAGTTTAGTTAAACATTGTTTTCAAAGCGTTAAATATTTTTTTGAAAAGGACATTTAATTCTCATTAATTAAAGATACCGCCGTTCTAACCAGAATTTCCTAAAATGGCTGAAGCAAGTTTACGACTTATTCCGACTGTGCTGTATTATCTTTATTGACACGTGTTTAATAAGTCTCGTGTTAACAGTTTTTGTCACTGCCAATGTTTGTCCGCGAAATATATCATATTTTGTTATTAATCAGACGCCGTATTCTTCAAATTTCTCAATTCTGAAAAGAAATAATTCCATTTTCACACTAATGCCGGTAAGTTGATCAGGCTGGACTACCCTTGTTATCACCATGATCATTTTACCTGGTACAATATACCAAGTATAGTTGAAACTGGAGAAGACGTTAAATAGGGGTTCAGTTTCGACCAAACTTCATATAGATAATGGCTCTCGTGATGTCCAATTCACGTGTTGAATGATTTTCCAAGCCTAACTTCAATTCTATACTGAAAAAGAAGAATAAGAATCATTACATGGCTTATTGAGGTTGTACCTTCTTTTTGAAATATCGAATAAAAATTTATATATTTTATACAAAAATCTTGATACAATTAGTAACATCAAGAAATTGACTCTCATTCCGATCGAAATTATTCTAAATCGCTCACCCATAGCTCCATTCATCCTTTCCCAACATCCATCCAAACCATTTAAAAAATCTCTTAAAAAGATAAGACATTCGAAGTGCCAGCTGCCACCTTTCTATGACATACATGCCCATAGGTGGGAGACAAATGAAGCAAGTCATGGTGACTTTAGTCAAAAGTCCAATGAAGTTGGTCGAGGCCGGGATCAAACTCGTCACCCCAAGATTGATGGTCAGGTGCATTTTCTTCTAGGCTTACAGGACATGGCAGTTACAAACCGAGTCGTTGAATTGTAAATTGTTTGTCCCGAGCAACTAAATTGAACCAGAATATGATTAACAGATAAAGCAAGATTTAGATTTCTATCTATCTTCGATAGCCGTGGCATAAATAGAGGATATTGAATGAGTGGTCATTGAATACTGAATTTATTAAACGAGTCATCTTTAAATAGATAAAAACGAGGCTACGCCGAGTTTTTTATCTATTTTAGATGACGAGTTTAATAAATTCTGTATTATTTGGGCACAAATTTTGTATTCGATTTATGATATGACCCGAATTTTGCGAAAAATCGTCAAAATTCTTAAAATTCAACCTTTCAATTTTCCGTTTAAAACTGACGTCACAATATACATATTATGACGCCATTTTCGCGGTTACAAAATAGCGTTGCTATTCGTTCTTAGCTTATTTGCATAGTACTTATTCCACTAGTGTAATAACACCCGTGTAATATCAAAAATATTCAACGGGGATATTTCACTCCGGCGACGTAGGTCTTATTATAATAGTTTGTATTCAAAGGTTCAACCAGTCTTAATCATTAATAAGGTATACGTATAATTGGGTAACATACAGCCTCCGAAATGAGGTTTGAGTATCTTAGCATGATTCGGAAGTGTCGATCGCACTGGAGCGGGGATGGTACAAACGTGCCAAATCTTGCGCCTGTGTTTTCTCTTTACTAAGCCAAACTTGTTTATGGCGAATAAGTTAGCATACAGTCGCCGTAATCCGACAAGAGAAGAATAAGTGCGTAAAGTTTCTTTTCCATTTTTGCTAAGTATAATATTATACTAACCGGTATATTTAATTCACACGGTGGTATAGCGGCTGCATTGGATGAATAAAAATTGTAGCTTAGACAGTACTTGCTTTGCTTACATACTAAACTGAGACAAAAATGTCTGCCATTTATTTTCATTTTGATACGACTAAAGTAAGTATCGTTCAAAGTTCGAGAGACAAACTTTGTAAAAAGCCTTATCGACAAGTTTAATACTGATGAACTATATAACACGTTGACGGACGGATTCCATGGTCATCATCTAAGATATCAGTCAGGATCGGCACCTCACACTAACTCGAGAAGCGCTCCGTTTCTAGCCGACAAACATGATCTGTGCTGTGACGTATTGTCAAGGACAAAGTTCACTACTCCGAACGTGATCTGCATAGCACGTGATATATCTTTATTTCTTGTTTGAATTGATATTAATTGTGAACAAGTTAAACAGGCAGGTCATCTTGTTTAAACCATGGCAAAGTTGTCATGATTTTAACCAGACGTTTTTGAAAATGGTCTTCATTGCAACATTTGTAGCGCTACCTGGGAAAAGCCATATTTTTGAATATCACGTGATTGCGAACAAGCTTAAAAAGACCATAATAGAGATGGGAATTGGCCCAGAATCACATATCGTTTATCATAAAGTGTTGTCAAATCTTTTGAAATTTCATGATATTCTATTGAAAACCTTCAAAGTTTTATAGAAGATAGCACTGTGCATCGCGTTTTTTTGTCATGAACGGAAAAATGGAGACCCCGGGCGACGGCGGGACCGGGGTGGTGATTAATTAAAAATATCAGGCCTACATAAACGACCACGAAAAAACTTTTAGAAACTCAACTATAAGCCAAAATTGTAGTCATGTTGTTCAAGCGACAATGCTGGAAAAGAGACGTACTCATGACTTTTGAGGACTGCCTCGGTGGCTTTGAGGTAAATGCACTCGACCCGTGACCTGGAGGTCCGTGGTTCGAGCCCCACTGTCGCCGGGGTGTGTTTATGGGCAAAACACTTAATAGCCAGCCCCAGTTCACCCAGCTGTAAAAATGGGTAGCAGTGGGTTAAAACCACTGCCTCTTTCTCAGGGACGTGAAAACATCAGGATTGAGTGTTTGAGAGCAATTCTATAAGCTTAAGCTTTCGTCGCAATCGAACTAAAATAAATTAGTATAAACTAAACTTTTGAGGACGACAAAAAATGTGAATGATGAATATCAGTACTGCAAACAAACAAGAATAAAGTGAATATCATACCTGATACAGACAAACGCTATACTTATAAATATACGAGTATTTCCGAGGATCAAGATATTTCTGCCTCCATCACAAGAAGTCTGTACAATATTAAACGGCTCATACAGTTAACAACATCGTGAAACTAACAATGGGAATGATTTTGGAATGAAATTGAATGAGTGAGTGCTGATTGTGATTAAAGGGATGTAATACATTATTGCTAAAAATTATCGATATTTATTACCTCCTTTAAATCAATTATGCAAGCAAGTCTCATAAATCGGTTCCTTTTATTCAAAAACCAATCAAACTCTACAAAAATAATTACGTAAGTAAAATTGAATGGTTGGAGTGAGTTTTGTAATGAATGAACGATTTAGAATGGTTTAAATTGAGATGAATGTCAATCTCACGGTGTAACAATCTGTATGTTGAACAAGAACAAACTGTTCCTTGCTGGTTAGTCAAAGTGACATGTATATTTTGTGATGCTGTTTAGATATCAAGTGGACGTCGTTTTACCCCATGATGTGCTTAGGATGACAGAAGGTCCTGTAAATGAAACCTTTACCATTTTAAGACTATTGGTTGTATAATTTTCTAGAAAGAATAATTTGAGTAAAAATTAATACAATATCGGGTCTGTCATAAAGAAAGTCTACGAATATATATATAATTAAAATTCATCCCTGTTCTAAAGGTGTTGCAATTTTCGTTTATGACCTTTTACTTGAGCGGTTGCTTTCATGGTGTTTTTTTTCTTAAAGGCAGTCTTGATGTAAACTTATTTGATCTGCGTGCTAGGACTATTCAATCAGATATAGAAGATATTTGACCCGAATGATGTAATAGACATAGATAGTCGAAGCTAATGTAACCTGTGTGTTACCGCTTGTCAACCGACTAAAAAAAGTAACATATATTTGACACGAATAATTCACTTGACACGGTTAATGATAAGTATGAGCTGGAGTTGACCTGACTGCCTCCGTGAGTAAACCATCGCAAGGTGTTGTTAAAACATTGCATGAAAAATCGGCGTGACTTTATCAGCATCAGTTTTGTTTATTCAAAATTAGTGGATTGTATTCAAGGCTCTGATCTAAAAGGTCTCTTGTGCTTAGTGTTGTTTGTCTGTCCATCCAGATTAACCCCAATACAGCACAGGACAACGTCTGTGAATGAATAGTCGTTCTGGTGTGACAGCTACCGTTAATTTGTACGGATATTTTCAAGGCGTCACGTTTTGATTCCTTTCTAGCGGCGTTGCACCACCCGCTATTTGTTCAAACGAAAAGTTTTTTCTGTATTTTGTCAATTGACCATTGCGACATGGAAAATTTACAATGCACAGGTTCAAATATTCAAAGTCTTTGCACGGAAAAAAGTAAAATGACAAAAAGCGTATCCTCCATTCCATGACATGACATATTGCACATGTTCTGTAAGAGAGGCATGTTACGCGTTACATGCGTTTTGGACGATTTCTTTGAAATCGATCTAGTATATATTCTTAATATACAGCCATCCATAGTTGTAAGAATTAGGAGACGATAAGCATTGAAGATAGAGCTTTTCAAAAGCTATAAAATTATCAACAGTGATTGGGCTTTGTAGTAAATTTACTTTCAACCCAAACAAAAACACGAAACAAGTTCCAATTCAAACAAAAATATGAAACAAGTTATTTACATAAGGTTATCCGACGTTACTGAGGTGTCTCTAGAGTTATTTTTTAGTTGTGTGTTCGAATTATTTAAAGTGATTATATATTAGGAAAATGTGTCATTTTTTTTTTTACTTGGATGTTTTTGGAAAAGAAGTATTTTTTATATTATTTTGCTACGTCTGTTGAACGGGATCAAACCTGAATAGAATTATTCTTAAATCTTTAGATATGAATATCATGGGGAAAACTATCGCTATTTATGAATTTCTCTACCAAACAGAAGCTCGCAAACGTATTTTCTCAACTCTATTCCAGGACGTCAGCTTTTCGATTCGGGTATGGATCAGGCTATAGTGTTTTCACCGACAGCTGTTGCAGTTATTATCTGCCAATCGGAAACCTTCAGCGATTTTACGGAATAGACCTCGGGAATAATAAGGGCGCGGCCATGTAAGCGCGTCGTTTCGCACGTGGGGTAATATGACATCACAAACATTACTGAAGATGACGTTGCGAAAAACAAAATCAACGAAATGTTAAAAAAAGAGTCATGATAAATTGAAAATAAGACGCAGTGTTTTCCTGCGTTCTGTTTTCAAATTAAAACGTGCCAAAAAGATCTCCACAGACGATCGGAATGTATTTAAAAAAATCATTTTCTTCAAGCGTACTGACAAAAGTACCACCAGAAGCCGAATTACCTAAAATATGACCGAAAATTAATACACTTACGTCCGAGCTACTTTACAGTTTACGGAAAAGTCCGAGCGATGTTCCGAATGATTGTCAGCTAGTCGGAATATCTTCGCTGAACGATACCGTGATCGTTCAATTGTCTTATGAAATGTTAATTCATTTTCTTCTCTTCGGAAAAAAAGATATTAAAAAAAATCTTAAGTATTTTTCAAGACTTATAGTCTCATAATTTCGTTACATATGAAATAAGAATATCCCTGGATGTAATTGTTCACGCTAACAATTCTCATTTCTCTAAGACCCAAACTAGACCAAAAACAAACTCGCCATGAATATTTAAACCAATCTCGAATTTCACGGGGAAAAATTGTGATGGGTAATACAAAATTGATGAGGCGCCATCACTCGTTGGTGAATCTTCGTCATTTTACGTGCGGTTGTAACATCAATCAAGACCGAAGTGGATATAATTTCGGACGGTCTATCTCGGATAGTGTTTATAGAGGGAAGATTTCCCCGACTCGCTCGCCACTGTTTATCGCCCTCACGACATTATCTCGAATTTGAATGATCTGATCGGGAGAAAACATGTCTTAATATACAGTAGATATGGAATGTTTTACGACATGGAAGGCAGCGCTCTTCGCAAGCCGCAAAGGGTTCTAACTCCACCATGTTCCTTACGAAGGTTCGTAAGGAACATAGTGGTGTTAAAATCCTTGTCCTGCAGAGATGCAGGCAGTATGGAATCAGTCAGCATTTCAGCGGCAATGCGCGTTGTATGACATAGAGGGACAAATTTCGTATTGTTCACATGACTCCCTTTCCCAGTCAAATTTCCTTTGAATTTAGTGAACTTAACTACTTTGCGACCTTAGTTAATAAATTCACGACCGATAATTGTGTCGTTTATCATTACCATGTAATTCTGGGATACAACAACAACGACAACAAAAACAAGTTTTTGTTAAAATCAGTTTATCCCCCTTCTCATTGATGTGTCAGTCAGCCCGATTAGCTCAGTTGGTAAAACACCGGACTTCAAAACCATTGAAGTTCGACCGCTTTGGTTTGATTCCCGGGCTGGCACACTAACTTACTAAATGTCTTTCGGGTGAGACGTTAAACCGAGGCCCCGTGAGACGGTGCTTTACACCGAGCACGTTAAAGAACCAAGGCGGATAGCAGTAGTTTCGTCATGTATCCTTGCACTATCCCCCGTAACAACTAACCGTCTTCTGGGGGCGTTGCTCACATGGGCATGTGCTACGGTTGCGATGATAAATCAAGGGAAATACACACACTCTCATTGATGACATCATAATATTATATACTCGAAGACAACATAGTAGTTTTAAATATTGGTATAGATCCCTTTGATTGATGACCACAATCAGCCAGCTCTCTACAGAAGGTCGTAATCACCGTGACAGAACTGTTAATGGTATGTGAAAGGCCATCAGAATAGTTATTTGTCGGCATCAGCTTATCATAAAAAATATATCATCTGGTTGTTTTCAAGATCCCCTAATACGTCTGGATTCAAACTGCAGGTCCTCAATACGCCTAAACGACCACTTACTTTCGGGTCTTATAGGTTATAAATTCCGCGTGGTTTTTAGACCGGTCTTACTTGAATCATGTTGCAAAATCATTTATGAATTTAGAAGGGAAAAAAGGCAAAATAATTCCATAAAAATGTTTAAAAATCATACGAATGTAAGAGCATCCTGGCTAACAAACACTTGTGGATGGTGTAACGATTTTCAACGATTCTTGTTCTGCTAAACAATGTGTAAAGAGTTGTTGCATTTATTGTATTCTTCTAAAAGTCCACATATGTTTTACAATTGATATGGCTCCATTCAAATGATAAGATGTACGTTTTACATCGGTCGACGATTTCATTTTTCTCTCAAAATGTGCATTTTTGTTACTTTTGAAACTGGTGGTTTCAATTGATTCTTGCTTGAAGAGTCGATGACGCATAGTTTTACAAAACAATCGGGTAAGATGGTAACTCAATGATCACTCTTCCGAAAGGTGAAGTCCGCATCTTAATATAAAAGCAACATAAGTGAGAAAAGTAGAGAAATAAAGAGTGGCCGCTTATAACTTTTGAGCAGTGTAGATTGATTATATGAATCTTATCAGCTTAAAAGCTGCGTGGTTTTATTTTAAATATATCACAAGTAAAAGTACGATCATTAAATTAGCCTTGGACTAGACGGCGCAGCCTGGCCAGCATAAAAAAATGATAGATACAAACAATTTCTAGCTAATTTTATTTTTTTCCAATCAAGTTAAAAAAAATTGAGTCTTTCTCTTTTGCGCTTTGTTTGGTACTTAAACAAAATATCGGCAAAGGATTTCTGAAAAAAAGTCGTTGTAAAATCATTTGAAAAAGGACGTAGATGTTTTTTTTCCAAATACGATATGAAAAATTGGGTTCATCAGCGAGGCTAAATGGATCATTAGTTAATGTTTTTAAAATCGCTTTTAAATTTCATTTAGAACAATTGTTCCCGTTACAATTTTCTACTCTAGGCGATTATTAAATTTAGCGTCCATCCTCCGCGTGATTTAAAAATGTTCTGTCGTGTAAAAATATTTTTTAAAAGTTTCGATGTCGCCATGTGGTTTTCGATTTAAGACTAAAATTGTCTTCTGAAAGTGAAAGTTGTGGTGGATAAATTTTGGTCGATTTGTCTCCTCTAGAAAAATTACTCCCCCCCCCCCCCCCCCCGAAAAAATTGAACTTTCTATATCACGGCATTTGGAACAGAATCCTGCATAAACGTTTGTGAGAGTTTATATATTAACCCGGCTTTGCATGCACCGTAACATGTACTCACGTGCACAGCTGGGTAACACTCCTCGAATGTTATCATCTCGAACGCATGTTCTTCAATTAAAAGATTAATTCATAACCCAATCATCATACAATGACAAAATTATTTAACTTGTGTCTTTCCGAAATACATTACAATTTTTACCAACTTTAGTGAAAAAGGGCAACTCATAATTATAATTACTACCTATCGCCTTTCATGCAAGCTAATGAGCTGAACAATGTATAAAAGGAACTGGTTTTAACACTGCACTGTGCGAGCGAATTGTAACTCCCCTCATCTGAAAATTAAATTAAATGTGTGGTACCAAGGCATTTGGATAACTGATTGATCTCGGTAGTGCGTAAAATGTCGATCCAAGTCAGACTGCGCGCTGCACAGACTGACTAGGGTCGAATCTTTTTGCACTGTGCTTATTTTCTGAATCTAGAATAATCAATCTACCTTCCAGTGAAAGAATTTCTGAAATGCGACTTCTGGTTGACCTATGCTGGATCAAATATTTTTTTCAATAAATCATTTTACAGAATTCCCAGATGGCCCTTTTCGCGTGACGGGACACAAATATAATTATCATAAATGTTTTATGGAAATCAGCATTACAAATTGACTTGGCCATTAAAAGCAAAAGCAAAATAATAATAATAATAATAAAAAATAAAAAAAAACACAAACGTCAAAGACATTATAAAGAAAGTAAGGGACATGTACAAATAATTTAATTTTAGTTGTATCCATTTAATTTACAGTATTCTTATTGGGTGTTAATTTGGATTCATTCCTCAATGAAAACAATTTTGAGGACACAACTGTTTTGTAAACCTGCGAACAAAGTAGTAAAAATTATTTTTTATTATGGATAAATCTTTACTTTGCCATTAATTTTCAATTACAAGATTTGAAGAGAATAGAAAATGAATAAAAGAAATTGGGATTTCTACTAATGTATATAAACCTGTCTGGAAGAAAATGCTCTCTTAATCTACTTTGCAGCAACGCGAACGTCGGCAGCCTAGGGCAAAAATACATGACGAAATAACTGCTGAGAGCTGCCATGGTTCTTTAATGCGCTCGATGTAAAGCAATATCTCAAGGGACCTCGGTTTAACGCGTCACCATATTTTTTGTGGCCTACAAGTAATATTTTAACTATGAATAAAGATAATCTCTAGTCTATAGTACACTTTTTTCCCCCCTTTTTTTGGGGGGTGTGGGGGTAGGGGGATGGGGTATGATATGTCATGTATGCTTTGTAATGTATGTTACCACTGATTTTATATTCAGTTATCATTAAAGAATTGAAATTAATTGAATTGACTCAATAAGTTTCTAGCTAAAATTGTTTCCAGAAACTCTCATAGCAACATTCGGAAAGTGTAGTAATTTGGGTCTTTTTTGATGAACGTTTTCTTTCACCAGTGTTACTAGGTAGGGAACACCCTGTAGGTTCTTGATAACTTCTAAATAAAGGAGTGTCCTTTTAGTATTTCTAAAGACTTCTCTTTGCAAAATCACTGTTTATTTCGTTAATGTCGCGATACTAGAATTCTTTAATGCAATATCCCCCTTTAAGATAAAGTGTAGTTGCAATTTTTAATCGGGCGAATGGATGATCCGCGTAAGCGTATCGAGGGTTTCTAGGAAAAACAAAGTTTGTGTATATGTACTGTATAGAAGCATTCTATGTTTTCGATCTAAGCCCTCGCTATTGCAATATGTAGTAATTTGCCTGAATTATGTGTTTTTAGGCCGTTACCTCCTGAACTCGTTTATACCGTACATATCTATACACGTAGTTAGAATAAGCAACGGTTACCAGTCTATTGCCATCTGTGGTTTATGCAATCGGGTTTTAAGTAACTTTTCAACATGCGACAGTCAGTCTCGAGACGGGTTTCAAGAATTATTCGACACTTGTTTTAATGTACATCCTTTCTTGTGCCTTTTGTTTGTGTAGGGATAAACGCCGTTATGTACTATTTTTCTGTAAAATCGCAGTGGCTGAAACACGAGCGATTTTTCATAATCAGAGTTTTGCCATACATATTAAAATATAATAACATATAAGACGAAATTTTGATTGTGAATCAATCGCCTGTGGACTGTATCACATAAACATAGATTTCTGGTATTTCTCGCTCCAGATCTTTTATAAGCCCACATCCTTACCTAGCATTCGCCTTTTACCCTATAAGATTCACGATTATCCAGTGATTGGTAGGAGCAACAGAATTTAAACTACGACTGTATTTGCACAATCCATTAGCTGTACGAAATACACACCTACATAAATCTCAATGTTTTTCTATTATTCATTTGTACACTATGGCATCAGATAATCATTCTTTCACTAAACTCTGTATATAACCGAAAGAAATAAAACATTGTAATAAAAGCGTTTTGGTTGATTTCCTGTTTCAATATTTTCATCAGTACAAGCAATTAAATATTGGTTACGTATCCTTAAGCTTTCACATGATAGATATGTAAAATTAAGTTATGATATGTTAGTGCATTACGATAACATTGGGCATAAAAACTAGGTAACACTAATACGTACAGGTCTATATAGTACCGGATTTGGTCATATTTGGGAATTCTCTATTCTTACACACAAAGATTAAAAGATCAGTACTTACAAAAATGGAGATCAAGTTTATATGAAAACCCCAAATTATATTACTACACTATGTTTAAATCGAATATTTCATAAGAGCCATGTATAACAATCGTTGAAGTAAAAAAGTTTAGAACATATTTAGCAAAATTTAGAAATTCAAATCATTCATTGATGATTGAAAAGGGTAGACAATATAATATACCAAGGGAAAAAAGATTTTGTATCTATTGCGATGGCTTAGGATGAACTGCACTTTTCATTAATATGTCCTCTGTATAAAGATATACGTGACAAATATATCAATCATAGATATACTGAAAATCCAGATATACAATCATTTACTAAACTTATGTCTTCAAAAAACGAACTAGTGTTACGGAATAAAGCAATGTATCTGTATTATTCATTTAAAGTAGGATTGACTACATCAATAGCCAGAAATAGGATAGATTTTGATCGTGCGTATATTTTACCCAAATTTATTCATACATAGGAACAAACAAGTTCTTGTTTAATACTCTCATTTGAAATAAAAAGGTGCACTACTTCAACAATCAGAAACAATATTTGCAAGAGTTGAACGTTCAATGTAACATTTTACAAAAAATATATTGTTAATATGAATCTACAAATTGATAGACAAATAAACGGTTAACATCAATATTTAAATGTCGAAATATATTTGATTCACATTGATTGGCATTGTCCTAGATATACCTCTTAGAAAAAAAAAATTGTATACCTATAAGCCTTGATAATGTATGTTGTGTGTTACATTTTATGGGACGAACTGTCCTTCATCACATTTTTGTCTATGATATGTTTTGTACTTATATGTGTATGGCCTTAGTATGCATTAAAATGTTCTATGTTCTATGGTTGAAGACGAAACAATGGTCTTTGATTTAGGGGGATGGAGGCCCCATTCAGGTCATTAATGTTCCAGAGCCTTAACGGATTACGTTTCATAGTCAAAATGCAAAAAGACTGCTGTTTGATCTAGCAATAAATGGGTTCCGCATGTTGAAATTGAATAACCTTTCTGATTGTTTTTTTTTCGAGTTAAGAAAGAAATGACGTTAGACCGACATTAAAGAAGCACACTAGGGGCATATAATAATTAAAAAAATATGCAAATATTCAGCAAATAATATCAAATTCCTTTTTTATTATGAAGCGAAATGTAGATTAAAACAACAAAAACAAAACCCAAACAAAATCACACATTGTTTCCTGTAAAGTGGTCTTCCATTTTTTTTAAATTTTGATATTTGAGAACAAATTTGACATGCAAAACAAATTTGAATTTACAGTAAGAATTGCCGAAATTTTTTCGAGACACTTTTCCTCAAACATTTTTTACATATATAATTTCTCTTTTCTCAACAAATTCAATATATCACTTTATATTCCATCAGAAACGTTCACCATCAGTACTTTCCGTGCTTTGATTTAAATTCGGCTTATGGTGGTACCTAAATCAATACGCTTGAAGAACAAATTCCTTTGATGCTTTCCTATGTGTAGATCTTTTTGGCATATTGTAATCGTAGTAAAACACTGTCTTTTGTTTTCAAAACATAAAATGCCAAGTTTTGACCTGTAGTTGATATTGATTTTTGCAACGTCATCTTCAGTAATGTTTGTGACGTCATATAAACCCACATGCGATGATATGACGCGTTTAGATGGTCGCACTCTTATTGTTATGAATATATCCAATAAAATTGCATTACCAGAGGAAACAGTTTTAGAATGTTCATATTTCAAAGATACGATACGATAATTTTACGTTTGTGAGTAAGAAATAAAATATTTTTTTCAGAAGAATACGCGGCAAATGAAGAATCTATTTTCAACAAGAAACTTTTCGTTTATTCACATTTTCGGTGGCCTTTTTCGGGGCATCAAAACCAAGGATTGTATGGTAATGTGTCAAGTTTTCATGCGTGAAATGTAGAATTTCTTAGAATGCTTATGGTTAAGGGACTCACTGTTTGTTTCAACATATACGAAAGTAAAAAAATACAATAAATAAATAGATAAAATAATACACACTCACACTCACGCAAGAGCCATGAAAAACTATAACAACAGCAACAACAAAAACAATAAACGAAAATAAAAAAAAAAAACTAAGCGGTCTAAAAACTCATATGTGGATGAATACGTCGTTTCTTTACGAAGGTAAATAACTGCAAAGTAAAGCTTAAAGAAAAGATGAAGAGTTACTTCCCTTCATTAGAAAACCGGCATCCAATTTATATAAATCGCGTGATAATAAATTTGAAATTGATTTTGAAGGCTAGAATCCAGTCATAGAAATGCCTTATTTTCTGTTTAAGATAGGAGAATAAGAACGCTTCATACTAATGACTCGATAAAAATAGTTTGAAACGTTTATCATGACGCTCCTTGCAAAAGCCTTTTTATGGTTTAAGTTTATTAAACTTTTGACAAATTTGCTTCGTCACAAAACATTTCAATTTAAGCCCTTTTCTTTTCTGATGTTATGTTAAAGTTGGTTGGTTGTAAAATTTTCTGCTCATGTTTGGTGCTTTTAATAGCAAATAGAAAATTTGTATCGTATTTGTATTGTATTGTACATTTATGTTGAAACACGTCAACAAACTGTTAATTTCTGCATTTCTGAAAGTAAAACACCATTTCCAGTGGGGTTCTTCTTCCGGTAATCATTGAACTGGCAGGGCGTGGCTTAGCCATGACGTAACCTGGTGAGTTAACTATTCAATAATTTGTTTTTTTCTCAAAAGTTCGCCTGCAATTATCATTAGCCTAACACGTGTAAATAACTGTATCCTAAAAGCTCAAGGACAAACGTGCTACGCGGGGGAAGACATTTTTCATTGTTGGGTTACCAGATACTCGTACTTCAGCTTGTTCAAGCTGAAGTAACGAGGGTTTGGTTACCAATCTACGATTTAGCTTTTCAACTTCATTATTCTGACTATCTATAAAAAGTGCGTAGATATAAAACAGCTGATTTACCTTAACCTTAAGTGCAACGAACCGTTACTTTGGCTCCGCCCTGCAAGGGCTAGAGTCATAGATTATAAATTAGCACCATCACACATAAACAGCGGGGGATCCAGGATTTCTGTAAATGGGATTTCGAACACACTAAAAGGGAGTTCGTTTTCCTAGTAGATCTATTACACATTTTTTACTGTTTTATTCTTAATTTTGTTTAAATAAATTATCTTTCTTTTGGACATATCAAAATGTCTGCCTTAAGATTTTTACCACAAAAATCAAGAAGAAGACAGGCAGTGAATCCTAAGATCAGACTGCACGAGTACATCGTAGCAGGCTGATCTTAGTCTATACTGTCTGCCTTTTTTTTCAAAAATAGAAATATGTAATGAACAGCGGGAGGTTTGATTAAAATTCTGCATGAAAACAAATGACAGAAATTGGAAAACATCATTTCCTTCTGATTCGTAAACTTAACTTGTCTACCTTTATAGATTTGATAAATGATTGAGATTTCAACCTTTATTAGCAATTCAATTCAATTCAATTTCTTTATTTGGCAAGTCGGCAAAATATTTGCCCTTGGCCATTTACAAAGAATATTACATAAGAATATGGCTCAATGGTAAGATATATACAAATACATTTATAACATAAATTAACATTTTATATTTTGTTATATATGTACATTTTTGGAAAATACACTGAAACTTATTTGCAAAGGTCTTAGCTATATCCATTCAAGATTCATATAGATTCTTTTATACTCCATTGATCACATGGAACATCCATTCAAGTGATTAATGTTGTAATTGAAGATATGAACGTTTAGATGCTATCTGAATCTAGACTGGTTCCTTCAATTTTGAGCTTCCGGTATTCATACGCTAAGTCAATATATTTAGACACTTTTCTCTGTATTGTTTTACTTTTAGAACTAAGAATGTTGATAAATTTTGTAATAGAAGGCCATGAAGGTGAGAAAAAATGTTTGCGGATTTCTCTATAATACGGACATACAAGTAAGAAATGATATTCAGTTTCAATGGCGGATTGTGAACAACAAAGGCATATTCTGTCTTTTCTTTCCACATGGAGATATCTACCGGTTTCTATTGCTAAGTCATGTGCGGATATACGAAAGCGAGTTAGTTGTTTTCTTAACCTTTCATTGTTAATATTTTGTAGGTACGGCTCGATATGGAATTCTTGTTTGAATTTAACGTAACTTTCAAGTTTTGTAGAAGCGTTCATGGACGCTTTCCATTCTTGAATATATGTATCGCGTATTCTCTGTTTAATAGAGATGGAAAATTTCAAAGGGATGTTTTGTTCGTTCCAAATGTATCCATAACCAATTCTTTCTAGGTACTGCTTAATCTTTGACGACCAAAATTTGTTGTTATCTATTGTAATGTTACATTGTTCGGTAAATATGTTGTTTATCGTTGAAAACGGATTATTCCTTATTTTAATGAAATACTTCAGAGAGCGTTCAGCGCTTATTACTGTCAACGGGAATCTTCCTAATTCACCAAGCACTGCCAAAGTAGATGATTGTTGTCTCACGCCGAGAATAATTTTACAAAATTTAACATGTATTTTATCAATATCTTTGAACTGGTATATTCCTAATACCTCCGATGCGTATAGAAGGATCGGTGCTACCATTCGGTCAAATAAGAGTAATTTAGTTTTAATATCAAGTTTTACTCGCTTAAAGAGTATGAGAAGATTATTCATGGCCTTTAAAGCGTGTTCACTCAGAGCCTTGGCTGCACTCGCAAGGCTTCCGTTTTTAACAAATTTTATACCTAGATAGATAAAGTTTTCTACAATTTCTAAACGTTCGTTATTGATGTAAAATTGATAATTATTCTGATTTCTTCCTTTCTCGAAAATAACAACTTTGGTTTTATTGACATTAATGGTTAAACCCGATTCATGGGAATATGTATACAAACAATCTAATAGAGATTGTAGACTTGATTGACTTGTAGTAAATAAGACAATGTCATCTGCAAACAAAAGCATGTATAAAGATAAAAGGTTAAGATCTGTCTCCGTGAGACAGTTGAAGTTCATATTTTCACTTATGTCAGTTACAAATAAAATATACAAAATGGGCGACAACGGCTCGCCCTGTTTCAAGCCGATTGGTATCTCGAAAAACGGAGATGATTTTGATTGGTCAATTCTGACACATGAAGAAATTTTACTATAAATAGATTTTATCATGCGTACAAATTTAGTACCCAATCCTAATTTTATTAACTTTTTAATCAAGAAGCAATGCGGTACTGTGTCAAAACATCTTTGATAGTCAATGAATGCACAGTAAAGTTTATTTTTGCTAGATAATACTTTCTGAATAATACTATGTAGAATAAAAATGCAGTCAACAGTACTTCTCTTATCACGAAAGCCGAATTGACATTCGTTAAATATACTTTCATTTTCACAGAAAAAATTTAGTCTATTCCTCAATAATAATGAGAAAATTTTTGCGAGAGTTGAAATAAGGGTGATTCCCCTGTAGTTTGCAGGGTCGTTTCGATCTCCCTTTTTGTAAATTGGGACGATAATTCCTTTTGTCCACAGATCGGGATATTCGCCCGTTTCGTATATACGATTAAATATAGTAACTAAAAAAGGTGAGATAAAATCGTTTGCGTCGATGAAGAATTCGGGAAGAATTTTATCGTATCCTTCACTTTTATTGCGAGATAGTTGTTGGATCGTTTTCTTAATTTCGTTTTCATCAAAAGGTTTGTCTAAAAATTCAATGTTTCTAAATTGCTCGTCCATATTTGCATCATTATTTTCACTCGTAGTTTCACTGTGCTGGTTAAAATCATTTATCGATGAGAAAAATTTGACAAAATCATCCGTACCAAGGTTTGTTTTATTAGAAGCATTATTGCGGTATTTCTTGATAAATTTCCAAAATTTCGATGGGTTGCCTCTACTTAAAGAAGATAATTTTTGCCCTTGTTTCAAATCGTATTTGTATTTAGAATTTCGCTTCACTCGTGCGTAGTTATTACGACTGTTTAAAAAAGATAATTTGTTATTTTCACTAGGATATTTTTTAAACTTGCGCCTACTTGATAAGAATTCACTCTTAGCCATTAGACACTCATTGTCAAACCATTCATTACGATTTGAAGGCTTAAAACTGTTATTTTTAATAGTTTTTCCAAAGAGCGAAAAAGATGTATCATATATGAGTTTAGTGAAATCATTAATGCATTCATCAATTGACACTTCACCGGTAGTCAAATTTCTATTTATTTCATCAAAAATTTGTCGTTTATCTTCAAGTTTATTCAATAGATCCCCCCTTTTCTCGCTGTTCCATATACATTTATCAAAATTGACATTTTCGGTGTATATAAAATTGTTAAACTCAACATTAAAACAATATGTTAGGGGACAATGGTCAGAGTATTCTGTAAGGTTTTCAACCTTAAAATCATTAATGAAATGAAGATTATTGCAACTTGTTATGAGATAATCTACTAAGCTCTCCCCAGTTATTCCCCTTTTCACACTATAACAAGTACAAAGACCATTATCCTTCCTACCATTTACTATACATAATTCATGTTCTTTGCACAGAGAAAGTAATTTGTTTCCAAAATTATTCACAATCTTGTCACATGACATGCGAGATGAATTTAATTGGTCATTTTCCTCTGGCATATCAATAAAGCGTCCTAAATTTAAAAATTCTACGTAGTCTGGGCGCTCCCCAGTTCTACTATTCATGTCTCCACATAGATATATTTCTCCTTTATCGCAATAAGTACGAATATCTTCGCTTATTTGATCGAAAAAGTCGAAATTATATAGACTCGATTCTATATTTTTATAAACAGAAGAATCGCCTGGTGGTATATAAGTGACACAAAAATATATATCATTTTCAAGCGTAAAAATTTCATTACACAGTTTAAACCATAGTATACCTTTGGCATTACTACTTATCAACTCAATTTTACCCTGTAACCAATGTTTATAGTACACAATTATTCCCCCGCTAAATCTTTTAGCTTTTTTGTTAGTTTTTGGTCTAAAGCAACTAAAGTGATTAAATCCCTCAATATCTATAGCACTTCTTTGTGTGTGCCACGTTTCTGTAAATAACAATAAATCATATTTATTCACAAAATTTAGAAAACTGTTATCGTCCAATTTCGATTTTAAACCATTTACATTCCACTGTAGGAACTGTAGCTGCCGCTTGCCTGGCCCTCAAGCATGACCTGGATCGATATTCACACCTGGGGGCAGATTTTTTACTGAGTACATCTGACCGTTTATATAGAGTTTATCGTATGACAGTACGGCCTTCTTGTTTTCACGTTTAGCCTGCGCAAAAGCTGGATACAACATTCTTCTTCTATCCTGTATTTCTTTGGGATATTGTTCACTGACCCTGTAGTCCGTATCCTTCAGTTTTTCATTCGCTTCATGTTTTATACGCATTTTGTCCTGAAAGTAATTGAATTTTACCACTATCGGTCTAGTTTTGTCACTTTTATACGGCCCTAGTCTGTGGGCACGATCGATTTTGATTTGATCGACATCAGACAATCCGAGTTTTTCCTCGCAGAAATCTAGAATTTTTGTGATACAGTTCTCTTCCGTTCTCTCTTCTCTAGACTGGCATTCACTTATATTAAAGAATAGAAGATTATCTCGCATAGAACGGGATTGTAAATCGAGTAACTGTTCCTTTAATCGTTCATTTTCCATGGTAACTGCCTTGACTTTTTGGGACACATCTTCACTTGTTGTAACTAAATTCTTTAGTTGGTGGGATACCTCTGCTTGATTAGATTTAATTTCTTCACAAGTTTTTGAGTCAAAGGCTCTACTCGCCTGTAAATCAATCAGCTGTTTGTTGCATTCATCGCTTTTAGTTTCAAGGGAGATAACTCGTCCTTCCATAGCGGTAATTCTACTATTGATATGAGTGATTTGAGTTTCTATGCTGTCCAGCTTAGAAAGTTTCATATCCATGCCCACCAATCTAGTTTCAAGTTGATCAAACATGTTTTTGATACACTGTATAAATGGTTTATTGTTGCTTATATCAGTCAAAATTGCCTGTTGTTGAACGTTTGGATCTTGTGTGAAGCTACCATTTTGGTGATTTATCTGCATGACCGGATTTTGGGTTTGCATACAGTAGGCATTCTGTCCAGGCGGCTGCATATGTGCCGCTAATGGGGTTGATTGGCTATACGGTGGTACGGCTAACGGGGATGTTTGGGGATTAATAAAACCAATGTTATTATACCCGTGAGTAGCGTTCGGGGTTGTACTGCTAGAGGCCATAATACATGTATTTACTTCTTGTATATATGATGATGATAAATGTTCTGTTAGTTTATCACTTATTTTAGTAATTTTACCTGGGTTATTGTTTATCTCAATTGATGGTGATGTAGATAGAGTTCTTTTACGTGGATTGTTTGATTTTCCGTTTGAATTCAGTTCTTTTTGGTTTTTTGAATTGTCAATTTTATCCGGATTTTGATTTGCTCCTTTGTTTCCTTTGTTTCCCTTCTTCCTCGACCCCATTCAGAGTTTTATATACAAATTGACTTACGGTTTGTCCTTTCACTTTTGTTATTTTATTCCCTAGATGTATTCGATCCTATTTGTCCATTCTGTTTTACAATTTTACTGTTTAAGCACTTAATTTTCTAATTATTTATCTTATTGACTTCTCCTTGAAAATTTTGTGCGTCCGCCATATTCAACAAACTGTTAATTTCTGCATTTCTGAAAGTAAAACACCATTTCCAGTGGGGTTCTTCTTCCGGTAATCATTGAACTGGCAGGGCGTGGCTTAGCCATGACGTAACCTGGTGAGTTAACTATTCAATAATTTGTTTTTTTCTCAAAAGTTCGCCTGCAATTATCATTAGCCTAACACGTGTAAATAACTGTATCCTAAAAGCTCAAGGACAAACGTGCTACGCGGGGGAAGACATTTTTCATTGTTGGGTTACCAGATACTCGTACTTCAGCTTGTTCAAGCTGAAGTAACGAGGGTTTGGTTACCAATCTACGATTTAGCTTTTCAACTTCATTATTCTGACTATCTATAAAAAGTGCGTAGATATAAAACAGCTGATTTACCTTAACCTTAAGTGCAACGAACCGTTACTTTGGCTCCGCCCTGCAAGGGCTAGAGTCATAGATTATAAATTAGCACCATCACACATAAACAGCGGGGGATCCAGGATTTCTGTAAATGGGATTTCGAACACACTAAAAGGGAGTTCGTTTTCCTAGTAGATCTATTACACATTTTTTACTGTTTTATTCTTAATTTTGTTTAAATAAATTATCTTTCTTTTGGACATATCAAAATGTCTGCCTTAAGATTTTTACCACAAAAATCAAGAAGAAGACAGGCAGTGAATCCTAAGATCAGACTGCACGAGTACATCGTAGCAGGCTGATCTTAGTCTATACTGTCTGCCTTTTTTTTCAAAAATAGAAATATGTAATGAACAGCGGGAGGTTTGATTAAAATTCTGCATGAAAACAAATGACAGAAATTGGAAAACATCATTTCCTTCTGATTCGTAAACTTAACTTGTCTACCTTTATAGATTTGATAAATGATTGAGATTTCAACCTTTATTAGCAATCAAAGTCCAACTGGGATCAAAAATTTTATTTTGTCACATAAAAAATAAGTTTAAACAAGATGACTTATTTTCACGCGACTTTTGAAGAATACTTGGCTTTTCATATTATGCTCTTTCTTGTATTACATCAGATTCCTTTTAAGTTATATCTGGAGACAAAATGAAAATGTAAATTAAAAGATTTTCTCAGATTTGTAAAAACGTACATCCCAATTACAATTCTATATTGACATAGCTATCACATGAGACGATGCCCATATTTAATTGGGCGTTTAAAGTATATCTCTTTTCAGTAAGGGTAACTATCTTTCAGTCACGAGAGATTTCAAATTTTCTGACTGGCGAAGATTTAGGCCAGGAAGATTTAAGGTCATACGGACACTTGAAAGATTAACTGTCCATTTGACCTGTGATCCAGAAGTTATCACCGTTTATCGATAACAAATCGATAGGGAATATAAAACTCATCAAAAATAAATGTATCTCCCACTTACTTGTAAACTTGAAATACAAGCTCGAACCTGAACAGCCCTTGCGTTCTGGATGACAAAACGGTGCAAACTGTTCGAAAATATTACCCGCTTTGCACGTTCACTTGCGTGCAAAGTGGGTATAATTTGCAAACAGTTTGCACCGTTTGCCATCCTGAAAGTGGGGCAGATCTACTAGAAAAAAATCGTGGTCAACCAATGACTTTTTGGACCCTTGCCATTTGAAACTTGTTATGTTGAAAAAAAAAAACAAAAACAAACAAAAAAAAAAAACCCACGATGACAGCTGTAGTATTGAAGTTTATTTCAAGAATAAACATTTGTACAGGAACAAAACGTTTTATTTCATTTTGTTCAGCAGTTTGTTTTTTAAAATGTAAGATGAAGTTGCAATTATACAATTTAAGATTGGCATGCGTTATCAAGAAATATAACCACCATATTATTAATCCACGTATGTTTAATCTATTTTACAGTTCACGAATAGGAAGAAAGGAAATATGACTGTGACTTTTTCTTTCCTTTATAATTTTTTTGTTAAAAGACCTAGTTTTCCTATAAAATCATCCTGAGTCAAGAAAATAACCAGTATTGTACACATGGTAGACTGGCTCCCGTCCCACAAATCTGAAGTATTGTGAAATGAGTAAATTCGACTAGAAACAAGTGCACCCCATACGGATGCAACACTCGGCTGCAAGTGCTGGTTAATGCAAAAAAAAAAAAAAAAAAAAAAAAAAAAAATAAGTAAAAAAGGGACATAATTCTTACAAAAATGCTCTAACAGTTGGCCCCATAATAGTTTAAATAGCCCTTGTGATGGTGAACATACATGCCAAGTTTCATGAAGATATATTCAATAACAACAGAGATATGAATACGGTTAAAGTTTGTTATGTCTACCCAAACACTTACGTCAACACCAAAGCGAATGACACCAAGGTGATAATAATACCTTGGGTTTTGATTTTTTCATTAAAAACCTCTTTTGAGATATGAAGGCCCTTACCACTTTCCACTCAAAAGATAAAGCCATATTAAAGTTTAATTTTTTTCATACATTTGACCTTGAAAAATGACCTTAGTCTTGACTGATGACCTTGAACATGGTACCAACAGAAAAGCCTAGCCCGGAGGAACAATCATGTGTTATTTGAATGCCATATCATTTACCATTCAAAAGTGGCCATGTTAAAGTTTTATTTTTCTTAACAGTTTTGACCTGGAAAAATGACCTTGACTGATGACCTTGAACTTGGTACCAATAGAAAGGTCCTAGCCAAGGCAATCATTATGTGAAATATAAAGGTCCTATCACTTGCCATTCAAAAGTAATGGCCAATGTTAAAGTTTTGGGGTATTTTAAAACACATTTGACCTTTAAAATGACCTTGACTGATGACCTTGAACTTGGTACCTACAGAAAGGTCTTGTCCCAGGCAATCACCATGTGAAATATGAAGGCTCAATCATTTACCATTCAAAAGTTATGATCAAGACACGCCAACGCCAACATCAACGCCAACGACGCCAAGGTGATCATAATACCTCGGGTTTTCTTCGAAAACAACCGAGCTAATATGTAATTTCTTATCAGCTCATATTCTCTGACTTGCAGATCTGTCAGTTTTTAAGAATATTTATTTTGGATAGGAAGAAATAGTAAAACACGAGTGATGTCCTTTCATTATTTTAAACTGAACACTTACTGACAGCCTTGGAGCCAGGCCATACACATTGAATAATACTCATATTTTCTCCTGAAGCTGCCCTGTGATCAGGATGTAAAAGCGTTTCGCCAGCGCTTTGAGATGATACCCCGCTTTGCACGTGCACATACGTGCAAAGCGAGGTATCATTTCGAAAGCGCTTCACTAACGTTTTCATCTTGAACGCAGAGCTGGTGTCACCCACCCACCACACTCCATTGTTTATGTTAACTGGTCGAGCATATAAAACAAGTTTTTGAGAAAATATCTGAATTTTATGGTAAATTGTAACGTTTGTCATTTACCCTTATCCTTCTTAATCTAAATAATGTTCCAGAAACAAATTACCAATTTCGTGATATTTCATCCAGTCAGACTCAAACATCTCCCACAATGATTAATAAGATCGCATGCATTGAAAGCTGAGATCAGACTGCGTGTCTGTGTAGGCTGATCTTCGTCTGTACATTCTGACAAATCATTTTGCACTGCAGCAATATGGTGTGAACAGCGAGAGCACTGTAAGTCATTTGGAAAATCGCTCGGACTTTTCCGTTTTTACGGCTGTGCCCTTAATATTAACGAGGTCTTTTCCATAGAATCGCCGAGTGTCCCGGATTAGAGTGAAAATATGTGCCCTTTATGAAAACTAGAATAAATAAGCCGACAGCGTTGACCGTTTTAAAATTAAGTAGTTAGTTTCGGGTATTCTGATAGTGCGAAAAAATTAGTTATACTTCTCATGACCAAATTGTTGAGCTCAGGACTATCTATTTTTCCCGACTTCGAAGTAGGTACATAGAAGATAGTCGTTTGTTTCAGTGTAAGATCGACTTTTATTTAATCGAATGAACAACAAAGCAAATTTTTCACGTATCACAGAGACACGAATGAAAATATATAGCTTTCTTTGTTCAAGAACTGAAACATCAATCGATCTTACTCGAAAAAAATCTATATTTTAAATGCGAAAAAGAGAGAGAGAGAGAGAGAGAGAGAGAGAGAGAGAGAGAGAGAGAGAGAGAGAGAGAGAGAGAGAGAGAGAGAGAGAGAGAGAGAGAGAGAGAGAGAGAGAGAGAGGGAGGGAGAGAGAGGGAGGGAGAGAGAGAGAGAGAGAGAGAGAGAGAGAGACACACACACACACAAACAAAAGGTGAAATAGTAGGAAATTAATCCGGTACTTTTTTAATTCAATGAGGTATGAAACGAAACCAGAGTTTACGTATTGCCCTAAATCGCTCAACTGAATCTCAATGTTCCGGTGGATGTCACATCATAATAAAGCTTCATTCAAATCGGCTTAACACTTGAGTAGGAGATGAGTTTAAAAGAATTCAAGGTGGAAAATGCCAGCCCTGTCACGTCCTTATTTATTGACTAATAATTATTTCAAGAAAAAAATGGGAAAGGTTCATTGAAGGATTATTATACAATGTTTCATTAAACTTTGCACAGTGATTTTGGAGGAAATATCATTTTAAACAAGTATCTGGTGTTGTATGCAAAACATAAAGTCCCCTACCGGCTTCGTTTGTCTCAATGTTTTCCCACGCCAATTCTATCAGGGACGTCAAAACCAGGTCTTGTTTTGGAAAGGGTTAAACAAGACTTACATGAGTTGTTGTTTCTGCTGTGCCCACTATACAATTCATGCAAGCAATAGACAGATGCAAGAAATAGTATCAATAACAGTTACCTTGTCTGATCCAAGATGTTTTTCTTCAGTCTTGTTGGTAAGAAATGAGAACTTTCACTGGAGGTGATTAATACTGCTGCATCACCACCCTGACTAACATGGCTTATAAATTTTTTTACATTTTAAAACAGGTTTAATCAAGTTAGCTTGCTTAGTTATTAAGTTATTGCAGGATCCATTTTTTGCCATATTTTCACTATTTCCGTTACCATAGCAACCGCACTTTTTGTCAAAGAACAAAGATAAAATGATGTGCATAATCTACACATTGCCATCTAGTCATATACCAAGTCTCATCAAATTATCTTGCTTACTTATTAACTTATCGCAGGATCCAATATTTTTTGCCATATTTTCACTATTTCCGTAACCATAGCAACAACAATTTTAGTCTAAAAACAAAAATAAAATGATGTGCATAATCTTCACATTGCCATATAGTCATATACCAAGTCTCATCAAACTAGCTTGCTTAGTTATTATCTTATCGCAGGATCCCATTTTTGGCCATATTTTCACTATTTCTGTAACATAGCAACCTCAATTTAAGTCGAAAAACAAAAATAAAATGATGTGCACAATCTACACATTGCCATCTAGTCATATACCAACTTTCATAAAAAACGCTTGCTTAGTTATTAAGTTATCGCGGGATCCAGATTTGAGCGGACAGACGGACAGACGGACGGACGGACGGACGGACGGACGGACGGACAGACGGACGGACAGACGGAGGGCAAACCTATAGTCCCCTCCGGTGTGAACACCGGTAGGGGACTAAAAATCCATTGTGAAAACGCCCGACCCTGCAACACCGTTATTCAAGGGTAAATCAGAATTGCGGAAACGATTTTGAAAGAGAGTCATCCAAGGAATATTCTGGCTTTCATAGGAATTTGCCGAGTGGTCTAGGGGTGATGACGTTCAAAGAATTTAAAATGAAAAATGCCATGCCTTTATTTATCTTTCAATCAGAAATTCGCGAATAACTTTAAAGAGGGTCGTGCAAGGAACATTCTGGCCAAGTTTCATTGAAATTGACCATGTGGTTTAGGAGAAGTGAAAAAATGCATCGCCCTTCAACAACCATATTCATGGGTCAATAAAAATTTCGCGAACAATTGTTTTAAGGTGTCATCCATGGAATATTCTAACAAAGTATCATTGAGATTTGCCAACTAGTTTAGAGGTGATGTCGTTCAAAGAATTCAAAGTGAAAACATGTCATGTCCTTGTTATGGGTCAATCAGAAATTCGCGAACAAATTTTAATGAGGATGACCCAAAGAACAATCTGGTAAGGCTTGAAATCATCCCAGTAGAGATGTCACTCAACGAATTCATAGTGAAAAAATGCCTTACTCTACCACGCCTTTATTTATAGGTCAATCAAAATTTCGTGAACAATTTTTTGAAAGGGTCACCCAATTAACATTCTGATAAAGTTTCAATGAGGGGGTTGATAGGGTAGATATGTCGTTCAAAGCATTCAAATGGAAAATCTGTCCCGCCCTGACATTCCCGTATTTTGTGGTCAGAAAATCAAGAATAAAATTGGTATATGGTACCCATGGAAAATTCTGGCAAATTTCATTTAAATTGGCCCCAGTGCTTAAGAAAGAGATGTCATTCAAAAAATTTCGGTAAACAATTCCCGCCCTGCCACATCCATGTTTATGGGTCATCAGAATTGCAGTATCATCCAAAGAATATTATGGCATTTTTCTTTAGTTTCCCACCGATTTAGAGATTATGTCGTTCAAAGAATTCAAAGGGAATACATACCATTCCCTTGTATTCAATCCTGAATTCGCGAACGATTTTTTCAGAGGGTCATCCATAGAACATTCTTGCAAAATTTCTTTTGAATTTAGCCGAGTGGGAAAGGAGAAGTAGTAGTTTTAAAATTGTTGAAGACGAACGACGCACTCAGGGTGATCCCATTCGGAACATCACTCCGTAAACTGCAACAGACCTCGGATGTATATGAGGCGGATGGGTATGTAACCAAATTGTGCATTTTGTTAGGCGGAAACAGTGTAAGAAAAAAAAAAAGCGCGGAAACAACCTGTGGTATGACGAATCATTCTCAAAAATTAAGATTTTCAGCCGTTATTTAAGCATGCAAAGATATTAACATAAGGATACAATGGTTTCACGTCAGTGACTTAAATAAGTAGCGTTGACGACGTCGAATGTTTTCACATAACGTTGCGAGGGCTAACGCCATTTTAACTGACGTCATCGAGTTTTTCCAAGGGATTCCCGTAGTTTTTAAAAAATAGTCCGTCTATGCACATACGAGGTTGATCGTGAGATTGGCCGAGTGGTATTCCGAATGAGAGTGATCCTAAAATGTCCTCTTGGGCACGTTGTGCTCAGGTGAGCTCAAGGCCTGTGACCTGTTGTATAAATCCACATTGCGTTTTCATACAGAGTGAACAGTTTTCTTTTCATTTTATGCTTGCATAGATAATTATCATCATCATTATCATCACCATATTCAAAAGCAGAAACAGCCAAAACAACCAAACGGCAACAGAAGCATCAATAACAACAAACAAACAGGGGTAACATCTTTAATTTTAGAAGCACATTTCCAATTTTAATGTCGTACATGTGTTTTTTCGCATCTTTAAAACAGATTCGAAAGATTGTCGACACTTGTTTGGAGGATACCGCAAATTTCCATAAACAAGAATTGCACATAATCAGAACTTAAAACTAAACTGTTCATTATTCAATTCCCTGTTCTTTACAGTTGTATTTGAAAAGAATTTGCCCGAGTTTTGCCCGAAAACATATTTTGATAAGTGTACATGTTTATCTTAAAGAGCCTACAAGCAAACAGTCATGTGTTCAGGATGCAAAGACGTTTGCAAACGTCAAGAAGTCTTACCTGCTCTACATATGAGTGCACGTTCATCGCGAGCAACCAATTTTCTTAAACGTTTCGCGAACGTTTTATCGTTTACGAAAGGCAGGTTTGGTATCTGTATATTGTCGATTTTCTTCACAAAGCCCGTAACTACAGCTTTAAACAAGCGGTAGTTACGGTTTCAAGAAGATAAACGACCATTTAGTCGTAGTAACTCCAAAGCCTCGTAACTACAGCTTTTATCAAGCTGTAGTTACGAGATCTTTAAATAACATCATCGATATTCTACGTTTTTATTAGTTTTTCTATATTTCCTGTCAAACGTTCGCCTTTCTCCATTTGTTTGTAAAGCTAAATTCAGCAATTTTGCTTTTCAAACTAATATTTACATGGATCGAAGCTTCAGTTACAAAGTGTTTTTTCCCCGAAATTTATGTCTTAAACATAATTTAAACATATTTCATTTCCTATATTCGTCGGTCGTTCGTTTTCGACTGAAAACTGAACAATACCACCGGTAGGTAAATGTTTCTGAGACAGTTTACATATGAAAACTAATCACTGGTCTTATGACTCTTCCAGCGACTGATCGACTTCCGGATCCTGTCCGAATGGTTCCACTCTTCTCTTGACTCGTTTGATCACCATAACCACTGCAAGAACGGTACCAGCCAAACCGACAGCTGAAACACATCCGGCAATGGCACCCACAGCGGTGGAGGACAATCCTATGAGTTAAATGAAATAAAACAAAACAATAAAAAATAAAAACACGTATTCCCTACTAGCGCTAACTTACATGATTCTGTGTTATTATTCAACTGACATGGCGTGGCTTAGCAGGGGTGTAATTTTGCGAGTTTACTTTTCAATATTTTTTATTCTTTCTAAAGTTAGTCCGATATTATTTTCAACGTGTGAAAATAAATGTACCCTAAAACCAAAATGAATCGCGTGCTTAGTGAAAGTGGACACCTATTATCGGCTGAAGTTACGAGGGTTTGGTTACCAACCTACCATTTAAGGTTTCGAGTTATTCGTGTCCACTATCTATAGAAGTAATTAATTATGAATAAAAGCTGATCTACCTTAACTTTAAATGCAACGACCCGTTACTTAGGCTCCGCCCTGCCAGGGCAATAACAATGAATTATACCTTAGAGATGCAGAGAACTGTTTGCATCCGTATTAACGAAATAATGCAAATTACATTGACACATAGGCCTTCTCAATACGATTACTATCTGTGTTAAGTTACTGTTAGGATTTTAACTTCTTATCGAATTTCATTTCCATGTTTTGTTCTAGCCAAGAAAATAACAAGAGGCAAAAATAGCGCTAGATCGCTCGCTTCATTACAATCACATTTCTACTGACATTTAAGCTTATTTTCCTGTGATATAAATTATAATGGTCATATTATATAATGGTCACTCGACAGCCCATAGAACAGATATCAACTCAGTCAGATTTTGACGAATAAATTTGAAAGAGGAAAGGACAATTCCTGTTAAATTCGTCCAAGCAGTGTTAACAGAAAGAAAACTATACGTCAAGACCAACGGATGCACGGGCTTACGACCCGTCATATCATAAGCCCCTCTCGACTTTTTCAAAGTGAAGCTAAAATTCACATGTTACAAGTCTATCCAAGCAAACAATACAATAGGAATACTCTTAGATCGCCCGACGAAGATCCAAGACCAAATCTTTATACCAAGCACATTGTTAGGAATGCCCTGCGCATGCCGAAATATTAAAATTAAAAGGTTTTTGTTTTTTTACATTTCTCGTGAAACACTGAAAGATTATATATATCTTATTCGTCACTGGAGAAAGAGATAATATTTTTCATCCTGATATCACCTCTCTGATAACATAAAATATTTTCAGACAGTCTTTTTATGATAAATAGAATAAAATGTGAGCGTCTTAAAAAATGAATTTTGATGTCGGCTGCGAGAAATTATCATGACTTGCCTCGTCATGATAGATTCTCCCAATCTCGACCAGATATCACTACGAAGGGGGCATAATTATACGCATATTGGAATTTCAGAGTGATTCCCACAATATATGAGTGCAGAAAAAACATTTGCATCGCTTATTTTTCATTTTTGCTTCACTCATGCGTATTTTGCGTGGTGGAATTTAATCTACTATTATTCCAAAATTGGATTCCCTTGTAAGTCAGTGAAAACAATTTTCAATTTAGTATATTAATGTGACAAATCAAGAGCCAAGTATTTCCGGTTAAATCAAATTTTAAAAGTTAGTTAAAATGTTTACCGTTATCATCAGAATTGTTAGTGCTTCCGGTCTCTTTATTGTTTGTTTTTGTTCCATTATTACATACTGTATCATTCAATGTACCATTCAAACAGTCTAGACCACCACGATACTTGTCCAGCGTGTTTCTGCCAGTTTGGTTAAAACGCAATGGTGTCTGTGTACCGGTACTAGGTCTTGTTGGGGACATCATTGAAGTTCGATTGCCGTTGTTTGACATTGCCGTGTTCGTCGTAATTGGACGACTGGTACTTGTAACAGGTGACACAGTTGGATCTGATCGTGATTTTGCTACAGTAGACAGTGGGAAAGAAGAATCCGGAATATGAGACTGGCTATGTTTGTAAGCAGTAGAAGTAGTGTCCGTGATCGTAGACTTGAAGCTTGGACGTGACGACTTACTCCCTAGAAAGTTCGTCGACTTTGTTGAAAAACGTATACCTGTCGTAGACTTTGTACCAGCCATGGAAGCTAACTGTGGAGTAGTCGACGATTCATCAAGCTGAGATGTTGTTTTAAAGCTGGATCGAATAATTGCTCCAGTTCTTGTTGAATGAGTTGAGCTAGATATATTGAAAGTCGTGGATTTCAAACTGCTTACTTTTTCTGTCGTATTTGATCTGTAGGTTAGTTTGCGCGTACTTTGTAAAGTTATTGATGTTTTTGTATTGATAAGACCCATTAGGGGGGTTGTGATTTTCGAAATGTTGAATATTGGAGACGATTTTGATTGTGTTCTGACGGTACTCGATGCGGTAACTAGAGCTGTTGAGGCTTTCAACATTTTCACTGTTCTTCGTTTAGTACTTGAAACTTTTGGTGTTGTGGATTTCGAAATTTTTAATATTCCAGTCGAAATTGACCCGTTTATTGGTATTTTGCGTGTACTTGTTAAAGTCACTGGTGTTGGTGTTTTAGTCTCCAATGAAGTCATCGTGCTCTGTTTTGTGCTGGACAGATTTTGCGTTGTCGCTAGGGTTCTTCTGCTGCTTATATTTGATAAAAGTATTGACGTTGTTGTGTCGGTGGTCCCAAATGAAAGTGCTGTTCTCGATACTGTCGTTGTAGAAGTCGGAGGGCAATAGCTTGTACAACTTCCATATTCTGTGTCATTTGCCTCAGTTGTGTTACATGCGTGACGGAATGCTGTAATGTTATTATCCGGACAACACATAACTTTATGTCTTACTACAGTTTGATTATTATTTCCATTATTACAAGAATTACATTCCCATTTCAACCAATCACTTGTACTGCAAGTATTGTTCAATGTTTTATTTTGATTCGAAACTGAATCAAAATACGGACACTCTAAAGCATTGTACAGCGATACAATCACTGGCACAAGACAAATTCCAAATCGTATCATTGTCCGCGTTTGTTTCACCTTGTGAACAACGATTTACAGATACACGTAAACCTATCAAATTTTGTATAAAGCAAATAATTTTTTTTATGTGTTCAATACAAAATGATACTAAAGTCGATGATCCTTTTTGTAAAGTCCATTTCTAATTCACATAAATTCCTGTTCACTAAATTTATAAAACAAGGGACCCGTTTTACGAAACATCTTGAGTCATTTTGTGCGTAAGTCGAAAATTAAAGATGCTTCTAGATGAAAAACTAAATATTGAATTCTCCCATGCATTTTCTCATTGGAATCGTCTTCATAAACGATTCCGATGAGATATTGCAAGGCAGAATCTGACAAAAAATGAAAACGCTAGGTACGATTTGTGATTTTGACTAACGAATAAAGTTTTCCTAAGAAGTTTAGTAAAACGGGCCCCAGGAGAGGCAGGGGGAGAGCTAGACGACAAAGTATCCTTCCTTTCTAATATTGCTCGTATCATAGTATGATAGACAGATCCAAACGTGAACTAATTTGAGGCAAATTCCTAATCTTCCAAATTTTGATAAAATATCTCACAATCAACGGGTTTAAAGGGTTGTGTCAAAAGGGTCCATACGCCCTTGTGACCCTTGACCCATTTTACCTATAGCCGGAAAGCGTTTTTAGGCCTAAAATGTAATTTGACTATGTCATATGGCCGTTTAAGGCATGAGAAAGGCGAATTATGGGACAACGGACCATAGATTTACTACAAATGAAGGTTCAACCATCGTAGACCTCCTGTGCTCCTATGGACTCCATCTGCCGAAATATGAGTATTTTCCCCTATGACATGTCATAACTAGTAAAAGTTACAAGCTTTTAGAGCTATAATTCGTATGCATCAAGCTTTTGAATACAAAATCGATTTGTCCTTTATTGATAAAAATTAAAATGAGCCTTATGTGACATTTCCAACAATGACAAATGTGCGCAAAGCAAGGACACTGACCAGTCTGTGCATCCACACAGTCTGACCAGAGTCCTCACATAGCGTTTTGTAGATAAATAAGGTCTCACAGTAGTTGTAGATACTTAGGCAATCTTCTCATTACACCATTAACTGTCTGGGCTCATAAATATTTTGCAATTCATGCATATGTGAATTTGTTGAAAATGTCACAGGCTCAAATGTGCTACCACTTACAGGAGAGTTAAATCACACATTTCAGTTCAGTAAGGTCGGGCGGAAATGCGCATTGCTCCCGTACATTCAACTTTACGACAAAAATCTTTCGCCATTGTGTCGTAGGATGGTTTTATAGTCATAACTAGTTAGTATTACATTTCTGTCAGCTACTGGTAATTACTTTCACATCAATGATCAAATGATTTAGATGAGAAAATTGTAATCGGCAGTGTAAGTTGTCCTTATACCGTTGAAAGAAATGAATGAAGCGATAGCTAGGTACATATGTCACCAACATACAGCTTTTTTGTTTACGAAATATAGCATCGTTGCAGATATCCCCGGGAGATGGGTGTTTTATCTTATATAACTATACAAATATCCGTGTGATAACATCTCATATGATATTTCTTATGATATCACATGGATATTTTGAGAATAATGGCATAATGCGTTTTTTTTAGAAACTTGCAACATAGCTTTTTTTCAAACATATTTTGAAAATATTTACATTGTTCTTGGTCTTTTTAACAAAAGGTCGAAGAAAACTGTTTATTAAACCAATATACACGGCAATAATGTGCTTAATCAACATCTAGAACTAGCTATTGATATGAAGAACTAATCAAGAGGGCAAGAGTGGTCCTATACTGTTCACCGGGTATTTATCAATTCGGTGGATTTTTAAAAAATGCAATAAAGAATAAATATCTATGCTTCAACACCCATACTTAAAGAGTGTTTCAAAAAGACTAGATATTTACGACACACAAAAGCAACATTTCTGTCATGTTTCATTGAATTTGACAAGTAGAGAAAAACCTTTATTCATTAAATGTTTGAGTAATGCCTGGAGGTAAATCTCAGACTCTGATACTAAGGGAAGGATACTAACAAAATATCCCTTTGCTTTTTTTGAACAGCAGGGCTTCAAAAGGTTTCAAGGGAATAAGAACATTGCATACTTAAGCTAACATTGTTAGTGTTCGACAGTAAAGAAAATGACATATTTCTTCTAAAAATTGCAATTAGAGTCATGAAACTTAACATGTGGATTGGTGGTGAACACACAATCCATGTCAACCTACAAGTAAATATTTTCAATACACTTAACAATATTGTAAAGGTGAAAGAGTTTGGAATGACTTTCGAATGAAATTGTTTAAATGGAAGGAGTGAGTTTGAGTGAAATTTAGGGAAGGTAATCTTTTATCACTATTTTTGTTCAAGATGAACCAAATTAGCAATAATTATTACCTCCCTATAATAATATATTCAGATAGGCTCTCTTGATAGTTTTCTATATCTTTAAGAACCCCCATTCCCTTACGAAATTCAATTCAATTTCACGATGTTATTAACAGTAATAAACGAGATATGGGCAAGGTTAAAGTTTGTTACCCTATCTACGACAACACTAAGGCTAATGTTGACTTTATTGACAACAAGGTGATGATAATGACCAGGAACCCGTTTTACTAAACTTCTTACGAAAAAATGATCGCAATTCAAAATCACAAATCTTATCTGGTAATTTCAATAATTGATAGATTCTGCCTTGCATTTTGAATGTAGCCAAAATGTAGATTCGGCATGTATACCATACACGATGAGCTCGTGAAAAGGCATACCCTCTAAACATGTTTCATTCAATCTTGTATTATTTATCTAAAATGGCCTGGCACTCATGAACTTCCGTCAGTGCTCGAGTATATCCGTAGCGAAAAAAAAACCGTTTCACAGATTTATTCATACTATCACACATAATCTGAATAAGTCTCTGTAGTATATTGGTTACAGACGCCTTCCCGTAAAACGTTCACTTTTCGGGTCAAGTTCGATACCCGATAGGGATACATATTTTAATCCTTGTGATTATTATAAATTAATTGTTTCATAGGCATGATAAGGTTCAGAGGCCAAGAGCAGACGGCCATGTAATTTCGGGCTTGAGTTGGGAAGTTCCAGACCAACGAAACTTATATTGTCTGCCCTTGGCCCCCGCCTGACTTTGCTGAACTAAGTCAAGGCGGTAATAAGTTTACACATTTAATTCTACTCTATTACATATAATGCTTAAGTTTGGCATAACAAAGGGCGTGAACCTACAATAAATTCCACAAAATAAAGCATGTCAATAAAACCACTAAATGTTTTTTCCATAATATATACAACTTGCGCTCAGATGGAGCTGAAACAAATACCGTTCAAAATGAGCGGAACGAATAAAGCTCAGGTGGAGTGGGACAGATTAAAGCTAAAGTGGAGAAGAACAAATTAAGCTCAAATGGAGAGAAAATAAATTCGACTCAATTGGAGCCCAAAGAATTGTACTCCTAAGCACTGTTATCCTTAGCCCTAACACTTGTATGGCACCGACAACTCGTCGTAGGGCGCCCAAATGAACACACACAAAAATATACTGGCCCCGAAAAAATTGGTGACCCCTAACATGGTTGAATATATACATGAGATACATAAAAATGATAGACAATTTCAGCGAATTTTGGCTGCTGTTTGGCTTGTTTACAAAGAATGCAATTGATTGTTAGCCCCGAACGGCTTGGTGACCGACAAAAGGTTGAATACATGAGAAATATGGATAATTGAAATATTTTCACTGTAGTTGCTCAACTAGGTAGCGTCGTTAGCAGGCTGAATAATACGAGACAATTGTGATTTAAGGATAACCGAATCTAAAAACACTTGATTCACGAGCTCCGACTGTTCACTGTTTATTGATTGTTTTCATCTGTTGACTGTAGGTTCACACCAGACATTTGTGGATCGATTGCGAAAAGCCGTTTCCGTTGGTTCTTTCGAGATCTATCGTGGCTCTGTAAAGAGATGGAAAAAGCGAAGCAGCACAAACAAGGGTTCAAAAAAAAAAAAAAAAAAAAAAAAAAAGGGGGGGGGGGAAAGGGAGGGTTGTTTAAAAACTTTTTATAAACAAAAAGATCGTAACGAAATCATTTACTTTTGTTTTTTAGCAAAAATGGAGGTGAGTGACGTCACACCTAGACTTGCAGTTTACTAATCGATTTTGTAGACTGGAAGATACCATGGAAACAACGAGGACTATTAACTAGTAATAGTCCCTATTGTTTCATAGGCATGATAAGGTTCAGAGGCCAAGAGCAGACGGCCATGTAATTTCGGGCTTGAGTTGGGAAGTTCCAGACCAACGAAACTTATATTGTCTGCCCTTGGCCCCCGCCTGACTTTGCTGAACTAAGTCAAGGCGGTAATAAGTTTACACATTTAATTCTACTCTATTACATATAATGCTTAAGTTTGGCATAACAAAGGGCGTGAACCTACAATAAATTCCACAAAATAAAGCATGTCAATAAAACCACTAAATGTTTTTTCCATAATATATACAACTTGCGCTCAGATGGAGCTGAAACAAATACCGTTCAAAATGAGCGGAACGAATAAAGCTCAGGTGGAGTGGGACAGATTAAAGCTAAAGTGGAGAAGAACAAATTAAGCTCAAATGGAAAGAAAATAAATTCGACTCAATTGGAGCCCAAAGAATTGTACTCCTAAGCACTGTTATCCTTAGCCCTAACACTTGTATGGCACCGACAACTCGTCGTAGGGCGCCCAAATGAACACACACAAAAATATACTGGCCCCGAAAAAATTGGTGACCCCTAACATGGTTGAATATATTCATGAGATACATAAAAATGATAGACAATTTCAGCGAATTTTGGCTGCTGGTTGGCCACATGAAACAAAACCCATGGCCTACTCTTGGACAGGGGTTTAGTTTCACCGCCAAAATGGTACTTTGCGCCAGCAAGCCAAAGAAAACTGGTGCACGCCCATATATAATTACACTTAATACCATGGCTGGGTAGCCTGCAAGAAATGATGCAGGCTGAACTGAAGATTCTCGATAAAAAGTTTATTTCCTGCCTCAGACAAGTGGCTCCGTCCCTGTCATATGTATTTAGATTGAAAGGCACAAGTCTGGGGTGCTTAATATAAAACCCGCCAAATCGCTTTGTTAACATTATTGCGAATGTATTAAATCTCTTCATGGCGGATTCCAGACCTCTGTTATCTAACCACTGACGAGGCAAAATTTCAGACCAGATTATTATTGTTGTAGGCATATTTGTTTTTATATATGAATAAAGCAATTCCATTAATTCTTTAAGCTTTTTAACTGGCGTATGGCCCAAATCATTACCACCAACATGGAGCACTAGGAAGCTAGGTTTGTCCTGTACTGCCAAGAGTGTCCTCAACTTGTACTTTGTATTCTTTAGGGTAAGTCCGCTATAGCCCTGCCACCAAAGGCTTGCTGATAGGCCCAATGAAGTAGTCTTAGATTGTCTCACATGAGCAAAGGCTCTTTTAACTAGAGAGGACCCAACTATCCAAACTAATGGCTTATCTGAAATGGACTTTGGGGAAAAATAAATATTTTTCCTGATTCTTCTTCTTTAATGTTAAATAGAAATAGTTTATAAAATGGGGCCTAAACCAAATAATAATAGCTATTCTAAACGTAAGTCTTGTAATCATATGGTCATAATGTAAGTTTTGTAGGCAGATGATGCCCATCGACCGCACAGTTGAATTTTTTCGTGTGGCCACCCGAGTTGGGCTGCTCTGGTAGCCGCGCCTAGCCGAAAACTATGTGATTTGTACCCGACAATGCTAGAATCAACCAGTCTTAATGCTTTTTGCAAGACGGAGGAGAACTGGTAACGAGTAAGGGGACTCCCATCGAAATGACAAAATAGAGGTCCCTGGCCCTTCGGCCGGATATTCAAATAATTGCGCATATGCTGGACTGGGCATAAATGAGCATTTGATTGGCAAATACGTAGAGTTGTCCCTACACCCATTTGATCGGTTTTTGAGAATCTTATTGTCACATTCATGGCAGTTCCGTCAGGCAAAAATTGAATGTCGTTCAAATTTAATACTCTATGAGTTTGTGTACTCTTTTTGCTTTCAATAGCCAGCTCGCCTACGCGTAGGAAACCAAAAAATGCCAAAGAAAACGCTGAGGTAAATAAAATGGATTCATATGGACTGATGCATGCTGCCGGAAGCTTGGTCAGCACAGATTCTAATAAAGTTAATGAAATTGGAAGTCTAAGCCGTTTATCTTTGCCTGTCCTCTTGAAACCCTCCAAAAGTTTGCCTATTATAAAATGCTTGGTTGGATCTGTGTGGTTGGATATCTTGCATTTAAAGCTAATAGCTGCAACATAGACTTGACTAGTTCTGTGACTAAGCTTACTGATTGACATATAGGCTATAAAGCTGGTTATATGTTCAACCGGAGGTGGCCAAGATAAAGGCAAGGAGGCATTGCGTCGGAAGGCTTCAAATTTGGCTATCCCAGTACTGTAAGCCCTTTTAGTGTTTTGTGCCAAAGAGGCCTCTAGCAGCGTTCGAACCTCAGATTGGATATCAAAGAAAGAAATTTGTGCGGGATCTGCTCCGGATTGTCCCTTGCGGCTGGTGCTAACAAGCGAAAGCGGTCCCACTGGCAACGAGAAATAGCATCGGTTATTGAATTTTCTTTGGAAGAAATATGGATTGCTCTAAAAACAATATTGTGCTGCATGGTTAGGCAGATAAATGGCCGTAAAAGTTGCATAAGGCGTTTTGATTTGGAGGTTTGCTTGTTCACTGCACTGACCAGACCTTGATTATCAATATTAAATGTGACTTTCTTGTTTGCTACATGTTTACCCCATAAGAACAAGGCCAGAAGAACTGGTATCATTTCGAGAAAGGATAGATCCTTAAGGACATCACTGTCCCCCCATGTTTCTGGCCACCTAAAAAAACACCACTGACAGTCAAAGATGCACCCTGCACCTAAACCTTTGGCGCCTGCGCTGTCGGAAAACAACTGAAGGTCATTATTTGAAAACCATCTATCTTCAGGTATATAAACCACCCCATTGAAATTTTCTAGAAAATTTAACCACATATGGATATCCAAGCGCATTTCGTTAGAAATTCTTAGGCGATGCGAGTTTCTTTTCAAAGGGATCATGGCGTCATAAAATCGCCTAAGGAATGCCCTACTTGATCTTACTGCTTTGCTGAAGAAGCTCAATTTACCCACCAATGATTGTAAACCCTTAAGAGTTATTTTCTTTTTACGAAGTGTCTCTTCCAGAACTTGCCTTAATTCAACCAATTTGTGAACAGGGATCCGCACCAAAGCGGCACTTGTATCTATTTCTAGCCCTAGAAAAATCATAATAGTTGTAGGGTTGACGGACTTTTCTTCTGCCAGAGGGATACCCAGTTCGTGGCACACCTTCTCAAAGGTATCCACCAAGTTTTGGCAAATAGGTAAATCTTTTGGTCCCATAAAAATGAAATCATCCAACAAGTGATCTTAAGTGGTCTTCCCAGCTCTTTGGGCTACGTACCAGTGTAAAAAGGTAGAGAATTTTTCGAATAGATTGGCACTCTGAGAGAGACCAAATGGAAGACATTTATCTATGTAATAATATTTGCCAACTTTTATACCCAATTGCTGAAAGTCAGTGGGTGAAATAGGTAAAAGCCGATATGCCGATCTTAGGTCTCTTTTGGCAAGGAGTGCAGCAGGGCCCAATTCCGAAATTACCTTTGTGACATTATCAAATGATGTGTATTGGACCGTGCAAAACTTGTCATCTATACCATTATTTATACTGTGACCCTCAGGATAAGATAAATGAGTGATCATACGCCATCCCCCGTCAGATTTAGGTACAAGGCCCACAGGGGAGACAATTAGATCTGGTATCGGGCATTCGGTGAAGGGACCAGCTACTCTCCCCATCTCAATTTCTTTTTGTAACTTTGCTTTGACTATGTCTTCACGAGAAAGAGCTGATTTGAGGTTTTTCGGTATACGGCCTACGCGTTTGCCCTCATAATTTATCTTAAAACCATTACGGAAACCATCCAATAAAATTTTGGCATCTATAGTGTTATGGTACCCCTTTAGGTATTCCGACAACTGTGTTGTTTTGATAGGGGAAAAGGCAAGGTCATGAATATTTGAATTTTTAATTGAATCTTGGTCTTTGGTAGAAGGTGCGGCCTCTGGGTCTGAATTCGTTGCGATTTTGAGGCCTGAAAAATGTTTTGCCCCACTCTTGGTTGTTGGTGTTTATAGCAGAATTTGGCTGGGTGACTGGCGCTGCAATGTAGACATGAATGTTTGTAAGAACAGGCAAATTTTTGGCAAAGACTGTAGTTATAATCATAGCATTTTCTGTCTGTCCTCTCAGGCTGACTGGAGAGCGGACCCATAGATAAAAGCCACAACTCTTGATCAATATCCATGAAGGATTTGCTAGGAGAATTGCTCAACCTTAACCGAAACTGTATATCATAGTCTCTCCAGCCTGAACCGAGATGGCGTTTGGCTGCCAGTCTAATGATAGACATGTACTTAAGTACAGCTTGAGTTTGGTCGGGATGCGCTGTCAAGTAAATACTTGCATAAATAAGAAAGTCATCGAGCCATTCATTTATAGAGCCGATCTTTTTATGTTGTTGGTGCATGATAACATTACCTTCAAAATCAACCCCTAATGGATTTTTCCCTTTATCGTCCCTATTCTCAGACGGTAAAAGTGAACCAAGATCGATATAATGCCCTTGACATATTTTATCCTTTTTCGCCTGGCTTACGTGCTCCCCAAGGGCGCTATGTATGCTTTGAATGGGGGCTAACTCTGGTATCCGTAAACCTAAGGCATCGAACACATTACCTGTTTCACTTGTAGGTGGTACCGGAGGCGTCTTGCCAAGGTCCTGGTTAGTGCCCACTGTAATCGGCTCTGCCAGGGTTGGAATTATGACTGACTCTTGAGCCTCTTTAGGTCTTTTAGTAGGATTGCTCGTTGAAGTGCTTGGCACTGGCTCACTCACAGGGGGCATGACATCCGCTTCAAGGTATCTTTTGGGTGCTTTGCGCTTACGGGTTCCAGTGGACATGGTGGATCATGAAAATATACAAAAGAAAGCCCCATAAACAAGTGATCTGAAAATAATAAGAGTCCGAGCAGAAAAACGACAGTCAAGGGACTCCATTAACCTGGATTACCTGTGAGGTTATGTGGCTGAATGGCTGAATACCTACAACCTAGGTCATTGATTGCAGGAAATGTGTCGTGATAAGTATACGGGAATAATTGCAGCCAATCAAGGTGATGATTCACAATTAATAGAAGAAAAATCTATATAATCAAAAGATGAAACGTTATTTTCCGAAGTAAGTGTTAGGATGGACCGAGTAGCAGTTTGCGTGTGGACGCAGCGAGACGCCACGCCCTAGCAAAATCTGCCTATTATTCATGTAGTCAAAATTACCATGATAAAGACACTTACCGAGAGGTGAGCACCTAGCTCCTGAACCTATCGGGTCTGGTCTCCATGATAACTATAGGTGACCACAGTGATGTATTTTACGTCTGAACTCTTGGAAGGTGCAATGCTGAATGCCAGAATCTGGGATGGTATGTCAAGGGTTCACATTTAGTAATGCAGGGGTCAGCACCATTATGAGAAGCTATTTATAGATATAGTTGGGGATTCCGGGTAAATCCTAATTCTACAACACTCCCCCCAACTTTATTGAACCTGGCGGTCCCCGTATTGAACTCGCTAACAGGTCTCAAATATTATAAAATCTGGCTTTCCCACATGTAACAGGGAGATTGTTGGTCCCAGGGTGAACCAAGCCAACCTTGCCCTCACCTTTGGAATAGATAGCTGACCATCATGTTTAAACAGTGTAACCCCCTTAAAGCATGACAGAACTCTTGGTATACCTCTCTTCTTATTGACTTTTGAGAAAGGTGGTCCTTTAAGAAATGATGATTAGTATTTTCTTTCATCCTGTAAATTCTGGCTTGATTTTATGACTCCTCCAAATATGGACACATATAGAACTCATACAAAGTAGGGTTATTGGTCCATGAACACCTGGTTGCAGTTTGGTAGAAGCACACTTTTACGGAAGAATCTCTCACTGTACGCTGACTTTGTTCTTTCAAATTCAATGTTATGTGCAGGTACACAAATTTTCATTGAACACCAAGAAGCTCTCAAATGGAGTTGGGTCCTATGTTTAGATGTAAGATCCTTCTGTAAAATTGAAATAAGGGACAATTACTTTTAACTGGGGCACCACTATCTGAACAGTTTAAGTCATGTGTTGGTTAAATTATCTTCATTTACATGTTCTCGTCTACTCCTTGCTTAATATTTAAACAGACTCGCACATCCTTTACTAGCTTGTCTTTATTGGGGGTCGGTCTGAATTTCCATATTTCTTCATAAGTCTCCCAGTAATTCACATGCACCATGTATAGATATTTCTCTTCTGTCCCTATATCAGCATTTTTCTTATTATTGACGGTTTTGCCTTCCTAAGTTTTATACTAACACCTTAATTCCTTTCTTCTTTTTCCTTCCCTTTTTACTTCTTTTGGCATGCCTAAATATTACCTCGACTCCCTAACAAGTCTGTGGAAAGCTTGCTGGGTCGTTTGAGCATGATGACTTTTATTTACAGGACTTTCTTAGATGTTAGTTTACTATCTATTCTTGAAGATCATTCCCCATTTACTTTAGTAAGTATTTGTTTAAGACCCATATATATAAGTATGACTCTGAGCTCTCTTGGAGTAGGTCAATCAATTATTTAGTCTTGCTTTGGGCCTTGCAGTCTGCCTTGAAATGACCTTCCTCACCGCATTCGAAACAGCGTTTATTCTTATGAGGTGACAAGTATTCTTGTTGTACTGCTACCATCAAAGCAGTAACATTATCAATTAAATTGGCCACTTTTTGTTCCAAAACATCAATTCTTTGACTCATCCGAGACTCAAATTCTTCCATTCCGGTAACTCTTTGAAAGCGTTTCAACTCTTGGTTGTCGGGTTCAGAGTTTGAGAAAGTATAGGTAACTTGGTACTCAGGGTCAGATTCCTCGGGCTGAAACAAACTTCTGGTCTGTCTTGTAAATCTTCCATATACAGCCCGGCTTGTTTGTTGGAACCACCTGACTCTATCAATGGCTTCTTCCATGGATTTGGGCTTCTGGTTCATTGTATAAAATCCAGCCTCTTTATCCAAACAGCCTTGGCAGAATCTTGATACAGCCTGCATGTTTATTTGATATTCTGTTAAGTCAGGGTATGCTTGTATGGCAATATTCATTACCCGGTCACTCCATTCTACTATGCTCTCTCTTGGATGTTGAATAGTAGAACTGAACTGTAGCTGTACTGTCTCTGGCATATCTCGTATATCGAATCTCTTAGCCAGTCGATTCAGGACCTCAAAGTAATCAATCTTCGGGTCTCTGTCCACTAGATGGGTAAAGTATTCACTGGCTTTTCCTTGTAACATCCAGGACAATACATCACGCCGTTCCGCAGAATTCCATTTTTCCCTATCCGCATAGCTAGAGAATTTTGTAATGAAGGCACCCCAGTCAGATCTGCCATCATAGCTTATGTCCGGAAGATTGACAGATCTTGCTTGAAGGGTATCCATTCCATAATCATATCTCTGTTCTTCATTTACTGGCTGGTAGTAGTTAATGGTATATGGCTCATAACTATCCCTTGGGGTGGACCAGTTCGGACACCTTACTTCACGAGTCTGGGTCCTGGAAAACGGATTACATTCTTGTTTGTGGACTGGTCCTTGTAGGCTGGGATTTTCACCCCGATGAACCTGTTGCCAGTTGTAATGCGGATAAGTTTCAAGTTCCCTTTCAGATTTATGTCCACCCAGTCGGTCAAGGTGATATGACTCAAAAACCTGGGTTGTCAGATCCAGTCGGTCTGGAGAAAGTGAGACGCGAGTCTGGTCTTGACCTTTTTTGAACACACTTGATGGTCTATTCCTTAATTCTGTAGTTACCTCTGACTTCCGGGCAGACTGACTATTATGAACAGCTCGAGAGTGTAATTGTTCATTAATGGGTTCATATGGGCGGAAGTCAACACTTTTCATCGCGAGAGGTAGATTTTTAATTCCTAAGGTTGCGAATTGTTCTGGTGAGATTTTACCGTATGAATCTCTTAATTCTAATATTATCTCTGCAATTCGTCTATCAACACCTGGGATTAATTCTAGATCGCGAGCACAACAACAGTTAATTTTCACTGGCTCCATTTTGATCTTTATTGTCTAAATGTTATCATTAAATCTTCTTTTTAGAGATCCGACGAGTTCTTGGTAAACTGTGGTCTCACTCTTTCCAAGCCAGTTGATTTCTATGAACTGAAAGGCAGTTGATTTCTATGAACTGAAAGGGCAAATGATTCTAAAATGTTTGTCGTGTCCGAAATCCAAGACCTAAAGACAACACAAGACTCATAGTTTGGTGTCTTAGAGGTTCTATTGGCTCATTCTGTAAAGAGACTCTAGAAACTCGAGGTTCTGGTCTCAGGGCTCCTTGCTCTGTAAATAGACTCAAATAACTCTAGGTAACCTGGTTATTGGTCTATAGGGCTCTGTTGCAAAGCAAGAATTTAGTTATTAATTAGATCGCTTTATGGTCAAACACCCAAAGCCAAAATTCCTAAAGTAATTTCAATTCTTATATATTCCTATCCCCTTTCTTTCTTTCTTTTTGACAACTAAGTAGAGTTATGGGGAAATAAAATAATCCAGTTTTGTCAAGGTATGCTGTATATCTTTAAACAGCTGTTTAACTAAATTTAGATGTTGAAAGTTGAAATCGAGAAAACGCATAACTAGGGGAGAGGAAATTCACAAAGAAATTTCCATGCTTCAATTATTTGCCTTGTTAAGTAAGGAATCAGAAAGAAATCGCATGGAGAAATTGCTTAAGTCTTAATAGGATAGAAATATCTAACAACCTCAAGCCAGTCGAGCTGCAAAATGTTAAGAGCGAATTGGGGCCTAGAACTTTCACTTTCTACTTTCGTTTTCTCAAACACGTTTTGAACGGGTTTATCTGACCATAAATCGATTACAAGATAATCGAGCTCGCGGATGATGGATAAGGGTTGAACGACCAATTCAATTTACAATTGGTAAGAGAAGATGGCCAGAAATCGCCGCGATTACTAAAATAATAAGCCAAGTTTTGTTTTCTGCCGCGTGTGTAAACGTTTCCGACAGCTCCACGAAAATCCCACGAAAGTATGTTTGCGCAAGTTTCTGCGACGATGCCGGAAGCAATGTTCCAATTCAAAATGGCGATTTCATCTATATCCAAAATGGCCAAGAAAAGTAAATAAATTCAGAAGTCGCTTATCTCAAATCGAAAGTCGATATAATCGTTTCCGAGTCGTAGCAAACGATAATACTCGGCTGTAAACAAAGCAGCACAAGCACAATCGAGAGCAAAGCCACCGAAAATCGTCCTCGAAGAAATGAAGCGAAGTGAGATCGTATCACTTGTTCATCTGTTCGGGGAAAATCCGGAACGGTCTATTCTCTAAACGGGGGTCCGTTCAACGTTTCTAAGTCGTAGCTTTCGATCAGGGTCGACCGCAGAGTATGCAAGTCAAACGAAACCGAGAGCAATTCCAGCGGAAACCTATCGAGTCGCGAGATCGTATCGCATATGACCCGAAACGGAATCCTTATTCAACCCTTATCAATTCGTCACGTCGGCCATTTTCCCGCTACAAAAAATGACCAGCGCGAGGAATCGAAGAACCTGCAAAAGTGTTATCAATGCATCCAGCCTCGAGGGGGCTAACTCCGACTTTTCGACGGCTGGCAACATCAAGAAAACTTTACAAATTCTCGTGGCAACACAGTAAAGCCATCGGATTGTCTAGTCTTGGTGGGGCTAACTCCGACTTTCCAAGCACTAGCAAAACCGAGAGAGTCCACTGGATTCCCAAGTTGCTGCGATTCAGCGTCCCAAAAGCCGACAACGCCAATGTAGTCAAAATTACCATGGTAAAAGACACTTACCGAGAGGTGAGCACCTAGCTCCTAGACCTATCGGGTTTGGTCTTCATAGTAATTGTAGGTGACCACCAGAGGCGTAGCCAGGTTTAAATGAATATCACGCACGGTGGGGGGACGGTGCGGGAGGGGGTGTTGAACCCGATTGGTGAGCTCTGGTGCAAATTGAAGGGTATTAGAGAGGCAGGTATTCTGAGCTCAAAATACGATATATTTGGGCCAGTTTTCACGTACAATTCAATATTTAACCAAAACTTTTATGGACATGCTGTTTTGACATAAGGACCTATATGTCTAGTTCGTCTTGAAGTAAAGTCCTTGAGGCCAGTGACTACACAAGAAATGTTACGACAGCTCTTTTCATGGTAAAACAAAGGCACCACCAATAAATCAACGATAACGCAAACTTGTATGTCTGGTTTGTACAAACACTGTCATGGGCTCAGCTCTGGCCATAAACAGGGACGGAGCCAGGCTATTACGGTGTATGTTCAAACCAGACAGACAATATCAAGTATACCTTATTAGAGCGGGAGCACTTCAAAATAATGTAATACTTTTCATGGTGTATAAAACCTGCATCGTGATATTCACACAAAAGATCGTACTGTACTCAAGAAGTTAAATAAACTCGTTTCAAACAAATCAAAGGCAAAAAAAAAAAAAAACTAAGAAAACTTAATAAAAGTCAGAAAAAATAGCCACCGAATGCGGGTTTCGAACTCGAGACCCCTGGTGTAATGGCCCCGTCATACCTCAACGTTTTAGCCAGCGTGTGCCTAACGTGTTTGAGAAAACGACTAAGTCTATGAAACGTCGACATACGCTGACCTACATTTTCCTTTTGTCGATTCACGACGCGCTTGTAGCGAGTTCATAGCGTGTTTGAACGTGTGAGTAACGCGTGAGTAACGTGTCAAGAACGTGTTGATAGCGTATATCAGCGTATACTAACGTTCTCGTAACGTCCTCGGAACGTGCTTACTTAGCGTGTTTGTAACGCGCTGCTAGCGTGTTATAACGTGTTCGCAGCGTGTTTTGGATGACAACATAAATACTGCAAGAAATTACCCCTTCAAATTCTTTCTTTTAATATTTACAGGCCACCGGCCACTACACATATTCAAATTCAAAGTTTACTGGTCCATGTAAAAGAAAATAGGAAAAGACGGAAAGAAAAAAAACACTGGCATATTAAAACATGCATAAAACAAACTTATAAGATTACAGGCTGATTAAAGCTTCTGGGACTTTTAACTCGAAAATTATTGCGGAAGGGTTAGAAACTACTTGTCACAATACACTCCTTTCTTCCTCAATATGCTCTACCATATAGGATGACTTAACTTCAAAATTTTACCAAACTTTGATTCCTGTCTACAACCCCTCTCAATCTTGAATAGCTAGTCTTATATTTAGGGGAAAAGGTGTACCAAATATCAAACTTGTAGTACATATAATGGAGACATATATTCTGAACAGAACCATGAGAACAGAATAGAGTAAAACACGTCTTGTATTATGTCCACTAAGTACAGCGATGTACATGTCGTTTTGGTATATTGATAATGATAAAAAAGACGAACAAATGTTTGTATAACGTGTAAAGTATTTTGCAAACGTATTGCTATTCTGACCAAAGAGCAGACTCACAAGCTATAAACGCACTGTTTAATACACATTTAGGCTACAATCTCCATTTCGAGAATTTAAGAAATTAAGAAAATCCGCAAAGGAAGTATTCAAATATTTTTCAAGTAATACTCATTCCTCTCGTATATTTGCGTATATAAATGTTGGCAAACTTATCATCTAGTATTAAAGCCTCGTTTACATTTGGCCTACGGAGCCCGTATCGCGCCGTAAGCATAAAATCGCACGGTGCCCGTGCGGTGACATACGGTGCCCGTGCGATCATCGCACGGTCTTACGGGCACCGCAGACACATGCGATCTCGTTTAAAAAAATGTTATACACATCTTGAAAATTCGCAAGCCATGGTCGCCGCACGGACATCGCACGGAAACCTTGCGATGATCGCGCGGAAATCGTACGATATCTTAACTATCAAACATCCAAAATAAAACCCTTAGAATCGTGCGATGACCACACGGCATCCTCTCGATATCCGTACGGAACCCGTGCGATCTCCGCACGGGAATCTCACGATTACCTTGCGATATGGCACGGGACCCGTACGGTCTCATCATGGTATGCCCCCCCTCAAATATTTTCAAAATCGCATGGTCACCGTGCGGTATTGTGAACACATACGCCGTAGACCGTAGCTGTCTGCGATGTCCAAAAAATCGTAAGAAAAATCGCAGGCTGCGATATCGTACGGCGACCGTGGCAAATGTAAACTAGGCTTTATCCACAATTGACTATTAATTGTAAAATTTTTATGTATACATGCAGTTTGATAGGAAATATTGTCTTTATGTCCTGAAATAAACATTTACATTTTTTTTTTGTCCGAGACCTGGCTTGATTCTTCTGTACATGATAATGAAATAAACATTCCCAACTACATTGTTCATCGTAGAGACAGGAAAAATGGTCGTGGAGGTGGAGTGTGTTCTTTTGTCCGCAGTGACTTGCCTTTTAATCCTAGATATGACATTGAAAATCCTGAATTGGAAACCTGTTGGATAGACATTTTTCTTCCCAAATCAAAACCTATTCTTTGTGGAGTTATTTATAGACCACCCTCTCAAACAAACTTTTACAACAAATTAGAAACTATGTGCCAATCTTTTGATGATTTCTCTTTAAAGGAAATATATATATTTGGAGATTTTAATACCAATGTCTTAGGTGAAAATTGTTCTCTCTTATCAAATTTTACGTCTTTTTGCGATTTGTTTAATTTTTCACAGCTGATAAAAAGTCCTACTAGAATAACTGACATTTCATCTACAACAATTGATCTCATTCTTGTTTCAGATAGTGATAAAGTGTCTAACAGTGGGGTTGTTGATATTTCTGTAAGTGATCATTCTTTGACTTTTTGTACTCGCAAAATTTGTCGGCAACCTATTAGTAAACACAAAACTGTTAAACTGAGATCTTTAAAAAATTACTCTAAAGAGGAGTTTCAAAACTGTTTACTAAATGCAGATTGGAGTGCAGTCATTTTAAGTGACAATGTCAATGATGCATGGCTTAATTTTAAAGATACATTTCTCTCGGTATTGGATAAATGTGTACCTTTTAAACATTTAAGAATCAAGCAGAGAACAGAACCCTGGATAAACGATGAAATTTTACACAGTATCCATGAAAGAGATATAGCTTTTAAGAAGTATAAGGAAACAAAACTTTCTTCTTTCTATGAAATGTTCAAAGAACTTCGTAATTCTACTAAATCCCTTATATACAAGGCAAAGAAGGAATACTTTCAAAGTGTTTTGGACCATAGCAAACATGACTCCAAAGCTCTTTGGATGTGTTTGAAACAACTTGGATTACCTTCAAAGAAGAATGTGTGTTCATCTGCAAATATTGGCTTAAAGATAGATGGTGAAATCTGTTTTGACTTTTTTAATGTTGCACAAAGATTTAATGCTTTTTTCACAACTGTTGCAAATAAACTAGTTGAAAATCTACCAGCCAGTGATTCATATTATGGTAAACAGTTTGTCAGTAAATTTTATATGTCCAAAGGTGTTTTTCCTCACAGTTTTTCCTTTTCCATCGTTACTCAAGATAAAATTCTGAAATAAATATCTTCTCAATCTTAGCCCAAATAAGGCAACTGGGCTAGATGGTATCCCATGTAGATTTATTAGAGATGGTGCACCAATTATTGCTTGTCATTTAGCGCATGTGATAAACCTTTCCATTATTCAAGGCTCTGTTCCTGATGATATAAAGAATGCTAGAGTTATACCCCTGTATAAGAAAAATGATAAAACTGAGGTGGGTAATTATAGACCTGTGTCGGTTTTGAGTATAATTTCAAAGGTGTTTGAAAGAGTCATTTATGATCAACTGATGATTATTTGTCTTCAAATAAAATTCTTTACAGTTTTCAATCTGGTTTTAGGCGTGGTTTCTCTACCGCTACAACTGTGATTCATTTGTCAGATTTCATCAGATTTAATATGGACCAAGGTAATATGGTTGGGATGGTTTTACTTGATTTACAAAAGGCGTTTGATACAGTCAATCATGATATTTTATTGATGAAACTTGAATGTATTGGACTCACATCAGATGCCATTAGATGGTTTAAATCCTATTTCTCTGACAGGACTCAAGTCGTAGAAGTTTCCAGTGTACACTCCAGTCAGGGTTTTATATCATGTGGTGTTCCACAGGGATCAATACTAGGACCCCTTTTATTTCTGATATATGTAAATGACATGTCTGCTGTGGTAGAAAATAAATTACTTTTATATGCTGATGACTCCGGCATCCTTGTCTCTGGTAAAAATGTCACTGATATAGAGTCGTTACTATCCTCGGAAATGGAAAGGGTTAGTAAATGGCTTGTTGATAATAAGCTTTCATTACATCTAGGCAAAACGGAGTCAATACTTTTTGGTTCTAAGCCCCGATTGAAAGGTCAGAGTAATTTAAATGTTTCATGTAATGGTATAAATATACATGCCACCAATTCAGTAAAATATCTTGGTGCAATTTTAGATCAACATTTAACTTGTGATGAAATTGCCAGGTCCCTTGTTTCAAAGGCTAATGCACGTTTGAAATTCTTGTTTCGAAATAAACAATTCTTTAATCTCCAAACTCGTAAGCTTTTGGTTATGTCCCTCATCCAGTGTCATTTTTGATTACGTATGTTCTTTCTGGTATCCTAGCTTAAGTCAGTATTGGAAAACCAGACTCCAGACAACACAAAATAAATTAGTTCGTTTTGTCTTGGACTTGGGCAGCAGGTCTCATGTAGGAGCCGAGCAATTTAGATTACTTAATTGGTTACCAGTCCACAGGCGAGTTGAGCAGTTAACCCTATGTCATGTCCATAACATTCACAGAGGAGTGGCCCCAGAATATCTAAGCGAACATTTTAAACCCATCAGTCAAGTTCATGGCCGTTTGACAAGGTCTAGGGTAACTGCTGTTTCTTCTTCATTTTTTGATACTGAAGTAGCTTATTCAGATTCTGGCCGGTTTGCTCTCCCAAAGGTTAAAAACTTCGGTAAGAAGTCTTTTGCTTACCAGGGTATTGTTTCTTGGAACTGCCTGCCACAGCAGCTAAGGGACATGCAATCCTCTATTTCATTTAAAACTGCTGTGAAAAAATACCTTTTGGACTTATCTTAACTTTTCTCAATCATTTAATTTCATATATTTTCTTATATTTTCATACCCCCTTTTCTTAAATACTAAGTGATTGTTTTAAGGACATGTCTTGTTTGTCTTAACTGTCAATTAATAACTGTGATAAATATATTTATCTATATATTGATAACATTTAAATGTGATATGATTGTCTGTGATATAAAAATATGATTTTTTTTAATGTGATATAGTCTAATAATTGAATTGTAAACATGACTTTCTGTGCCATGCCTCCATTATCTAGGACCACAATGGAAATAAGAGGATCTAGTTTTCTTCTTTTTTGTGTTATCCTTGGTAATGGAGCGCATAACATGGTGCTTTTTTTTTCAATTTATGGTGTTTTTTTTTCAATTTTTTTCCTCGATGCAATTATTATTTGTTATACTACTTTTACTATGCCATGTTCTGTACTCTTTTACCTAAATAAACTTATTATTTATTATTATTATTACCTTTTACATTTTTGGATTAGATTTACGCCATTACTGCCTCGCCTCGTTTGATAACACCTGTTTTATTCAACTCATCCGGGTATCTTGCTTTTCGCAGGAATGGATCGGTCTTATTTGTTTGTCGCTAAAATTCACGCCTTAAAAATAATAATAATGATAAAAAGAATTTCTAAACCAGCATTTTTTCTGACTGGATATTGTTACCATTAGGCCTATATTCTCGATTACGGCGAATCTGATATTTTTACGACCTGATTGAAAAATTGAAATCCGACCAACCCGCATTTCTTGTTTGAACTATTCCTAAAGCCTTATCAATGCCTCGCAAGTCAGTATATACGTCACTTCTGCAGCCGAAAAAAAGATCGCTGTGCATAAACCCGTATCTCCCTATGTAGATAGCGAATAATTAAACCTTTTATGTAGCGATTATTACAAATAACATTATTGGGTGTGATTAGCCACGCGGCTATCAAATTAACAAGGGTTATCGGATGTCAACAATGGATTACACCTTACGGGGATTATCGGCGATACCGTAAATTGAACAAAAGGTAAGCGTGCGTACTTTGCCTTTCAACTCGATTCATATAACGTAAATTTGTGTCCGAAAACTAAGGGACGGACAATTCAAATTGTGTCCGATTTTAGGGACAAAAAATAAATTATTTTTGAAAATAATTAATGGTGTCCGAATTTTTCGGGTGTCCAAATACTTCGGGTAAATACGGTATTTAAAAATATATGGAAGAAAAGACAAGCAGCTTAAAGAGAACGCTTCTTTTAATCGAATTTTCAAGTCGTTCCTAGACTGGTCATGAGGAAATATACAGATTTATACATGTAAATGGGTCATACCCACGTACATGCACATAAACATTTATTTACGACACGCTGATGGTAGAACTTAAAGACAAATATTCAGCGGAACTTTTAAGTTTTCGTTGAATACTGAAACGCTGTCATACGCCAGAAACACGCTGTGAACACGCTGGCAACGCGCTAGACACACGTTAAGTACGCTGGAGACACGCTATTCACACGTTTCTTGTACGCTGGAGACACGCTAGAAGCACATTAAACTTTGGTCGAACGTGTTTCTAGCGTGTCCGTAACGTATTTGAACGAGCTCCTATCGTGTCTCTAGCGTGCTGAGCGTGTTCGGAACGTGTGCGGAACGACTGCGGAGCGTGTTTCAACACGTTCGGCACACGCTGAGAAATTTTGTGCAAGCACAAAATTTTATGAGATACTCAGCGTATCGCAACGTGTTCCAATGTGTTACAGCGTGCCGATAGCGTGTGCGGAACGTGTTCATAGCGTACCCGACGTGTTCGTAGCGTGTTATAAAAAATCCAACACGTTCCGCACACGCTGGCTAAAACGTTAAGGTGTGACAGCCCTATAACAAATTATTTAAACTTTACTCGACAAATCGTCGTTTGTCTTATATAAATCTATCAAACATATTAATCTAGGACACAATACTACATATTATGATTGATTTACTGCATACTGCATCATGTAAATTGTTGATTCGGTTCTAAAAAATACAAATTCAATAAGTATCGCGATGGTAGCTCCGCTATATATGATAGCTTTAGATAGATAAAGATAAACTTGACATACCTTTCAGGGAATGCAAATTGATTCACAGTATCCCATTTAGAGAGTAATAGTGTTTTCTTGGTCGAATCATGCAACCCCTGTGTCACAGCTTCCTCGTCAAATACGTCTGGATATGGAGGTTTGTTAAGCAAGGTGGACGTCGCCATTTTAAATATTACCGCTCACAAACTTTTCAAGAAGGACAAATCGCTCATACTTATTTTCTTTTGGTTAAGACGGCTTACCTTTCGCTGTTTTTATATGTAGAATGAAACCATCAATTAAGCGATCTTGGCTATTTGCAAATTTATGTAATTGAACATTCAGATAAATCTAGACAACTGCAGTCCCAAGATTAAGGTAGGCTATAACCCCCCATTAGCCTTCAACTTAGAGGCCGTTTTTGGCCATGTTTAATTTTTCAGACCGATATCACGCACGTGCGTGAGTGCGTGAGCCTGGCTACGCCCCTGACCACAGTGATGTATATACGTCTGAACTCTTGGAAGGTGCAATGCTGAATGCCAGAATCTGGGATGGTATGTCAAGGGTTCACATTTAGTAATGCAGGGGTCAGCACCATTATGAGAAGCTATTTATAGATATAGTTGGGGATTCCGGGTAAATCCTAATTCTACAACATTCAGTTTTTGCATGGCCATCAGTGCTATTCGATACGATAAACCTACAGAACAAACATCAATTTAACCGCGTGATATGGTATTTAACAAAAAATCTTGTTTAAAAACTTTTTATAAACAAAAAGATCGTAACGAAATCATTTACTTTTGTTTTTTAGCAAAAATGGAGGTGAGTGACGTCACACCTAGACTTGCAGTTTACTAATCGATTTTGTAGACTGGAAGATGCCATGGAAACAACGAGGACTATTAACTAGTAATAGTCCCTATTATTTTTCTTTTAATTTCTTACATTGATCCTTTTTATTATTCCTTTATTATTATCTTTTTGCCAGTTGCAATTATTTTTTATTATTCTCATATAATTCAATTTTGATTGTTGCGCCACCAAAGACTATTGTATTCTGATCGCCCGAAAAAAAGAGTTTCATACCCCAATGAAAATAACACTTAGCATTTAGTAAACTTGCACTAAAAGTTAGTCCAAATAGAAATCTCATTTGCTTTATGATATTGAATTATAAGGTACGATGAGAATCAAGTTTTTTACATTAATAATGTAATCGCGCTTAAAAGGGAATTCGATAAACGCAATCAAACCAAATATAGGTTTTTATTTTTGTACCGTCATAAATTGTAAAATGAACAAGAAAAAAAGTACTTTTCATCTTTCGGGTATAGATATAGTTCCGCAAGAAAGAGTGAGGTTCGAGAAACCGTTATCTCCTATCATTTTCAATGTAATATTGATCTTTGATCACTCACTTGAAATTGCAGGTCTATACATTTCAAAAGTTCAATTGTTCAGTTTCGCTTGCAATGTATTTTGAACTACAAAGCGAGATACATAATTGTTATTATTTCCATATTTCACTTTTATTATTTACAGTTATGAATGGACAGCACTTTGCAATGATCAAATCTTTAAAGAGTCAGAATACAGATAGCCTAATGCTACTCTATTGTCTCAAAATATGTAAAACAGCGTTACCGTAAAAAATGGAATAAAATTGATCATGTCCCGGCTTGAACCCATGTTATTTCGGCAGTATTATTTATCTAAATTGACCTGGCACTCATTAACTTTCGTCAGTGCTCGAGTATTCCCGCAGCTCAATTTCATTTCACCGTAGACCTTATATTATTTCTCATCTTTTAAATAGTCGCGGTAGTACAGTGGTTACAGACGCCTTCACGCACGCTGAGTCGAGTTCAATTCCCGGCAGACACACATTTTTTAAACATTATCATTCACATATTGGTTTTCTTCTTTTTTATTTTTTTTTTCTTACCTAATAATCTTATCAATATTATGTTATTAGTTTTTTGGTAAGTTACGATTAATATTTTTTATTCTTACATCATTCAATTTTGGTTGTTTGCACCGACCAAAATTAATGTATTCTGATCGAGAGTAAGATTTGTTTCATACCTCAATGAAAAAATAAAAGTTGTTCGTAAGCTTGTACAAAACAAAAAGTAGTCCCAATAATTGGCTTCATGATATTGAATCATAAGTTATGAAAAGAAATTTGAAGAGAGTTAAAAAATTGATAACCTTATCACACTTAAACAGGAATTCAATTAACATATTCAAACCCTGTATATGTTTTTTTTTTTAATTTCAAGCCATCATAAAGTTAAACAAGAGTTGTCCGCGGACAATGTAGCTCGCCCAAACAGCTGCTTGTCACAAATAGCACTTGACCGAAGACCGAAGTTCAAATTGGTTTCTTTCAATGTTAAAGTCTATGATCTAATATATATCTGTTTGAGTAGTAATTAAGAAATATAAACTTTTTTGTTTTAATGGCATGTATAAGGTTAGGGCAAAGTGAAAGCCTACAAGCAGATGAGGTTACCAATGGAATTTCTTTGTATCAAACATAAAGTTTTTCTTTAAAATTTTTCTAAGTCCACAAAAGGTCAAGATCGAATTGTGAAGGACCTTGGTCTCTGTAGAAGCCTATCACCTAGTGAGTATGTGTATGAAGTAATAATGTCCCTGAGTAAAGCATTTAGAAAATATAAGCAAGGTTAAATTTTTGGTTAAAGTTTTTCAGTTTAAGTTTTTCCAAGTCTATAAAAGGTCAAGGTCAAATTGTCAAGGCCCTTGGTTACTGGTGAAAGCCTTTCATTTGGTGACTATGTATATGAAGTAATGATGTCCCTAGATTAAAGTATTCCGAAAATATAAGCAAGGTTAAAGTTTTTGGTAAAAGAATTTCGGTTAGAGTATTTTTAAGTTCATAAAAGGTCAAGGTCAAATTATCAAGGACCCTGATCTCTCACAAAAGCCTTTCACCTAATGAGTATGTATATCAAGTAATGATGTCCCTAGGTAAAAGCATTCAGAAAATATAAGCAAGGTTAAAGTTTTTGGTTAAAGTTTTCAATTAAAGTTTTTCTAAGTCCACAAATGGTAAAGGTCAAGGTCAAATTGTGAAGGACCTTGGTCTCTGGTGAAAGCCTATCACCTGGTGAGTAAATATATGAAGCTATGATGACCCTAGGTTAGAGCATTAAAAAATATATGCAAGGTTAAAGTTTATGGTTAAAGTTTTTAGGTTAAAGTTAAAGTCCACATAGGGTCAAGGTCAAGGTCAAATTGTCAAGGACCTTTGTCTATGGTGAAAGCCTATCACCTAATGAGTGTGCATATGAAGACATGATGTCTCTAGGTTAAAGCTTAAAGAAAATATAAGCAAAGTTAAAGTTTTTTTGGTTAAAGTTTTTGGTTAAAGTTTTTGGTTAAAGTTTTTTTGAAAGGGTCAAGGTCACAGTCTAAAGGTCATTTCGACATGGATGTTGGTCTCAAATGAAAGCCTATGCCCTAATGAGTGTTTCTGTAAAAAATAAAGCCTCTAGGATAAATATTGATAGAAATTAAAAACTTTAACCTAATGCAGACGCCAACACCAACGCTGACGCCGACATCTGAGGGTATGACAATAGCTCTTCTGAGACTTTCGTCCCGGGCGAGCTAAAATATAAATGTTGATACATTTGAAAAATTGCACTATTTTCAGGAATTTACACTGATTAATGGACAGGAATTTGCAATGATCTAAATTTAAATCAAAATGAAGCTGGCGGAAAGATTTGTGTCGAAAACCAGTAGCCTTATACAGCACTGTTCAAAATGTCAAAAGTATCAAAATATGAACTCAAAAAAATATTACCCTAAAAAGAAATAGAATTTTCTCTGGTCATGGTCCGGCTTGAACTTGTGACTTGCTGATTATGGGAAGGCATCTTTACCACTACCGCTAAATTTCCATATGTGCTAAGAGTTGTTATACATATATTTATATCCTGACTTCGCGATTATAAGTCTATATTAAGAAACATATTCACCGACTATCAATAGGGGTCAAAAGGAATATTTAATGAGTGCCAGGTCATTGTAGATAAATAATACGTTGGTACATTTTTCGAGTACTTGGTACATTTTTCGAGCTTTGAAGAAAGTTATCGTAACTTTTACATTCAGTATCCATTTTAATATGGCAGACATCTTAGTCAAGATGAGAATAGGGGCATTGGCATGCTTTTTCTGGGTTTTCTCAAAGGCATATTGATAATGCCCTTGGTATGTCCCAGAGCGTTGTTTCCTGAATGTTGAATCGGTTTAAAACGACTGGTAATGATAGGTATTTGCATGCTAGAGGTCGAGAATGTTCAACAAATGAGGTTCAAGGCCGATTTTTGGTGGTTCAGGCAAGGCCTCATTGATTTGACAATGCAACAACGTTACCTAAAGACTTCCAGAAAGCTACTGGTGTGGGAGTAAGTACCCAAACCATCAGATATCGATTGCATAATGCTGGCCTGAGGTCATGACGGCCGTATTCTATTAACCCGATTTCACTAACAAATGAGTTTAGCATGGGCACGGGTCAAGTAAACTGTACCTGAAATGACTCTACCCCGTCCTTTTTACAGACGAGTCCAGGTTTTATGTGGATTTACCGTCAGACGTCAGAGGGTCTGGGGGATATCAAATAAGCGTTTTACTCCAGTGTGTGTGGCAGAACATGATAGGTTTGGCGGGGTCTTAGTCATGGTTTGGGGGGGGGAATTAGTGCTCAGGGGAAAACAGATCTTCACGCCATTGAAAACAGCACATTGACGGCTCTCAGGTTCGAAACTGATATCTTTGATGTTAACGTTCGACCATATGCAAGTGCATTTGGTGAAAATTTCATTCTAATTGATGACAATGCGTGTGCACATAGAGCCAACATCACCAATCAATATCAATATCCTGAGTTTTCTCCGAAAAAGCATCTGAGCTAAAAAAAACATTACTTCGAAGCTGGAACCTACAGAAAGGCCTTGTCAAAAGCAAAAGGCATGTGAAATTTCAACTGTATTACCAATGTTCACATTTTTCTTTAAAACTAAGTGACCTTGAAAGTGTGACCTCAATGATGGCCTTGACTTTGCTATCAACTGAAAGGCCTTGTCACAAGCAATACACAGGTGAAACATAATGGCTTAATGACTAACTATTCCAATGTTAAAGTTTTTATTCACAAATTTGACATTGAAAATGATAATAGAAAGCTCTAGTCACAAGCAATACACTTGTGAAATATAAAGGCTCTATCACTTACCACTCAAAAGTACTATGGCAAATCTTAAATATTTAGGGTGGACAAATAGATAAACTGACAAGATAAAAGCTTTATATGCCCAAATGGCATGGAAATATAACTAGAGTTATTTCACTTGGAATTATTGATTGCTCATATAATAAAAATAACCATGACTGACACAAGCTTTCTTTCCTTTACTCATTTTTTTCCATACTTTTTCCCTGATACATCAAAATGCCTGATTGTATTATAGCAAGTTGGATTGTTCCTGCAATCCTTGTCTCCTCTAGTTCTCCATGGAAATGAACAATCACAGCTGCAAGACATTGTCCCATTCATCACACAAAAGGATTGCTATTGACAAAATTTTTTTCCACTATCCACTTACTACACTAAACAGTCATTCTGATTCTTTTAATAGAAAGTAGAGATCAGCAAAGAACACTACTGTGGCTAAAGTCAATCCTGCTCCTAATTGCTGAAAGTGGAAAAGAAAATGAACTCTTTACTTGTCAGATTACATAGGCCACCTTAACCCTTATTCTGCTGAATTTAAAGTAAGATATTAAGAGAGTTATTGTTGAGTTCTGCTTGAGCAGCTGATTCCTTCCAAAGGCCTGAATAAACTGATAGGATGAGATAAGATTCTATGTGTTTTTTTTAAGTGTGTCTCCATTTTTTTCTACAAGAATGATAAACCACATGCTGAAATAATTCTGCAAAGATTAATTCATGATAATTGAACAACAAAGGAAATTGACCTGAGCTAGTATAATAACTATCATTCATCCAATTACAATAATTTTGTGCATCTGATAACAGGTTAACAAAGGAACATTCCTCTGAAATTTGGTTAAAAAACATCAGTTAGGCTCTGAGAAAATGATTTTCAAAGTTTTCACATCTGAAGCTAAATTAATTTATTATCATGTGTAATTTCAATTTACCCTTCTCCTGTTGTTCACCAAACATTCCTGTTGGAAATAAAGCTTGGAAGACAGTAAAGTCTAAGATCAGTCCACACAGTTGTACAGTCTGATCTTAGCATATACTGCCAACCTTCTGCTTGATTTTTGTGGTAAAATTCCTGTAACAGTGTAGTTGATTTGTAAAAAAATAGGATTTTTAAAAAAAAACAAATACATGTGTGAGTGTGTGCATTTATTTTTAGCAGGATAAGGATTAAAACTGTGTGAGACTACGAAAACAAACCCCATTTACAGAATTCCTTGATCCCCCACTGTTATCCTACTGAACTAAAATCTTAAATCAAGTTTGCACCTCTGGTAATCATTTGAGAAAAAAATTATCAACAAAACAATAAAATGGGTATTTTTTCCCCCAAGTTCTTTTGGGAAAAGCTCATTGACAATCTATTGAAATAACGAAAAATTGGAAAATTTTCAAGTATATATTATTTAGTTATTCTTTCAATAGTGTCTTAAAAACCTTTGCCATTTGTGAAAAGTTATCATTTTCTTTTAATTAAGTTACAAAATCAAGTAGAAAATTAAATAATATCTTTTTTATCTGCTTCATTAACTTTCACATGTCTGATGAAATTCAGTTTTTTTATTCTACTATACTGGGAATTTTACTATAAAAATTGGAAAAAATTAGGACCTTTTTCAATCGTGAATTGGGCCCTAAATGGCAGAAAAACTCTTGGAACCTACCATTGCAAATACATTACTGCCATAAAACGTGAACTCTGTTGCTTTATATCCAAAAGCAAATGCCCCTAATACTGTAACAGCAAAATTTACAACTGACATAATTTGTCTGTTCATTTCTTTCACTGAAAAGAAAACCATAGAGTGTTTGAAAACCACAAATGTCCCCTAAATTGCATTTTTTTCTGAAGTTTGACCTTAATAAATGAACTTGACCTTGTCAGATGACCTCAACCTTAGTACTGGAGATGCAAAGAAATAAATAGCTTTTACTTGTTTTTACAACATATGACCTTGGTAGATGACCTTGACCAATGAGATCTATCATTTTGCCATATACATGTGCATTGTATCTTGAATAAGCTAGAACAAATAAGCAATGTTAAGTTTTATTGTCAAGTTTTGTAGACTGACAGACAGACGGTATGACACACAGTAAAAAATTATGCCCAAGTCCCATGACAAAGAGGGCAGTAAATGATGAAATATTTCAAAACAGTTAATTTAAATCTTTCTGTAATGGTTTTGATAAATAGATTATTCATAAGTACTTGTAGATTAATACTTGGTAATCTCACCATGAAAATTACTAATTACTTATAACAGCGCCCTCCCTAATAGAAGCACCCCTACAATTTTACTAAGAAAACCCACTTCAAATGCCCTAACTTATTTGAGACTTCTTCTGACTATGAGATGAATTTCCTCCAAACAACATTTTATATGATTGTTTAGAGGAAATTCACCTAATATTAAAGGGAAAAAGGCATAAAAGGCATCAATTTTGATGTTTTTTTTATCAGAAAATGCATACTAAATAAAAGCTCACTGACCATGTTATCTAGCGTTTATTAGGAGAAATACGGTATACTCTTCTTCTGTTTATTTCATTCTATTTGACATATCCTAAGCAGAGCCAATTTTACCTATCAGGGGTGTGAAATTCCCATGCCTAACTTTGACCCTGGGCTTTTTACTTGCTTGCAAGTATGTTTTCCTGTGCTACTTATCCATGACATATAGATAACACAGCAAATCTTGAATCAGTACTTAAAAGATCTAGGGAAAAAGTCATCCTTTTGATCGTATCAAAGGGAAGAATACATTGACTTTAATGAAGAAAATGCTGGGTTACAGCATTTTCTTTATTAAAAACAATATTTTCTCAATATTTATCTTCCTTTTTTTATGGCCAAGTTCATTTTGAGCCTGGACAAGTAAGAAATTAGCTTTTACTTTTCCAGGGACAAATGGCGAAACACTGTATTTCCACGTCCCAGCCTATAATGTAATGATATTGTCTAGTTGTCTCTTAAAAAAAGACACACTTTAGAAGTTGTCATAAAGTTTGCACTTTTTGTCTCCTCTTGCTTTTTTTGTCTTAGACCAATATATTCTTTGTTTCCAGGAGCAACAACAGCTATACTTTTTATTCACCACTCGTGAAAATATAGCAGAAGATGTTCAATTAGTGAAAATTAATATTGATCTTACACTGAAACAATCAATTATCCCCTATAAATTCAGGAGATCAGATAATCATACAAAATTGATACCTACCCTCTTTCCCAGCTGAAAAATAGTCTTTATTCTGAAAGGAGAAAAATCATTTTGTTTAAGTTTTTGTCCTACAGTGAATAGTAAAGCAGATAAATCAAGGCTGTTGCACCTACACACGGGTTCCTGTATTGTCTTGCACTTAGGGGAATTATTTGCTGTACTTTGTGATATTTTCACTCCATCTTATTTTCGCCTCTTGTACCTAAAATGTTGTGGTTTTATTTTGGCGAGTCTTATTTTTGCTACTTGCTAATTTGGTAGTGAAAATAACATGCACCAAAATGAAATTTTATTTTCAAGTTGGTCATTTTTGAAGGTTTCATTTGGGGAACTTCTCATCGATGTTCGCAAATTAATTCAATGAAGTAGATGCATCAACTATTTCTAGGTCAACAAGTGTTGTCTTGAATTACTATTATCATGTCCAATTTTAATCCAAATTCAAAGCAACATAGATGTGTCAAATTTTTCTCCTTTAAAAACAATGCATTTATCCAATCTATATCCATAACAATAGTAGCTATTAACACCAGTTCTGTTGTAGACAGGTAGGTCTATATAGGTAAATATGGTATTTTTTCCTAGGCAATATGTAGGGATGTCAAATTTTCAAAATTTCAGGGATATTTTGTTATGTTCGATTTTTGCCACCTAGTGAGGATGGCAAAAATTAGACCATGGCAAAAAATCCTAAAGTGCCATATTATTTATCTTTTGGTAGGAGACACATTCAGATGAAAGCTGGTTAGGTCAGGATTTAATTAAAGTCATGACTCTAGGATTGGTATCCAAAAGCAAGAAAAATAAAATAAGAATAAATCAATGGCTCAGCATGAAAAAGTTGTGTCTGCCTAAACATTTATAGGCAGTTACAACAGTTTTGTACTGAGCATTTGAAATTTGACCCAATAAGTCAACAGAAAACTTGTAGGATTGTGAATGAATAGGCTAACAAGAACTGAAACCTTACATAATTTGGCTGATTTTCTGAATGTGAAATAATAATTCTAATTTCCTTTGACATAGTTTTAGTAATGCAACCTCCATTGATCCTCTACTAGACCCAATCTCTTTATCAAATATTATATGAGCCTGTGCATGGGATTTCCAACAATTTCAAATAACCGCAAAGCAAAGACTCTGACCAGTCTGTGCATCTACACAGTCTGACCAGAGTCTTCACTATGCGTTTTGTAGATAGATAAGGTCTCAAAGTGTCTGTAGACAATCAGATAGCTTTATATTTACAGTATGTGGCTGTCTAGGCTGCTCAATGTTTTCCCTTGCGCCCATTTCAAATTGTTGGAAATGTTACTAACAGGCTCATATTCAACTACAGAGATCATAGATGATTCTTCGTGATGTGTCAAAAGAGCATCACCAACAGGTGCCAATGCTCAGCTTCAGGTGCTTGATAATGCAAACAAGAGGCCCAAGAGGGCATGTATTGCTCCACTGGCTTTAAACATCTTTAGACTTTCATTAAATAAAGCTTTCTTTGAATTTAAACAACACTTTGAAATCACCTAAGACCTATTTAATAATAATTAAGTGGGTATGGCCAACATTGCACCAAATTGTTCAATCCCCATGAACTTGCATCCCTTTACCTATCTTATAGAAACATTAGGTTCAGAAGGTGATTTCTTTCAAAGATACTGTGCTCAAACAAAGCCCCACCCTGCAAGGCTAATACTTATGGGCCAATCAAAATTTCATAAAGATTTTTGAAAAAGATCACATAAGGAACATTCTAGTAAAGTTTCATTAAAATTGGCAAAGTGGTTCAGGAGATGTCTTTCAAAGATTTCAGGCTAAAAATAGCCCCCCCTCCCCCTGCTATGCCCATACTTATGGGCCAATCAAAATTTTGCAGTCAGTTTTTGGAGAGGGTCACCAAAGGAACATCAATGCCAAGTTTCATTGAAATTGGCTCAATAGTTGGGGAGAAGAAGACTTTTTAAAGATTTTTGGTATGAAATAAGCCCCGCCCTGCCATGCCCATATTTATTCGCCAATCAAATTTCAGGAACAATTTTGAAAAGGGTCACCCGAGGAACATTCTGGTAAAGTTTAATTGAAATCAGCCCAGTGGTTCAGGAGGAGATGTTGTTCAAAGATTTCTGCCTCAAAATAAGCCCAGCCTTGCCACGCCCATATTTAAATGCAAATCAAAATTTCAGTCACAATTTTTGAAAAGGTTTAGCGCAGGCACATTCGTGTAAAGTTTATTTGAAATCAGCCTAGTGGATCAGACGGAGATGTTGTTGAAATATTTTGGTCTCAAAATAAGCCTGCCAGGCATATATTCATGAGCCAATCAAAATTTCATGAACAATTTTTGAAAAGGATCATCCAAGGAACATTCAGGTAACGTTTTGTTGAAATCAGCACAGTGGTTCCGAAGAAGATGTTGTTCAAAGATTTTTGGCTCAAGGTAAGCCTCCCCCTTTGCCACCCCCATGAGACAATCAAAATTTCTTGAACAATTTAAGTGAAGGGTCACCCAAGGAACATCCATGCCAAGTTTCTTTGAAAATGGCCTAATGGTTTGGGAGGAAAAAGATTTTTAAAGATTTCAAAGTGAAAAAATGCCAAGCCCTGCCAAGCCAATATTTTGGGGTCAACCAAAATTTATTTAATAATTTTAGAGGGTCACCAAAGGAAAATTTCTACCAAGTTTCATGAAAATCCGCTCATTGGTTTTGGAAAAGAAGATGTATAAAAAAAAAGTTTACGGACGGACAAAGGGACACACACACAATGGACACACCACCATGACAATAGCTGGATTGCCAGTGGAGCTTAAAACTAAATGACGCCTTGATACTCTGGATAGCTTGTGTGGTGTTAAACACACATACCAAGTTTCATGAAGACATTTTATTGAATACCATAGTAATATCATCATGGTTAAAGTTTGTCACGCCATGACAAATTTCTATGCAAATGCAAACAACAACAGCAAAGCCAATGCAAATAATGCCAAGGTAATTAAAATACCTATGGTTTTCTCCAATAACAGCCAAGTTAAAAATACTTACAGATTTGTCAACATTTTTCACCATTTCTTTGTATCGTTTGTTGTCTTGTTCCAATTGAAGTTTTTTACATCTTGCTTCTAGTTCTGGATTCTGAAATCAGTAAGGTAGAAACAGAGGCAATTATTTCATATTCTTTAATGCTTTTCAGTGGATTATTGAGGAATAGATAATCATTTTTATAAACATACCATCTCACCAGTGGAATTATGAAAAAACTTATACCCTGCTTACCTTCATTTCACACTATCTGACATCATCTTAGGGGAGCCCTATCAGTGAAATCATCATAAACACTGCATAGAAATGTGTGCAAAATGACATTCTTTGAGAAATTTTGTAATTTTTTTTCATATTTTTTCTTATTTATGCATTAAAGAAATAAAATAATCATTCTTTTTTTAGTAAGATTCGCCACTCATGAAAATATTGGTTTTGTTTTTTACTCAATGATATATAAATTAATCTTACACTGAAACAAACAATTATCCTCTATACCTCATTTTTGAACTTGGATTATTCTCTTCTTCACTCACTATAAAAAATAATTTTAAGCATGGCAGGGCAGTGTCTAAGTGTAACTTAATGTAACTAATTTCAAATTACACAATTCTTTGGAATATAATATTATTATGTAAAAATGTAGAGAAAAAGACATCTTTATTTGAAACTTTGCAGCCTGTCACAAGGAGTAAAGCTTTAAATAAGAGGAACAGAATGGCCCTAAACCGCTCACCTGAATTTTATAGGTCCAGTGGAACTCATCCAAGTAATTTTCTGATAAAGTTCCATTCACATTTGCCTAATTGTTTAAGAGCTGTTATCCCAAGAATTTAAAGTGAAAATAGACCCCCCTGCCCACCCATTCTTACCTGAGGCTACTCAAAATAAGCCCCCCCATGCCCATACTTATGGGCAAAACAAACTAATGCAAACTAATATTGAAGAGGGTCATCAAAGAACTATTCTGGTAAAGTTTCATTAAAATCGGCTGAGTGGTTCAAGAGAAGATTTTGTTAAAAGATTTTGGGCTCAAAATAAGCCACCCCCATATTTATGGGCAAATCAAATTTTCGGGAACAATTTTTGAAAAGGGTCACCCAAAGAACATTCTGGTACAGTTTCATTAAAATCTGCCCAGTGTTTCAGGAGGAGATGTCATTCAAAGATTTCGAGCTCAAAATAAGCCCCACCCTGTCACACCCATATTCATGGGCCATTCAAAATTTTGTGAACAATTTTTGAAAAGGGTCACCCAAAGAACATTCTGGTACAGTTTCATTAAAATCGGCCCAGTGTTTCAGGAGGAGATATCATTCAAAGATTTCGAGCTCAAAATAAGCCCCACCCTGTCACACCCATATTTATGGGCCATTCAAAATTTTGCCAACAATTTTTGAAAAGGGTCACCCAAAGAACATTGATGATGATTCTGGTACAGTTTCATTAAAACGGTCCAGTGGTTACTGAGAAGAAGATGTTTAAAGATTTCAGGGTCAAAAACTGCCCAACCCTGCCATGCCTATATTAGGGGGTCAATAAAAATTTCATGAACAAGTTTTGAGAAGAGTCACCCAAGGAACATTTCTGCCAAGTTTGGTTGAGATCCGCCCAATGGTTACTGAGGGGAAGATGTTTAAAGATTTCATTGTCAAAAACTGCAATACCCATATTTGGGGGTCAATCAAAATTTCATGAATAAGTTTTGAGAAGGGGCACCCAAGGAACATTTCTGCCAAGTTTGGTTGAGATCTGCGCAATGGTAACTGAGGAGAAGATGTTTAAAGATTTCAGGGTCAAGAACTGCTCCGCCCTGCCCCGCCCATATTTGGGGGTCAATCAGAATTTTAGGAACAAGTTTTGAAAAGGGTCACCCAAGGAACATTTCTGCAAAGTTTCGTTGAGATCAGCCCAATTGTTTCTGAGGAGAAGATGTTTAAAGATTTCAGGGTCAAAAACTGCCCCACCCTGCCACACCCATATTTGGGGGTCAATCAAAATTTCACTAACAAGTTTTAAGAAGGGTCACCCAAGAAACATTTCTGCCAAGTTTGGTTAAGATAGGCCAAATGGTTACTGAGGAGAAGATGTTTAAAGAATTGTTGACAACTTCTGACGCACGACAGACGACGGACAAAAGGTGATCACAAAAGCTCACATTGAGCATATTGTGCTCAGGTGAGTTAAAAGGAATCACATAACAGTTTCCTCCCTTACCCCACTTTGCTAAGACACAGATAACAGAGCATCAATCAAATAATTCCTTGATCATTGGTGGGAGACAAATGTTGGAAAGGGTGTGTGCCACAATCGGGGATCAAACCAGGGATCCTTTGAATGATTGTTCAATTTACTACCAAGTTTACTATGACTGGGTCTGCATCGGTACAGATAGTGGGGGTAAAGCCAGTCTAAAATCTTAATTTCTCATTGAAACAGTATGTTGTGGGTACTCATTTGAATCGTCTTGATAAGACGATTCCAATGAGAACCCTCAACATAGGATTAGAGTAAGTATAATTAAAACTAGAACTGTCGCAGAGTGGACATATACCCCCCCCCCCCCTACACACACAAGCTCTTTGTCAAAATGAAACTGCTCAAAGTGCAGGATTTGTTTGTAACAGATATTGAGGTCATATACAGCATTTGCATGAAGTTTAATGATTCTAGGTTGCTTGGTTCTCGAGTTAGAGTCCGGAAACAAAAATTGAACAAAGGTTGACTGTGACCTTGACCTTTGTGACCCCCAAACAATATGGCACTTCCTTGGGTCATTAGCAACATTTGCATTAAGTTTCATGATTCTAGGTCACTTGGTTCTTGAGTTAGAGTCTGGAAACAAAAAGGTCTACGGACGGATGGATGGATGGATGGATGGACAGATTGACGGACGGATGGACAGACAGACAGGCATGGTGATACCAATATACCACCCTCTACTTTGTAGGTGGGCGGTTTAATAATCATATTTGAAATCCAAAATACACCCTCCATCTGTGCCTCTGGGTCTGTAATCAGGAAATGTACAACTTATAATTACCCTTGGTGGTGGTTTGTATTCTGGAATGTGCAGTGAACTTCCCTGTAACATTTCATGAAGATAAACTCTTCTCATATCTGTCAATAGAAAATATTATTTGAAGTTTTAACCCTTATCTTGCCAAATTTGAATTTTGTTTTGACAATTATGGTACAATTTAAAGCCCCTGTCTGTGTTTGTTGACATTTCTGAAACACAAGACAATGATCTTAACCCTTTCCTGTTTTACAAAATTTTGGACCTGTTCAAATTCAAAGGTTTTGCAGACGAAAATTAAAAGTGGATTTAATTTGAAAAATAACCATTCAGTAGGGTAGAAAATAGTGTGGAAAAAGAAGAAATTGCTTGTCAGAAGCAATTTTTTCTTTTTTCACAATGTTTTCTCAATCATTAAATCACAGGCACGTAAAAAGCAGGGATTAAACAGCAAAGGGTTAAACGAATATGAAAGCAAAAACTAGACTTTTATTCTCAAAGATAAGCTTGAATTTTTCATTTCAAGATGAATAAAATTAGCAATAATGGATTACCTCCAATGAATTTCACTCAAAACCCAAATTCATTCAATTTCATTTGAAAACCATACCAAAGTCATTCACCTTGTCAATTTCAAAATGAACTGTTGCAAGGATATTGTTTGAGCCTTTGCCTATAATATAAAATTATGTGACTTGTGAGCTGTTATGTGAAAAGGGACAATCTAGGAAGACATTGTTTGAGCCAAATTTACACATAATATATATGTGACCTGACATGTGAAAAGGGACCATCTAGGAAGTGCTTAAGAATTTTGAAATGTGAACTCTTGTTGACCAATGATGGACCTAATACTTTTTCAAAATAATCATTTTTAGTTATTCCCAGATGGTCCCTTATCACACAACAGGTCACATTTTTTTCATAAAATTCAAATGCTGCTTAGATAGTGCTTTATAAGATGTCCTTGTTTTCCAAAAGATTCCAAAATACAAGTATTAGGGGTGATCACCCCAATAGCTCAGCTAGGGATTCCTTCAAGATCCTGTGATAAACAATTTAGAAGTTCATAAGATCAGGATCCACCATTTCCATATGTTCCATAACTTGAATTTGTTTCCTTACAAATGTAAGGAACAAAGTGGAGTCATAGAACTTTAGAATATTTCATAAACCTATCTTTATCTTGCTATTTCTTTTAAATGATAACTGTGTAATGAAGAAGGGGATCCCTGGTTTTCTGGAGTAACCCCTTAGATAAAAGTAGGAATTGCTCTGGAACCTGTAAGTGGTGATCACTAAAAAGACATTATGTTTCATCCTTATTTATTTGGGTAAAATAAATTAATGGTATATACTAAATTGAAATGACACAAATAAAAGCAAAATTACAATAGAGGTAAGAAAAAAAGTCAAATAAACTATCCTTGAAATTCAAAGAAGAGTTATCAAGGTTAGAATAAGGCTATTGATTTCTGTTGCTTGCAGAAAGAAAAAAAAAAGAAAAATAATAATAATGATAAAAAAAATAGATTTTAATAGTTATACATCAGAAATTGTAAGTAGTGAAGTAGTGTATAACAGTTTCATGTCAAATTTGGCTTCAAGAAATTACTAATCATAAATAAGATAAGTTGAGAAAAAAAATAAATTAAAAGAACGTTAAATAGATTAAGAATATGATAACTATATAAACAAGAATGAGATCAGTCAGAGTGACCCGTCCAAGGACAATTATTTGAGTTTTTTCACGTTCAGGTATGGACAAACAAAAAGAATGAAATCTGACATGATGAAAATGTATACTGCATTTGCGTCGGTCTGACTATTTACCCCGGGAACCCCGGGAAACCCCGGGAACTCGGAATAACCCCGGGAAACATATATATATACATTAATATATGTGTCTTGTATCAATGATTTCAATCATTAATTTTTTAAAAACACATTTTTTATAATTCATAATAAAAATTCAATGTTCTTCATGAAAGTTACACAAAAAAGGTTATGTTAAAATACCTTCTTGCACCCCGAGAATCCCCATCAGTTTACAAAGGCCACTCACTAGGATATTCTTCATCACAATGTTAATTGGAATTTACCTAGTTTATAAGTTATTAAACGGAAACATATCTTTGGACGTAGAAATCCTTGATTCTTAAGAAGTATGAGCTGCAAAACCCCTAGCCCAGAAGTTAACGTATGTATTATGTTCCCGTGGTATTTCCTGAATTACCCCGGGTCCCATTATGTTGACAGACAAGCGTAGAAACGTTTCCCGGGGTAGGTATATCGATTTCAATTACCCCGAGTACCACTAAGTAAAATATTCTATCACAGGGAAAATTCCCGGGGTACTATTCTTATCCTGATTTTAATATTTTGCGATGACGATTTACCGCGACTTTGTTTAAACTATTTGAATCCTTATTGCCACGGGTCCCTAGAAGTTAACGTTCTGTAGGATTCCCGGGGTATGTTATTTAATAGAATTACCCCGGGTTCCACAATTGGAAGTTCCCAGGCATCGTACTTTCGATATTAATTATTTTCTACATTCCGTCTAGAGAAGATTCCCGCGGTAATGTTTTTAAGTGCATTCATTATTGTATTATATACCCCGGGTCCCAAAAGCCTTCATTGTTCGAAGATTCAGTATTAACATTCATATTTTTTCTGTACATTGATTAAATGTGACAGTTTGTTAAAGTTTATATTAGGTTAAGTGAATTGCACTATACGCAAAAAAGGTATCCGTCTAAATATATTTATGCAGGCCAGAATAGAAAGATAGACTTTTTCAGGTAAAGGAGACTTATTTGAAACTACAACATGTTATCAAATTATTTGAGTGCCGACCATCACAACGAAGTTTAATCTCGGAATAAGCTGTAGCTACGTGCTTTTGCACGCCTTTCGAATTTTGTGATATTGTTTCAACGTAAGCCAACATAAACTGTTTATTACCTATTTTCTCTATCATGAAATTAACTGGCCTGGAATATTAATTTAAAAAAATCTCTGTAATCCATAAGATAGATGCTTCAAATCAAAATGTCGTCTGACCAACAAAATCAGTCTCTTTTGCATGGATATTTGACTAAGCTGTTGTTACGGCGTTTAGGTTACCAACCTACGAATTCCATTTTGTATCACGTCCGAAATTTGTATAATGATCCGAAAAATAACGATTAATATTAATTAGCGATTATCATTAAGATAATAATTTGTAATTTATATTCTGTCCTGCATGCCAATATTGTCTGAACTGTTGTTACGACGTTAAGGCTGTCCGCTCACCATTTGCTTTTGTTTGTTGTCCAAAATTATTGATGTTATAAAAAATGATTTCATATATGAAACGATAATCCTTTCGCTAATAAATATTAATTCATATTCTGTCATGTGTTCGGATGCTAAAACGTTTGCGAATGTTAAATATTCATGAAAAATAAAATCAGCACCTGTAGCGGTCGCCCTTAAGTTCAGTTCATCTTGAACTATTAATTTGCATCACGCATACAGCTTATTTGAGGATTTCAATCACATTGCGATCTAATAATTATATGAAGTGGTATTATTCATGTACAGGTCATCAAATACTCGCTCATAAAATAATCGAAATAACATTCGCAAACCATTTGGTCTTCGTTGAGAATGATAACACGTTTGTGAATGTTATCCCAATAAATTTTATGAGCGAATATTTGATGCTAGGTGATGTAATAATGTTAATTGGTGATCAATCTGAAAAGAACCTATTTACAATCAATTAATCGAGTGATTGGTGAAGCTATTTGGTTCATTGACGATAGAAGTATCGAAACTACAGAATTGTTTTGTAGTAACGAAGTTTTTCTAGACAACGAATTAGTCTAGGTCATGCAGTCTGCGATCCTTCCATTAGAGCTTCGACTTCCACGGACAGATAAGTACTACCTCTTTGAAGATAAGTATCGCATCTGGGCTATACTTTTGTATAGACCAAATACATTTCTCGTCAAAATGTGATTAATTACCCCGGGAATTTTATGTTCCCTATGTGTATAAAAAAAAAAATGACTAGTTACCCCGGGAATTGCATACACAGGCGAGAGAAAATGCGTTAACGATAACTCGTGCATTCATTCTTATCCATATTTAAGTTTTTTTTAAAAGAGAATTGGAACTTTTTTACCAAAAAATGATAAATTGTACTTAATTTGAAGCTTACTCCCATAAATATCGTAACTACATCCAAAAATGTATATGATCCGATTTAGGATTAATCTAGGTCATATTGATAAACTCTCCCAGGGTAACTATGAACAGCAACTATTCGACGGGGGACACATAGCTTCCCGGGGTAATTCTTTTAGAGGCGCACAATACTCTGATTTTTCGAAATTTTTCCAAGTCTATGAAACGTCCGGGGTTAGAGTATATGTAAACACAAAAACACGTTAGTCTGAATACAAAAGCGTTGATAGAATTTCCCCCGGTCCCAAAAGTTAATGTTGCCAGCATTGCAAGATTCCCGGGGTAAATGTTCAAAGCGATTTCAATGATGTCAAGCTTTAGGTCGAGCCTAAATGAGTATTTCTCAACATAAAGGAGATTCCCGGGATAATTTCATGGCGATTTCAATTGTGCTAGATTATCCCGGGTCCTGTCGAGGCGGTGTTTCAATATAGAATATATTTCCGGGGTAAGTGTAAAGCGTTTTGAACAGTTTTGCTAGAAATACAATAGATCCCGGTCATCAAATTAGTATTTCAATCATTGTTGTGATATTCCCGGGGTAAGTTTCCAGCAGTTTCAGTGATGATCGAATTATCCCAGGCCCCATAAAGTTGGCGATACCATTATAGAAAATCTTCCCGGGGTAGGTTCATAGTGATTTTATTGATGCAATGATGCCTTATTTTTGGTGTTTACATCATTGAAATGATTCCCGGGGTATTGACCATGGACCATTGAGATGAAATAACTGTTAATATAAACTTTGGCAACACAAATTAAATGTCACAGACATAGAAATTCCCCCGATGTTAAAATTTAAAATGATTCTTTTATTGATAGAATTACCCCAGGTCCCACTTAAAAATGTTGTAAAACCAGGAGAAAACGTCATGCGTTCTTCGTAAGTAAGTAGCAATACATGAGGATGTTGAAACCTTTTTTTCAATCAAAAGATATATTTTCATTAACCACTCGTCAAAGTGCATTTTATAGTACAAACATACCCTTTGCATACTAATATTGGGTTTCCCGGGGTAATTTTGAGTTCCCGGGGTTCCCGGGGTAAATAGTCAGACCCCATGTGCGTATGTGCAGTGTTCCCAAAAAACCCAAAATGGGGGTGATATACCCCTTAATTGATGCTTGTATCCCTAATTTTTCCAACCAGCCTTCTTTGATTTATAAAGAGGGGGTACATGCACACTGTAAAATACCCAATTTTACCCCCATATTGAAAAAGTAGTGGGAACACTGAACTCGTACCCTCCATGAAAATGAATCGAAGGCAAAAGAAAATTGTGAAAAATAGTTTGATTTTGGGCACTCCTAAGGATTTACAATGATGTATGGCTAATATATCCATCTAAAGATATCTATCTGCGTTAAATATTAAACCATTTATACAAAATACAGGTATGTTCTGTTCTGTTCTGTAAATCTTCACCACCAGTAGAAGTGAACCCCAGCAAGATTGCTAGGTAGCAGTAAACACAACTCACAATCCTCCACCAAAAGAATTTATTATATTTGTACTGTTGAACACCCATGTAGACCGAATCACCGCTACTGCAAATCGGACGCTTGGCTTCCTTAAACGCAACGTGAAAAGTAAGTCCCAGAAAATCAGAGAATGCACATACAAGACTCTTGTTCGTCCCCAAAATGAGTATGCTGGTAGTGTCTGGGATCCTCACACGAGGTCCAACATAGACAAAGTCGAGATGGTACAGCGTCGAGCAGCACGTTGGACCCTGTGTGATTATTCCCGACACTCAAGCGTCATTTCGATGCTTAATAAATTAGGGTGGAGAACACTGGAGCAGAGGAGAGCCCTTCAGACAGATTCACACCGGAGTCGACTTATACAAATATTCATTCTTTCCTATCACTATCGTCCAGTGGAATGCACTGCCACCAGATGTTGTGCTGGCAGCGGACCTGAACCAGTTCAGGTCCGCTGTCAGCACCATCTCACACCAAAAGCCCTAAGCGCTGCCCCTGTGTTTTTATCATTTTATCTTATCACCCTTCCTTTAACCAAATCATTAATCATTTATCATTATCACCTCTTATTTCTTAACTTTTCTTATTTCTTTAATTTGGCACAGACGCACAGCTGCTCAAAGTTACCCGCAAGGGTGTGAAGCAGTATACAAAGATAGATAGATAGATAGTTGAATTACTATTTACGCAGCAGGCACAGACTAATACCCTTATAGATTACTATATACATGTGCGTAAGATTGCACTGAAACTTAAATCTTCTTCTTCTTCTTCTTCCAAATAAGAACCGGGTCTTTTGACGTAAGTGGTTCTGCGTTAACTGCGCCCCCGAAAATAAAAAACAATAAATATATATATAAAATTTAAAACTGGAGTTTGATATACACTTCATGGCAACCATACTGGCAGGGGCTCATTTTATTTCATTATAAAGCTTTTGACGAACAGAATGCAGAGAATAAATGAGACGTCTGGCATGATGCTCAATAGTATGACCACAGCCAATATGCAGGTAGCGCAGTAGAATAGTGGAGTAGTCCATGATTAATCTGAATAGGTCCAATTAATTATTAATATAACCGTCTGCACCACAGGACCCCATAACATTTCTAATGTCGTTCACTATAGGTTCTCTTTGTAATGAGAGTGCTGGACAGGTCATGACTAGGTGGAATGCAGTTTCATCATCCGTTCCACACATGGTACATGTTGGAGAGATTTCATTCTGATTAAACTTTGACCTATTAGTCTGTAGTACATAAGATCCAGTGACTAGAATAAGTCGAAAAGGAATCCTTAAAGTTGAAAATTACCGGTGACGAATGAAAAAAACTTACCGTCACCTGACCATGACAAGACATCGTGCACCTGTTTTACGAGTTGGAATGGAACTTTTTCGGTTTTAATGTAGTCTTTGAGTTCTTTTTTAAGTGTCGCATCTAATCCATCTCTCTGTAGTACTGATCTTATCTGTTCTTTCAATCTTTCTGTCAAAATTATTTCGGGTTCGTAGACAGCAGCCATACCGGAAGTTTAATACATCTACTTTCATTTTCGTTCTACCAACTTCCGGGGTTTTGCCGTCTGCACCTAAATTTATTTGTAGATTGTCAATTAATTTTGTTTCTCTAAATAACAAATCTTAAGCAAGTATTCGTTGGTCGGTTTTATTCAACTGACACTTCATTCGTTTAGATTTTCTAGATTCCGTCCGTGCCATGTTATGACAGGTCAGGAATCAGAATGATATTGCGCAATCCAAAGCAATGTTGACAGGTTGAGCTTGAATTAAGAGATAAAAGGTACAGTTATTCATTTTGAAATTTGAAAGAAGGGGTCCCCAGGACTTGCAAAATTTGAAATAATGAGTTCCAACATGATCCCAGCGGTACATGGGCATAAAGCCTGTAGGAATATTGCTGGAATTTACACATTGAGATAATAAGTTCAGAGATCTATCTAATCTTTGGGTTATTTAATTTTGAATAACAGGTGCTAAGGTAGCTTGTTTGACTGGTATAGTAGTAAACAAAATGTTGGTCATTTTCACACTTCAATATGATAGATACCACAATATTAATATTGCTATAAATTTGCATCGGGAAGGACATATATTTGAAAAATATGAGTCCTTTGTGAAATATGTGCATCTTTGATGCCCAGCAAAATGAATCACTGAAGGTATATTGATAAAGTTGATAACTAAGTGAACCATTTGACCAGATCAGGGTTATTTTGTGAAGTAAATGTCAATTTTATGCAATTTTGTGAAGAGTGTGTTTTTTTTTTTTTTATTTTATTTATTTTTTAATTGATTTATGAAATAATAAGGATCAGAACTGGGTTTAACACAACATATAAATATGCATCTATAGCTTACAAATGAATGGTCTTTGTGTATACATATATACTGTTATTGGGTGGTTTTCAGTTTCATACCTCCGTGAATTGAACATATCAAAATATGCTTGTCCATCTCTTAATATGATTTAAGTAAATGAAGGTTTAAGGTTTTTTTGATTAATTTCTTTTGGGACTGTTTTACATGCATGAAAAATAGGTGTGTACTCAAAATTGCTTTACTGAGCAACAACACCAAATTTTGGCCAGTCTGAATGTACATTAAAAGAGTATGTACTTGAAGTATCAGAGTAATTTTTCTTTATTGTAATTTGGTAGTTCCATTTCAGATGTGCATGTTGTTTGCGTTTCTAAATGATGGGACAGACCATCATGTCAGCTATAAAATGGTTCTGATCAGTAACAGAGATGAGTATTGGGAGAGACCAACAGATACTGCCAACTTTAGGGGAGAAAATAAACAGTGGATTGGAGGTAAGTTAGCTGCTGAATAGGGTTCAACACTAAAGGGAGTCAGGTAGTCTGAGACTCCTTGTTTACCAGTTGAGACTCCTTCCATTTTAAAGAAAGGAGCCCGATGGACTCCAAGGGTCATATGAGAATATTTTGAAAAACAAATGCAAAGAGCAGTGTCCTTTTTAACACTCTCCGAAACTGTAGATTTTTTCACTACAAGAGTTGTTGAAGAAAACATTTGCTTGTTACTCCTGTAGTGTTTTGAGAAAAAACAACTCTTCTCTGGAAGAACATTAAGGAAAAGAAGAACTTGCTTATAACAAGCAATTTCCTCTTTTCCACTATGTTCTCCTATTATGAAAATTCAGACTCCTTACTTTGAGCTTGGACTCCTAGATTTCATGTGTTAGCAGTCTAATTGATTCCATAATCTCAGGAGTTAGTTTAGCTTGACAAACATAAATTGCGGCTAAGATATCCTTCATTGGCCATTATGGTGGCAGCCATCATAGCACAGTTTGTATTGGATGGGACTGTCAATCTAGAGGTCTTGGCTTCTATATCCAACAGCTAGACTCATTCTTTCTAACTATTTATCTCTCACCTATGGGTTGATTATCATGAATCATGATATATGTGAGATAGCAGCTGGAGGCTAGGAAACAATGTGATGATAGTTCTTTGAGAGAAATACCAGAAATCTATTGTTAGGTGCTCCAGCCCCTACGATATAACTGAAAGATTGTTGAAAGTGGCAAAAAACCCCATTCAATCAATCAATCGATTGACCATTTTAGAGTCTGCCAACATTTTTAGTTTATCTATACAGTTTATAGAAAGAGTAACTATGGGACACAATGCTCAACTTGTGTATTTCAATATCCTTAATTGACAAAATTTCAAGTTCCTGTGAGCACTATTTCACATGATAAACTTTTAGAAAACCTATGTGAAAATCTTTAAATGAAATTTTAATATTTGAATGGGCACCAACCACCTAATGTAATTAAGAAAGAGCCAATAAACATCAGAGGTACAAATGAGAGGGGTTAAAGTCTAAAATCTTTATATCTCAATGAAACCATATGTTGTGGGTACTCATTTGAATCGTCTTCACAAGACGATTCAAATGAGTACCGCAATATAAGATTGGAGAAAGAATTATTGAAATATTTCAATTTGAAATCCATATTTGTATTGCATTAATATTAAACAATATCATTACTCTTGTGGATATTTTCAGGAATAGATTTAGAGCCAGGTAGAGAAGGTGGGACATGGCTAGGTATGAACAAACATGGTCAGATGGCTGTGCTGCTTAATATACTGGCTGTACAGGAGCTGAATAAGAAGGGGAGAGGTATGTGTGCACATCTTAAAGCCACAGTCTGCATTAGAGTAAAAAAATCGCTCTTTCGTGAATATTCTTTGAATATTTTTTCTTGATTTAGTCTAATGAAAGATGAGTTACATAAAAATACAAATCAATTGACAAACAGCGTTTTTTTTGTGAAATGCATTATTTGCCATACAAAGATAAATATGTAAATGAGATTTGGTCACGTGAAATATGCCCACGCAATTGATGGGTAAATGAGCGGTATTCAAATTAGAGTCCAAAATGTTGCATATCATAAATATTCATCAAGTTAGGCCTATATATAGATCCTCATGACATAATCACTTGCATTACCGAATATTGGAATAACAAATTCAAGCTTATCTTTTAAAATAAAAGTCTAGTTTTTGTGTACAAAGTCGTTTTAGATCATTGTCAGATATGTTAACGAACACAGATGGGAGCTTTAAAAAAAATAATTACATTGCCATTTTTGCCAATAAATTAAATTCATCATTGATGAAAAAGGTAGAAGCAGGGCTCGTGTTTGACCCTTAAGAGCCTGAAAATATCCTATTTTGACCTTTAGAAATTTCTCTCAAGGGATCATTTTGATCCCCTTGATACAAATTTCTAAGAGTCAAAATTGTGTTGTATCACTCAAACTTTGAATGTATTATACATTCTATTTAGAATTTATAATTCAATTATTTGCATGTACTTCATTATAACATTTGAAAAGAAAAGGCCAATCAACACTGCACAATTCTACTCACAATAGGCCTTCTCTGTTGTTTTGATTCTTTTAGAATCAGATTTGACCCCCACGATTCCATGATTGATGAGTTCATGTCTCTCTTATCTAAAATAATATCACAAGCACTGGTAGAACTATGCTGCATGAATTACTCAGTGCTGAATCTTCTAGAGCAATCTTGTTTTGGCAGAAGCCATAGTCTCATCTTAGTCTGCAATGCACCAGTATTTTCATGCACTATCTTGCATGAAATATGAAAATAAATAATAAGGAAATAAAGTTATTTATGTAAGAGCCTTTAACCCTTTGCTGTTTAATCCCTGTTTTTTACGTGCCTGTGATTTTATGATTGAGAAAACATTGTGAAAAAAGAAGAAATTGCTTATGACAAGCAACTTCTTCTTTTTCCACACCATTTTCTTTCCTAATGAATGGTCATTTTTGAAATAAAATCCACTTTAAATTTTCGTCTGCAAAACCTTTGAATTTGGACAGGTCCAAAATTTTGAAAAACAGGAAAGTGTTGACTTGCCAATCTAAAAGCAAAATGCTGTAATCTATCAAAAGTTATGTCGAGATATCATATTACTTACGACATGTCAGGAAGAAAGGAGAATCCAAAGTGTAGTCCCTAGTCTAACTGCTCTTATCGTGCAGGCTAACTAGGATGAAAAGTTTAAGGACTTGGTTACAGTTGTTTTCTAATGTGTCTTCTAGTTTACTTATGCTGCATCTAATCCTTTTTATGCACAGTGGCGCAGTAGGCGGGCAGAGTCTGAAGCATAACCCTGTCACCTTATGTCTGGTTGACTTAAAACTGAGCATTTATGTTACTGTCTTGAATATGGAACGCAGTGCAAAAGAACCATAACTCTAGCAAACTTTTATTTAGCCCACTGATCCCTGCTGTTGAAAACCTCTTAATAGGCATTTAATTCCAAACTAGCCATTAAAAGTTCCCATCTCTATAAATTTTGTAAACCATTTTTTCCAGTGTATTTTTTCTTGACATTGATCATTAAAGATTTCAGATAGAAATAAAAGTATTTGTGAGGATTAACATACATTTTGATTCACTCAAAATATATAAAAACTTTATTTTTCAGGTAATTTGGTGACAGATTTTGTAACAAACACAAGGATCTCCAGCGAGGATTACCTAAACAGTGTAGCCTCAGATCAGCATTACTATAATCCATTCCAACTCATTCTGATTGATCTCAGGTTTGTGTTTTTGTGTTTAGGGGAAAAGAATCCATCTTGGCAATGTGTAAAGTGTGGAACCTAGTCAGACTGTGCCCACTGCACAGGTTAACTAGGATCAAACCTTTTTGAACTTTGATAATTCTACCCTCCTGAGAAAGAATTTTTAAATGGAATCTCAGGATGACCTGCACCAATCTCTTTTCCAAATATTTATTTAAGCGAGTTCCCAGATGGTCCCATTTGTGTGCGACGGGTCACAAATAATAAGGGAACATTTCATGTCCCTTTATCAAAATTATTGGTATATGGCCCATTACACTTATTAAGATATGTATGATTATATCAAAGCAAATGCACATCATCATAGGAAAATCAAAGCATTATAAACTGAAGGTTCAATCGCTTTCTCATCCGCTTGTCATCAAATTGCTTTGGCCTTCTTCTATTTTTCAAAAAACTTCCAAGTCCTCAAGTTTCATGGTCAACTAAGAATTTGCTTAAACTTAGACTTCAAAAAATGTAGGAACGTTAAAGATAAGTTGTTATTTATTTATCTATAAAGCGCATACCAAAGTCTCTGAACAGACTGTGCAGATGCAGACTTGCTAGTGGCTTTACTTTTCATACTTGTGAACTTGTTTGAAATGTCAAGCACTGGCTCATTTATAAACATTGCCACCTACCGAAGGGAAGCACAAATATTGGCGTTAATTAGAGGCTGCATTGCTGGAACACCAAAAGATTGATCTATAAATTAGAGATAATTAGAAACATAACGTTTTTTGCAACCAAACAAAAAATTAAGACTTCTTCAAACTTTCAAACATAATGCATAAGGAGTAAAATTAATTTGTTTTGAAAAATGAACCATGATTATAAACTATTTTGAATAACTGGTTTGACAATACATATACATGGGAAGTCCTCTTTATTTTTTTAGGGAACAGCCTCCAAGTTTTCATTATATCAACAATGTAGAGAGCAACATAGAACATTCAAGGAAAGTTTTAAATCAAAGTAGGTAAATTAAATACCATTTTCTTTCGTTTGTTATGTAACCAAATTACCCTAGTATCTCACATGATAATATTCAAAAGTTTTAACCCGTCTGCTGTTTATCGCAGGCAAAGCTTGGGTACACAGTTTAGACCCAGACCAGTTGACAGAGAAATGCAATCTGATATTTGCTTACACTGCCTACTTTCTTCTTAACTATTGTTGGATAATAATGGGCTAGGCTAGATTAAATGAAAAAAAAAAAATTTGAAAGGCAAATTGTTTAAAAAATGATATATTCAAGAGGATAAGGGTGAATATGTAGACATTTTCTCAGGGAGCATTTTTGGGCGAGATCTGTGTAAATTCTCTCATTATTTTGCCAGAAATCTCATTCGAATTCGCTAAAATGAGAGAAAAATCTCACTCCAAAAAATATCTTTAACAGAGGATTTGGTTCAATTTACCATTGAAAACTCAGTATTTCTCATAAGTACCAACTGAATGAGATTTTTCTCACATGAAATTCTGAGCCAGAATTATCCCTGTTTTCTAGACTAGTTTTTGAGTACATAGACAAAATCATACATATAAGAAAATATCTATTTTTGACAAAGTTTGTTCCATAAATTGCAGTAAAGCTTGGGTAAAGGGAAAAAGTATTGTAGAATAGAATGAAATACATGACTTGTAGATAAGTGGATTTTAAGTGTTAGATAACTAATTTTCAGAAAATTTCCTTAGACAGTCTTCTTTAATTTGTCAAAATTCAAAGTGGTCAGTATAGGGTTAATTCACATTTATGAGGGCTTTAACATTTGCAGAAACCAGAAAAATAGTTTAAGCACTAGGGCGTTTAAGCATTTTGAGGGTCTCTGCAAATGTTAACAATTGAAATATCCAGTGAGGATAATCCCGGTTTTAATCCGCCTCTTGTAATTCTTTATATTGTTAAAGGAAATTCTATGCTCAACTGGGCCTTTCATCTGGGGATACTGGCATGTATAATACGTACCTAGTGTTTTGAACGAAAAAAATTCTAATGAGGTTGGGGAAATGATAATTGTTGAGGCCCTGCAGAAACAATAATCAATTCCCACAACTGAGTTAGATATTTTTTCATACAATACTCAAAGTATATATTATTTTTATCTTATAACCTATATTTGCCTCGTTTTCGTTGATGATTCTAACAGAAATGAAAGTTTAAAAAAATAACTGATTTTGACATTGTTTTTAAAAGAAATCCCTGCGATATGACAAAAAAATATCCAATGTGATGTTATCACATGGATATTTGTATAGTTATAAGATAAAATGAATATTATGTGATATATATGATCTTTCATGAGACTTATTTTGACACATGGAACAAATTCTAGAATTGAAAAGTTAATATGCGAGCATTGGCTAGCTTTTAAACTTTTCTATTTTAGAGAAGGTTAAGATCAGTTTGTCCCAAAGAAACTGGATTCTATTTGTCATGTTAAAGACAGTTTTGTGATTTCAACATGATTTGACTCTCATTTCCATACAAATACTTCTTACTTGTTTGGTGTGATCATAACATCATTTAAAGAGGGCTCTTAAACATGTCAAAGATAGATAATGAAAACTATGACACTGTATGCTATAGAAAACAAGGGTAATTGTTTTGTAAAAGCGTGATTTGTGAAACTTATCTTGATATTTGAGGCAGTGAGTGACATTTTAAACAAATTTTAAAACGCTTGTCAAGCTGAACCCAGGATATTCCTGCCTTGGTAGGTGCTAAATACAAACATTAGCTTGCACATATATGCAGTCAGACATTGTCTATACCGCCTGTTTTACCCTTTTCTAAACCATAGAATTATAAAAAAAACAATAAATGATTAATACTGACTCACAGTCAGCACATCCAGTGCTTTTGGTACTTTGATTTTAATGCAGTTGTGCCAGGATTTTATTCAGCATGACAAGGGTTAACCTTTAAGGCAATGTAAAGGCTCAGACCAGCAATAGATAGCCCTGGTAATTATCTGCAGAATAATTAACTATTGTTATTTATTTTGAAAATTTAATTTTTGAATCTTTCTTATTCAAAAAAGGAAATAAGGATGTGTAGACTTATTTTAGACTGCTGACATGTGCAAGCTTATCTTTGTCAATGCCTCCTACTACAGCAGGAATATTCTGGTGTCATCAAAACAAGGGTTAATTAAAGTGCACTATTTGATGCTCTAGTCAGTTTAATTCCTGTTTATCACTCACACATGAGATTGTTGAATATGTAACACACAGACTCATGTACAGTATAGGTAAAGCTATTTGATTCTTGTTCACAGAGACCATTGCAGTTGATAACAGTGTTAATAGTTGTAATTTACCCTGGTGTAAAACACAGAATGGACATACAAAGTTCTTAGACATTCTACAGAATTATGGGAACCTAGAGTCTAAAGATATTTTGATAGAGAAATGTATAGATCTGCTTAATGATAGAACACAGTAAGTAAGAATTTATTCATGCATTCATTCTGATTTTAATCCCATTTAGATTTCGGGCTAAGATTATGAAACTCACTTTTATTCTCAAGTGAGTATTTACTTAAACTGTGACTTAAGATTTAAGATGTTTTTTTTGTCTCAATTGCTGTGTTTATTTGCAGAGATAAGTTTACGTCTATTAGTATATTGTTTATCATAACATACATATTGAGGGACACAATTGGAAAAAATGGTCATTTTCAATAAAAGATTAAAAAATGTTGAAAGTGGCGTTAAACTCCATTCAATCAATCAATCAATAAAAGATTACTCTTGGGTTACTAGATTTTTATTAATTACAAATAGATAAATAAATGATACAATCTAGCAAAGGTCACTCAGTTTTAGAATTATATGATTTTTAAGTAATTTAAAGATGAATTGCAAATATAGAATATAACTATAATCTAAATTGGTTAGCCTGTATGCATGCTCAATAATGGTCAAACAGGGATAAATACATTGGAATGAATTAGAAAATTTCATAATTTCAACTTCAACTTCAACTCCAGTTTAAATTTCATGAAGGTATTTCTAAGAATGTGTAAAATGACAAAAAGGTTAATCATTGAACATGTTTTGAAATGATATGGAACAATAAGATTATTTCAAAAGTAAAAATCACTTAACCTCTTAAAAAGGATTAGTATGTTTTATTATTTGACAAATCTGTTAAATTGAACTAGATGTATATTGAAATTCTTCAACTATCTTGTGTCTGCAGTGATTTGAAATGTTAACCCTTGTCAGACTGAACCCAAAATATTCCTACCTTAATAGGAGGTTGTCTTTACCTATTATTTTTTTCCTTTTTTACATTAAAAAGTTCAACAATTACATTTTTCGAAGTAAAATTCTAACTTGTTATTTGTTCTTTCAGAGCTTTCAGCACTTTGATTTATGTCCAAGGTTTTATTCAGCATGGCAAGGGTTAACACACTGGCAAAATATCCAGCTAAAATTTGTTGTATAATGCTAAGTATTCTAAGGCTTAATGTGTGAATCTCGCCAAAGGAAAGTTTACAGCAAAGAGAAAAAAAATGTCCATTTTGCACAACTTTTTTCTTTTGCATCATTTTGTCTCCTTTCAAAGCATGTGTAACTTTAAATGTCAATCTGCTTATTGTATAAATTATTATGCAAGTTCTTCTTCTGCTATTATGAATTTATTCAAAGGTAAACTACTTTGATTCTCTGAAAGCATCTTAGTTACAATCTTTCGAACTTAGTACAAAGCTTTGTAAGTGCCTATAGTTCTGTATACATTTATAATAGCTTTGCACAAAGTCCAGATATATGGATGTTTTGAAAGCATTTAAAGAAAGAGATAAAATTAATCAGCTTATTCATTGCCAGGATGTTTGCATAGCTTTCAATCTAATTGTCTTGCAAATCTTTATACTATAAAATTTTCCAAACCAGTTCTTGTAATAAATTTATTGTCTGTCAGAGAAATTATTATAGCCATGTTAATTGAATTGCTTTGTATATATTGTTTGATTGTACTTTTGTAATATACAATGTGTAACTGTTTTTAGAGGCCCACATGGAAGATTGGGTTTCCCAAATGTGTAGCCTCAATAAATAAAGTCGTTATTATTATTATTATTATTATTATTATTATTATGGGTTCTTAAATATGTTTCAGTAACTTATGGTGTCAAAAAAGGACTGTTAATACAGCATTGTACAAGATGCATTTATGCAATTTTTTGTCACTCATCGACAATTGTTGCAGAATCAGGGGCTTGCCAAAATTTTTGCTTTGCATATATAAGAAACTGTGAGAAATGACCTCACACACAGGCTGGTTTATTATATGATGCCATAAATGTTTGACATAGAGGATATTGAATGAGTGGTCATTGAATACTGAATTTATTAAACGAGTCATCTATAAAGAGATAAAAACGAGGCTGTGCCAAGTTTTTATCTGTTTTAGATGACGAGTTTAATGAATTCTGTATTTTATGTGCACAAATTTTATATTCTCTTTTTAATTTGACCCGAATATTAGCAAAAAATCGTCAAAATTCTTGAAATTCAACGTTTCCATTTTCTGCGAAACTTATAACGCCGTTTAAAAATGACGTCACAAAACATAGATTATGACGTAATTTTCGCGGTTACAAAATAGTGTTGCTATTCGCTCTGAGCTCATTTGCATAGTTTTTCCACTAGTGTAATAACACTCGTGTAATATCAAAAATATTCAACGGGGTTATTTCACTCCAGCGACGTAGGTCATATTATAAAATATTATTTTTCCATAGATATTATCCAGACACTCAATTACAACAACAATTCAGAGATGTAGGAAGACAAGATGATGGGTGTGTAATTGAAGAAAGAAGTGCATTAAATGTGTTCTCACCCTCCATTAAATATGGTACAAGGTAAATGAATATATATTTATATTGATGTTTTTTGAGCTCCCAATTACAACATCAGTTTAACCATATATGGAGATGAATGTGTTATTGAGGAAAGAAGTGTATTAAATGTGTTCTCTCCCTCCGTTAAATATGGCACAAGGTACATGTATATGTGAACAATGATATGTTATGCAAAAAGGCACTATCTAGGAATTTTGTTAAATGATTATTTGAAAAAGAGATTGGGTCCAGAAAAGGTCAACCAGAGATTGTTTTTCAAAAATTCTTTCACTGGAAGATAGATTGATAATTCTTAATTCAGAAAATAAGCACATTGCCAAAAGTTTCGACCCTTTTTAGTCTGGACAATCCGCACAGTCTGATTAGGGTCGTCACTTAAAGCACTACCCAGATGGTCCCTTTTTTGCATGACAGTCACATATGTTTATAAAGATATTTATATAGACCTCAAATTACAAGAAAAGTTTTTAGATGTAAGGAGATTAATGTGTATTGAAGAAAGAAGTGCATTGAATTAATTCTCACCATCTTTTAACCCTTTCCTGTTTTACAAAATTTTGGACCTGTCCAAATTCAAAGGTTTTGCAGACGAAAATTTAAAGTGGATTTAATTTGAAAAATAACTATTCAGTAGGGTAGAAAATAGTGTGGAAAAAGAAGAAATTGCTTGTTTGGAGCAATTTCTTCTTTTTTCACAATGTTTTCTCAAACATAAAATCACAGGCACGTAAAAAGCAGGGATTGAACAGCAAAGGGTTAAATATGGCACAAGGCTATGCTTATGTGATGTCATAATGACGTCATTTGGAATAATATCTTACATACATGAAAGACAAGGATATGTCTGATGGCTGTTCGTTTTAGAAGACAACGGGAGCTATGTCAGAACAATAGATCTATCATCTCAACAAACTACTTTCCTCTATTTATCTCTTTCAGAACCAACACTGTGATATTAGTAGATAATGAAAATTACTGTGATTATGTGGAGAGAACTTTAGAAACACCAGTCAATGTTGAACAACCAAAATGGACTACAGTAAAATATAGATTCAAACTTGGAGTTTGATTGGTTGTTAAAAGATGAATGATTAAAAATCTTTAATCTTTTCTCAGTCAGCGTTGGGAAAAGAAAAAAAATATAAAGAAAATAGGCAGACTCAAAGCTTGTTTCTATTGGTAATGAGACTGTTAATTATGTGTTTAGGGATTGACACTAACTCCTGAGAGTAAGGAGTAAGTCCATTGGACTCCTAACACATGAAATCAATAAGTCCAAGCTCAAGGTAAGAAGTCCAATTCTCTTTCAAGGATAACATTGTGGAAAGAAGAAATTGCTTGTTAAAAGCAATTTCTTCTTTTCCACAAGTTTCTCCTTCCAAAGAAGATGCAAACCTTAGTATAAAAACTGCTTGATGCAAGCTACTTTTATCTTAAACAACTTATGTAGTGAGGAGATCTACAGTTCTGGCAAGGTTTGAAAAAGAAACTGACCTGTGCATTTGTTTTTCAAAATATTCTCATATGACACTTGGAGTCCATGCTTATAAAGGGAAGGAGTCCTATGGTATTCAAGGAGTCCCAGAGTCCCAGACCCCCCTGGTGTAAGTGTGTACATTGCATAGTGATTTGTGTATTTCTGACATTACTTCAACAGCCATATGTGGTCCCAGAAAAACGTTTCTTTGAATCTTCTACATAAAAATTACTGGGTGGATCTGAATGAATTAGTCCCAGGGCGACCCTTAATCAGATTCCTTAAAGGTATTTTGATTAAAAAAAAACATGCCTTTGATTCCATGGGCTTGACTCATTTTCTCATATGGTAAAAACTGACTTGTATAATAAATTAGATGATCAATTTCATCCAAATGTTACATGAATAATCCTTTTGGGACTCTTTATAAGTTAGGGTACCTAAAATTTTGATTGGATGTAAGATGTAGCTTTTATGGGGAAATGTCCATATATGTGGTATTTAGTGACAGAAGTTTATTTTCTCAAATTCCATATGAAAGATTTCACTTAGATATCACAAAAATTATCTTTTGATGACCATCTATCAGATTGCCTAAATTTATTCTGATTAGTGAGCAAACTTTTTCTGATAGAACTGATAACCATATTATCAAGGTAAATGAAGCATTTTCACAAAAGTTGTAGGATATATTTCAATCAACATTTCTCTGAAATGATTTTCTGGTGACTTTTTATTTGCTGGCCAAAGAAAATTTTGATTGTTTGAAAAACTTTGATATTATGGATGGGACTTAAATCCATAAAGGGCATATAATGTAAACTTTGAACATTTTCAACGAAAGTATACAGATTTTATTACAATCAAATTAAAATATGATTTTTAGTTCAGTTGTTTTTTCGAAGATAACCCAAGGTATTGCTATAGTCTTGGTGTCATTGACACCGTTGTTGTCATTGTTGTTGTTTCTGTTGTCATTGTAATGCAAAAACTTTGACATTACGTGACATCTCTGGTTCTACTGAAGACATTCCCTTCAAACTTGGCACACATGTTCACCATTTAAAAGAGCAACCTATACTATAAAGGGGGATAACTCTAAATGTATTTTGAGCAAATCATGCCCCTTTTTCACAATCTAGCACTCAACAGCAATAATGAAATGCCAGTTACATTCCTGAACTCATTTAAACATGGACCAAGATTTTCAACTTACAAATAAGTTTGAGTTATTTGGATGTAAGTTAAAGCCTGGCGAGTTTGACAAAATGACCCCAGAGGAACAATAAGACAAGAGTGATAAAATGATGACCTTAATCAAACAATGGAGAGAGAAGAGATGGGCTGAGGAATAGAGCTTGATCAGATATAAACTTTTCCCTTATCTTGCTGAATTTAAATTTTATTTCAAGCAAATTGTCAGTTTTGAGCTTGGCTGTGTCCAAGAAAACCTGAGGTATTCTTTTAGCATTGGAATATTCGTTGGCGTTGTGCAAAAACTTTGACATATGGGATGTCTCTGGTTCTACTGAAGGCATTCACTTGGAACTAATGGCACCTATGTACACCATCAAAAGAGCAACCTATACTATCAAGGGAGATAACCAGAGATGCATTTGTGCAAATTATGCCTCTTTTTTTCCACCATTTAGCACCCAACAGCTGAGTGTAGGCACACATAGGCAGTGCTTTTGTTTTAGAGTTTATATGATTTTCATAAAATGCTGGACAGTTGTCTTAAAATTTTAGGGAGGGGGGGTGGTGGTGGAGAATAATACACTGATTTGTAGAATCTGAGTCTGATCTTAGCATACACTGCCTCCTTTCTGCTTAATTATTGTGGGATGTATTTGAGCCAGACTGATTGAAATGTACTATAAATTTGCAATTTGTTTGGTACAGAATTTAAAGTTGGCAAGATAAGGGTTTAAGGTGATTGAGTTAAAGGATCCAATAACCCCTTCCTATATCACTGACCTGTTTTCCGTTTTTCTGTTCCTTTGGACAAAATCCATCTAAAATCGAACTTTGTCATTGAGCTGCATGATCTGTATGCACCCATACTGTAAAACACTGCATGCTGTTGACATCACATTTATAATATAACATAACAACTGTAATATTGATGCACTAATCTGGAGAAAAGACTCTGAGATTACATTCCCTGCATATCTTTATTTATGTAACATAACAATGGTGGTAAGCACAAAAACCTATTTTATTATTATTATTATCATTATCATTATTATAATGCAACACCCTTACACTCCAATATTTGTGGGACAATTCGAATTTTGCAAACAATTTTTGAAGAGGCTCACCAAAGAGTATTGTGACAAAATTTGGCCCAATGGTTTAGAAGAAGATGTTCTTCAAAGATTTCATAATGAAAAAATGCCATTCCCTGCCACGCCTACATTTGTGAGCCAATCAGAACTTCGCAAAACAATTTTTGAAGTGGGTCACTCACGGAACATTCAGGAAAATTTTCATTGAAATTGGCCCAGTTCAGGAGAACTTTAAAGAAGGATCATTCCTTTAAAATAAGGTTGAAATCAGAAGGATAGTTAGAGAGGATGAGATTTCATAAAATTGTTAAAGGACGAACGGGGACAGACAGACAGACGGACATATGCCGAACATTAATCACAAAAGATCACCATTAGCTATTTGTGCTCACATGAGCAAAACAAGCTAGCTAAAATGACCCTAAAGTGCTCACCTGAATTTGATTGGTCCAGTGGGTGTCATCTATTTAACATTCTTACAAAGTTTCATTCAAATTTGCCTAGAGGTTGAAATGTAATTTTAAGAGTTCAAATGATAATAGTCCCTGCCCTGCCATGCACATTTTTATGGTCCCATCAGAATGTCTTAAAAGAATTTCAAAAAGATCACCAAAGGAACAGTCTGGCAAAGTTTCATTTAAAAAAGTCTATTGGTTTATGAGGTGATGTTGTTCAAAGATTTCATTGTGCAAGAAGGTCCAACCTTGCCATAACTATTTCAATAGGCAGAACAGATTTTTAGATCTGCCAAGACTGCCATGCTCATAATTTTGGGTGTCAATCAAAATTCCACAAACAAGTTTTGAGAAAGGTCATTCAAGAAACATTTGGTTGAAATCCTTCCATTGGTTACTGATCATGAGGAGATGATGTTGAAAAAATACAGGGTCAAACAAAACCTGCCCTACCATTCCCATATTTGGGTGTCGATCAAAATCCCCAAACAACTTTTGGGAAAGGTAACCCAAGGAACATATTTGTTTGGTTGAAATCCACCTATTGGTTACTTAGGAGAAGATATTTAAAGAATTGTTGATGACTGAATCCAACAAATGGTAGTTGACAGACAAAAGGTGATCACAAAAGCTCACCTTGTGCTCAGGTGAGCTTAAAAACCAAGCCATACTCAGATGAACAAGATGTGTTTGTGAAACACAAATGCCCCCTAAATGGGTATTTTCTCAGATAAGGACCATTACAGAGGCCTTGGCCTCCATGGAAACATTGAGCTTGGTTTGAAAAAAAAATATAAAATTATATTGTTGAGATGTACCTACATATAGCTCACGATAATTGACCTGGCAGAGCATCTATAGCTAATCGATAAAGATCCTCTGCCAGGTCATTTATTGTGAGGTATACTAAATACGAGACATGTGACCTTTACCCTGTTTCCCACACAAGAAGAGGTTTTGATGCTCTTTCCCAAAAGGCCAAATTTTTCTGTGATCCAAATTGAAAGCTGCTTGTGAAGAAAAAATAGATATGTTGATCGACTTGAAAAACAAAGAAATACAGAGTTAAAATGAGAAAACATATCAGCATTTTGTTCATACAGTAAAAAAGTATCGAAGTGAAAAAGTACCGTACCTACTATGTTTGTTATATTTGGAACTTGCATGGAAGTCCATCTGTGGTCACTGTAGTAGGTTGATGACACTGATGTTGTCACACTGTCAATATGGCGGGTATAGATGTGGTCCAAGCACGATCCTTGTGAATGGGTAATTTGGCTGACTCTCTGTTGGAATCCCTGATCATTCAACATTTTTTGTAGAGTTTTGGGTGCCTCCAGGGCATTTTCATTGAAATCTCAAACAATCACACATGGTCTATTCGTCACATATTTTAGCAAAGTCTGAAAATGTTTGATAATGTTAGTTGTTTCTTTACGAGGTGGTATATATAGGCCAATCACATATAATTCACAATCTTTTGGTCTTGTAATGCTTAAAAGCAGTAGTTGGCATGTTTGTTCTGTACATGAATAAAGTTGTGTTGTGATATACGGCTGTTTTACAGCTATCAGTACTCCACCTGCTCGTCTGCAGCCAGCTGTAGATAATGCACCATCTGCTCTGTGGACTTGATAGTTATTGAGTGGTAGAACTTCTTCAGTATGAATATTGCTGGATAGCCATGTTTCACATAATACTGCAACATGGGAGTTGACGAAAATAGGATCTTTCAAAACATCAGAGCTGTGTAGTGGAAGAGATCTTACATTGAACTCAGAAACAATAAAAGATGTTTCTTAATCTCCACAATAATATGACAGTGAAGAGGGCAACTGTCTTTCTTTGTGTAGAAAATCCATTTCATCCAAAACATTCTTGTTTGCACGAATCTTTTTTTCATCAAAATCTAAAATGTAGAGTCCATCACCCGACTTCACACGGCTAAGGGCAACATAAGCTTGTCCATCATTAAAGCGATTGCGGAAGCTAACAACAATCTGTGGTACTGTCAGTCCTTGGACCTTGTGTATAGTACATCCCCATGCCAACTTCAGTGGGAATTGACAGCGAGTGATGGTCAATCCCTTATTCTTCTTGTTAATAGTAAATGAAATCTCTGACTTTTCAATTGGAGTAGCATTTGGAAATTTACGTTTTTCTGTCACATGTCTTGAATTTGCTCTTGCTTTGGCACCAACTTTGTTGCTGTTAAAATTAATAAATACAACAGAGATATTGTTGTTTGTTCCATTTAGAGCAATAACAGTACCTTGTGCACCATTTACAAGCCCATCACCAACATCGATATTACGGATAAGCATGACTTTTGCACCAACAGATAGACGGATGACAGAAGGTAGCCCTCCTGTGAATCTGGTATCAGAGTTGACATCATATGATGCAAGAGGTGCAGGTTTCTTGTCTGTGGCAACTATGGAAAACTTTTCAGTTTGTAATGACTCTAGCATCATATCATTGTGCTCATCAACAGCTTTATTTGTTGCAAAGACATGTAAACAGTTTTTTGGATAGCCATGACCTTGAGGTTCAATGTGTCTTGATTTCAGGAAAGATATGTCTTCTTCGGTGCATGATGCTGTACGAACTCTGTTAAGCATGTTAGCGAATGCCAAATCTTCCTTCTGTCTCATGATTTCATCAAGTTCTTTATACTCAAATTTGCGCCAAAGAGATCCTGAGAAATTGGCAAAGACGTCATTGACTGGTTTAAAGACAAATGGTTGTAGAACTGGTGGAAGCTGATATAGATCACCAAATGCTACTACAGAAACACCACCGAAAGCTTCATTTACACCTTTCACTTCACATAATCTATTGTGAATCTGAAGCAGTAAATCACTACTACCATAGAAATTTCATCTACTATCAAAAGCGATAAATTCCCAGCTTTAGAACGTAACCCATTCCTCTTATCATCAGACAACTTTACATAACTTTTGGCCTGTCCCAGTTGTAGAAGAAATGCTGAGTGTAGAGTGACCCCAGATATGTTGTGTGCAGCTGTCCCTGTTGGTGCTGCTAGAAGAACTTTCACATCATCAGGATTGTCCCCAACTTGTTGTAATGTTCTAGTTGCCATCTGATATAGAGCACTAATCAAATGGGATTTTCCTGTTCCTGCCCCTCCTGATACAAACAGGCACATTTGTTGAGATATTCCCCTTGAACTGTTTGAACACCAGTTTGAAAGGTAATGGTACACATCCCTCTGTTTGTCATTCAAAGATCTCACTAATGAGTAATAGTCTTGATCAGTCATGACCCCAGGTCTCATTTCAATACTGTATGTTAATGACCGAGATGTAATAGCAGTACGACCATTGTTGTTGTTATCTAAGAGTTCATCTGGGGGTTCAAGGGTAGCTGTATCCTCATCTATTTCAATACCTTCAGCTTCCATTTCTTCTTGCTCCTGCTGTGTCTGTGCCGCAATATCATCAAAACCATGTAATGGAGGTCCATTTTCCTCAAATTCATCAAGTGTATTTTCAATGATATCTGTGTAGTGTTCAAATTCTGCTTTATTGAGATCAATGGTATCTTTGTGTGTATTGTAATATTGTTCATATGAGTGGAGGTGTAGTAACTCTTCCTCGTCCAACCATGGAATGTATAAAAGGAGTTGACCGTAATAATACTCAGAAGGTGTCTTTTGTACTGACTTTCTGTGGTATCTCAACACAGCTGGTGTAGAGGATTTTTTCATCAGTCCACATCCACCAGATAGTATAATTTCTGTACTCTCTATCTCAGCACTGCCTTCCTGAGAGGAACCAGTTTCTCTTTCTACATCTGTGCTTGAATACTTCTTGTAGACAGGTACATACCAAACAGCAAAGTAAGCAAGACATAAGTCACTAAGTGACAAAGGTCTAGCTGCATATCTGTCGACTATGCTCTTTTGGAAGATATCTTCATCATCTTGGTCCATATTCTTGATGAGAGAAATAGGTTTCAGAATGGCTACTCTGTTCTTTGGAAGGTCAGCTGGAACAAAAACTGTGCGGAAACTGCATTTAAACAGGGGGAAACTTAGTAATCTGTATACTGCCTCTTGAGCACTTATTTCCCGCGCATTTAAGAAGGCTTTACCACAGTTCTTCATCCGTTCCTTCCAATCAAGATGGGCACATTCCTTTGACACAGCTTGTAGAATCTGGCTTACTTGTCTCTCATCTTTGGTGATGTAAGCTGTCATATAAGTAATGCAAGCATATGGATCAAGGCAATACTGGACATCAATATTGGCTCCCCAGGCTCTTAGTAAGTCTGTGTTGTAGTAATTTGTATGAATTTCTGTGGGACTACGTTTGAGGACAACAGTTGAACCGACTTGTGACTTTTAGAGCCCTTGTATAATCATCAATTGATATTCCGGTAGCTTCAATCAAACTATCAACAGAATTGAACTGTCTGTCTTCTTTCATCAGTACTTCCGACACCTTGGACATTACCCTGAGATTTTGGTTTTTCTGTCTTAGCAATTCAGCTGGATCTTCTATTTCCAGCTTTCTGGCAATCAAGGTTTCATTGGACGGTAATTTAGGGAAATTGAATCTGCATAAAGTACCCTTTTTCCTACATGTAGCAGAATGATGGTGCTGTTGGACTGTTGTCACTAGTTTATGCATCTCTGGATCTTCTTTTTCTTCTGGTATTTTAGTTGTTACATATTTGTCAATAAAGTCACACACCAACTTGTCATCATCATTTGGTAATGGAGATCCTTCTGTCCACAAAACTATATGTGCATGAGGTGATCCTCGTTGCTGAAACTCTATTCTATACGAATAATGCTTTATTTTACCAAGAGGCTCGGCTTCAGAAAGTAGAAAGTGTTTAAAAAACATATGAAGTCTGTAATCAAAATGACGAGCAGCAGTCACAGGATTGGATCTTAGCAAAGCTGACTTATCTTCAAAAGTCATATTGTCAATTTCCTCTTCTGTTAGAGTTCTTCCCTGTTGTCTCGAAATAGATTGCAAAGTGTCATACCACTTGAGGTCTGCAGAAGATAGAGTGACAAAGAAAGTGAATATTCCAAACTGTTTAACCGCTGCCAGGAGCTTGAAAAGAGCCTTCTGCCAATAGGGAGGAGATCCACGTACTGTTTGTAGAAAGTGGTATGCCTGATCCTGTAGAATCAAACCGGATAATCTCTCTGAGTCCTGTATCATGGATGAGTTAATTGTAAATGAGTCTGTTTGCCTATAGGATTTCCTCAAAGCGATGGAGATATTGTCCATAACCTGTTTGTATTCTGTAATGTACTGGGCAAAAAATAGATATTCAATGTTTTGAGCAAAATATCCAGTCCTATTTAGGAGCCTTGCATTAAAGTACTTTTTTGGAGATAGAGAAACTTGTCTAAAAGCATCAAATCCAAACTGGCCAGTGGGAAACAATTTTGGAAAGGCCATTTCTTCACATCCCTTGTCCATCATAAATCCAACTGGTGTTTTACCTTCACCTGGAGAAAAACTGATAGCTTTACTGACATCCAGAGCTGGATCTGTGACTTGTATACATGTGTCTAGTGGGTAATCGGGACTGGATTCTATCACTTCATTCATCAGGGCTTCATTATTAGTATCTCCCCTCTCCTCTGTTTCATTGTCAGAAGGTGCTTGGTCATCATCATCATTCGAAGGTTGTGTCAAGTGATTCCATAACTCTTCATCTTCTTGTCTTGAAGCTTCTTCCCACTCATTTGAAAGATCTGTAACTTGCCTATAGTGACAATTATTTTCTTTGAGCCATTTAAAGGCTTCAGAAATTAGTTGAGGTCTGACATGTTGATAAATGACATGGCTTTTAAACTCAAGTTTTCTCTTCAATTTCACAGGTATAATGCCAGCTGTAGTTGGGGTTCTAGGTAATGATTCACATGTATTGTCGACATCTGCAGGGACATTGATAACAGAACCAACAATACCCTTCTGTCTACCTCTAGGCAGTGCTGTCACTTTCATGAATGGTATCCTTTTGGCCAGAAGTCTAGCTTCAAAGTCTGTAAGTTCTTTCATTATAAAATAGTTTTCTGGTAGTTCCATCTTGTTGGTCACTGCCTGTGGAGGAACATTTCCCTTCATCATATGGTTGTGACAAGTGTTACAAACCCATTCCTTGTCTGTTTCTGATAAACAATGACTTGTGCATTTTTGTAAAATGTCACTATACTTATATTTATTAACATTAAGTTTCAAAATGTTTCCTTTGTAAAGTGTTCTGTGACAAACTGCACAGATGTACTCAGGACTAAACTTAATAGTTCTCCGAAATTGACAAAGTTTTTTGTATAAACAGGATGTGTGTCTCCTATCATATTTTCTTTTTCTTTCGGAAGCATTTTGATGTAATTTCTTCAATCGACACATGTTTGACCTACGTAATCTGTGATCTTCTCTGTCTGTTTCAAGTCTCTTTTTATATTGCTGTACTGTTTCAGCTGATCTTCTTTGTCTGTGAATAACTCTATCTTTATCTTTTCTAAATTCTTTGTGTGAATTTGTCTCACATTGTCTCATCTTTGAATGACTATCTTTGTCCTTACGTCTCCTTATGATTCTGTGTGACTCATTTTCCTTTAATCTGAGGTTTTGGTGTGTTTCTTTGTCTGTATGTTTCCTGACTTGCCTCTGTGTCTCTGTTTCATTTAATCTAAGCTTAACATGTAAGTCCTTTTCTTTCTTTCTTCTAATTTGTCTCTGTATGTCTGTTTCATTCAATCTAAGCTTTGAATGTGTTTCTTTGTCTTTATGTTTCCTTATTTGTCTCTGTGTGTCTGTTTCATTCAATCTAAGCTTAACATGCAAGTCTTCATCTTTCTTTCTTCTAATTTGTCTATGTGTGTCTGTTTCATTCAATCTAAGCTTAACATGAAAGTCCTTTTCTTTCTTTCTTCTAATTTGTCTCTGTGTGTCTGTTTCATTCAATCTAAGCTTAACATGTAAGTCCTTTTCTTTCTTTCTTCTAATTTGTCTCTGTATGTCTGTTTCATTCATTCTAAAATGTACATGTAAGTCCTTTTCTTTCTTTCTTCTTATCTGTCTCTGGGCCTCTGTTTCATTCAATCTAAGCTTTGAATGTGTTTCTTTGTCTTTATGTTTCCTTATTTGTCTCTGTGTGTCTGTTTCATTCAATCTAAGCTTAACATGTAAGTCTTTTTCTTTCTTTCTTCTAATTTGTCTCTGTATGTCTGTTTCATTCAATCTCAGCTTAACATGTAAGTCCTTTTCTTTCTTTCTTCTTATCTGTCTCTGGGCCTCTGTTTCATTCAATCTCAGGGTTTTATGAATCTCTTTATCTTTACTTCTCCTACTTGTAGTCTGAGAGTCAGTTTCACTTGACCTCATAAATGAACGTTTTTGTTTTTCTTTTTGTCTCCTTGTCTGTTTCTGTATCTCTGTTTCGCTTAATCTGAGCTTTGAATGTATCTGTTTCTCCTTCAATTTTCTAACTTTTTTGTGGACATCACTTTCAAGTAGCCTTTTTTTTCTATGTGCTTCTTTATCCTTAAACATTCTTTCTTCCTTTTGTTGAAAGCTCTCTGATAACCTGTCTTTCCTTTTTCTTTCTCTGTCAATTTTCAATCTGATGGATTCCTGATCATGACAAATGTGATGTGTATTATCATCATCATTAGCTGGGTCGCCAACCTGGTCTGACTGTGGTAGGAGTTTTTGTCGTTTATGTACAGATTTTTCCATGGAATGAGCAGCTTTATCCAGTATATGTAACTCTACCTTTCTCTTGATTGCTTTTGTTGTGTCATTTGATTGTCCAACAATTTTGTCTTGTCTGGTTAGCTTTCTCATCTGTTTCTGTCTTTCTATTTCCTTTAACACTGTTATCATATGTTCTGTATGGAGAGTTGGAGTCAAAGTTTGTCCTACATGCACAGGGAACATTTTAATGTTTTGCTGTTGTAAACAAAGAGACAAATGAATCCTTGTTTCTTGATCAGGAGCAAAGACTATTTTGTCTGGGTGAATATGTTCTGCACAACTAACTGCAAAAGCCACAGCATACGCCCCACAAGATGCCTCTGACTGTTGGGTAGCACAACGGATATACTGTACTTTATACACATTGAGATCATAGAAGAGTTTTAATGTAGGCAAAAGAGCACGCAATCTAGCATTTGAGTGTAAAGAGTCATACAGTTTAATTTTCAAGTCACAAGGATCTTGCCAAGTTGTAACCCAATGACCATTGGTGAAATGAATATTTACAGCATGTTCATGAACTGGAACTGTGTTAACACAATAATCACTATTTGATAGAATAGCCTCCACCTCTGCTGGTAATCTAAATCCTATGTTGACATTTGGCCATTGCTGTGACATAAGATTTAAAGTCACTCCAATTATTTCATCAGTTATAAGGGTACCACTATTTTCTATGTTGTCTGTAATATTTCCAGTGGCTGATGATGTTGTTTGCTTGGACGTTATTATAGTACTAGTGTTGCTTATTTTGTTGGTAGTGTTTATGGTGTTTGTTGATCGAGCTTCTTTGGATGATATACACTTATGTAAAGTAAGCTTTTGGTAAGAACTGTAGTTCTTTTTACAATGAATACAGTATGTGCACTTATGGTTGTTTAGTCTGGTTTTTGTGGTAAACTGTTTATTGCACAATGTGCATGACGTTATAATAGTACCAGTATTGTCTATGTTGTTGGTAATGTTTCCCATGGCTGATGATGTTGTTTGCTTGGACGTTATAATAGTACCAGTATTGTCTATGTTGTTGGTAATGTTCCCATGGCTGATGATGCTGTTTGCTTGGACATTATAATAGTACCAGTATTGTCTATGTTGTTGGTAATGTTTCCCATGGCTGATGATGTTGTTTGCTTGGACATTATAATAGTACCAGTATTGTCTATGTTGTTGGTAATGTTTCCGGTGGATGATGATCTAGCTTCTTTGGATGATATACACTTATGGACAGTTAGCTTTTGGTAAGAACTGTAGATCTTGTTACAATGACTACAGTATGTGCACTTATGGTTGTTCAGTCTGGTCTTTGTGGTAAACTGTTTATTGCACAATGTGCAAGTCAAATCCATGTTCCCAAACATCATGTGTGCACCTTTATTCCCTGTCATGTAGTCTTGCCATGCACCTGAAAAATAAATTGGCTATTGTAAGCAACCCAATTTTTGAGAATTCAAGATTAAGGTATGCAACCCATCATTATCACAAGAGAGCCAGAGGCGAAATTTGAAAAGTGCCATTAATTCCTAAACTGTGTTAAAGTTCCATTCGAATTTCAAACATAAGTATTTTGAATGGTTTAGAATATTGAATAATGCATACGTATGGAAATATTTGACAAAAATGTTCATAATTACCTCCCTTGCATATAAATATGGAGTTAATTAATAAATGTAAATTATTTTCATCTTGAAACTTAATCATGAAATCCGGCACAGCAAATCAACTTATACAATTATTACTGAGAGTGGACCGTGTTTTCAGCATTTCCTCCTATCCTGTCACTGTTTTTATACAATTCTTCAAAGTCCATTTTCTCAAGCATCTGAACCAAGTATGATATCCTATGATTAAAAGTGTAAGAAGCTAGCAAGTTAAGAAAATTAATAAAGCAATGCTATAGAGTCCAACTTTGACTCACACAATGGGAAAACTTAAAACTGTATTAAGGTAAGACCTGGGTAATGCACTTCCAGCATAATAATATTTCTGCTTATTCCGTGACATCCGTAAGTCTGAGCATTTTGAAGTACCATTAAATGCAATATTGTCTTTTTTCATAACAGCAGAACTAATTTACTAAAGTAATATTTCTGGGGAATATTCATAACAATTTTTGTGAAAATGTATCTAATTGTAAACTAAATTCAATGAAAATTACTTCCCTTGGAATCATCTATTCGCACCGAACATGATTTTGTTCAATAACTGGTCACATAGCCCATAACCAAGGTCTTGCCTCAATGAAACCTTAATGAAACAATTTGAAGGAACAATTTGCAGGCAGTTATCCACTAGAACTATAAGCCCTCAATCTGCTGTGAATAGTTCACAATCTTGTGAGCTATCTTTTTAATGGTTATGGAGCATGTGAATGAAATTAGACAAAAGAATAATCAGACAGCACGTGAATCCGATGTAGTCCCCCTACATTTAAAAATGGAGGGAAGAAATTAGCATAAAATTAGCATATACTCACTCACTTGCTGATAATCCTAGAATATATAATCAATGAATTCACCTATCCATCAAGATGTATACATATTACATAGGGTTAATGGTTGACCTTGAGGAAAGTCAAATTGCATCCAACAGATAGATATCATTGAAATAAAGTTGCATACCAAATTTGAGCTTTGTATGTCAAATACTTTTGGAGAAATGGCAAAGGTTAAGTTTTTGGAGTAAAAAGTTAAGTATTCGTAAAGTAAAGGGTTGATAAGGGTTATTTGTTGACCTTGAGGAAAGTCAAATTGCACCCAACAGATAGATATCATTGAAATGAAGTTGCATACCAAATTTGAGCTTTGTATGTCAAATACTTTTGGAGAAATGGCAAAGGTTAAGTTTTTGGAGTAAAAAATTAAGTATTCGTAGAGTGAAGGGTTGATAAGGGTTATTTGTTGACCTTGAGGAAAGTCAAATTGCACCCAACAGATAGATATCATTGAAATGAAGTTGCATACCAAATTTGAGCTTTGTATGTCAAATACTTTTGGAGAAATGGCAAAGGTTAAGTTTTTGGAGTAAAAAGTTAAGTTTTCGTAGAGTAAAGGGTTGATAAGGGTTATTTGTTGACCTTGATGAAAGTGAAATTGCATCCAACAGATAGATATCATTGAAATGAAGTTGCATACCAAATTTGAGCTTTGTATGTCAAATACTTTTGGAGAAAAGGCAAAGGTTAAGTTTTCGGACAGACGGACGGACAGACGGACGGACAGACGGACGGACGGACAGACAGACGGACGGACGGACAGACAGACAGACAGACGGACATGAGTAAAACAATATGCCCCCGATCTCTCGATACGGGGGCATAAAAAGTTCAGTAATTTCAGACTTTTTAACTTATTCTGTGCCAAAATCCCTATTAACAAAAAAACATACTTTCTACCAGACCAATGATAAATCATTTTCCAGCAAATTATAAAATTTTCAGTGTTTTAAGTATGTTTGAGTTTGATTACACAAATTTTCACATTGGATAAAAAATTGAATTCTCACACAAAGTAAATATGTCAAATAATAGTCTATTGTAATTTATAATCTTTGTCATGCTGGATAAAAAACACGGCTTATTTTTATGAAAGTCAAAGTGCTTTAAGCACTGTTTACACTTATGATCAGTAGATATACATGAAACATCTAGGCTTGTGTTTGATCCTTAATTGATTGATTGAATGGAGTTTAACGCCGCTTTCAACATTATTTCAGTTATATCGCGGCGGCTGGAGCACCTAACAATGGATCCCTGGTATTTCTCTCACCAGTACAACCACCACATTCTTTCCTAGCCTCCAGCCGCTATCTCACATAGGTCTACGATTATCAACCCATTGGTGAGAGACAAATAGTCGGAAAGAATGAGTGCCGCCGTCGGGGATCGAACCCGCGAACTCTAGTTTGACAGTCCGACGCGCTACCAACTGCGCCATGACGGCGGCGTGTTTGATCCTTAAACGAGGGTTTTGACTTCTAAAACTCACATTTTGACCCTCGAAAATTTCAAGCAGGGGTTCATTTTGACCAACTGAATTTCCAGTATTTGCAATGTAAAAGATAATATAGATCAATTGTTTTCTTCAAACTATTACAAAAGATCTATATAGATTAAACAACGTAAACAATATAGTGTCTACACTTTATTGTTTATGTTGTTTCAGTTACTTAAAGATTACTTTTTAAGACCGATAAGTTTTGATGTTTTGCTCATTTTTGACCCCTTCAAAACCAGTTTTGATCCCCAGAATTTACGGTCAAGGGATCAGTGTCTAGGATATTATGTCTATAGAAATAAAGCAAAAATGTCTTTAAAAAATCTTCTCCCCAACCAAATGGTATAAAATAATGATTCTATTTGGTTTGACATATATATATCTAAACCTTCCATCAAACAGTTTTAAATGTTTTACCAACATCAGCTCTGTGTAATAGGGCTGTCACACCTTAACGTTTTGGCCAGCGTGTGCGGAACGTGTTGGATTTTTTATTTACACGATACGAACACGTCGGGTACGCTATGTGTGCGTTCCGCACACGCTGCGAACACTCTGGGATACGCTGGCACATGTTCGGATTCGCTGAGTACCTCGAAAATATTATACATGCACAAAATTTCTTAGCGTGTGCCTAGCGTGTTGAAATACGCTCGACACACGTTCCGCACGCGTTCCGAACACGCTCAGTACGCTAGAGACGCGCTACGAGCACGTTAACATATGCTACGAGCACGCTAGAAATGCGTTAACCCAAATTTATAAAAGGTTTCCCTTAGCGTGTGTCCAGCGTATCGAGCGTGTTCGTGTCTCAAAAATGCTGAACGTGTCTCTAGCGCGTTCCCAGCGTGTTCATAACGTGTTTTAGCGTATAATAGCATTTGGCCATTATAAAATAATTATAGAGGACTTGCTGTCTTCGTTTCAAAAGTTTACTATCAGGTCTAATTTGACATTTTGAGATATGTCAAAAACATAAGATTTAAAAAGAAATCAGTGATAGAAAAAATGATTCTATCATTTTTTTTCTAAGACACAAGTTCCAAGTCTAGTTCTTGAATTATACCTCATTTATATATCAGAGGAAGAATCGATGCAGCAATCTGTGCATTTTGAATGATTCTGAATTTATCGGGATCACCAATGTTCATAAACAATATTATTGTTATCTCCTCATAGTGCAATGTCGTTCCTGGACGTAAAAAATATGTTCTACTCTGTTCTGTGCAGAATATTTATCTATTATATGTACCACAATTTTGATAGTTTCCCTTTACCGGATTCCCTTTTAAATTTTTGAAGAATGAAGATTGAAAAAAAAATAAGTAAAACCATCGGAATTTATTTTGACGAGCAGTTTCTTCCCTTTCAGGAATATTTTACGATTTAAAAAATTCCAGAAACTTTTGCCAATCAGAAACTCATTATTTTGCAATAAGCATGGCTATAAGTGGCCTTTTCAACTTTCTAACTAAGTGTGGGCCGGTGGCATATCTATATAATAAAAGAATTGATTTGAAATGGTAATTATATACCTGTAGAATTTGTACATTTACTATCTCAGACACGCTACAAACACGTTTGTTACAAACACGTTCCGAGGACGTTGACGAGATTCTCAAGAACGCTGGTAAACGCTGTCAACGCTTTCTGGGCACGTTATTGACACGTTACACGTTCATACTCGCTATTAATACGCTAAAAGCGCGTTGCGATTTGGCAAAAAGAATATGCAGGTCAGCGTATGCCGACGTTTTACAGACTTAGTCGATTTTTCAAACGCGTTAGGCACACGTTGGCTAAAACGTTGAGGTGTGACAGGGCCATTATGGTATCCTGGATTTGTATAGAAATAAAGAAAAAAAAAACTTCAAAAAGTCTTCTACCAAATTCTGATTGACCCATAAATATTGGCAGGGCAGGATGTAGCATATTTTCACTGAAATCGTTGAAGGAAATCTCCTGAACCAAGGGGTAGAATAAATTAAATTTTATCAGAATGTGCCTTGGGTGACCTTTTTCTGAAATTGCTTGTAAAATTTTGATTGGTCAATAAATATTGGTGTTGAACAACCTCTCCTGATAGAAATTTATTTATTCATAGGTGTGGTGTAGTCTTCAAGGGAATGAACGAACAACTAAGACGATGTAGCCAGTGAAATCGTATAATGTCAGCCAAAGAAAGACGTCGTGGACAAGTGGAATAGCCAAAGATACAAGTCCCCGATGTATGAATTGCTCTGGCTTATATACACATCCAGAGCAATAAAATACATCAAAACATACATGCATATACAATAAAATTCTCATTAACTAAGTACACTTTAATTATTCATATCCCAAAATACGTATCTACTTGTCAACAGGTAAACTCTTTTGCACTGAGTAAATGTGTGTTATAGAAAAAGGGACATAAAAGTGAAATTAACGTATAATTTCACTACACGCCCTTTCCTTAAAATTTGATTGAGGAAAGAGTTCTCGGGTAAAACCAGGAAACCACGTAATTATAGGTAATCATATTATCGAATTGTGATGGTGATAGAAATCAAATTGGAATCTTAATTACTTAGTAATTTTAGTGGGGAGTAATTATCACCTCGGGCGAGTAGTAATTGCTACTCTAATAAGGTGACGGATTATAAAAACAGTGATCATATGGTTGAGAAATCATACCCAGTTCGTAGCCTGAATGTACACAGTACAATGAGGATAAGAAGGGTCATACGGTTTCTCTTTGAATAAATGAAACATAATTTCTGAGAAAGAACTTCTTAAGCATTGATACGTATTTTGGGTAATAGGCATTTTATACAGAGTAAAAGGTCGAAAGCATCTTAGGAACTAAAGAAAAAAGGTTGGTTATTTTTTTCAGCAAATTTTGAAATGTTCTCAATAAGAAATATTCATAGGAATGGGGGATTGAAATATAATGGTAATATATGATAAAGCATGTACAGAAAAACAATAATTAAAACGTTCGCAAACAACGAAATTACACGCGCATATAAATCATAAGCACAGCAAAACATTAATTACATAGTGAAATTTTAAATAATAATGTACATGTGATATAATAGTTAAATGATACATATTTTAGGCCCTTCATTTTTTTTTTTTTTTTTTTTTTTTTTGAACTTTACGGAAGTTTTCTAGGAACGAATTTTGTGAATACTTTACTAGAAACAAAGGAAATAGGTACTTTTATGTAATTTGACTCAATTGAGAAATAAAGCTTACAAAAATAATCTTTCCATGGTCTATCGGACTTACATACTCATGATGGTGACTGAAACTGAATCGACAGATAATAGACCGAATCTTTGTTCTTCATTAGCCTTGTGACAAAACAAGTAGCTAATTTCCGCTCTTACTTGTAATTTATCGCGTGAAAAGAAAGGAAATGTAGGGAAAAAAACACAAAACGTTGTAATATAAGAAATGAAATAGGGAAATTGAAACATTGGAAGATTGTTAAATGTGCACAAATCAGGGGGTGAAATTTTATTTATGTATAGGTACACCAGTTTTGTTTGTTTGAAACGCCGTTTCCAAATATTTTTCAGTCTAATTGAATGTATTAGCGTAACAAATAATTATCGTGTATTTAGAAATTTTGAAATTGTTCTGAGTTTGAAAACTAGCGTAACACTAGTGATTGTTATGCAATAGAAATTAACATTGTATGTAATGAAATCATGTATTGTAGAAAACTGAAATTCACACATTTAGTGAAGAATTAGACATTTTATCAAATCATTAACACATGTTATGAAAACAAATAGAAATGGAAACAAATAGAACTATAACTTCGTTACTAGTGTTAATGTGTGTGTTCAAATTGAGTTTGTTGTCCATGTTCAAAAAATCTTTCAGTTATATCGCGGCGGCTGGAGCATCTAATAAACTAATATTGGTATTTCTCACGCCAGTACTACCATTGCACCATTTCCTAGCCTCCAGCTGATATCCAATATGAGTAGATACTTTTATCGATCCATTGGTGGGATACAGATAGCCGGAAGGATGAGTGCCGCCGTCGGGAATCGAACCCAGGACCTCTTGAATCCTAGTCCGATGCCGTTACCAACTGCGCTATAGATTATTGGTCCACTGTAGTTATTATCATCACTCTTCTTGGTATCATTTACATTTCTTTTGTCAGGGAAATCTGTGCCATCCGGATCGTTGTTGAGACGTCCTCGTTATATTGTTGAACTTGGCGGTTTGGAGTAGTCAGAAAGTGACGTGCTTTGCTCAAGAACACTATGAGCTTCATTGTCGTAACAATGAGCGCCCTGATCGTAGTCAATCATTTCATCGTCCTGGGCAAATGGGTTTAGATATTCCGGATACTCTTCGTACAATCGTTGTTCAGTTAAATTATCTATCAAATATCTCTTGAGATTATTAGAGTGACAAACGCTGGTTGAAAACTCGAAATTAGCCTGGTTTTCTGCACGAGTTGACAGGACCGGTGTAATTGGCGATGTTTCGTCGTCATCGTCCCTTCTCTGACAGCAACAGCACAGTAACGTGTAAAATCGAAATATGACATCAGGGAAAATGTATTAGAGGCGGCCGTTTTCGCAAGTGTCTAGACTACCAATTCTTTCCATGGTGGGGTATAGCGTGGCCATACGTTGTTGTTTTATTGGCGCTGTAGGGTGAAGAGTGGAATCAATAGTACGCAGGAAATTTTGCTGGGTTTGGTTTGACATTGGTGCTGTAGTAGTAGCCAACAGTTTTCGTCCTTCGGGCAGTTCAGCTTCGGGCTTGGTGAACCTTACATTACTATACTTCACTCTTTCCCTTTGACGAGCAATTTTGTTACAGAAATTTAATTTGCCAAAAGCGCCTAATATTGTTATAGAAATAATGAGAATGACGATCGCAATTAAGGGTAGTATAAACCAAAGTTGTAGATAAAAAGGCTTAACCTCTATTATGGGGTCAATCGTTTCGACGCTCTGAATTTTTTCAATGAGTTGTGACAAGGGTAACTTTTGAATGGAACCCAGGTGTTTAGGTATTTTAACTGTCGAGAAGTTTGACAAACTTGAGTGAAAGGGTTTCCAAATGTCACTAAAAGAAACATTGGTTACTCGGATCGATTCGTTTATGAAATGGTTCGCGATGCGTTCGGATTGAGATCGTTCGAAAAATAATGGCAATAGGATCTGATTACTATATGCCTGACACATTGGCGGGATACTAACAGTCGAGAGGATAGGGTTAACGACTAGGCTAGACGTACTACCATTTGAACATCGTATTGTAAAACGTAATTGGATGTCGGTAACTATTAACCATTGACCTCGCGTGATGCTTAAAGCCTTAGGTAATATGGCGTTTTGGTTAGTGACTATCTGGCAATAACTTTTGCTGTCGGCTGAATTAACATAAGAACCTATTAAGCACGATTTGGAAGCAAAAGTTGATAAAAGACCTTCGGTAGCTTCACAGAAAGCCACTGGAGATTTAATACAATTTTGGGCTTGACTTTCAGATAGCATCATGAAATGTGAATTGCGCTCGTTGATAATGAAGTAACTAGTATCAATATCGACCGCAGCCGTTAATTGCACATTTGGGCTTGATAATTTTACGCTAGCAGTATGATTGTTAAAAGGGATTTGAAGAGGCAGTGCTTGTATTAACCTATATTGGTCTCCGATCTGTCTTAAGGGGATATCTAAAACCACTGTTAGATATTCCCGATTGACTATGGTATTACACTCTAGAGATTCATAAAATTTCCACAACTGTTCAGAAGGATTTTGGAGAAAACGGAATTCGGACGGCAATTGGTTCTTAATTTCAAGCAGAAGTTCCTCTAGATGCACAGGGCTAATGATAGAGGGCGTCAATTTCCTTGAACTTAATGAATTCAATTTAAGTCGGAAGTCATTCAAGTACACTCTAGCCCTGGTTACTAACTGTCTTAAATCGGAGGTGAGTATATTAAAAGAATTAGCGAATTGGTGAAAGGAACTAAGTTGCATAATTTGTTTTTCCAGGCGGTTAAGTTGGTTGTCGACTGCAGTTTGTAAGTCCGTTACTGACTGTACTAATGAATCAATAGTATCCCTATTCTGCGCTAATTCCACACGAGTGATGTTTAATATACTTAAACTATGTTCTATGATATGTAACATTTGTCTTTGAGATTTAGCCAATTTTGCAACATTTCGCTTAATTCCTTGCACGTCTCTGTCGTCAGCGACACCGAATAAAAAGGAGAAAACACCGCCCAAAGGCAAAATAGATCGTTTTGTACGTTGGTTAGTAAAAGATATCAAGTTAGCGTATTCTGATAAGAGCTCATTGCCAGTTCCATTAAATGATGACGCATATGACTGAATATCTTTTAAAGTCGTTAAAAGAGGTTTGATGTGTGCAACATTATCAACTGCATTGTTATCAGCGCTATAATGTTTGATTGCCATTCCGGACATCAAACGTATGCGCTGGATCTGACTGGTTAATTGATTAACAAAACGCGGATAAGAGCCTAGATCTAATACCAAAGCTAATTTCCAATGAGTCTTTGAGATAGCAACCGTTCTTATATCGCGAAACAGGATATGGTTGCGAATGAAATCATTTGTATTTCTCTCCCTGAATTGAGCCGCGTTTCCTGTTATACAAAAAAGGAACACGATTATAAAGGGTAAAGAGTAAAGTCTAGTAAAAGAGTCCATGCTGTGTAATAAGGGCACCTAAAACGAATAAACAAAAAAAAAATAGTAACGAACTATTTTCAATTGCGTGAGGTTACGCACATGACATGTAATTAAGACTGTAAACAAATCATATTCATCTTGTTAATTACCTCAATTTGGTTAATTACTTTGAGGCATGATGCGAACATATGTACAAAAATGTAACATCATTGTTTAGATGTCACGATAAATAGCTTTGGGTCATCAAAAATCGACCAATCGAATACAATTCACATTCACACTTATTTTGTGTACTTAGGGGTATGTTGCCGCTACCTACTCACAAATCATTTGTGTATTAAAAAAGAAATCTTATTCTGACCATTATTACTACCTACTTGGGAAATCGTCTGAGTGTGAGGAGGAAAATAGTCTTATTCTGACTATGTTTTTCGTCCTGTCACAAATATGATAATTGTAACCGTACTTGAGAACTTCTATCCTCAAATATAAAAAATAGTCTTAAAGAGGACTATAATTAACATTGCTTTAAGAAATAAGGTTAATATTTGATGTTGGAAAGCAAGCTCAGTGTCTTGACTATAGCCAATAGCATTGATGCTCGCACCTTTTCGTGTCACTGTATTACAATCCATAGGGGATGTTGTGTCCTGAGATGAATCATCATGTGACATAGTATCGCCTGAATCAATTTGCTGCGAACCCCCCGATATGTGAGTAGAAGATTGGTTCGGAAGGTCTGCACTAAATCGGTGGCTCTCTGATTCTGTATTGGAATGAGACGAGGCCGATGGGGGTACGAAATTCTTGTGTGATTGATCTTCAGAACCATACAGTCTATCATTTTGCATTTTACGCAATCTAGCTTGAAGTTGAGCCAAGGGGACGTTATCATCCGTATCGGAAGAGGTGCTTGAGTGCACAGATTCGAACCGGTTTGGTTTGAATCTTTTGCCAGTTGCCCGAGGCAAAGGGACTTCCAAGTCGGAGTCTTCCGATGAAGCATCAGAACCAGTACTTGTACTGTCTGACAAAGATCGGTTGATATATCTGCAATTTCGGACCGGACGAGCATGTAATTGCTTGTCATTTGGCAAAGGCCAATCCTCTATTTTTGCCTTTTGGACTTGATCCACATGACAGGTAATTAGTTGGTTGTCTAATTGATTAATAATAATTAATCGTTTACCTGGTAAAAGTCTAATGACTCTGAAATAAGGAGACCATTGTGCTTCGTGTTTGACCGTTTTGGGCTTAAGATAGAAAACTGGATCGTCAACTTGTAGATCTAATGACTTAGTGTTCTTGTTAGCATTAGCCAGGCGACTGCGGCGAGCCTTTGCTATCGCGCGGTAGGATTGACAAAATATTTCATGTGATCTTTCTAGCATGATTTCTCCAGGATCTTCACCATGATATGGAGTCCGTTTATGTAACATAAGGTCTATAGGCAAGAGTGGGTCCCTATTGAATAAAAGATAGTAAGGACTCAACCCATGTTGACTTGAAGGGGTTAACCTTAGACTGCCGGCTATTTCGGGAAGAAGCATGTCCCATTCTTGACGGTCTTTAAGTAATTTTGCTAATATTCTGCCGTAATCTAAATGAATGCGTTCGTTGGAACCATTCGATTGTGGGCGATAAGGGGTAGTTTTGGAGTGAAGTATGTTAAGTGATTCCAAAAGCGAAGTGAAAGCCTTAGAAACGTATATAGAACCATTATCAGTTATAACTTTGAGTGGAGCCCCATATCTCCAAAATATAAGATCAAAAAAGGCTTGTATGAGATACTCAGTAGTAGCTTCAGGAACTGCTCTAAGTTCTGAATATTTTGAGTATTCACAGAGGAAACAAAATATGTATTTGTTTTTACTATGCGATAGAATTAAAGGTCCAATTGTGTCAATGGAGATAACGCGGAAAGGCCCCGGGGGAGGCTCCCTGTAAAGCATCGGACTTCGGTTTTGTCGTAAAGTGACGGATTGACAGCTGATACAATTTGTAACAAATTGAACAACATCCTTGAAAAGTCCCCTCCAGTAATACTTGGACTTAATAAAAATGAACATCCTTTGGATACCTGGATGACCTATTTCATGGAAAGCTTTTAAAGTGAACTCTTGCAAGTGTTTGGGAACACAAGCCCTTAAATTGGGGGAGTTCTCATCGGTCTCGCCAATGTAATATAAAATTCCTTCCTTTATGATGAATTGTCTACTATCCTTATCAGTAAGTGAATTAGTACGAACCTTGTTAATGAGTGCCTGGAGCTCGGCATCTTTGCTTTGTTCGGAAGCTAAATCCAAAGATTCTAATGAAGGTATTTCTAAAGGTGGCAGAGGTTGAGGAGGTCGGGTATCACTTAAAATATCCTTAGGGTCAAAACATTGTGAATTGATGATATTAACATCGGTTGTCTGTGGTGGATTTTGGGACGTAAAGGGTGAAGTCATTTCATCATTAGGTAGAGAATCTAAAGGTTTGCAACTTCTTGAAATGTAATCGGCAACGACGTTTTTAATTCCAGGAATGTGTACAAATTCTACATTGTAGTTTGAAATCTCTAATGCATAGCGTTCTAATAACTTATTCTTGTAATTCACAGAATCTAGTTGAACCAAAGGTTTATGGTCAGTCTGAATGACGCATTTATTACCAAACAAATAGAAGTGCAATTTTCTTAGAGAAAGAACTATTGCTAAACATTCCTTTAAAATAGTACTGTATTTTCTCTGTGTTCTAGAAAACGCGAAACTAACAAAGTGAATGGGATGTCCATTCTGAGATAGAACTCCTGCGGCCGCTTCGTCGCTAGCATCGGTCGTGAGAACGAAAGGTTCATTCGGTGAAGGATGTCGTAAAGTCGGTATATGGGACAAGGCTCCTATAAGCTCGTCATATGATTTTTGACATTCGTCCGTCCAAAAAAATCTCGCGCCTTTATGGGTCAAACGAGTTAATGGAATGGCTAATTGCGCATAATTTGGGACAAATTTTCTGTAAAAACCAGTGACCCCAAGAAATCTTCTGACTTCTCTCACTGTTGAAGGGATTTTGAGCGATTTGAGATCTTCTACCTTAGCGGGGTCAGGTTTGATACCGTCTGGTGTAATCTTATGTCCTAAATAAGATAATTCTGATTTGAAGAACTCGCACTTGCGTAACTTCAGCTTTAATCCATAAGATTGCAGTTTTTGAAAGACAATCGCGAGGTGTTTCATATGATCCTCGGGGGATTTACTAAAAATGAGTAGATCGTCAATGTAGATTATTGTAAATTCTGTGTGATCGCGGAAAATTTCAGTCATAATTGATTGGAAATAATTAGCGCTTGAGACTAAGCCCTGTGGTAAACGATTGAATTCTAAATGATAACCTGGTACAGAAAATGCGCTCTTATGTTTGTCTTTCTCATCAAGTTCAATTTGGAAGTAGGAATTTGAAAGATCTAAAGATGAAAAACATTTGGAACCCTCAAGGCTAGATAGAATATCTTCAACCCTAGGTAATGGGAAATTGTTCGTTTTAACCTGTTTATTAAGCTTTCTATAATCTATAACTAGTCTATAGTCTTTTGAAGAAAACTCATTAAATTGTTTCTTTGGGATCAATAATGCGGGTGCAGCATAATTTGAATTGGAGTGTCTAATAATTTTGGCGTTCAATAGTTCGTTTACCTTTTTGGTCATCTCTGATCTTTGAGAAAAGGGTAAGCGATAAGGGGGTACCTTGATAGGGCTGTCGGAAAGTGTTTCGATTGGCACACGCGCCGTGGGGTGACAACCCAAATCGAACTCATGTTTACTAAAGATTGCATCATATTTGTGTATTAAGTTTTGAATTCTAGGTTTGTAAGTGTCTGGAGCATTAAACGAGTCCAGGGGATGAACTTGGTCAATTAAGTTGACAGACGATCTTGCTGGAGGGCAGTTAGAGGGATGTAAAACGTCAACCGTATAATTATCAATGTTTTGCAATTTAGCAACTATGCAACCTTTTTTTGAAGTAAAAGATTTTGAGGTATAATTGGTTATAGTTATAGGAAATTTTCTTTTCTTATCTAAATGTATCAAAGCCGGATGTAACTGAAGATTAGGTTCTTGATTTATAAAACCCCTGTCAACCCCCATTACTTCATAATCATTGTGTATTGGTAGTGATGGATTATTTTTTACATGGCCTACTGAAGTGCATATCGAACGGGGCTTAATGACAATTGTTTTTGCTACTCTCACAATAGAGGCTATGGAAACATCATTCTCTAGCGGAATGTACTGATCCATAATACGAATGCAATTAAGGTCATAATATATACGTACACTAAATCTAGTCATGAAATCCCGTCCTATAATACAGTTTCTAGATAAATTTTCTGCGACAATAAAGGCATGGTCAAGTTTAAGCTTGTTTATTTTCATTTTGATTGGAACCGTACCCAACACTTTAATTGAATCACCTGATGCAGAACTTAATGAGATATTAGTATGTTGTAGAGGTGTGTTAGGTTTTAATGAATCATATATGCGTTTGCTGATCAAAGAAAAACTAGCTCCAGTATCTACTAAGGCTCTAACTGAAAGTGAATTTAGTTTAATTAGACAAGAAGAAGGTGTAGTAATTTCATTCAAATGCGAATTGTAGCGAGAATTGTACTCAGACGACCTTAAATTCTCTGATAGGTCGACCCTTTTCCTATCAGAGGCATCGCGTTTTTTGGAACATTGTTGACCTTATTGTAATTTTGCTTCAGATTCGCGTATTCATGGCATTCTGATCTGTAGTGTCCTAATTTCTGACAAAACCAGCAAATAATAGTGGATTTATCCCTAAACGGTCGCTCATGTTGAGTTTTAGCGCGAACTTGGGAATATGGTTGAAATGGGCGCGTTGACTGATTTTGTGATTGTTGGTGTGTTGGTCTGTCAGTTTGCCTGTCCATTTTATCCCTAATTGAATTTATACTTGATTGGCGTTTTCGACAATCTGCGGAGACATGTCCATGTCTCTTACAAAAAGTGCAAAAACGTCGTCTGCTTAAATGACTTACGTCCATTGGTTCAGTTTGTCTGTCGTCCGTTGTAAATGTTTCGGGGCGATGTGAACGAGGATCCGTCCGTAATTTACATTTTGTCTTAAAATTTTGTTCTGCGATTGCTATAGTTACAGCTTGTTGATACGTAGTAGGACTTTCTCTGATAAGTTTTTGTTTGATGTTGAAGTCCAAAAGGCATCAATAAAAAATCCAATTAATTGATGGTCTATTAAATCATTGTGGGACGTAAACCCATCATACGCTTTTTCTGCCAAACTAAAAAGTCTTTCTGCGAAATTTTGAATGTTTTCTGAATGATTTTGTTTTATCCGCCTGAGTTCCGCGAAATGAATGTATTGATCGGTAACGTTGCCAAATCTCCTCTGAAGTTCGGATTTGATTTGATCCCATGTAGCGGTAGGGTTTTCTTTTATATTCCGCGCGAGAAAATCAGAAACAGTTCCTTTACTGAAACGGAAAGCCAACAACTTTTGTTTTTGCGGAGAGAGATCATGTAAAAGAGTAACTTTTTCAATCGAATTTATCCAATCTTGAAATTTTGAATGATCTCCGTCAAAAATTGTTACGACGTCTGATAATCCAGTTAAACCTAAATTACCTATTTGATCAGTTAATTTCTGTACCATTTCAAACATTTGTTCCTCGCCCGACATGGTTGAAAGAGTTGAAGTATGAGTTTTAGTAATGTTCACTAACCTTTACTGTTTCCTGCGTGGTAGATGTAGTACTTCAGATTCTAGGTCACGGTACCAAAAATAACGTCTGTGGTGTAGTCTTCAAGGGAATGAACGAACAACTAAGACGATGTAGCCAGTGAAATCGTATAATGTCAGCCAAAGAAAGACGTCGTGGACAAGTGGAATAGCCAAAGATACAAGTCCCCGATGTATGAATTGCTCTGGCTTATATACACATCCAGAGCAATAAAATACATCAAAACATACATGCATATACAATAAAATTCTCATTAACTAAGTACACTTTAATTATTCATATCCCAAAATACGTATCTACTTGTCAACAGGTAAACTCTTTTGCACTGAGTAAATGTGTGTTATAGAAAAAGGGACATAAAAGTGAAATTAACGTATAATTTCACTACATAGGCCAATTTTAATTTCAACGCCAATTTCAACGAAACTTTGCCAAAATTTTAATTAGGTGACTTGTCCATATTTTTTTTTTTATCACCAAAGTTGTTAGAAAAAAAGATAAAAAATCTACAAGAAACTCTAGTCGACAAATAAGGGGAAAAGGGAAATCTTTAAGATTCTTGTTCTCTGAAACCAGACGGCAGGCAGCTTTCATATTTGGCATGTAACATCATCAAGCAGAACTCTACCAAGTTTGCTCATATCATGACCCTTGGGCCAAATTTTGGCTCTGCCGTGGCACACCCAATATTACATTGAAAAACAAGAGATTCGCAGAACGGGGCATATACGCCCGAAGGGAATTGTCGGCCATGGCTTTTCGGTAGCGTTAGCTTAAAGGATGGCTAAAAAAATGCAAACAGACGGAGAGACGACTGAGGCCATAACACAGTATGTCTCTTTGAGTGTAAATTGTAAATGGTTTTATGCTCAACTATACACTTAACAGTAATTTTGGCAAGTTTTAGTTCATTCAGATTCAAAGTGAAAAAGGAGTTGCTCAAAAAAGAAATATAGTGAATTTCAACCAATTCAAGGGCAGATAATACAACAAAGACCCAACCTTTATGAATTTCTGAAGTATTATGCTCAACTAAATATCAGGGCTACATTGAGGTAAGATTCAATTTAATCCAATAAAATTTGTAGGAGTTGTGGAAACACGCACAAAATAATGTGTAATTTTAAGCTATTTTGCTAAGTAAAGGGCAAATAATTCAGGAACAACTAGAAAAATCTGTTATTCTTATGCACAACTAGACAACCTACAAATCAGTGTGGCAAAATTTCAGTGCATTCACATCCGAAATGTAGTGAGGTCTTAGGAAATGTTGTTTTTCATTTAAATCAAGAACATATAATTCAATATAACTCAAGAATGACAGGAGTGATTTGAATTTCAAAAGTCTTGTGCACTAGTAGACATCATTTGGAGTGATTGTGCCAAGTTCCAGCTCATTCCCATTGATAATTTTGGAGGAGCTTCACACAAAATAGTCATTTTCATTCAATTCAAGGGCAGATAATTCAATAACTTAAGGGCAGATAGATATGGAACTACAGTACTATTGATATCAAAAATGTTTTAATCCTAAGCACAACTAGACATCCTACAGAGTGATTGTGGCTAGTTTCCCTTCATTACCATTCAAAATGTAGGAGAAAGTGAGCTCGCAAGAATTTTGTTTTTGTTCAATTCAAAAGCAGATAATTAAAGATAACTCAAGAATGACAGTAGCGATTTGAATTTCATATGTCTTAAGCACAACAAGGAATCGTTAGGGAGTAATTGGGTGTAGTTTAAGCTTATTCCCATTGATAATTTTGGAGGAGTTGCGCACACCAAAAACAGTGATTTTCGTTCAATTCAAGGGCAGATAATTCAAGATAACTCGGGAATGCCTGGAGCGATTTGAATTTGAAAGGTCTTATGCACAACTAGACACCATATGGAGTAATGGTGTCAAGTTTAAGCTCGTTGATAGTTTAGGAGAAGTTGCGCACACAAAAAATTGCTAACGGACGGACAGACAGACGGATGGACAGACAGGCAGACAGACAGACGAACGGACGCCCAGGGCCATAACAAAACACACACACAAAAAAAACCGACCCTGCGGGCGTGTAAAAAGGCGAAAATCATCTTCTCTGGAACTAGACGACAGACAGCTTTCATATTTGGCATGTAGCATCATCTAGTGGCTTTCTTCCAAGTTTGTCCATATCATACCCATGGGGTGATGTCTGGCTCTCCCAGGGCACATTCCGTTAGAGACAAAGGGCAATACATCTTAAAAATCTGTTTCTCTAAAACAAAAAGGCATACAGGTTTCATTATTAGTATGAAGCATCATCGGATGGACCTCTTCCAAATTTGTTCATAGAATGACCCAAGAGCCAAAATTTGGCCATGCTGGGGAGTATCTGATTTCACAAACAAACAAAGACTGAAAATCTTAAAAAAAATCTTTTCTCTGAAACTAGAAGGCAGACCGATTTTTAGCTCACCTGAGCACGAAGTGCTCAAGGGAGCTATTGTGATCGATCAATGATCGGCGTCCATCTGTCCGCCTGTCCGTCACGGCGTGAACTTTTTCTTTAAACGACATCTCCTAAAATTATGAGTCAAAATCAACCAATCTTGGTAGAAATATTCCTTGGGTGGTCCCTTGTAAAAATTGCTAAAATGGAAAGGATCCGTGCCATATCACGGGAAAAAGGGCCTTAATGAAAATTTTCTCGTTTACACTCTAGAAGCCACAAATATTGTCCAATCTTCATGAAATTTTGTCAGAAGGTTTGTTAGGTCATGATGATGGACTCTTTTGAAAATGTGAAGGATTGGTGTCATATCACGGGAAAAGGGGTCTTAATGACAATTTTCTCAACAATTTCTTTAAACGACATATCCTCCTAGAATTATTAGTCAAAACCAACCAAACTTGGCAGAAATATTCCTTGGGCGGTCCCTTGTAAAAATTGCTAAAATGGAAAGGATCCGTGCCATATTGAGGGAAAAGGGGCCTTAATGACCATTTTCTTGTTTAAACTCTTGAAGCCTCAAATATTGTCCAATCTTCATGAAATTCTGTCAGAAGGTTTGTTAGGTCACGAGGATTAATTCTATTGAAAATGGGAAGGATGCGTGCCATATCACGGGAAAAGGGGCCTTAATGACAATTTTCTCAACAATTTCTTTAAACGTCATCTCCTCCTAAAATAATGAGTCAAAATCAACCAAACCTGGCAGAAATATTCCTTGGGTGATCCCTTGTAAAAATTGCTAGAATGGAAAGGATCCGTGCCATATCACGGGAAAAGAACCTTAATGACAATTTACTCGTTTACACTCTAGAAGAAACAAATATTGTCCAATCTTCGTGAAATTTTGTCAGAATGTTTGTTAGGTCATGAGGATATATAATTTATTGAAAATGGGAAAAATGAGTGCCATATCACTGGAAAAGGGGCCTTAATGACTATTTTCTCAACAATTTCTTTTAACATCATCTCCTCCTAAAATAATGAGTCAAAATCAACCAAACTTGGCAGAAATATTCCTTGGGTGGTCCCTTGTAAAAATTGCTAGAATGGAAAGGATCCGTGCCATATCACGGGAAAAGAACCTTAATGACAATTTTCTCGTTTACACTCTAGAAGCCACAAAAATTGTCCAATCTTCTTGAATCTTGGTCAGAATGTTTATTAGGTCATGAGGATGAACTCTGTTGAAAATGGGAAGGTTCATCCCATATCACAGGAAAATGAGTCTTAATGATAATTTACTTGAAATATCAGGTGAGCAATATAGGGCCCTCATGGTCCTCTTGTTGTTAGTAGTGTAATCTTGTGGACCTTTACTAAGTTTGTTAACACCATACCCTTTAGTTCATACAAGCATGTTCTGTGAAATACCCTGAAATACTAAGAGTAAAAAATCTTTAAAAAATCTTGTTCTCTTAAACCGGAAGGCAGACATCCTTCATGATTTATATGAAGCATCATCTAGCTGGGATTTACCAGATTTGTTCATATCATGCCACAGGGGTCATTTTTGGGCTCAATTTGGGCACACACAGTTTTACAAAGTAACAGATCTTAAAAAACCTTCTTCTCTGAAACCAAAAGGCAGACAGATTTTATATTATGCAGATTTTATATTATGTATCTAATGTTCTTTTACATAGAAAAAAAGTAGGAAATCTTTCAACAATGATCTGAAAGTAGTCCTGGGCATTGGTATAGATACAAATTATCTTCTTAGAAGAGGACATTTGCCAGCCTTTTTTGATATCCCGGTGGTCAAGGAGACTCAGGTGAGCGATTCAGGACCATCATGGTCCTCTTGTTTAATGAAACTTTTCATGAATCTTCCTTGGGTGATACTTTCCGACGTTTGTCTCTCACCAATGGGTAGATAATCGTAAACCTATGTGAGATAGCAGTCGGAGGCTAGGAAAGGATGTAATGGTAGTACAGGTGAGAGAAATACCAGGAATCCATTGTTAGGTGCTCCGGCCGCCGCGATATAACTGAAATAATGTTGAAAGCGGCGTTAAACTCCATTCAATCAATCAATCCTTGGGTGATATCAACTGGACCATTAAAATTTAGGTGAGCGATTTAGGACCATTTTGGCCCTGTTGTATTTAGCTTACCTATCACGAAGTGCTCAAGGTAAGCTACTGTGATCGTTCAATGTCCGTTGTGAGATGTGCATCATTCGTCGTCCAACATTTCTTTAAACATCTCCTCCAAAACTTGCAGGCCAATCTTGATGGAACTTGGCAGGCATGTTCCTTGTGTAAAGCTCTAACAAAGTTGTTCAAATAATTTAAATCCAGCCTTCTGGTTGACATGAGGACTAAAAGAAGAAAAATAATAGGAAAGGAAAATTAAACCAGAAGACAGACAGCTTTCATATTTGGTAAGCAGCAGCATCTAGTGGACCTCTTCTAAGTTTGTTCATATAGTGATCCTTAGGTTCATATTTAGGCTCTGCCCGGGCGCATCCTATTTTACACAGAATTAAATAGCTTTGAACAGCAAAATCTTCAAAAATCTTCTCTGAAACAAGAAGACAGAAAGTTTTTATATTTGGTAGGTAACATCGTCAGGTGGACCTCTACGAAATTTGTTAATATCATACCCCTTGGGTCATGCTTTGTCTCTGAAACAAAGAGTAAAAATAAAAAAAAATCTTCTCTGAAACAAGGAGGGCCACATTTTGTAAATGAGATATTAACATCATCTTATGGACCATTATAAAGTTTGTTAATATGCCCCTGAGGTCAATTGTGGGCTCTTCGGGGCGCATCCAATTTTACACAGAAACAGAATGAAATCTTTTTAAGTCTTTCGCTGAAAGCAGAACGTAGATAGCCAAGATGGGTTTGTAGTAATAAATTTACCAATATGAATTGAGCCTGTGCGTGACATTTCCAACAATTTCACACCTGCGCGAGGTACAAATGTTGAGAAGCGCTGACAACGACACTATACAATAAAAGATATATACTGATCCATGAAGATGGATTAATACCTTATCCATCTAAATCGCCCGTAGTGAAGATTCTGGTCAGACTGTGCGGCTGCACAGGCTGGTCAGAAACTTTACTTTGCGCGCATTTGAAATTGTTGGAGATGTCGCGCACATGCTCCATTTTGTTCATATCATAATCCTAAGTTCATATATTAAGGCTTGATCCTTGTGCATCCAACTTTACATATAAACAAATAAGTAAATGTTTCAACAATTAATCTTCTCTGAAATCAATCCAGACCATTGCCTCCTTAGAACTAACTGAACATCTGCCAATCTCATTTATGTGATGTCAAATTGGTCAAGGAGACTCAGGTTAGCGATATAGGACCATCATGATCCTCTTGTTTGTAGTGTTTTTAAACAATATAAATTTTGATATTTAGATCCACTGGCTGAAAGCCACTGGGGCTATTGCCTTGGCGTTGAGTCCATCGAGCGTTCGTCTGTCCGTATGTGCGTCCGGGTTTCCGGACGTAAACTTTTTCTTTAAAAATCTTCTTCCCAAGAACTACTGGATGAATTCAACCAAACTTCACAGGAATGATTCTTGGGTGACCCTCTTTCAAACTTGTTCAAGAAATTTGGATCCAATGAAAATCATGGATTTAATGGGCGTGGCTAATTTTCAAATATGGTAAAAAGTGAGTTTTCTCAGATTCCAATTGATGGATACCAATTAAATTTGACATAAATGATCCTTTGGCGACCATTTATCAGTCTACCAAAAAATATTGTGGTCGGATAAATAATATGTATTTTATGGGCAGAGGTCATTTCTCTATATGTAATAAAGTGGAAACTTTGAAAATCAATTTCTCAGAATGTAACTGATGGATATCAATCAAACTTCATTGGTATAATCCTTGGGTGACCCATTATCATGCAGACAAAATTATTGTCTTTGGACAAAAATATGATTTTTAATGGGCGGAGGTCATTTCTCTATATGTTATATAGTGGAAACTTTGAAAATCATTTCAACATCAGTAGAACCCAAAATATCTAAAAATCTAGTCAAAACTTAGATTTTCTATTACAAGAATTTCAAGCCTGTGGAGCGACAAGCCATTTATGGCTTTCTAGTTCATTAAATACTCGTTTGGTGAAAACAGGTTAACCCAAATGCACTGGTGTACGCAAGCAAACCTCTTGTTCGAAACAGGTTGACCCAGTTAGGCAGACTTCGTCCTTTACCATCGAATTATTTATACTTCCCTTAGTAGTGCATGGTAAAGGAAGATTTACAGTAAACAACAGAGTGACATTGACAAGGTGAATGGTTTTTGAGTGAAATTTTTCATTTTGTGAGTGGGAGAAGTGAGTTTCGAGTGAATTTGGTTAAGTGGGAGGGGAGGGGGGGGCGGTAATCCATTATCAAGATGATCAAAATCAGTGATAATTATTACTTCCCTTTAATAAAATATTCAGATAGGTCCTCTGAAAAGCTTTTTATGTCTTAAAGAAACCTACATTCGTTTACAAACTTCAAGTCAGTAGATTTTTCCCAGCGATTTTTATTCTGAATGTACGGTCTTACCTTTTTTAGTGATTTTGAGCGTTTTTGAATGGTTTGAGTAAGAGTTTGGAATGAATGATATGAATGGGGCGCGGGGTGAGCGACTTTGACAGGTTTTGATCGGAATGGCAGTCACTTTCAAGATGTTATAATATTTACTGTACACCTTATGGGTCATAAAAAGATGTCGCATATCCGTGAAGTTTCACCGTCTCTAACTGTACTATAAGTCATTGTCAATTAACGAATTGTTGCAGTTTTTCATATGTTCTTTTTTTTAAAAATACCAGGAATTTTGATGCAAGAATTTACTATGACCATGGCTATTAAAATAAATTGCTGATTGTAAAAAAAACAAAAAAAAAACAAGCTAGGTATAAAATATTGCATCAATGGGCAACCTCGCAAAGTATGACTATGTGAAGAGTATTCATATGACATGGCCAGAATGTAGATGGTAGCGCGTCAGTCTTTCAACCATCAGGTACAGTGTTTTATTGTGTCTATGTACAATTGGTGACGTCAAATCAAAAGCTCGATATCCTTCCACTTAGACGTAAAGATTATTGTGAACACTTGATTTATCGAATAGTTGACTTCATTTAAATCTCGCAATAATTTCTGAAATTTATCTGTGGAATACGGGCATTGGCCATTACGCAATAAAAAGAGGTATTTGAAGAACGTTTTGTTGTTTTCATGACGTCGATTGGGGCCAATTCCTTTTCAACCCGCTGAAATCAGTATTTGCCTGTAATCAGTATTGGCGTGGCAGGGCGAGGCAGTTTTTGACCCTGAAACCTTTATACATCTTCTCCGCCGATTTCAAGCAAACTTGGCAGAAATGTTCCTTGTGTGACCCTTAATATAGGCGTGGCAGGGCGGGGTAGTTTTCGATTTGAATTTGTTGAACGACATATCCTCTTAAGCCACTGGACCAATATCGATGAAACTTTGCCAGTGTTCCTTAGGTGACCTATTACAAACGGGTAAATCAAAATTCTTAATAGCCCATAGATATGGGAATGGCAGGGCGTGGAAATTATTTTCTATGAAATCTTTTATTGACAGCTTCCAAACCACAATACCAATTTCAAAGAAACTTTACAAAAATGCCCCTTTATTAACTCGTAACTCAACATTGTTCGAGAAATGTTGATTGGCCCCCAAAAATGGGCGTGGCAGGACGGGGCTTACTTTATGCCCGAAATCTTTGACTGACATCTCCTTCTGAACCACTTGGTTGATTTCAATGAAACTTTACCAAAATGTTCCTTGGGTAACCCTTTTTAAAAATAGATCGCGAAATTTTGATTGATTGCAAATATGGCCGTGGCAGGGAGGGCCTTATTTTGAGCCCGAAATCTTTGATTGACATCTCCTCCCGAACCACTGAGCTGATTTCAATGAAACTTTACAAGAATGTTCCTTGGGTTACTCCTTTCAAAATTTGTGAAATTCTGATTGGCCCATAAATATGGGCATGGCAAGGGGGGAGGGGATATTTTGGTCCGAAATCTTTAAACATCGTCTTCTCGGTAACCAATGGGTGGGAGGGGTCTAATTTTCTCTTTGAATTCTTTGAATAACATCTCCTCTTCAACAACTAGGCTAATGTGAATGAAACTTTGCCAGAAAGTATTTTTGGTGAGATCCACTGGACCAATAAAATCCAGATGAGCGGTTTAGGGTCATTCTGGCCCTCTTGTTTCTGAATTAATAGCCGAAGATCAATTCTCACGGAGAAAGTTTTATTCATAAATTCAAAGACTGTCCAAGTTTTTCAGATTGTTTCTGTGCAGATTAAAAGATAAAAATTGGCCTTAACGATATTGATTTATTCATTTTAAAGTTAAAGTTTTATGTTTGGCATGCGTTGATAAAATACTGTGATGTTTAACACAAAGAGTTAGAGGAAATGAGGGAGCAGACGAACAGTATTAGATAAATGTGACCCGTCACGCGAAAAGGGACCATCTTGGAACTCCATTAAACGAAATAGAGAAAAAGAGATTTGTTCCAGGAGAGGTCAAACAGGGGTCGTATTTCCTGAAGTCTTTCACAGGATGATAAAATGATTATTCTAGATTCCGAAAATTAATTGATTGCGAAAAGTTTCGACCCTAGTCAGTCTGCGCAGTCCGCGAGGTCTGACAAGGATCAACACGTTACGCTCTTCCCAGATGGTCCCTTTTCGCGTGACGGATCACAATTGCATTTTCTCTTATTACATACTTTTATGTCGCCTATTTCGGTCCATCTTTGATCTGTACTAGGGCCATTGCCGAATGCTATGGCTATTTTGGGGATATGAAATTCAATATACTTCTTATTGAATAAAACATATTTGATTTAAAAGCAAACGACATGCTGCATCTTAGAGGGATACAAGGAAACGAATACAAGTTACATTACACCGTTTTTGCGGATGATTGTGCAATACCGAAATATAGGTTGTCAAAATACTAAATACACAATAATCAACCAAATGCCCCAAAATTTAATCCATTTTAAGCCATTTTTTCTACAATTTCTTGAAACGGAGACTATGGATATAGTGATATTACCTTCTTGGTGGTTTAAATACTTTCTTTGTCTATTATAAACAAATTATGGCTTTTTTTGTGGTTAATATCCAGTCTAGATTTTGCACATCATAGACTTAAATTGGGATAATTTCAAAATATACCGTTAATTATGTCTTTAAGTTTTGCAAGTATCGAAGATGAAATTCAGTTTAGGCATTTCTCGTTTGCTATACAAAAAAAAAAAACAAAAAAAAAACAACAAAACATAACAAAACAAAATGAAACAAAACAATAAAAAAAAACAAAACAAAAAAAAAAAAAAAAAACAACAACAACAACAAAAAAAAAACAGATGTTTACCCACCTTGCTTTTGCAGTCAATCGCTTCAAGTGACCAAACTGCCAATTTTAACAGTCACAAGCAACCATTCCAATTAGTTAACTGTACACTTCCGCTGCTGGATTGTGTTTCCAAAAAACTCATTCATTTAAAAAAAATATAGAAATTACTTTAGGCGATCGCTTGAATCGTGGTAAATATGCCAAAACAGACAAACAACAACACCCTCCCCCCTCCAAAAAAAGGAATCTATATGTATGATTACCATAACTTATACTCTCAAGGGCGATAATTATTTGTTTTTAGCTCCATTAGCCAAAGTCCAATTGGGCTGTGTCCGTCGTGCGTCCATACCTCCGTGCGTCAGGTCGTGAACTTTTATTTAAAAGTCTTCTCCTCAGAAACTACTGGATGAATTTCCACCAAACTTCAAATGAATGATCCTTTGGTGATTCTCTTTCAAATTTGTTCAAGGATTTTGGATCCAATAAAACCGGGGGCTTTAAAGCGAATAGCAAATTTCCATATATGGTGATATATGACTTTTCTCATTTATTAATTTATAGATGGATATCAACTAAATTTCCCTGGTACAATTCTTGAGTGACCCTTCTAGTCTACAAAAAATATTGTAATCAGATGAAAAAGATGTCTTATGGGTGGGGGTCATTTCTCTTTATCTTATATAGTCTAAACTTTGATCATCATTTTCTCACAATGTAATTGATGGATATCGACGAAATACCACCGATACAATCATTGAATGACCCTTTATCATTCTACAAAAATATAGTGATACGATCAAAAATATGTCTTTCATGGGCGGAGGTCATTTCTCAATATCGGTTATGTAGTGGAAACTCTGAAAGTGTTTTCTCAGAATTTAACTGATAAACATCAACCAGGTTTCACTGGAATGATCCTTGGTTAAGACTTTAGTTTACAAAAATAGATATTAGAGATTAGATAAAAACTTTGTGATCAACAGGCGGAGGTCATTTTTCTTTATGTTATTTATCAATCATGTTTTTTTTCATGGTAGAAATATTTCACCATGTGACACTAGAAGCATTTATTTACTTGAAATAGATATTCATTCGTTCACTTAAATTCTCGTTTAATCATATCAGTAGATTCAGGCGTGTGGATCGAATCGCTTTGAATTGAGCTTGTGCGTGATATTTACAACAACTTCAAAAGTGTGCGAAGTAAAGGCTCTGACCAGCCTGCGCATCAGTACAGTCTGACAATAGACTTTAATTTGCACTATGTATATAGTAAAAGTCTAGTTAAAGGTCTCTTTAGACTGACAGGCAATCTTCTAATTACAATATGTAGCCGTCTAGGCTGCTTGATGTTGTTTGATCATGTACATGTCAAATTATTGGAAATGTCACGCACAGGCTCAATAATGTTGAAAAGGAAAATAAGTATGATATTAGATGTTCTAAAATGTGTCTTTCACTTGACTTGATTATGTCTGGTAAAATCTTTTAAGATTGACAAATTGTGCAACACTTTCCCAAATATGGTAGAGAAAAATTATGAAAATGGGAAAATAAGACAAGTTGAGCATCGCTAGGACAGTGGTGGCAACAGCAACAATAACAACAACAAAAGGGCCAGAATGTCCCTTAACCGCTAACCTGAATTTATTGCTCTTATTGATGTCACACAAGTAACATTCTGGCTAAGTCTCGTTTCTATTTGCAAAGTGAAAAAAGACCAAGTCCTGCAACGACTATACTTATAGGTTAATCAGAATGTTTCGGACATTTTTAAACGGGTCACCCGATGAACATTCTGATAAAGATCCATTGAAATTGGTCCAGAAGTTTAAAAAGAGATGCCGTTCAAAGATTTCATAGCGAAAAGTACCTTTGCCCTGCCAGGCCAATATTTATGGCAGTATTAAAAATTAACGAACAATTTTGTGAAAGAGTTAACTAAGGGGCATTCTTGCAAAGTTTCTTTGAAATTGGTATTGTTGTCTGGAAGCTTTCAATCAAAGATTTCATAGTAAAAAATTGCCACGCCCTGCCACTCCCATATTTAAGGGCGAATCAGATTTTACTTTACCAATATTGAAAAGGTTCACCCAAGGAACACTGGCAAAGTTTAGTTGATATTGGTCCAGTAGTTTAAGAGGATATGTCGTCTAACGAGTTCAAATCGAAAATATAGTCCGCCTTGTCATATTTATGGGCAAGAAAGAATTTGGTCAACAACTTTCGAAGAGGGCCACCCAATGAACATTCTGGCAAAGTTTCATTAAAATCGGTGCAGTAATTTCAGAGAGGAATATTTTTTATTTTGACAACAGAATCAGGAGGATCCTTATAGCTGTCTTTGAGCAATTTGTGCTCAGGTGAGCTATAACTGAAAGAGGCATAACATTTTAAAAGATTTTTTCTATAGTTTGCAACAAACCGTCTTGTAATTCTTCAATCAATGGTGAAATGAGCTCATATTTTGAGACTTCAGTATGCTGATAATGCATGTGTCTTAAAAATGTATATATTTGCGAATCTGAGTCTCACAGTTTCCCATGACGCCATCAACGAGCTAATGTACGTGTTCTGCTTGTAAATCAAGTCTAATAATTTTGTAATGACAAACCTAGATTTATTTTTCTGTATGGCGAAACCAAAATCAACGGGGAAGGATAAAAGCTGTGCATATCATAACATGAAGACAATCAAAGTACTGAAAGTACTGAAAGCTAGCAAAGCATAGATATTCTATTAATCTTCCTTTTAAAAAATTATTATGATACAAAATCAAGGTAAAAATAAAGCGAGGAGTTATAAGCATACTTTCGAATGAGTTCTTATCTGAATATTGTTCATCCAAGTGACCGTACAATGTAGTGTGCATAGTGAATATTCTGGTCAAGCTAAGTCATTACTTTGCACACATGTGAAATTCTTGGACATCAACATTCCAATACGCTGTACAACCGTGAGTTTGAAATATTTCTCATAAATCCCGATTTTTTCCTTTTTATACGCCGCCGGAGGCGGACGTATATTGGCGTCATCTTCTCCGTCTGTCCGTCCGTCCGTCCGTCCATCCGTCCGTCCGTACGTCCGTCCACTTTTCTTGTCAACGCAACTCCTCCTAAACTACTGGCTGGATCTTCTTGAAACTTGGTCATTGTTATCACCTCAATTGGTAGATGTGCATGAAGGAAGGATTTTACGGTTCGTTGATTTTTGCCTGAGTTATGCCCCTTGATAACTTAGTATCTGGGTCCACTTTTCTTGTCAACGCAACTCCTCCTAAACTACTGGCTGGATCTTCTTGAAACTTGGTCAATGTTATCACCTTAATTGGTAGATGTGCGTGAAGGAAGGATTTTACGGTTCGTTGATTTTTGCCTGAGTTATGCCCCTTGATAACTTAGTATCTGGGTCCACTTTTCTTGTCAACGCAACTCCTCCTAAGTTTCTGGCTGGATCTTCTTGAAACTTGGTCACTGTAATCACCTCAATTGGTAGATGTGCATGAAGTGAGGATTTAACGGTTCGTTGATTTTTGCCTGAGTAATGCCCCTTAATAACTTAGTCTCTGGGTCCACTTTTCTTGTCAACGCAACTCCTGCTTAGTTTCTGGCTGGATCTTCTTGAAACTTGGTCGATGTTATCAACTCAATTGGTAGATGTGCATGAAGGAATGATTTTATGGTTTGTTAATTTTTGCCTGAGTTATGCCCCTTGATAACTTAGTCTCTGGGTCCACTTTTCTTGTCAACACAACTCCTCCTAAGTTTCTGGCTGGATCTTCTTGAAACTTGGTCAATGTTATCACCTCAATTGGTAGATGTGCATGAAGGAATGATTTTATTGTTCCTTGATTTTTGCCTGAGTTATGCCCCTGTAAAACTTAGTCTCTGGGGCTTATTGCCTCAGTTATGCCCCCTTAAAAATTAGTCTCTGGGGCTTATTGAAATTGCAGCCTTGTGAATGCAACTCTTCCTAAGTTTCTGGCTGGATCTAAATTAAACTTGGTGGATGTTATAACCGAAATTTGTAGATGAGCATGAAGTAAGGATTTTATGGTTCATTAATTTTACCCTAAATTATGCCCCCTTAAAACTTAGTATCTAGGGCTTATTGAAATTGCAGCCTTTTGAACACAACTCCTCCTCTTTTTTGTCTTTATTTAAATGAAACTTGGTCAATGTCATCACCATAATTTGTAGATGTACATGGATCAAGGATTTTATGGCTCATTTATTTCCCTGAATTATGCCCCCTTAAAACTTAGTGCCTGGGGCTTATTGAAATTGCAGCCTTGTCTTGATTTAAATGAAACTTGGTCATTTTCAATTTGGTTCTGTCAAAATAAGTAGTGTCTACAATTATTTTCGTGAAACAGCAGCAAAGTGGCGGCGTATTTTGTGACGATGGCACTCTGTTTTTCTGTTCAAATGTTCTCACTGTCTAATTGAGTCCCCTGTCTGATATAATAAGTATTTTGGTCATTGTTCATCACGGGTGAGCCAAATTTTCATGTCCCTACGTTTGTTTTTTCAGATGAACTTTGCTCTTTCAGAAGGTTTCATCATTTTGACTAACAAACTGAACAAGTTTCATCATAAATACGCGAAATATATGGTCCTTAGAAGTAAACAAAGAAAATGTCAGCAGGTATCCCTTCCTTGTGTTTTCATATGGAATATTTCAAATTTTAATTCATACGGTTCATCTTAATGATCTGACGACATAACTATCCAATATTCATGAACTGTCGCTCCTATGATATAAACACTAAAGAGAGTTGATGACAAACGACGTACGAGGGATGTGTAATTATCAAACAGCTCACCATACTGAAGCCCGATTTGCCCATACGAGCTTAATTAAGTATGAGGGCCGAAGCTGCAGACTTACAGTGCTCTCAATAAGGACCAAAATCAGGACTTTTTGTAATTATGCTTGAATTTCAGGAATTGTTTTTACAAAGTAAGAAATTTTTACCCCCCCCCCACACACACACACACTTTCTTTTTCCTGCACACTTAGTAAATGCTTGTTTACTTATTAAAAATAAGTTTAAATTTTGCTTCTAAAGTCGATCTTTCTGGGTAGTTCTTTAAGAATAAACGACTTCCAAGCGTTAACACTTACAGCTTTAACTTTAAGCTGTAGGTACGAGCTTTGGTTGCAAAATCACCTTTTATTACTTTCATTAGGATAGTCGATTGACCTTTCGGAAATGTTTTCCGGTAGCGTCTATTGGATTATACCCGTAGATCTATTTAAAGCCTTTTCGAAAGGGATATTTCGAAATTTTTATCGGTCAGAGCTCTTTAATTTACGTTTGATCTTTCGAATAATTCCCTGATTTGATTTTCGTTTGTTTCAATAGGCCAATCAAAATTATTCCTCGCCATCTACATCCGACAAAGAAAGACTATGACGGACGCGGTACTGACGCGTCGCTAGCCCGACAAGATTGCGTAATCATTTAGCGACAGTGTATCACCCCGCGCGTAAACGTGACTTGTTGTGGTCAGCTATAATACATGTATGTATATTCGCCTTGATTATCGATTGTTTGCACGCGTGGACTTAGGTAAATTCTTAAAACGTCCGGGGTCAAATAATAGGACGTTTTCCTTGTATCGATAAAACATTACAGGAGAACTACTTTTTATGGCGAAAGCATTCATGTATTTAGTGGTTAAGTCGCCGAGGGCAGTTTGCACTTATTTGATCTTTAAGGCTTCCTCAAAAAGGTAACGCTTTGCTAGCTAAAAAAGCGCAGTGTTTTACTGCGCTTTGTTTTCAAATTATAACATGTCCAAAAGATCTCCATAGACGATCGAATAGCATTTTGTATTTCTTCAAGCGCATTGAACAAAGTATCACCAAAAGCCGAATTACTTAAAATTATCCCTAAATTATAACACTTACGTCTGAGGTACTTTCCAGTTTACAGAAAAGTTTCGTGCGATATTCCGAGGCAATTTCTAATTAACGGAAAAGTCCGAGCGATTTTCCGAATGCCCCCTAACTATTCAAGACTGTTTCTAGACCATGAGCCGACTGTAGATCCCCTCCCCCAGGAGGAGTTTTGGTCACTATGATTTCTCAATACAGCAAAGTATAAGCTACAAAATGAGAAATGTTACTGCTCTGACAGTGAAAGCTCTGAAAGTGAAAGCTTAAGGGAGTAACATCAAAATAACATACGTTACCCTTTGTTGTTTATAGCACACTTTTGTTGCTATCCTATAAAAATAGGCCAAAACTGGCATGTGCCCTTACTATTATCTTAAAGCGATTGTTTAGTTACCGTGCGCAAATAGGTTATATCGTCAAATAAACTTGAACTCCTTTGATGGCCTTGTGGTTTGGCACTTGACTAGTGATCTGTAGTTCACAGGTTCAAGCCACAACTTGGATATGTTTATTGTCAAAATACTTCAGAGCAGAGCGTTTTAGTCACTACATCTTTCTCTGTGACATGTGTAAACATCTGATTTTGTTTGCGAGAACATCTCTATTAGCGTTTACACAAGCAATCTTAAGAGCAGTAAAAACTGGCCCTTTAACTGACTTAATATCTTATTCTCATCTAGCTACATAACTTTATGATATCTTATTTTAAATTTGCTAACATGATTTAGTTTTGCTTCACCCATTACCATGATTGTATTTAACTGCCATCATCAAATGATTAATCTGAATATCTGAGACTGCGAGGACATGTCGTAAATACCCAGACCTAACAAAACAATTAGCTAACCATCTACTGAAATCCCAGAACTGTTATATACTATACCCTCCTCTTACAACCAAGAAATTCACATGTTTTCCCCCAAGACAATGCTTTTCTTTAATTTAATTCATTAAATAAGTTCAATTGTAGTACAATCTAGTGAAATCAAGGAATAAATTTAACACCTAATAGCAAAAAGATGCTTATTCCATTTACTACTTGTAACTGGGGGTCACAATATTCCTTTGTGTATAACATACACTTTTTATAAAATCATTACGTGAGAAAAACATTACGTATTGGATTTTTACGAAACTAGGGAATAAATGAAAGTGTAACGTACGTTAAGTGCTAGAGCACAATATTCACCTTGTCTTTTACTCTGAAATAGTTACAATGGAAAATAAACTTCATCACATGACCGATCCTCGCCATCGAAGTTACGGGAGCCGGGACTAGCTTTCATCTTCTCTCATACATGAGAAGCGGAAGGCATGGCCTCTGCACCCGTCACCGTTTTACCAAGCTCTAAAGACCCATCAACCGTCACTCGCAGATAAATATACGATTACTCAAGGTGACATATAGGCCCATGGGGTCGGGTGTTTAATTATCTAATTGTTTGATATTTTCTGTACTGTTGAATGTCATGCATATAACACATGTCACTATAATAATTCAAGATTTACTTACTTACTTTTTTTATCATTCGACAATGTTTTCTCAAAACAATTGTCTTAAAAGCGCAATAGAGTTATATTCCGAGTCATTGATTAAAAGATATAGCCAAAACTTTTGGAATAGCCTTCATGATTTAAAAATGGGAATGGGTAGGATGTGTAGGATGAGCGAATTTTGAATGAAATTAAAGGTGGTATAAAACACCGATCATAAAAATAGAACGATTGTGTCTCTTTGAATAAAGTTATTGATCATCTTGAACCAGTTCGAAGCGTTTTGAATAATATCGGAGCGTTTTTAATTCTTTGAGAGAGTGATTTGAATGCAACAGATGAATCGCTGGGCCAGAAATTAAGAATGATTTTGATCGAGGGAGATATTAATTTCTCGATGATACTAACTATACGTTTGTTTAGCCAAGTCACCGATATGTTTTGCAAATTAGAAGTATTTTTGTTAAATCGAGAGTTTTCATCCGTTAAATATAGTCAAGCCATCTAGAAAGATGAGATACGAAGAAAAAAGTTTTACCTGTAACTATACATAATTTGCACATAATTCAATAAAATGATCTATGTTGACATGTTCTCAAAAAATCAATTCATTCTTTATTTTCTTCGTTCGGTTACAATTAGATACATATTGAAATTGACATTCATCTCAACCATAACTATTCCAACTCGCTCACTCAGCGCTCCATTCATTCATTTCAAATACTAACTCAAATCGATCAAAATCGCCCCCAAAAATGATAAGATAAAAAACTACATTCAAAATAAAAATCGCTAGAAAAAATACACGATTTACTGACTTAATTGGACTTTGTAAGCGAATCTGGGTTCTTAAATACATAGAAAGTATGCAGTTCAGATATTTACAATTTGGGGAATCATTTAAAATATGCGCAAACATATTGCCATCTTGAAAGCATAGCAGCAATCAGAACACCTTTTTATTAATCGAATATTTAACGATCAACATAGGAAGTATGCCGGGTTTGATCACTGATTATTCGATATATATCGGAAAGTTCAGATCACATGACTGCCATATAGATCACGTGATTACCATTTAGGGAAAAGGCGAAGCACGAAACGAATTTATACGCAATTTATTACCATGTTCTTCAAGCAATTACTTCTAGAATGTGTGAAGGTATTGTTTCGTGTAAATGTAACAACAATAAAGAAGCCAGCAACAAACTTTACAATTAACAATATTTATTGACAATAATACTAGAATTATTGACAATATGAAATTAATACAAAAAACAAATTACGATACCTTGAATGTTAAATCCTAAAGTTTTTAATTTTAGATCCAATTGAATTAAGTTCCTGGTCCACAAATAATAAGTCCAATAATATCCGAATTTAGAATTAAACACACTTTTAAACACAATTTTAAGATAACGAGAAATCCCCTTTTAGTTTAACACAGTACTACTAAATGAAAACATTAGTCTAAACCAAGTGAACCAAGAATGCTGTATGAATCCCTTTATATAATACCATAGAACAATCTAGAATAACATAGAACATTTGAAGATTCTAGAGTTTGAATCACTTTCTAAAAGTCCTTTCTAGAAAGATCTAAAATATTCTATATTCATGTTTACCTATTAGTCAAGGGATTGGAAAATTCCCAGACTAATTCTAAAAGTTGACATGGTAAAAACCATTAGGATTATTTATATATAACAGTATTAAATGATTATTTACATCATTGAAATTATATGTATAATAATGAAATGTTCAATTACAACTGATTACTTGTCCACAACAGTTGATGTGAGAAATAATCCGGCGAAGAGATCATGTGATATGTGTTATCAAAACAACCCCGGAATGAAATTGTCCGGTTTATTTTACGGTTTTGTTAAATCCATGTTGGAATTGCTATGGATTCCAACAAAAAACAAAGGAAGTTCCTTAGATCCAGGTTTCTTTTTTGTAAATTATTTACAGCCGCTTTAAATGGGAGGCTTACTTCCTATCTAGTCCAATATAACATTTTACATGATGACATTAGAGGCACTTATTGAAATATTATGAAAGAAAAATAGAATCTTTTCTGTGCATTTATCGACTTCTCTCATGCATACATTTTATAAGGTTTTGAGAGCAGGCTTTTTACACAAACTTTTAAAAAACAACTTAAATGCTATCGTGCCACAAATAACATGTCCAGAATTTTAAGTAATGCTCTAGTCGAAATAGAACTTCATCAAATTCTTCTATGTATGAAATTGGTGTTCGGGTAGAATTATGCACAGACATTGATTTTAACCTGTGGCTTAAGCTGTTAGCTCAGATCTTCACTGATGACACCATTCTAATATCAAATATCGAAAAGGACCTGCACAAAAACTTAGATACTTTAATAATTATTTCAAAATTTGGCACATGAATGTAAACATTAGTAAGACAAACGTAGAATTTGGAGGTTGCCGACCTGACGATTTTCAATTCATTGTAGGGAATACAGTCGCCAAAGAAACGGAAAAATTTCATTACATAGGCGTTACATTTTCTTGCAATTGTAATGTTTTGTTTTCTGCAGGCTAGAAAAGAACGTAGTACAGCAAGCTTCCAAAGCCCTATGTGTCCTATATTAAAAGAGTAATAAAACTTTATTGATTAAGTCATCAAATTGTCTGGCCATACGTTACTACCCATACTTACCTACGATACCGAGAATTTCGGTTTTGAAAATCTCGATCTGTTAGAAAACGTTTATCATGACAACCTTAGTCATATATCTCTGGCACGAACATTTACATCGGATCACATGCTCATAGGAGAGTTTGGCAGATATCCGATTAATAATACAGTTCAAACACGTGTAATGTCATTTTGGAATCACCTTATAACAGGAAATCCTCAAAGTTTTCGTACCTCATATATCGGTAAATGCTATATCAATCAAATACTGAATATAAATGGTTACAAAACGTTAAAAATATTCTCACCCCAGTCGGTCGTCCAGATATAGAGGATAATCGTTTGTTTCAGTGTAAGATCGATTTATATTTCATTGAGAGAATAACAAAAGCTATATTTTTCCCGAGTGGCAGAGCCACGAGAGAAAATATAGCTTTTGTTGTTCTCGAAATGAAATATTTATCGATCTTACTCGAAAAAAACCCTATTATTCTATTTCTTTTGTGCGAAAATGAGACAAAATGAGAAATCTTCTAAGACAGATTTTCGTTAAGCGCGTCATTTTGCACGTGATTGCTATGCAATGTTAATTGTGGGTCAATACAAACAATCATGCTCCGCCCAAAAAGATTCTCATAAAAGTAGGAATTAATTTGCATTCAAAGATACCCATTCTGTGTAAAGCTAAGAAAGATTATTAAATTTTAACGAAGAATCAATCTATTCCGATTAAGAACCTCAAACTTTAAGGAGGGATGTTGCAGTTTTGGGGAGACAACTGTCCTAGAAAAAAATGTGACGAGGAGCTTTTTTAGCGTTTTAAACCCGACCTTATTTATTTTGTTTAGAGTGAACCCCCCCCCCCCCCCCCCTTTTGCTCTTTAGAAATGAAAAATAAGAAAGGTCAAAATGAGTTACGGAATTGATCTATTTTAAACAGCCCTGTGTTCATGATCACCAAACGGTACAAACAGTTTTCCAATTGTACCCCGCTTGTGCACGCAAACTGCACGTGCAAAGCAGAATACAATTGGAAAACTTTTTGCACTGTTTGGTGATCCTGAACGCAGGGCAGGTATGGAAGATAAAATCTGTTTAACCGGAAATTACATCTTTTTCATAATTTGAGCAAATAAAAAAAAGAGTCTTGGATGCCAAGTACTGTCCAGTCAAAAAGACAAAACCTTCAACGAGTGTTGTCCTAAGTAAAACATACTACCATTTATAATTAGGGTCCGTGATTCTAGATGAAAATCGTTCGTGAAAATTTCAGAAATGTAAGACCGCTTAGCGGGATCATAGTCTACACTTTCTAAACGATTGCAAACATTGTTTGTATCCCGAACACAGGGATTGATAACGGTCATGAGGGACGAAGTAAAATCTGGCAATGCGTTAAGAATAATGAAACTAAAGCGATTGAACGATAATTGGTATCCTATATTTTGTTAAAATATGAGCCAATTTTATCCAACCGTCATGCAGTTGCTTGTTCTGTACAAAATGTCCCTTTCCCACAATGTTTTGGCTAAACCGCTATAGCTATGGCAGTCTTATGTTGCTTAACTACTTGTGCTCATAAATATATTCATTATGATTTATAATATACCTGGACATACTGCTTTTTCTTGGCCGATGAAGTGCCCTTAAATTTGGGTCTCAACACTTTACATGAACCTTAAACTACCAATAGAAAAACTACGCAATGAATCGGTTCATTACGAGAATAGAAATCAGTGTAATCAGTTTTAAAGAAATCAAGACCGATCTGAGGCTCACTTTTTTTTTTTATAAATTGCGATTATTTTCCGCCAGGAACGAGATCGATTTTTAAAGGAAATACATGCCTCGGATAGAAACGTACAATCTGTCAATCCAAAATTTCCTTCGGGCCAATATCCCTCATCTGCACGATAAAAAATCATAATGCGTAAGTTTGAACAAGACTTCAATACAAGGTTCATCTAAAATTCGTAGCTGCACATATTCGGTGGTCATTGCGACTCTGTTATTAGTGCATTTTCAAGATATATACACTTGCAACAGTATCACTATCACCATTTTAGTTATTTTTACCTAATTGTAATGAAAATATTACAATTCTACATATCATAAAGTATCGGTCTATAGGCTGTCAAAATAAAGTGGGCTGTAAAATGAAGAGAAAATATTGGTTTCCACTACTTTCTCCTTTAAGGTAGTGGAACCGTAATTGTTCCGCAACATTTCGGTACACATGATCTTTCTCAATGTTGACCAAGGTTTCCTAATGAAAATCATTAGGAAACCTTGGTCAACACTGTTAAAGTTCCTTTCTTTCGAAACGTTGCGGAACAATTACGGGTCCAATACCTTAATTACAATTCAAAATCTGAAGAAATTGTCACAACTATACTTTGATGCACACGCGCCTTCATGTAAAGACTATAGAAATAGAAATACGTGTTTGGCACAAGAAATGATAACAAAACAAGTGTCGCCTCTGCTACACAAATGAGGCCTGCAAATTATTCAACAATAATTGATAATAAGTGACTCCTTACTATGATGCGGCATTATATCAGTTCTATCTTATATGCATGTACACATTGTTTTCTGTTTTCACAATTATTTTAGTATATGGAATGTGTTATTCATCAGTATTATGAAAACGAGTGTGCTTATTTACAGAAATTGTAAGAAGGGCGTAAAACTCCATGTGCTTAGCTGAATATTCAACCCTTTATTGAATACAATATGAGCCTTTAGGTGGCATTTTCATCATTTTCAAATGTGCGAATAGCGAAGACACTTGCCAGCTTGTATATCTGCAAAGTCCGATCAAGATCTTCATTTTGCGTTTTGTAGAAAGATTAGGTCTCATAGTGTCTTTGGGCAGTCAGACAATTTCAAATTATACAATGTTGGCGTTGGCCCTTCACGCGCTTGTCAAATTACTAGAAATGTTATAGACTCATACCTCTTTCCCCTCTCTGCCAACTATCTCTTTAATTTTGGGCCCGAGGTCATAAAGCCTTTTTTCATTCTCAACTGAAAATATTCTCAAATTGAAAATTCAAATTATTCTAAGAACATATTATGTTCATACATTTACATCAGTATTACAACAGAATCACGGCTGTAGCCTCAAGTTTTAGATTGAGAAAAATGAGTTGAAAATGAGAAAAGTTGTATAAACCCGAGCCCAGAAGTCTGACAAAATTGATATTAATTTCTGATTATTTATGTCATTAACTTATATCATATTATACATACCTGGGTTAATAAAAATTGAATTGAACTTTACGAGTAAATATTCTCAACAACAAAAATAACGTATCACTTTCATTAAAAAAAAAAAACTTTTTACACACCTCAAACATCCTAAATGTCCATTTGCTTTTTTTGTCATATGTTATTAACGTTACATGGTTTCAAACCGAGTGCGAAGTTAACCTTGGTGGGTAGAGTATTTTTGACATTTCTTGTTATAAATAGGGAATGTGTACAGAGTTGTGACATTTCTTTTTTATCTTTAAAGGTACACAGGCGTTCTACCATTGGTATCAGTACATACAATTGAATAGATTTGCGTTTCAAGAGTAGTAAACTTAAAATCTATCTAAAAAAAATGCCATTTTTGTGACTTTTGAATATGAGGGTACAGAAATTTGATCCCGCCTTTAGGACTTTCTGGTGAACGGTTTTACAAAACAATTAAACATAATAGTGACTGTATGGCCACCGTTTCGAAAGACAAAGTTTACATTTCAAAATAAAAGCAGAAGATTTGGAAAAAGAAAGTATAACTGTAAGGTTCTTAGAACTTTTGAGTAGTGTATAATCTAAAGTTGTAAGAAAGGTTAAAAAAAAGAATGCTGCCCAATCTGACTTAAAAATCTTGGGTTTTCGCGCTCTTTTTCGGACTCTCATTGTTAGCTCGTTTCTGATATGCTAAATTTGAGATAAGCCCGGTCGGTAATAAGAATATGCATTGGTAAAAATTCAAAAAGGTGTTCACGAAGACAGACCATATTGGCATTTGATGAATGGACAATAAAATTTTACTTGATAACGGCTTACTTATGGCTATCGCTAATTTTCTGCTCATATTTGGGCGCTTTCAATAGCAAATAAAGAATTTGTATTGTATTGTATTGTATCGCTAATGAAGGAATCAATTTTTGGCTCAGATATCTAATCTTTGTTGTCCCCTGTCTTCACTAGTTCCCGAAAACCTGAAAAACTGTGACCCAGAGAGTTGACCGAGTGGTTAGCGCGCTTGTCTCGTAACCTAATGGTGGGAAGTGTATTTGGGCTGGACACTTTACAGACAGGGCCCCAGTCCATCCAGCTGTAAAAGTGGGTAGAAGTGGTTAGAAACCGTTGCCTCTCTCTCAATATGCAGGATAAAATCTGGAAAGATTTAGTAGGGTCACGATGGAAATAAGAGTCATTCGACCCGTTATTTTGTTATCCTCAGGTATGAAAAAAGAGAGGAAAGAATTTCCCGTCACAACACATAACAATGCAGTCTCCTCATCCTGTCAGCATTATAAGTACAGTACAGTACTGAAACTTGTTAACATCGATGCTTTAACATTTCAGTGGTCGAGTTATGACAATCTAGGACACACGCAAGCGTTCTAGATTTTAATGACGTAAAAGAACCAATTCAATATGCGGTAACCTTCCCCATTTTTTTTTTTCGCTACCGTCAATTTCTCCACTTAACTTACAAAAATTGATAGATATCGTTTACATGTATTGTCAGAAATGGAGCATCCAAATTAATGTTTAAAAGTCATGCGTCATCGTATTTAGTGTACACCGCGTCAGACTTACAGTGGGAATTATGTATGGTAACGAGTTTCTTAAATAGTTAAAATCTTTATTACATCTAGGCGTAAAAAATAGTCCGTCCGACATTATTATACGATGCAGAGTTATGGAACAATATAACTTCAAAAGAAAACCAAAACTTAGCAATTTTCAACATTTTGTAGTAAAAAAGTACAGGGTTTTTTCAAACCGGACGAGGTCCGATATGGCCGAGGTGATGTTTGGACTCTTCCGCATCGGGAGCGAAATCGATAAGATCAAACAATTGTTTTCATATAAGTTATTGAGCCTTCCCAAGTATTGTATTTCTAAAGAGATCTTTACCCGTATATATAAGATGCTCACTTCAAAAAAGCAAACTGTACACTTGGGTTTCATTCCAGATATTTCCAAATTTCGAAAAGTATAATTTGTCATTTCTGAATAATTATTTCAAGAAAGCACTTTACAAAGATAATCTCTATGGAAACTAACTATTTGTAGTGCTATATATGAGAAAGAAGAACATTTGTGGGAACAGCGTTTACCTAATAATCAAGAATTTATCTTTTTTTCAAATGTTGCAACCTGAAATCAGTCCAAGTATAGTCTACAGAGTGTCAATTTCAAGCTCCTTTAGACATATACAAAATGGTTTGACAAAATTTTGGACGACACAAATTCACTTTATCACTTTACCTTGTGTGAATTTTGCAATTTTACGTACATAGAACCGACTGTCCATCATTTGTCATAATGTAAGAAAACGGTGATCTATAGAGCTAAATTTTTTAGTGAAGTAAAATCTATCTTTGGCAATTCGCTTGTGGAAGAACTTAATTCTCTGGATAATTTTGCTCTAACTTTACATTTAATTGGAGCTTCGTTTCCACCGACGCTTAATAGAAGTACAGAACTGTCATTCTTAAAGATATCTTTCCAATATATTGATATGTATGAAAACCTATCAATTATTTAACGGTTTTATTTTATGTAACACTATCAGTTAACACAGTGCTCATCCGCAGACTGTACAGGCGCAAGCTTACGAGCATGTGCGTGTATAAGTCTACGTCGATGCTTATGTAAATATTCGAGTGCAAAGTTGAGCGATTTTGTAAGAATACTCGATGCTTCGAAGAGAAAAAAATATTATGTGAATCGTAAGGATTATATATTAGTATTAATACACCAATATATATTTATTTTCACATGTTTATGGTAAAATATTCTATTGTATTATGCGATATCTTCAGATATGGGGGCTTTAAAGAATTGTATTGTATTGTATGTCTATAAGGGTTTTCGTAACCACCTTTACATGCTGTATTAATCGACTAACTTTTGTTTCGAACGATGCATACGATCTGATGTACGACTGAAAAACATCATTTTCAAGTGACTCTGCTCAAGTTAGTCTGAGTTCGAGAATAAATATTACCACAATTATGTACCTAGTGGCCGGCCAAAATAAAGTCCTGTTATATCAGCGAATCTACCGACTTCAGAGCAGAAATGATTGTTATTGAAAGGTGATGCGTTATTTTTGTCGTTGAGAATATATCGTGATACGGTTTTATGGATATCAACTACATTTTAAGTGTTTAATCTTCCGTCCTTTATTTACAATTTGTGCAATTGTATTGAATGGTGCATGTTTCTGCAAACTAGATTGAGAATTCAGTTCATAGGGTGAACAAAATTTAGGTTAAAAATTAGAGGGTATTTCTGTCTTATATAATAACTTTCTATATTCATTTACCAGTAATTAAATTGTGATCGTTTTGATACTTGTTCTATTTTCGAAAAGGTATGTAATATAAAATCCATATTTAGTGAAAGCCCGAAACGGATTCATACAAAAGTTTGTTGATGGTCTAAGTTTCATACTTCCATTAACAAAAACAATATTCTTTAATGCTTTTCGGTGCTTTTTCGAGAAATAACGGTAAAAACAGTGATATAATAAAAAAAACTTATACCCTGCCTTTATGCATTTCATTCTATCTGAAGTCATCTATGCGGGGCGAAATAAATAACATCACAATGAAGTTGCATAGCAATCACGTGTGAAAATGACGCGCTTTTCGAAACATGTCCTAGAAATTTCACATTTTGTCTCATTTTTGCAATAAAGAAATAGAATAATCGTTTGTTTTTCGAGTAAAATCGATTTATTTTTCATTTCGTGAACAAAAAAAAGCTATATTTTCACTCGTAGCTCCACCACTCGTAAAAAATATAGCTTTTGTTGATCACGAAATGAACCGAAATCGATCTTACACTGAAACAAACGATTACCCTCTATTTATTAATTTCTTTATTAAAAACAGTCAAGTAAAAGCAGAAACAAATGTTTTACGAACGGAATGGATAATCTTGATAGACTTGACTATTACACGTTTTTATCAAATGACAGTGGTTCGAAATGGAAAATTCAGTGAACAAATTCTAGAAAAGGCTCAACATTTTTTTTAATATTTTTTTTTTCAGAATTTCTGACTAAATATTGTTTAACCACAATCTGTATAATTTTTCAGATGTGTTTGTTGTTTGCGTTTCTAAATGATGGATCTGACCATCGGGTTGGGTATAAAATGGTTCTGATCAACAACAGAGATGAGTATTGGGAGAGACCAACAGATACTGCCAACTTTAGAGGGGAAGATGAATTGTGGATTGGAGGTAAGTTTTACGGAAATCTTTGCTCCTCTGAGCGAAAAGCAAGAAGACGATAAGATTTGATGGGGCAGGGTGGAAGGGAATAACACACGAAAATATTGGAGCTCAACCAGCCCTGTGTTCAGTATGACAAAACGGTGCAAAACGTTTGTCTATTTTACCCCATTTTGCAAGCAAGTGCACGTGCAAAGCGGGGTCAAAGCAGTTTGCACTGTTTTGTTATCATTAACGCAGGGCCAGTTTCTCAGTCTTGTCTTTGAAAAGAACAGCAGACGGGAATATGATTGCATATGTCAGGCGACTTATCTCCGGGAAAAAGGAGGGATCTATCGAATCTGGAATAAAATTATGTTAGTTTAGGGAAGATCTAAAATATATAACGATTTCTTACTATTTGGAAGCTTTAACGCACGGTTATAACTTTGAAAATGAATATAAAGAGTAGAGAGTATTTGTTTCCGGTAACAACATGCCTGTCAGTGCATTGTAACTAAAAGCGCTGAGTGAGGGATTTGGAATGGTTTTGATCGAAATCAGAGTCAATTTCACGATGTTCTTAACTGTAAACTCAGAACAGAAGACTTCAATACGTTATCGACTGCTTTAGATACGCTGTATGAAGATTTGAAATTTTCAATATGTAATAGTTATAGTTCATTTCTGAAAATTTACGCGATATAACCTAAGCGGAGCGTTAGCGGAGCGCAAGGTTATACGCGTAAATTGTCAGAATATGAACTATAACTGTTTTACCGATCGACTTATTTTTTCATCAAATAGCGCTAGTTCAATTGAGTTTCACGTCAATCATTGATGTCATTCATTTTAGTTGCGTCATACATTCTTCAATCAAATCGAGGTAAGCAAAAAGTGGGAGGAGCGAATTTAATCACCATTGGGTTTCCGTAATTGTTTCGTAATTTGGCGAGACAATATCAGTTGAGTACGTTCGGTGAACAAAACCTCGTGATTGCTGCTAGTGGATTTTTATTCCGTTTAGTTCGCTTATTTTTTTTTTTTTTTTTTTTTTTTTTGGGGGGGGGGGGGCATTATGCCTCCCTTTAGGGATTTTGTATTTTTAGAAAAATAGTTATCTACCACGGCATATTCAACTAAGCAGTGTTAGCTCGTCTGACAATCATTCAAATTGTCCCCGGGTTCGACCCCCGATGGTGGCACTCATCCTTTCCGACCTATGGGTTGATAATCGTAGACCTAGTTACGTCACAGTTAAACGGATCACACTGTTTTTCGATATTAATCAGCTATCTCAGGCATAACGTGCTTCGAATCACTTTCTATTTGCAAATATTTGTATCCATAGAATCTTTTATGTAGGCATTTTGTATTTTTTGTACAATTGTTTTGCATACAAGTACCTTTCATAGGAACATTTGAAATCATTTTGTAAAGATTTGGATATTTTCAGAACTACTTAATTAAAATGTCGTTCAAAAGATCCAAAGTATTTATTTTAAACAGAATTTAGATTTTATATCGTTTCAACCCTGTCGCCTTTTCCTTTTTATGTCAATGTGAAAATATGGAGAGGTTCGGTATGAGCAAACTCGTCGATGTCGTTCTTACTGCTGTATACTATGTAGATTAATATTTTATATTCAGAATCATTGATTATCCGCTAAAATCTCGTTCGATAAACAGACATTGAGTATAAACATCACTTCAAAAGAACAATCACAAAACCCTTTTTTTGTAAATACTCGATTACAAGTAAGGGTCTTTCGGGACAAGATTATGACGTCACTGTTTGGTTTTGAATGTAGTCTCCGCCCATAATTACCTAAAGTCACGTAGCTCACTTATTCGAGTAGATCATCAGGTTATGGGATATATTTTTTGAATTTCAAACGAAATAGCGGCCTTTCATTGGCCTTTCATTGGCGTAAAAAATAGGGCGATCGGTAAACACTATTAAGATACAACTACCAAATTTAGACGTTTTAAAAAAAGTCTAGCTCCTTGGAATCTGGGGACCGTTTACTAAAATACTTACGAAAATATGATCGTAAGTCCGTATAAAAAATCGTACCTGGTGGTTTCATTCATTGTTAGATTCTGCCTTGCAATATCTCATTGGAATCGTCTCCAGAAGGCGATTCCAATGAGATAATGCTTGGCAGAATTCGTTTCTTAGTTACTACTGTGGAAGCAACTTTAATTTTTGACTTACGCAAGAAATGATCGTAAGATGTTTAGTAAAACGGGCCCAAGGGTTTCATCTTATTTTTTATTGTACACGCTTAAAAAAAATTAGACTTTAATGTATCACAGGTTTCTACATATTCCCTACTCGAGATATAACAATGAAAAATAGAAAGAAAAAAGAGTTTTGTAGGTTGAAAATAATATTTCAAAATTTATACGTGAGGATTCTATTGTGTGACTGAATTAATATCACTTCCTGTCGTTCATTTGTGTTTTTGAACTGAAGGCTTTACTGAATATTTGTGAAAGAATGAACAAAACAAAACATAACAAAAACAAACAAACAAAAAAAAAAAAAAAAAAAAAAAGGAAAACCGAAAAAGAACCGAAAATTTTTTAATCTAATTTTATGTCTTAAATGAACAATAATTAATTGTCAAAAAATAATAAGAAAAACCCTTTAGATATATTTTTTATAAATGGTACTTTTTAATGATTTTTATCATGGCGTGCATGTATGGTCTCCATTGCAACCTATGTAACACTTCCCGGGACTCGCTTTGAAATATCATGAAGACAAGGAATTTGCATGAAACTAATGCAGACAAACGAGAGAATTTAGAGACTAGAGACGAAAAGACTAGCTTGATACAGACATATACTTTACTATATCAGAGATCCGCCATCATCACGAGAATATTGTACAATATTGAAAGGAGAATATGTTGATTTCAGCTATTAGCGTACCCTAAAAACGTTCTTCGTATACCCGAAAAGTGTACTCCTTAGTGAACACAGTCTTGGGCGCGTATATTTAGCAAAGACGGATTCGTACGAGTTCGATTTTCTTTAAGCGTAAGCTTTAAACAATTGATTTTGCATGTCTTAATTTAAATTATTAGTAGTTTTGTGGTTTCCTCTTTTAAAGGGTTTGTTAAATTACGATTTTTACATTGAAAGCCATACACACCCTACGCAAAACGAAGCTCTTAAAGGGGTTTACTGTTTTCATGTTGTGGTTATGTCAGTCAGTACGTGCGTCCTACTTTCTGTTATATATTGTTTGTCACTCACGTCATGTTTTTACATCTTAAAAGGATCTCAAAAAAAATTTAAAAACATGTTTGCATACAAGTACGTATTAATGAGTTGTACACTTTTACAAATTAACGACCAGGGTCCACTTGATTTGGCTACCATTGTCTTCGAATCTACACAAAAGTTATATACTGAGCAAATATAAAAAAGTATCCACCTAGTATTAAATATTTTGCTACTTATGCCTTGACCATTTGGAATAAAAATTGAAAAGTTTGATGTGGTTTGAAGAAGCCGCCACAAATGATGGCGTGAACGTAGCCAGGGGTCGTTTTCAAAAATCGAAGACTCTCAATTAAATATTCAATTGATTTTTCTGACAGTTTTTATGATTGTCTAGTGCAATATCAGTGCGTTATATATCCTTGATTGATAAGACAACTTGATACCTTCTGCTGCTTCCTGCCAATGTTAGGTCAAATGAACACAAACAAACATAAAAACACCCTACGCAGATTCAAAGCTCAAACTAACTACAGTCTGTCTGCAAGTTCCTTGTAAGTAATTGACAACAATACAACATTTTCAGTGTTGCGTTACTTTAACATTTTCTTTTGCTCATTGGGGAGGCTGGTACATGTATGAATATCAAGGAAAATTGATCGCCTTACACCAATAAAGACTTAAATGGAAATTGGCTTGGTTTTTACGTTTTTGAAGGTTAAAATATTCATTTCCCTTATGTTTTGAAATAGTTGTTAGGAAGCGTGGGTGCAATCGCGACATGGTAAACTTGGCGTGGGGTCTTTGCACTTGTCCTATTGAGTTGAAGAGGGCGAATAACATGTTACTCTATCGGAAATGATCAGCACAATTCTTTATTTTTCTTCTCTTTCAACTATAGCCCGTAAAAATAACTCTACCTTTGACGACTTTTGCAAACACATGTGGTCAAGTTTTTCTCCGTTTCGTTACAAGACTGCGTTGTACTGAATACAACTATTGTTTAATTTTCTTAAAAACAGAGCTTTAGAGGTTAAATTCATTTGAGAAGGAACCCAAGACTGAACACGTAACTTTAAAATGTTACACTTTAGATCCTTATTATGAAATATCTGCACAACGAGAGCTAATAAAAATTTTTTTGCTAAGCGATCTAAAATTGGCCAAAACTGTATCACAATTTGAACAAATTTCATCTGGCCATTTTTCAAACATTGGTTAGAAGTCAAATTTTCATTGTAATAATAAATGAGAATATTTTTTTTCAACCAACTCATATGTGTATTTGTTCGGATACCAAGATTTTGATATAACATGTATATCATAATTATTAATAAATCTTAATTTTGGTGTACTCAACGAAACAAAAATATGTTGAATTAAATCGAAATGCGCATTTAAATTGTGCAGTCGTTTGTTTAAAAAAATCCACACACAAAAACGAGAGCCAAATCGTTATTTTATCGACGTCGTGGTGATGTTATTTTCTAAATAAGACAGCAAAAAGATATGCACAGTTTAATCGCACTTACATAGAGATTAACATACCAGTATTCATTCCCTTAACTCAAAATTCCTTATTGTTCTCTTCCATCTTTAGACGTCAAGTCACGTCGTTTCATTTCTCGACGTGCCCCGTGTAATACTTGTAATAAATATTATTTAGATACGGATACTTTCAGTTATACAATTTTCTTAAATGATAGTATAAATAACAAGAGGGCCAGAATTGCCATGAACGGCTCACCTGAATTCTATAAGTCAAGTAGAACTCATCCAAGTAACTTTCTGACAAAGTTTTACTCACAATTGTCAAATTGATGAAGAAGAGACTCAAAATAAGCCATACAAAGCAAATGGTTGTCCAAATCAGTTTCTTATATTCAAACCACGTTTTCTACATTTAATTTTTTTTTCTATCTTTATGGTTGACAAACATTTCCTTTGGTGATTATATTCATTGATTTCAAACAGAATAAGAAATGGATTAATCACAAAAAAATACCTGGACAGAAGGAACCTAGGCAAATAATTTAAGTATCGAAATTAGTTAATTTCAGATTTTTGAAAGTCAAATTATTGTTTTAAAATCAAACATGAGCCTAGCCTAAATAATCATTTTTTCATGATGGGTCTCATGCAACATTGTTTTCAACTGACAGATCTTTTTGTCAATTTTATCATGAAGCCTAGAAGTTAGACTAGAAGATAGACAAATATTTGGAATGGCACACACAGGCAGAGAGAGAGAGAGAGACAGACAGACAGACAGACAGACAGACAGATATTTCAAATTATTGTGCCAAAATATTTGATTCAGGTTCATAAATGACACAAATTCATCAATCAATTAAATGAAGTATCATTTGTTAGGTAATAGAACAAACGAGTTCTCAAATGTGTGTATTCACTTTTACTAGTTACAACAACTAAATGATTCTAACTTTGAAAAAGGATAATAAAATTCCTCATAATCTCCAATCCTAATTAATTGTTACTGTATCAACCTTCAAAAGTAATCAATCGTATTTTCAAAAGTTACTTGTCTGAAACTTGTTGTCTGGCAATTAGTAAACACATTCGCTTTAAATGCCATTTTTTTCCGTTTTCTTTATCAGGTCAATATGTGTTATAGGGATTTCTCTTAAGCTGTTCCAAAGCAACTTAATCAAGTAGTCTATACTCCATACAGAACAACTTCCTTAGATATTGTATCTAATTATAACTTTCTACCACTTTATCCAGTAACTATGTCATATCTGTTCTATTGTGGCACTCTTCCATCATAAACTGAAAGTAAAAAAGATAACTGAGTGCATATATGCCGGTGACTGCAGGTGTTGGGTTGAAGAAAATTTATCTAAAAAAGAGGGATTAATCCAAGCCAAAAGGTGTTTGGGTTAGTGCACTTGATATCTTGTGAAAGAGATCTATATTCATAGTTTCAAAACAATAATTATCAGTTGAATAACTGATGTTATTATTTTTCTCTTTCAAGCAGGGGTCTAAATATTAGATGAGGGGGGGGGGGGGGTGTTATTACCATTTGTAAATATTCAAAGAAACCCTTTAATTGTTATAAGTAGTCCTTTACATTATCGACATGCTTATCGACAGCAAAGTATTGTTGCAAAATTGTTCAAATTTCTGTTGAGGCAATGCTTTATTTCTGAGGATTGAGACTAAATAAAACACTTTTCAGACTGAACATATTTTTATTAGTGTGTTGGGTAATTTAATTGTGGAAATTTATTGTACAATTAACTGTAACTACAAAGTTAATAAAGTGTTAGAGCAGACAAGTTCATGGTTTATATGTTCATTTTGATATTTGACAATGTCCCATACCAAAACAGGAGCATTCCAGATCAAGCAAGGCAAAGACTACCATAAAATAAAAGATGTCTATAAAGTTTGCAGGGCTGCCTCAAGTGTTTGAAATTCGCTTACCGCTTAATCATTAAACTTTGGGGATCAAAACAGATTTAAAAGGGGTCAGAAGAATAGAAAGAGCAAATCATGAGCAGAAATTTAAAGGTTTAAGAGTCAATTGACCTTTTCTTGTAAAAAATAGGAAGCAAGAAACTTATTTGTAAAATTTTAGATAGTATTTAAGATGCACCAAGAGTTTTTGACCTTTAAAAATTCTCTCAAGGGGGTAACAATAACCTCCTTCGGAGAAATTTCCAATGGTCAAAATAAGATTTTATCAGATTTTTGAGGGTCAAAACCCTGGTTTAAGAGACAAACACGAGCCCTGAGTTTGAATGTTTCCTTGCCACATATTTATTTAAATTGTGTTACTCACCTGACTGTTCATTGAGACATGTTCCTGATTCAGATAAATGTGACTCCAAATAATATCTATGTCTTTTCAATTCTAGTCTAATCAGGTCATGCCACAAAAATACGTTCAACAGGGATAGTGCCAAGTTTTCAAATTCAGGAGTAATTAACCCTTGGCTGGATATTTAGGGAGGTAGAAACTGCTGTTGAAAGGATTATAATAATAGAATACTAGTAAGAAAAAAAAAAGAAATCATTCTTTGTTTTGCTGGCCATATCATAATCTTCTTCATATCTTTTTAAGAGATTCATACGATATAAGAATCTCTGATCAAGATACAAAGGAGACAATAAGTCCTACTTCATTAAATATTTACTGTAGTTTTAAGAAGCTTAACAGAAATTCAAATGACTCTGACAAGAAAAAATCTCAAGGAGTCGAAATATGATATTTTCAGATGCACGAGGGTCAAAACCATGTTGTCAAACATTAGGTTAAGCTCAGAGAGATTAGGGTTACAACAGTTCATTAGAACTATATCACAGAATTACGGACTTTTCGTACAATAACCATTTCGTACCAGTATTGTTGAAGATTTCGTACCATAGTATTGGAGATTTCGTACCATATGTCTAGCATTCCCTACCACAATATTGATTATAGCTCTTAAAAGCAAATAAAAATTAACATAATTTAATCATCTCGTTTTATAATTTATAATCAGACAAACGGGTTTCGTATCCCAATTCGTCTTTACCGTGAGAAACTTTTGACATATACGCATGAAAAAAAACAAGATTAACCTACTTAATTATTCTACAAGAAGCATTTTTTTATTTTGATATTTCACAGAACGTACGCAAATATGTTTTCAATGTTAAGTTGTATTAATTTCATTACAATTTAGAGATATATTTGAACAATATTCTATGTGTGATGTATGATGAAATCTGTGGAAAAAAATAAAGTTGAAACAAGTCAGCATCCCTCTGAATATGATGATTTTGACCCATTCAAGTAACAAAAAACAAGTAACAACTTGTCGTCATGGAGTTATAACTTTAGAGCATTTGATACATTTTGATGAATGAATAACCAAGGTTGGAACCAAAAAGATCTTTTATATTTCTCTTTTCAATTTTAATATACTTTTTCTTGCATATGCATGGTAAACGTGTGGCAGAAGCAGCCGCCTGCACTTTCAGTAATAATTACACGTGAAGAACTCAATTTTTTTTTATCGTGTAATTAAAGAACTCCAAAGGAACGAGTTTTTATCTAGCCCACTGAACCCCCTAAATTACTTTCTACGTGCCTGGATTATCAGTAATTGAACTTAAGAAGCAGTTATATAAATATCAATGACATGCATGTTATGTACGAGTATTACAGCAAATATAATGAAAAACTTATCTTGGGCATATTTATTACCAGAATAAGAAAATAGATGTATGCCTGATTTTGGAGGGTCGGTCGTTTTATGGAAAAAAAGTGGCCAAAAATACCTCGATACACCTACCTTATTTTACATTTTCTAGTACTTCTTAAGTTGAACAAATTTAATTGTCATATCCTTTCAACTACCTTTAATGGCAGTGTATATTTCTAATGAAGTAAAAATAAAAATATATATATATTTCGGGTTTTCCTGCATTTTCGTCTTGTAAATATTGCTCATGAAATATTTGCCTTTTCCTTGAATTTAATGAGTTCTATTAACCTACTCACAAACATAGAAGGGTATCATCCAGCATCTTATGATACATTCCTTGGCAATTTTTGCAAGAAAAAGAATGGTATTTTCAAATATCCCTTAGACTTCCTTAATTTATTTTTGCAGTTGTTATTTAGAAATACAACAAATAATAAATGGAAAAAATGTACCGGATTTAGATAAACATAACAGTATAACATGTTTATGACATGTTACTAATAGGTGATATTCAAGTTTTATGAATGCCTGTACCGGCAATTAATTACAATGAGAAAAATACCAGGTTCACAAATATGGAAATTATCCAACCCTGTTTAAGCAATGGTTTCAACCGATTAACTTTCTTTGAATGAATTACATAAAGTGGGCCGTCCACTTAAAACTAATTCTCGTTCGTGATCGAAAATATTGCCATTACTGAAAAATAACCCGTAGTCGAAAGGCCAGCCGAAAGAAGATTTAACAGTACTTGGAATTAAAACCCGATCCGCTGTAGGGAGAAGACTTTGTTTTAGCCACTACGCCACGGGGACTCGCGATGAACATGATGTTAAGGAAAAATAGAATACGGCCAAAAGTCCATGCAGAAAGCAAGGTAACTTTTATTTGCTTGATTTGCGAGAATGAAGTCAAATAAAAGATTTTAAATATGTAACTAGACTGCTTGGTATCGAAAAGACTTTTGACACAACCAAGGCAAATCTTAAGCATTAAAAAATGACGATCGTCTAGTCCAAGCGACACAGCCCTGTTTGAACTTAGTTAATAGGTACACCGCAAGTCAAAATTTTACCGGAAACCAACGCTCTTTTAGTCATACTTTTGCTAGATAGGTACGCCAAATTAAAATCAGTTTCGCTTAATCATCCATTTACAAACAACAACAACAACAACAACATCAACAACAACAAGAACAACAAATATGTAACGGTATGTACCTATGAACTCGAATCGTTACTTTCTTCTGGAACTGTACAAAAATGCGCGCTCGCCTACAACCTGTTATCCCTTAACTTAGAAGAATCCATTTGAATTTTGAAAACAAATATAGGTTAAATTAATACATATTTGTACTGTATACAAAAATAGTAAAAATAGTAGAAATAATTTGTATTCTAGAATAAGCAGTGTCTTGGAAATGTAATGATTTGGTTCAACCTGTGTGAGACTGATTTGCCATCAATACAAACAGTGCGGAATCGTGATCGTTATACAATGTTTGAATAATGCCAGAATAAGAAAGTTTACTCATTGGCCCCGCTCTAGCACATTCAACGCAAACAGTAAAAAAGTCTCCATTGAAATAATAAGCATATATTTTCTTGTGTACAATATACCTTTTAGAAGATTTGAATACAACATGCTTGACGAGTGACTAGAGTTGATAAGTTTTCGATTTGGTACGCCTAATTTACATAGAAAATAAAGCATTAGCGCTAATAGCCAAGCCTTTACCTCTAAGATTTTCTAAAATAAAACCACCCTTGCCTCACGCTACAATTTGGATGAGCATTTTCGATCCATTGTGGATTTTATCATATCCCCCAAAAACATATTTGGGGGTAATGTAGGAGACAGCTTGTCGGTCGGTCGGTCCGACAGTAGTTATTTTTATGCGGAAGTTATCACAGACACAATAACAGCTACGACTTTAAAATTTATACATAATGTGTTTCTCCATATGAAGTTGTGCACCTGCAATATTGAAACCTCAATATCATTGGTTGCTGAATTTATCTCCCAATAAACATGTAGCGCACGTATTGACATGAAATTTATACATAATAAGAATCTCCGCATGAAATTATGCACCTGCATTTTTGAAGCTCCATCTGTGATTAGTTTCTGAATTATCTCCCATTGAACTTGTCACTATTTTGTAGCATTATCTGGAACATTGTCCCTGAAGAATATCATGCCCTGAATTGAAACGTTCTTACTATTTAGCCGGTAATATAAGCTTGTGCTTCTGAAATATTTACTATAATTACATGCTGATTTATCTCCTCATGAATTTGTTCATTTTACTATTTATTTTGTTACCCGGAGCCTATCTCCGCCATTTTTGATATTTTAATACGTACCTTGTTATGCTAACTTGTTTTTGTAAAATAGCTGCTGAAAATTTCGCACTTTATATTTTTGAATTTTACATTATTTATTTATTATCTTGAGAATTTTCCCTACCACAAATTATCTCCCTTGTTCGGCTAAGATTTTTTATCCATTTTCCGAATAAAGGCACCCGTAGGCGGTGCTCTTTGTGTAGCAAACACTCTAAGTATTGATAACACTTATACTGGGACAAAACTAATGTGGGGGAAAGTATTTGTCTGCTTTGCCACAGCTCTTTTTTTTATTTTATAGGGATTGATCTGGCGCCGGGTAGAGAAGGTGGATCATGGTTGGGAATCAATAAACTTGGACAAGTTGCCGTGCTACTCAATATACTAGCTCATCACAAAAAATCTCAAAAAGGCAGAGGTAGGTTACAAAATATGTAAAGGAATATGCTTTTACTTAATTGTATATCCGGTCCCGAATCTTGAATTAAATAGAATGTAGGACAATGGTATCGACGATAACTTTCTCATTCAATACTCTTGGTTGACATAAAGGCTGGATTGTGTATGGCAATAATTGTTTTTATTATTTTTGGGTAATTAACATTTCATTTTAATCAGTATTTTTCATTGTTTACGTAATATTATTCATTCAAGATTATACATTGAAATATGAGAATAGTAGTTTTATATCTAATTCAAGTGATAAATAGTACATAATATGAACAACAATTATATCTTGTATTATATAAATGTAATGATAGGTATAATATCGATGAGTAAGATGTTAAACGAAAGGAGCTATCGAATAGCCATAGATGCTTCCCGGCGAGGCGTCGACAACTTTAGGGGAAGCCAAAAAGTCAAAACCGGATAAAAGACGTCTGCGATGGAACAAAATCGACAGCTACACGGCAGATGACCGATTGTAGCGCGGTTGCTCGCCGGGGATTAGACGTCAATACAATATCTACGTTCAATAGTTTACCCTGGGCGATTGTAGTTTTCGAAAAAATTCGAGAAATGATTCGAATGAATCGATACCCACTAATCTTATAGGCGTCGCAGTCTTGTTTGTTCATTCTATAAAGAAGAAAAAGTGCATAAACGCCTCGCAGATATTAGAAAGTTACGTTACCCGTATTGAATCGGCCGATGCACCGATAGGACACAGGCTAGTCGCAGACTTTAAATCCGAAAAAAAATCGTTGGAGCGATTTTGTGTCAATATCTTTACATTTGATCAATCCCGTTAAAAAGGGTATGAGAAGAACAAAATGTGTCAATCTCCGACTTTGACAATATTTTCTAAATCTAGAAATAACCATTCTCTTTTGACGTACATCAATTCAGAAAGGCCATTTGTTATCTGGCATCTGATGGATCCAATCTTTTGTTCAAGATACACAAACGCTTTCGAACGTTTTAAAATATTTGTGCTCAAAGCGTTAACATTTCTCAAACAATTCTCAAACGTTTTCAATCTAGTAATATTCCGCTTCCTTGGCACCATAAAATCAATGTACTCGATGTAATATATGAGACGACTATGTCAAACTATTTGGTAAAATATTATACCCTGCCATGATCTTGTAAAAGCTTGATTGAGCAGACGCTCATTGAATAAAGTGTATGGTTCTGAAATGGACGTCTTTTGTTGTAAAACATAACATGGTGTCAGAACTTTCTCAAATACGAGCCCATTTCCACACCATCTGAATAATTTTGTAAGAAGAAATAAATATGGATGGTTTAGGAGTATTACCGCCTAGTATAGACTGGGAGGCCGCTGATTTAGAGTCGGCAAGGAAGCGGTTTATTGAAAATGCGAATTTTGTTTTTAATGGACCCTTAAAAGGAAAGTCCGAAGAAGTCAAATGTAATTACCTGATGATCTGGGTCGGCGAGAAAGGTCGCAAAATATATCAGACTTGGGAATTATCAGATGAAGCTAAGAATGTTCTTAAATCGTACACAGATAATTTTGAGAAGTATGTCAAACCGAGGTCAAATATTGTATACAATAGATATAAATTTGGCAGTAGAACCCAACAAGAGGAAGAACCGTTTGATCAATTCGTCACAGAATTACAGATTTTGGTAAAGGATTGTAATTATGACAAACCAGATGAAATGGTACGAGATAGAGTAGTCTTTGGGGTCAGAAATAGTAAAATCCGTGAGAAATTCATAAATGTTGGTTCTGATTTGACATTAGAGAGAACTCTTGAAATAGCTCGTGCTTATGAAATATCAAAGAATCAAAGTAAGACAATGAATCTCGAATCTGAACGAGACAAAGTAAATTTTGTGAACAAAGGTGCACGTCCAAAAGAGAAAGTAGACTCAAAACCAAAAGTAAACAGGAAACGATGTTCACGATGCGGAAAAACATCACTCACATGATGAGAAATGTCCGGCGATTGGGCAAACATGCTCAAAATGTAAAAAATACAACCATTTTGATCTCATGTGTAAGACTATACGACACGAAAATTTTATTTGTAAACAAAGGCCTCCGGCCCATAATACAACATACAATACAACATACAATACAAAGAAGAGTTGCAGTTACAATGTTCCTATAGAGTACAATATTTAACTAATTATCTTTTAAAGACATGATTGAAAATATATATCTAGCTACTTTTTTTATGATGAAATCATTTTCACTTTTCATTAAATTATAGAAAGATATCAAGTCAGTTCTACCTTTATACCAAGAAAATAACAAATTTTGCCTCTCAAGTCTAAACATTGAACAATGAAAAAAAGCATGATATTCATTTTCAATGGTCAAAATTTCCTGAGTCATCAAACAATACTGGCATATTCTATCCTCTCTGTCAATGTTCAGATGTCTTCCTAGTTCAATATTCAATTTATGACTTGAACATCTGAACCTTGCATAAGCCCTTCTTAAATTCTGAGAAATACTAACAGTGAGATATTTCTCAGGATTTAGCAAGGAGTAAATGTTTTTATAGAAATCACATCTTGTTGAGTTTTGGATAGTTTCATTTAAATATTGAATAGAAATATCAGATACTCGCATTTTAAATTCACTGAGGAAGAAATCGACGTTGCCTACATCTTGGGATATCCAGGCAAAAGCAAAACCGTTTGTAAGAAGGAGATTTTTAACTCGAGTAGCCCAATTCACTCGTCCAATGTCAGCTTGTGATTTCAGCATTTGATAGCATTGTTTCGGATAACGGTGGTTTTCCATATGTAAAAGTTTACACCAATATTTTACCAACTTTGTTTTATATGTAACACATAAAGGCAACCTTCTACATTCGGACAATACTACAGAGTTATTAACAGAATGATTTACACCTAAAAATTCTCGACAATACTTGAAATGAACATTTTCTATGACTTCAGAGTATTGGAACCCCCAAATTTCGGACGCAAATACAAGGATGGGTAAGACCATTGTATCGAATAGTTTGAAATATTCATTCAGATGAAAATATCCAAATTTGCGCTGATAACATTTATTTGCGAAAATCGCCCGCTTCGCTTGAGATGCAAGTTTAAACTTCGAGGCGGACCATGATAATTTTGGTGTCATCAACAGACTCATATACTTATAAAATGAAGTGGTTCTTATCCTTACGTCATCAAAATACCATTTTTCATTTAGTCTTAGCGGACCACCATTCCTAAAAACAATTATCTCTGTCTTGCTTAAATTAATCGATAAACCCGATTCATTGCAGAAAGTCGAAATTTTGTTAAGCTGAAGCTGTAAGTTGTTTACAGTATCAGCACAATGAGCAACATCGTCTGCATATAAAAGGCATGATATTGGCGAGATGTGGTCTGAAATAAAAATACCAGGACATTTATCCTGAATAAGGGTCGTTAACTCTTGAATGAATAAATTAAAAATTATGGGACTTGTTACATCACCTTGTCTAGTACCAATATTACACATGAAGGGGGCGGTGATTTTATCAGAAACACGTAAATATGATTTTAGATTTGAATACATAGAGAGCAAAACATGAAACAATTTTCCTTTAAGACCTCTTTTCAATAATATACTAAACATTTTTTCATGATCTAAAGAATCGAAAGCTTTTTTGAAATCGACATATAGAACATAAAATCGGCCACCGGGTTTGCAGACGTACTTTTGAATCAAGCTTTGAAGTGTAAATAAGTTATCGATACATGAGTAACCGGATCGAAACCCAGCCTGGCATTCATCGATCAGATCAAAACGATCTACCCACTGATACAATCTGTCATTTATAATAATTGAAAATATCTTATACATCACGTTAATCAAAGAAATGCCTCTGTAATTTGACGGATCGTCTTTTGATCCCGATTTATGTACAGGTACAAGAACGCTTTCACTCCACGACGATGGAAATATACCAGTATTCAAAATTGTATTAAAGATTAATACAAGTATCGGGGTAACAATTTGACAAGTTTGTTTGTAAAATTCAGCCGAAATTCCATCTTTACCTGCAGATTTCCCGTTTTTAAGCTTACTTATACTCTTTAGAACTTCGTCCTCTGTGATAGGAGAGTTAAGTATGACGTCATATTCTTCTAAAGGTTCGTCAGCATCCCAATTTTTTCCCACTATTTTCGGTTGATTATTTTCAAATAATAGGTTTTTAAAGTAGGTTAACCAATTATCTATGTCGTAATTACTAATGTTACTTGGAGAATTGACCTTAACGGTATTAGATTTAAGTGTACGCCAGAACTCCGTTGGATTTTTACTATTTTGCACTAAAAGTTGTCTTTTACTGTTCATAAAACGAGACTTTTTTGAAGAGCATAAATGTTTGAAACGCTTACGCGCTCCTATATATCTACGAAAATCTACAGAGTGATTTGTTGATCTAAATCTACGCAGTAATGAGTATTTTAAAGTTTTTGCTTCTTGGCAAATCCTATCCCACCAAGGCGGTTCATTTTCATAACGCATTAAGCTCGAATGTTTATTGACTTTCATAATCTTTGCAGAGATCTTATAAATCTGCGTTAATCTTCCAATTGCAGCGTCTATATCCGAATAAATAAGATTTTTTATTTCATCTTCATATTTTGAAAAGCTATTCTGAAATCTATTGTGAAAAATTTCACTTAATTCATTTTTCCAGGCAAATTTATCTAAGGGAAACAACTCAACCTTTTTAACGTCATTTTCTGTCGTAGTTGTTTCCCTTATAATCTGAAACGTTAAACGACTGTGTAAAGGGAAATGATCGGATTCATCTCTTTTTTCAACTGTGAAATAGCTAATAGAAGGGAAAAGTCCAGATGAAGCAATATGGTAGTCCACTACACTTTTACCATTATTAGCTATACATGTAAAATTTCCGGTTGAATCATCATGTAGACGACCATTCAAAATATGTATGCCATGGACACAGCAGAGATCAACAAGCTCTCGACCAAAAGAATTGTAAAAAATGTCATCTTTGTTATTACGCGGGTAGTCAAAATTGTCACTATCATAGTCTACTTCAATGTTGTACACATTATTTAAATTATCATTGGGTATGTGATCCAAAAAATTTTTTGTACGTGCATTTAGGTCTCCCATGAAATACAAATATGAATCAGGAAAGTTATTTCTCACAGTTTCAACAATTTGGTTTAATGGGAAAGTGTTGCTACCTTGCTCAGCATTATATATAGTTGATCCCTCTGGGGATATATAACACACAATAAGTACTATATCTTTCATACATTTGAAAATACTGCTCTTGATAAACAACACAATACAATCTTTAAGCTCCTTACAAACATGAGTGATAAAATCATTTTTCAATAATTCGTCTTTCACAAAGACACATACTCCACCGCTAGATCTAATCGAGTATCTCGATTTGGTTCTAATATTTTGGAAAATACAGTATCCTTTGAGAATATCTGCAAATTCATTTGGTAAACTACCCCAAGTTTCGACTAAACCGACAACGTCAAAAGATGACAAATAATTAATTATATTATTACTGTTATTCAATAAACGCCATAGTCCATGAACGTTCCATGATAAAAAACTAATATTTTTGAAATTAATTGGACCTCGGCCTAAATCCTACTCAGATTGACTGTCTAATAACTCGTCCTGTGAAAATTCATCGTCTGCTACCATATCTGTCGTCTGCTGTTCTCCGGGAGTGTTCGTGTGTTTCCGTTTTGCCGCCTTTCCAATGCGCACAATTTCATTGGTCGACTCATTATATTTGAATACGTCATTTTCTATTATTAGCTTGTCGTAGCTAATAATAGCAAATTCACCGGCTTTCCTTGCTTCCACCAATCGTTTCCCGAGTTCGCGTCGTATAAACCTCACTTTGTCCGTGAAATCTTCCTGCACCCACATATCTGACCCTTTACCAAAACTTTCCTTTGCCCGATTGAAAATTTCTTGGCGATCCTTGAATTTCGAAAATTTAACTATAATTGGACACTTGTCTTTATCTCGTCCTCTCAATCGATGGGCTCGTTCAATCTCTACGGTATCAAAATTCGTACAATTTAACCTGTCTCGTAAAAGATCTCTAACTTTTGACTCTGTGCGATCCCAGCTTTCGTTATATTGACCCTGTACACCAAAGAATTTTAATTTATTCCTCCTGGAATGACCTTCGATCTTATCCAATTTATCAGTCAATGTTCTCAATTCGGATTTGATACTTGAGTTTTCCTTCTTAAGCTCCTCGTTCTCCATCTTAAGCTCACTAACGCTATTGTTCAAGTCAGTCATTTTATTATTTAGGGTTGTTAGCTGGAGCTCAAGGTCGCTTTTCATTTCTCGTAAAAATGTCATAACTTGACTGTTTTCGTCCGCTTTACTTGATTTTCTTAGACGATGCAGGACCACATAGTGACTCAGCTGAGGCGTTAGCGGATAAGGATTGATCATCATTTGACGGAACGTTGGTGAAAGACAAAAGTTTCTGTCTCTGAGATTTTGGACCGGGGTTCATCTCCACATCCCCACCCAGTAGAATTAACATAGCGATGAATAGGGCCGCTCGGATAGCAGTACTTACTGCTTTCTTGGATACTTTTATAGTCTTTATTCTGGTTCGACATCTTCTAGGCATCACAAATAAGCCAATTCTGGCTCGATAAATCATCAGGCTTACACCCATCTTCGGAATTTTAATTTTCTTTATCGACTCGTGAATTCACGTGCACCATTTTCCAAGGGACGCAACTCGAAAGACACACCAAAGTATAGGAAGCAAAAGAAAAAAGGTAGAAGGGTAAATAGAGTACAAAGTGATACTGACACTGACAGTGATCTTTATTGGTGTTATTCACTCATCTACAAATAGCAAATGGGTAGTTGATACCGAGGTAAACGGGAAAAATATCAATATGCAATTAGACACAGGAGCTCACTGTAACGTTATGTCACTTGATACACTTCACCATGCAGGTATTAAAGGCAGAAACATGCAGAAAGTGGAAAATCCTAAAACATTGAAGTCATACAGTGGTCACAAGATTCCAGTTTTAGGCACACAGACAATTAACTGTAAAATAAAAAAGCAAAATTACAATGTAAAATTTCACATATTAGAACAACAAGCTGAAACAATACTTGGATATGAAACATGTGAAAGTCTTAATTTGGTAAAGAGAGTTAATACCATACTGAGAGACAAAGATGAAGTTGAAAAACAATTTCCAAATTTGTTCACAGGACTAGGTAAACTACCAGGTGAACATAAGTTAACAATCGACAGTACCGTTACACCAGTTGTACATCCCCCAAGGAAAATACCAGTAGCACTGAAAGAAAGTGTACGCCATGAACTGAATTCGATGGAGAAATAAGGTGTAATCTATAAACAAAACAAACCGACTGAATGGGTAAATTCTATGGTTACAGTAATCAAACCATCGGGTAAGCTAAGGATTTGTATGGATCCTTAAGATCTTAATAAAGCCACAAAGAGAGAACACTATCCGATGCGGACAATTGAGGAAATACTACCTTCAATGGCAAATGCAAAGTTATTTAGTAAGCTAGATGTAAGTTGTGGATTTTGGCCGTGTGCCTTAGATAAAGATTCGCAAGAGTTATGCACCATGAACACTCCCTTTGGGCGTTATAGCTTCAAGAGGCTACCATATGGGGTAAAATCAGCCCCGGAAGTGCACCAAAAACTAATTTCGGAGCTCATACAGGACATAGATGGGTCTGAGTCAATTGTGGACGACATCATTATATGGGGTAAAGATGAATAGGAGCATGATGATAGACTGTATAAAGTCCTAAAAAGGTTGGATGACAACAACTTGAAGTTAAATAAGGACAAATGTGAATTCAGAAAAACTGAAATCAGTTATGTAGGTCATGTTTTAACTAGTCAAGGGTTAAAGCCAGATGAAGAAAAAGTCAGGGCTGTGAAAGAAAAGAAAAAAACCTGAAAATACAAAAGAATTGATGACATTTTTAGGTTTCATAAATTATCTTGGTAAGTTCATCAAGAATTTATCTGAAAGGACTGAGCCACTGAGAAAATTGTTACAGAAAGACATTCATTGGCATTGGGACAAGATACATGATGAAGCATTTGAAAGCTTGAAGTCCAGTGTTATTGAAGCACCTGTACTGAAGTACTATGACGAGAAAGAAGCTGTAACATTGTCGGTGGATGCGTCCTCAACTGGATTAGGCGCAGTGATTCTTCAGAATGAGCAACCTGTTGCATATGGATCTAGAGCTTTAACTAGTGCACAGAGAAATTACGCACAGATAGAGAAAGAAGCTTTAGCCAATCTCTATGGCTGTACCAAATTTCACACATATCAATTCGGCAAAGAAGTGAATGTAGAATCAGACCATAAACCACTTCAAGCTATTTTTCAGAAACCATTATATCAAGCACCAGCTAGATTACAAAGAATCCTATTGAGTTTACAAAGATATGATCTGAAAGTAAGGTATAAGCCAGGTAAAGAAATGTACATACCAGATTGTTTAAGTGGCGCTTACTTGGATGAAACCGTGGAAGATCTGAACTCAGAGGATTTGTCAGTAAATTTGTTGACTTACTTACCAATATCAGAATCAAAGAAAGCAGAGTTTCAAAAAGAAACCAATCAGGACTCAGAAATGATAGAACTGAAACGTTATGTTGAATATGGTTGGCCTGAAATACAAGATCAAATTCCTTCAGTTATCAAACCGTATTGGAACTTTAGGGATGAAATAACTTGTATTGATGGTATGTTGTTTAAGAGCCACAAGCTCATAGTGCCAAAGCAACTTAGAGCAGAAATGTTACAGAAAATTCATGAAGCACACACTGGGACAGTGAAATGTAAGTCAAGAGCAAGAGAGTCTCTGTTTTGGCCGAGTATGTGTCAACAAGTTGAGGAATAAGTTTCCAAATGCGAGATTTGTGTTGTGAACCAGAATAGAAACGCAAAAGAACCAATGGTTAAGACAGAGATACCAGATAGACCATGGTCCAGAATAAGTGCAGATCTATTTCACTTTAAAGGGAATAATTATCTGTTAACATTAGATAGATACAGCTCATGGCCAGAAATAGCTAGATTGGACAATCTCAGTAGTGAAAATACAATAATACACTTGAAAAGTCAATTTGCTAAATACGGAATACCTGATGAACTATTTACGGACAATGGACCTCAATTTTCATCAGAGAAATTCAAAGCCTTCAGAAAAGACTATGGATTCTTGCATGTTACAAGTTCATCTACTTACGCACAATCTAATGGACTTGCTGAACGTGGTGTGCAAACAGTAAAATCGTTGTTGAAAAAAGCCACAGATCCTTACAAATCACTAATGATATACAGAGACACTATAATAGAAAGTACTGGACTGTCACCAGCCCAAATGTTTCTGGGAAGAAGGATCAAAACTAACTTACCAGTAACTACTCCACTACTTAAGCAAAGACAACATGATGATCATATCCTAAGGTCAAAAAGGGAACTTTCACAAGTTAAGCAGAAACATTACTTTGATAAACATTGTGGTAAAGAACTACCAACATTAAAATCTGGAGATCAAGTCATTATGAGGCAAGATTCGAAGTGGGAACCAGCAAAAGTTGTGGCTAAGCACAATTCACCTAGGTCCTATATTCTCGAACAAACAAATGGTACCAAATTCCGACGAAACCGGAAACACATACGACCAACTCAAGCAAACCAAACCAAACAAGACTTTGATGGTGATCAAGACTTCTCAGATGATAATGTTCAAATTACCTATGATTCATTCAATAACTCAAATGAACATTTAATGACAACAAGATCAGGCAGACACATTCAATTTCCGTCAAAGTATAAAGATTTGAGTGTAAGAATTAAGGAAATTAAGACTTTTGATAAGACTGTACATTAGTAAAAGTTTCAGTAGTTTTGTTTAGTACTTTGCATGCAAATAGCATAATTATATTGCATACCATTTAAGTATTATTTCAAATACTAGTCATTATATAAAAGAATAATCATTTAGATAAAAAAAAATTAAAGGAACTTCAACCTTGATAATATTTTAAAAAATAAACAATTCGCCTTAATAACTTTTATTCAATTTTCAAAAATAAAAATACTGTTTGAAACTTTTCTTAAGAAGAGAGATGTAATATATGAGACGACTATGTCAATCTATTTGGTAAAATATTATACCCTGCCATGATCTTGTAAAAGTTTGATTGAGCAGACGCTCATTGAATAAAGTGTATGGTTCCAAAATGGACGTCTTTTGTTGTAAAACATAACACTCCATTTCGATAAAATTGGTGCAAACTTCATATCATAATACATGTACATGGATTAAACTAGTTGGTCGGCGACCTTAAGATTGTAACTTCACAGTGTGTGTGTGTGTGTAAACGCTTGATGTTCAGAGATAATTTTTCTTCTTTTAATAGAATAGTCTCTTATAATTCTTTTTTTGAATGGTCATGTACATTTATATTTGTAAATTGTTTTAAATGTATTGTAATTTTGTATGTAAATGAATGAGACTGAAATAAACAATAAAACTTATAAAACTTCCATCAGTTGGAGTTAGGTTGTTTGGTTGACGAAACATTTTGCACATCTAATGAACAATTATTAAGTAGGCCTATACGTGCCAATTTTTCCCGTAGTGTGTTTTCAATAGTAGATATAATCCGCGAATTTAAATCGCCTGGAAAAAGCCCAAAAACATGGATTTGTTTTAGAGTACGCCAATATTTAGACCAAGGATGTATGGACTAAAGAGAAGCATTCAATACCGCTACAGCATTATATTTCAATGTTTCATAATCATATGGATTTTAAACTAGGACCCAAGATTGGCAACATAAGCAAAAAGGGCGAATATTTTGTCAAATGAATATAATAGTTTCATATAAGAAATGAAGAGAGTTAATTTTAGTTTCATGGAGCTATGAAACTGAAAAATAATCTGTATGAATCCGATTTTAGTTTCATACCTGCATGTTATCAATAAAGAATCTCTTCATATGAAATAATTTGATAACATGAAACAAAACTCGAAGAATTTCTCCATAATGAAAATATTTCTTACGGGACTACCTTCGACGCAAGCTAAAAAAGTAGATGCGTACTCAAAATTATTTTCATTGAGTTATTAAATCATCTTTTCAAGCCAAACAGAATGCAAGAAAATATATGGAAAAAAATATAATTAGATTATTGATGTATAGAACAAAGCTCAAAGGTACTACCATGGAATCTTCTCCTGGCCAAGTCTGAAAGAATGTCGGTCAAATAGCGAGGGCTATAGCATCTAACTATGGGTTCTTGTTAATTCTCACACCAATACCTCTTCACCCTTTCTGAGACTCAAATTGCACCCCCAACATAGGCTTACGACAATTCACAATACATACTTAAAAAAAAAAAAAAAAAAAAAAAAGTACTAGAACGTTCCTCTTTTGACCGATTTCCAAAATTAGTTGTGACAGTCTAATTGAGCGTTGCAAAATGGAAGTCTGTGTGCCCATAAATTACGGCAGTGTAGGACGGGACCCATTTAAAAAAAATGTGCTCGAAATTTTGGCAGGCCCGTAGATATGGGCATAGCAGGACGGGACCTATTTGTTTTACATATTATTATTATTATTTTGTTGTTTTACCGCCATGATGGCGAGCATAACATTTACAAAATACAAACATTGAAAGAACGTGAAAAGTGACAATTTGACAAACAAACATTGTATAGAGAAGTAATAATAAAATTTACAATATATATATAAATTCATGTCTCTCTTTACTATTGAATTGATCTCATAAGGTAAAAGAAAAATAAGTCCGATCTCTTTCCATGTATTAAGATTAATATCCTTAATAGTCAAAAGAGAAGTATCAAATGAAGTCTTGGTGAAGTCTTGGTGGCAGTGAATGAAATTTGAAGTGTATGAAAACTTAGTGTTGAATTATGCTTTTTTTTATTTGAAAAGTAACAGATAAACATCGAAAAGGTTTGCAATTTTGTTTGTAAACTTTTTTGATTTTAGACAACAATATTCCTGAGTTAAAAAGAATCATGTTTTGGGTTTCTTTATTTTTGCGATCGTTCAAATGGTGTTTGATCACATATTAACCCAACGTCACTATTTATTTTTTTGGTTTCGATCGACAATGTTGTCTTAAAAACACTATTGCGTATACAATATTTAGGCAAAAAAGAAAGTTTTTTTTTTCATCTATCTTTATGCAATACCTGAGGGATTTATTCTGGGACAAAAATTCCATATTATTGATTCATACATAAAAAAAGTTATTCATCCTTGTAAATTGGTAGAATTTCAATCTACTGTGCAGTTGAAATTCTAATGTTCAATCGTCTTTCTCCGTCAAACTTAATTTATTTCCAGGTAAACTTGTGACAGATTTTGTGGGGAACACCAGCGTATCTTGTGAAGAATACCTACAAAATGTAGCTTTAGACAAGAACAACTACAACCCATTCAAACTCATTTTAATTGATTTGAGGTTTGTCGTTATATTAAAATGTACATTTGATTGAGCCTCCGACACAGAGTCCGGTATGACAAGTGCAATAAGAAATATGCCTCGTTATGCATACATATAAATCATTGTTTATATTTTTATGATATCGAATAATAACACATGAAATGAGTTTTCATTCGTTTTATGGAGGTATTTCACTACAAACCTTGTTACGCGAGTTCCCGTATTCACACAATTTTATAAAGTTTTGATTTTAAATCCTCAATGAAATCAACAAGTATTCTCTTTATCTCTTAAATGTTATTATAAACGGTATACAATGAAACAAGCAAACACACCCATACGAAACGAAAACATGGTTAACAATATCGTTATTAGCATAAATGTGTAAAGAGTAACTTTAAAACGTAGATTTTATATTTAAAATGTGGTTATTCACAGAACACATTCCTCGAATTTTGACAGTCCGTGAATGTTGACCATTGGGAGATGAAGAAAGATAGCATATATATACATTTTGCCTTGCATAGCCTTGTATATATTTCAGAAAGCAGCCTCCATGTTTTCATTACTTGAACAGTCTGGAAAATGGTAAGCGGTCTTGGCATACCTTACATAATGGTAAGTGTTTTTATTTACAATTGAATGATCTGTAATAAGCATCGTAATTTTTACAAGAAGAAACTCTTTATTTTTTCCAATCATTGGAATATTGGCTAATTATTGCTATATATGCAAATTAGTTTTTTATTGTTTGTAATAGGTTATTCAGAATATAGTTAAGAAAGAAAATGAGAAAAGTTAACAAGTACAGGCATTTTGTGAGGAAAAGGGTTTGACACTTGAATTAGGGGTAATTTGGTGTGCTGAATCCAAAAACCAATGTTGGCAAGCTGAGAAATGACGTCTTCATACCCTAATTTGCATATTTTCAAAATGGCCGCCAAAACTACTAGAATCTGTTATATATCTGTTATATTGATGAAATTTTTTATTTGTTTGTCATGATCTGAGCATAGAATCACTTGAAACATATTGTTAGATGATTGTTTGACTAAATTTTATAAATTCACATGCAGTTGAAAAGTTTTATCTCAATTATTACCGTATTTGTTGTAAAAACGGCCCGTTTTTATCTTTAAGTTTTATGTAAATTTCTTCTAATTTCGAAATGCATGTCAAATTCTTTCAGCATTATTTTTTACACTATTTAGTAGCTTTAAAGTAATTAAAAGACAGGAAATTGGAAAATAAACAAAAGTTTTGGAACAAATATATCATAACACATATGATTTCCATGAAACTTCAATATTTGGTACGCCACAGAGCATTTTGTATCTGCATGTATATGGAAATAGTTACAACAGAATATGAATTATATTGATAGCAAACCAGAATTAGAAGTATTTTGAAACTTCCGTATTAATGTTTACTAAACACAATTTTTAAATACTAGCTATTTCCCTTATAGGTGTCCACTCTTAGCTCTGTCATACTGTATTTATTCTAATAAAGGGCCTCACTCTTTTGAAAAAGCAACAATTCAAAACATAAAGAAGTTTCTTTCTCTTTATGCTGTGTGACAATGTAACTAGATAAATTAACATGATAAACACACAAATGGATGCACAGTATTATGTTATCCCAGTCCTAGGATCATTTGTTAGATTAAATACGGTATATTAGAATTCTTAAAGCAGTACCCAAAGCCTGTCTACTGTCTGTTTAAACAAGCCACATTCACACCCTTATCACAAGCACAAACCCTTGTACATGGAAGTCTAGCCTGTTTACATTTGCATCTCATTGAACGGCAGCCCTTTTTACAGTTGCACTGAATCATTTCCGTACATGCGCTTGGAATGGCAGGCTTAGTCATGAGAACAGGAAGCAGCTTCTGGTTCTGTTCTCTCCAGCCAGATTCTGTGGCAGATGGTAATACTGGGACAGCTACATTTGACTGCTTCCACACCAGTGACTGGTAATGAGCCCGTTTTATATGATGTTTTAATGCATCACTAGTAGGTGGAAGCATTTCTGGTGTGTTACAGACATGATACATTTCTTTTCTTGCTTCATCTGTAGTGTGGACATTTTGTCCATAGAGTTTGCATATGAATATTTCAGCATCACAAGCTTTATCATCTGATAACTCATTTTCCCCAAGAGTCTCAAGTAAACTGAAATTGTCTGTAAATACCTTGAAAGCTGATTGCTTAGACTGTCCATAGAAAAAAGAAGTGGTGTCACATCCTGTAATGGCATGGAATGGGACAAGAGCTCTGTATGATTCCTCTGGAAGGGCTTTATATGCCTCATGAACCGGAATGTACTTTGGATCCTTAGCAGTTCCTGCTGACATCCATGTATCTACCTTTATTTCATTGAAATGGGCAAGTAATAAGATAAGCACGTCTGTGTCTCTTGCTGAAACTAATATATTTACAGCTCCACTTTTGTTTGCACAGTGAATGGCATGTAGCACAATCCTGGTGTCAGCTTCTTCATGTGAAGCGTGTAAGTCGGAAATATCCAGTTCAGCTTTGTTGCATCCAACAGCATCCTCATCTTCAAAACCCCCCGCTACCACCATCACTGTTCCATCAGATGGAGCTTGCCTGATAAGCTCTCCAGACAGGAAATTTGCTAAGTCAGCCTTATTCTCAGACAGGGCCAAGAAATTAGACCACTTTGCTTGAAGAGGCACATCTCTGTTGTCAATTTTGCGCCGTACGGGCTGATGCCGCCCCTTCCTCTTTGTCCTTGTTCCTGCTTTTATTGACAATGTTCTATACCTGTCAAACACAACATCAATCCTGGAGCAGTTACGTCCTCTATACAACACAGTACGCACAAAGAAATCTGCATAGTCACCAAATGTTCTTGCATCATTCGGTTTTCCGAGGCTCTGGACAAGAGCCTGTCCATCGAATATAATACTTGATGGGGAACGCAGTGTTACAGATTCAGGACATTCAGTGTCTTTCAGTAGCACTTCCCCTAAGTTTGCTTTCTTGCCTGATTTTAGACTTCCGTTTAACTCCGCTATTGCGACAGGGACAGGCATTAATTCATGTTGTAGTACTTCTGCTAAGTTCACATCCCTTCCAGCCTCATATGCTGTTAAAAGCCTTTTCATGACATTCCTGTCTACTTTAACAATTGATGATTTCTCACTGTCTTTCGATTTTTGTGTTATATTATACAGTGAAGCAAATGTTGGGGCCTTATTCTTAGCTAATTTTGCTCTGAAGCTAACAGATTTCTCTATAAGCCGTTCTTTCACAAAAGATTCCAACTGCTTTTGACCTAGATTCTTTGCATTAAGAAGTGAATCACTAACTTTCAAATTTGCCTGATCTTTAGTTGCAACATTCTGAAGAGTCTCATTCTCCTGTGCCTCTACTGAGAATATATTTAGCCTAACAATTTCATCCCTTACTAACTTCTCTGCTTTTGCGTCCTTGTACCGGCGACCTTTTGAAGATTCCTTGTGTGCTAACATTCCATCAGAACTGGCATTGAATAGGCTATAAGTTTTGGATGCAATGTCTGATCTTAAATTGTATGACAATGACCATCTTGCTAATGCTGAAGAGGTTTTAGTAATTCCAACTATGCCACCACCAGATTTACCTGTAGAGTTGAGCCATTCTTGACTTTGATCGGGGTCCACTTGGTTGAATTTCGATTTTGTTCGTTTCACCACAAAGTTTCCATTTTTGAATTCATTTAGAATTTCTGCGGGTAGCTGCTGTGTCTCAGCCAGATATACACTGCCCCATCTTGCGTAGTTTGTATGATCATATCGCATGAAGAAAGGCAGCATACACCTGAAGGAGAACACATATAGATCCCATAGACCCTCTCTCAGAGCTCTTGTGAAAAGAAGCAAGATGGACACTAGCTCCAAATACTGTAACCAGAACCTGTCATTAGGACTTTTCTTACTTCCTGCGAATTCTTCAAATCTGGTTCTGAACTTGTCATCAATTAGGCTATCAATTAACACTTCAGTATCTTCCTCAGTTACAGCACTTGTGACGGCATCATGTAGTGTCGCATCTACTTCTTGTAGGAATGCTATGAACTGTGGCAGTAGCAGGGACCATAGTGCCTGAGCTGTGATTTTGTGTGAACGCATACCCCTATTATAATGTTTTCCATTTAAAGCTTCATATGTTGCATTTGGGCCAAGCAATCCGGATTCCACCCAGATACTATCGAGTCCACTACTTTCCATATGATCACCTATTGCTTTTAAGAAGTTCATGGCAATATGAAGTCCACCCATCCTTACGATTAACTTTTCACGATAATCATCAATACACCATTTCAAATCCATCAGCTTAAAATACAGTGCCTGATCTACAGTAATAACTGTATAGGTTTGTCCTAGTTTCTCTGATATGTACATACACCTTTGAACAACTGTATTCAATGTATCCATTTCATGGGCAGGGGCTTGAATGATAGGCATGTATGCTACAGTTGTTATTTCATTGTTATCATCACAAAGTGTCTGATTAAAGGAAGACCATGTTTCAGGTACGTCTTGAGTTTGTCTTTTCATGTTGAATGCTAAATCTTGACTCCATGCCTCAGTGGCCACTTTACAAGTACTATGTTTTGTCTGATATGGTTCTAATTTAACTGGCTGTTTAAACCGTGGTTCACTTTTTCCTTCAATAAAATGGATAGGGCTTAAGGTGTTCATCACTTCAGGAACTTTCAACTTTGTTTCACTTGAAGACGCATTAATAGTTGCCAAAACACTCATTTCTTCAGGGCCACGTTGCCATGCAGCAACTTGTGTTGCATGAAAGGTGTCTTTTCCATCAAGAGTGGAATCATTTATGTCGATATTATCAGCAGTGAAATGGGTAAACCTATCATGAGACAGATTAACAGGTAGAAGGTTTCCCGTTCCTTTGTCCATTGTAGATAAAGAATGTTCCGCTAATGCAGTATCAACACTTAGAAGATCAGTATATGATAAACAGTGTCCTGCTCGGTGAAAAAGGGTGACTAGCTTTTTTGAGCGGGTTGATTGGTGGAGTGTACTACCTAATCCCACATGCTTTGGTGTCCATTTTTTACCTTCACTCAACCCATAAACTATATCCTGAGCCACACTTAGAATTTGACATTGCCTTGGATTTTCATAGTCTGAATCTTTATCCAATAATTCTAATCCGCCATATACCATACTTAGAAACATATATAAACTGTCTGGCACACAATTAATACAACCATCCTCATTAACATCTAAACCAGAATGTCCCTCTGTTTCATTTAAATCCCTCCGTAATCGAAGTGCAACATGAATCATATCTACAAATGAATCATCAGTTGGCTGATACGACGCTATTGTGTCTTCATATATGTCATCATTGTCATCTGACTGAGAATCATAGTGTGTGTCACTAAGCATAGTTTTTGCATAGGTATGTGGAATCAAGAGAGTATCTCTTTCTTGTGGACTGCGATGCTTTGAAGAGGCGAATAAAAAAACATGTGAGACCTTTGTCTGCAACTTTTCTGTAAACGATGATCTTCGTGATATGTATGATGATGGAATAGTCGTTCCAGTTTCTTCAGCCAGTATACAATATCGATCCCATACTTCTGACACTTTCATTATTTGATTTGTCTTATTGTAGTGGCTGAGTTCATTACACAACAACACCAAAGCAATATCTCCCTGTTCACAATTAAGGGCATTCCTAGCTGTTATACGAAGAAATTTTGTCAAACAGTATTTATGATATTTCCCTTCAGCAGCCATTAAGTCACTGATTCCTGCTAGCCTGACACTCATCTTATTGTCATATTTGATATTACTCATAATGGAGTCATTTACATTGAATGATTCAATGTTGATGAGTTTCTGTTGTTTCTTTTGTTCTTGACAAAATATACATAATGACCAGTCTATAGGTTGAATGCTCCTTCTTGATACACGACTGGATGTAGACGGCTGTTCTGAATCAGGAGTCTCTGTTTGTGAGCTACTACTCTGAGCAGCATCTGGAAGTTTGGCAATTAATCTATTGATATTAGTTCTATTGGTAAACTCAGAATAGCACTTCCTGTGAGCATACACAAATAATTCCGGATCATCAATGGAACATTCTTCAATTCTCTGAATAGCTTCATAATTACTTATATCTCTAGCTTTCCGTCTCTGAATTGCTCTTTCCTTTAGAGTCTCTATAGAAGTCTGTCTTTTTTGTTCCAATGGATCTTTCTTTGTCTGTTGACAAATGATACATAAGTCACTATCAGAAGCATGTGTTCTCTTCTTTGCTGGCTTCATTCTTAAACTAATGACACATTGTTTATATCTTGTGTATTATTTATCTGGAACTAGAAACAAAACATAAATTTTAGCTAAGAAAAGGTATTCATATACATTCATTCCTGCAAGACCCCCCCCCCCAACCAAACTGGGGATGTTAACCGCTGAAAAGGTCTGTCTGCCCAAGAAAAGTCACCCATCCGTCCATATAAGCCTAAATTTACTTAGATGGTTTATTACATGTACCTTTTATAGCACATTTCAGATTTCATGGCATCCCAATGTTGTGTAGACGTCCAATTAAAAGGAGGCAACGTCCCAACATGACCAAGACTGTTGACTGGGTTACAAACAAACAAACAAACAAAACCAGTTCCTGCTATGGCTTTTAAGGCATGAAATCGCACCCATACAAGACAAAATAACTTTGAAGCACCCCTCCCCCCCCCCCCCCAAATTCGGCCCTCTCTGCCCCCCCCCCCCGCTCAGAATTTTAACTTTTGAGTATTTTTTTTTATTTTTCATTTATTGAAGACCTTTCAATCATTATAAAATGTTATTTTTATTGTTTTGTATCAGTTTGGAATCCTAAACATATACCAATTTGTAGCTATTGATTTTTTTCTTAATTTTGGCGGCCATCTTGAAAATATGCAAATTAGATGGTGAAGGAGCCATTTCTCAGCTTGCCAACATTGGTTTTTGGATTCAGCATACCCGAATACCCTTAAAAATGATCTCAAACCCTTTTCCTCACAAAATGCCTGTACCTTCATAACGAAGTGACTTTTCCCATTTTCTTTCTTAACTAATAGTTAACACGTCCATCGACATAATTATTATATATATCAATAATCAAAATGGTAATATATTTGTTGACTGTTAGAAGTTAATCTTCAGCTGACGAAGATGCGTTGTGCAGGTGTTACACCATGGTGAATTATCAGCTTTCTTGATTGCTTTCAACAATACTTTGTGGTCTCTGCTATTCGTCGTCTGATGTTTCTGGTCTGTCCCACTTAAACCTATATGTTGTCATGCTAAAATGGATCATCTTGGTAGTGAGCAGACTGACGTGTGTCGAAACTTTTCACACTTTCTCATTTTCTGAATCTAAAAAGATCAATCTACTTTCACGTGAAAGGTTGTTTAAAATGCGAATTTGGTTGACCTGTTCTTGAACGAACCTTTTTTTAAAATATTCATTTTACAGAACTACCAGAACTAGAAAAATAAAAATAATCAAGATATCATTAAGATAAAGTATAAAAGCTGAAATGTAACACTTTATTTTGAGGGCTATACCATTTTTAGATATATACTTAGCAACACAGGACGCAAAAAGATAACGTCAACACGAACTGATGGTCAAATCATCCCAAAGCATGTTCGCGACAGCTTCCGATCGACTTCAAAGACGGTACGGGACACAAAAAGACATCAAAATGGATCTACTAAACGCATCAACTATAAGGATTGTTACAAACAGGTCATGTTATGCGCTGATACAGCGTTCCGGGAATATTTTTAATGCCAGACAGACGACAATATCATTCTAACTGGTTCCGTTGTATCGGAGATAAGGTAATCGACATTGACAAAGTGTTCTTTTCACAGAAGAATTATTACTTTATCTCGATATGGTCGACGGTGTCAATGTGAACGTTATGCGTAGTGTTGTGGTAGACAGGCTATGCGTCGGGTGGTGAGAGTATAGTGGCATTTCATGGAGACATAAAACACAAAACTCGTTTTGGCCAATGGAAGTTAACAACGGAAAACTATGTTGACATCATATTGAGGCCATTTGTTTGTCCGTTTTCAATCAAGCACGTAAACAATGACGTTTTCAAATAGATCAGCGCTCAGTCGCATTTTGCAATGTTGAATAAGGTTTTGCTTAGGTTCAATTATTTCAACCCACTTCCTTGTACTACTTTCTCTTCCGATCGCTATCCTGCAAATCATGTGTGGGCCAATTTAGACGTACGATGTTTGACGATAGACGTCATATCGGGAACCGGCAGCAGCCCATCAACGCTCAAACGAACGAAAAGCAGTACATTCTATATAAACCCATACAGCGTGCGATTAGAATTTTCGGCGCAAAATCACTGCAGTTCCCCAAAAAGTTCCACAAGAAAGCAATGGCGATACTTATTATTGATATTAGTGACTTTTCAATCCTAGGTTATTTTCTTCAAGCCAGGAAAAAAAGATAATGGCTCCTAGCCACTGATTTAGAACTGTTGTTTATGTTTTCCCAGCACTTCATTGTAAATGAATTAAATAAAATGTTCAATATTCTAAGGGTATTTTGTTAGTGGTAACTTTCTTTTGGCGCTGAGTATTCTTTATCCAGGATTTACACCCATCAAGACCGCAACAAATGATTGAATCAGGTCTCCGAAAATTGAACAACTTCAATCATACTTTTGAAATAAGGGTTAAATGATATACTTCAGAAGTTTATTCTTCATTCGGAAGATCGTTCCGACATTTCCATAAACTTGAAAGTACCTCGGACGTAAGTGTTGTAATTTTGGATTATTTTTAGGTACAGTTAACAACATCGTTCAATTGACAAGGTGAATTTTTGAAATATTTTTTAACGGAATTGAATAAGTGCGATGAGTGAGCTTTGAGTGAGGTTAATGGAAGGTTATCCAATATCGCAAATTTTGTTGAACACAATTAGCGATATTCATTACCTCCTTTTTTAAAATATACATACAAGTTATATATTTATCTTACTTATTTCTTCAAGAACCAATCAGACACTTGTAATCTCAATTGTCAGTGATATCACGATTTTTCCTAGCTATATTCAATTTGAACGTAGTTGTTGATTTTATCTTTTTAGTCGTTTTGGATCGTTTTTGAATGAATTGAGTGAGTGTTTGGAATGAATGATTGGCGCGCTGAGTGAGCGATTTAAAATGCTTTTGATCGAAAAGAAAGTCAATTTAAGGATGTTCTTTACCACAGGGTATAACGTGCCACGCCGACACCAGAAGGTTCGTGGACACCTGATCGATTTTTTCGATACGGAACTAACGGTGGTGCAAGTTTTTGACTGATTTGTAAACCAAAATAATAATTTTCATTCAAATTTTAGTATCACTGTCGAGATAAATGGTTCTTCTTTTAGGAAATAAAAGGAGAGGGTAGCAACTAAGCAAAATGAGCGAGTTCTAGCCCTAGGAGTAAGTGACTTTGCTTGTTTATTTAGGTTTGTCATTAATAATTTGTCAAACAACCTGACTATTCTTCATTGTTTGTGATTGTCTAAGAGCATTTATGTATCCTCTACACACATACCAAATTTCTCGGCGAAAGATCCACTTAAAGTGAAGATATTCGTACTTTTATGGGCCTGGGTAGCGGAAAATATGATAACAATACACCCCCTGAATTTTTAGAGATTGGAAATCGACACCAGAGATAAAAGAATTTGTGATAACTCGACACCTACCACTAAATCATCTATATTCCTCCCTAAACGCTCGTGTACTTACCGTTTTCGGAGCAGTTTCTGTACATTTCAGCTTATAAAGACTCGATGATTAATTTCGGAGCATATTCAAACCAATCCCGTAAATTATAGCACTTATTTTCACCGTTCTGCCCATCATACATTAGACCAAGTTGGTAAACTCCGTTTGAATATTTGTATTCAAAAATGCGATGTATGAAACGCCATTGGACATTGAATCTCGTGAACTCGTATTTCCCTTTCTTTACCAATATTGGTTTTGTAGCGTTTTCATTTTGTTCTGTTACTGTTACATGTATATTCATTTGTGTCTAAAAAGGCGTCTGAATGAGGAAAAATGCGGTTGACCTAGATATATTTACAGCTTGCCTACCCGTATGAATGTTGGTCCTACAACGTCATTTTAGAATACATTTCATCAGAGGAAGCTGACCTAATCTTTAATTTTGGATTTTATTCGCATTAGGTCGTTTTGTTTACAGTCATGTAACATTATCAGGTATTTAAGGAGACTATCAGAACTTTGAAAATGGCGTGTGGTTTTTGTTTTCTTTTAAATTTCTTAACTTTCGGGGAAAAAACAAATGTTCATTGGGTGACCCTTTTCTTAAAATGTAAAGAAATTTGGATTTACCCTAAAAATAGAAGTTTCAGGGCAGGGCTTGTTTTCACCATGTAATGTTTGAAAATATTCCGTTCTCCCAACCCAATGGCCCAATTTTAGTGAAATATGGCATGAATGTTCCTTGGGTGACCATCTTCTTAAGTTGTTCTAGAAAGTTTTAATTACCCATTAATATGGGTGAAGCAGGGCGGGCGTTTTTGATTTAAAATCTTTTAAATTCTTAATCCTAAACCCTTGGCCCTATTTCAGTGTAGCTTGGTAGAAATGAACCTTGGGTGACCCTCTTCCTAAGTTGTTAAAAAAATTTGGTTTTACCCCAAAATATGGGCGTGGCAGGGCAGAATTGTTGATATAATCAAGAAAAAATACTCGAAAAGAGTGGTTTGCTACTCCGCGATACGTATGACACGACCACGGACGATTATGCTACGTTAGATCTTTGATTTATAATAATGATACGGATCAACAAGGATAAATACGGCACACAGCTACTAATAAATACTAACATTTACCGATATGATTCCATACACAAATCGTTATTCTTTCTACAGCCTAAGTATATCAATCTACATTACAAGAACACACATTTGAAATGTGTCATAAAAACGTTTACAGACTCATCGCTCAAGAACATAGTTATTCTGAATTTTTCGGTAGGTTAGTACATGTATACTGATGTGAGAAACATCATTAGTCGATATTTAGGTGTTCCAGTCGCCGCGATATGACTTCAAGATTTTTAAAAGCAGCGGTAAGCACCATACAAACAAACACACGAAAACGAGGATTGAAAGTGATAAGCGTGCTGTTTGAATTCAAAGAAGTATGATAACATCGCCATACAAGGAGACGAATATCTATGTATATCGATCTCAAACTTAAAGCGAACTATTATTCTTTTTTCTTCAATGGATAATATAAGACGATAAGTGAATACTTTCGTATTGATTAGTTTGGATAATCTCTTTCGCGCATGATATCATGGTATGGGATAACACCAACGGTATGATGGTAACAGATTAAATGTCTCATACCACTTTATCTTTCAATCTTGATTCAAATTGGTAATTGCACTGGTTTGTGGTGAAATTACCTAGTGACAGACCACCTAGAAATCTTGCTAACACACTGGAAAGCGTCAAAGAAAATCCGTTCCTCATTCGATTTTAGCTTAATAAGAATTTTGCCAAATATAAGATTAAACTTACAAACACAATATCTATTACAAATTTTCAAGTCATTCCATTAATTGGAATTATTTTTAAAATATAAGCCGAAAGAAGGCGAACGAGGTATACGTGCTATGACCGAAGTATGGCCATTTGAGAGAAATATACCGGTCTTCACTCTACCTCAAACCTGACAATGACTGCGTTTTTTCGCCCATCCATATTTTCTAGGTCAGTTAGTAACGTGTAGCCTTGCCGCGCACAACTTTCATATCAAAGGCCTGAAAGGCCTGAATGCAGTCAGGACGTAACAATATTTGAGTATTGAAATATTTCAATTACAACAAATTCTCTAAAATCTAAGGCTAAAATCTACACTTTCTATTCTGACCTTTCATTCCGAAATATTGCCTTATTCATGCTTAAAGCCCTTGCTTTTGATGAAAAGAGCAATGCTTGGAGGGCCGATGCTTTACTACAAGGCCAGAATAATAATATAAAAATAATAAGGGCTTAATTCTTATATCTTCCATCGTCATCCACCTTGATAATAGGGATAGCTCCTGTGATGGCTAATACTCATGCCGAGTTAACAGAAAATATTTACAGACATAAAACCACCCCAAAAATTGCACTCGAGTCAACAAATCAACATGATATTGTTAACTATCTAACTCTGCTATTCCCTTTTTTATTCACAATAAACTAGATACGATAACGCATCCCTCCTTTGATAATCTGATGTGGGAGGGATACGACGCGGTCCCTCTTTATTCTATGTTGCAGCGCCCGGAGTGATTCACTCCGGGCACTTTAAGGTCAATTTTTGGAATATGTGTTAGTGCTAAAAACACGTTTTTACATTCTAAACCTACCTTGGAAATTTATTTATAAGTCCCAATAAAAATTAATCAGCACAAATTTAAATATCCCGAGAATTTCACTTTTAATTAGTATCACTGTCTGAAAATCGTACATTTTCCCTTCAAAGTCAGCCATTTTGGTTTATGTTATTGAAAATCTCGTGAGTTCTCCCGTTTCCCGCCAAAATTCAGCTAATGAAAAATCAGGTCGCCATATTTGGGAGCCGTAGTATTTTTTTGTAAACAAACTTGATTTGATCATAATGGAATATGAAAATTGAATGAAAAATAATGTAAAGTCACTTAAATTGGTAAGGTAGTAAATAGATACAGGCTACTAGATGCTTCAAATTCGCAAAGGTTTTGAAAGGTAGGTAAAATTAGCTACTATGCTTTTTACCCAGCACCTGTTTTGACAGCATGGAATAAGTAAACAAAGTGACGTCACAATAAATCACATGATCAACATAACTGTCATGGCCTCCGAGCTTCGAAAATTTGAACAATTGAAAAAGAAAACACTTTTTTAAGAACAATACAAGTGATGTATTGGTTTCTTTATCACTATTTGCTTTCAAAACTAAGGTAGGTAAAACATAAGCTCTTAGATAACCTCTCAGTTTGAAAAATAGAAATTTGATAATTGCAACAAAAAACAAATAGGGTGGAAATTGTAGCCCTCGACCGGCAGAATATCAGAAAGAGGGGTACATTATTGCAGCTAACAATAAACATGCCATAACGTTGGGTTTCTCACAATACTTAAGCCAGTAATATCTGTCAAGCAAGTACGTGAGAAAACCCCGCTTTTCTTTGGTTTTTAGATCGGCAAAAGTCATTTACTCGTCTGCTAAAATTTCAGAGGGACAGATTTTCGGTGAGGGTGTAATATGGACGTGGACCCTGTGAAATCGGCCCGGGTTCATTAGAATCTTTTTCTATTTTTACTTTTGCCTTCTTTTCGGAAGATCCGGCGAAAAAGTTATAAATCGTCTTTGGTCGCCTTTAATCTTGATCTATTTCGTAAAGAAACGTGTAAACATAGAATGGTTCCGATAATACAGCACCGATTATCATAACGCTGTGCGGGGTACCATAAAGATTTTTATTTTGGAATAGGCTAAAACGGCAGGTCGTCGCGGAGGTCCGATTTTCGTCGATGTCGTATTTTAAGATTCGGCGCGACGTTGGGCCCATCCTTTTGTTTTATATTCGCAGTCTACAACTATTTAATTCTAATCGCACAGCCTTGGCAGAACCCTAACACCGGATTTTAAAATAAACGATAAACCTGTCTGAAAAAGGGAAGTAACTCCAAAAGACGATTGTCCTAATTGCGTTCCCTTAAAAAACGGTCGCTGACTACTTTCGATTTCGTGTTTACTTTTCGGCGCCGTTCAAAATCGTTTTTTTCCCGGAATTTTGATGTCCAAATTCGTAATACGGAAATATGGCTTTGAAATCGGAATTGTTCACAAAAATCTAGGTAGCTGGCATTCAGTCTGATATTATTTTCGCGGGCTAAAAATAATGAATGGGTTTACTTTTTCACGCTCATGAATTTATTCGAATTCGGTGTTGTGAGGATCCGATTGCCGGCGACCACTATATGCAAGTCAGACTTTCAGTCTGACAGCATAAAAACCATTACCATCTGACACGCATCATTTTTCTCTCATCAATAAATGAATGACAATAATAAGAAAGCTATTGAAAATGCCAGGTAAATCCATAGCATAACAGAAAGAATGTCACCCCAGGGTTTTTAACCACCCAACGATGTATTGTGGACACGTGACATTTGACGGGATATATGCCGTCTTTACTCCAATAAAGTAAATGGATTCCTATATCTCCAAGAACCAATCAGACGCTTATAATTTCAATTATGTTAGTGAAATTGCGTTTTTATCTGGCTATATTAATTTTGAATGCAGTTGTTGATCTAATTTCTTTAGTGGTTTTGGAGCGTTTCTGAATGGAGTGAGTGAGGGTTGGGAGTGAACGATTGGAGCGCTGAGCGAGTGATTTTGAAATGGTTTCGATCGCGCTTTGTGTCAATTTCACGATGTAATTAACTGCATTTATACTAATTAAAGAAGAATTTAAGAGAACTATGTCACGTAATCTTTGTTGTATTTACGCGAAAAGAGACAATGAAAATGCATGTCTAAGTATAGAAAAAATAATTCACATAAGCTAATAATTTCTGACACATGCAAGAAAACGTTAAGACGTTAATCTTTCCGAAACGAGACCTACAAAGACATTAGTCAATACTGATTAAGGTAAGCAAAGCGCTTGCAAACGTTAGCGAGCACTTTCTTGCTTTCCTATTCTGAACGGTATGCTTGCTATGGGCTCTTGAAATAATCGGCTAGCAGCGTCGCAAAGTGACTCGCATAGCAAACGGATAGCTTAACCAATGTTATCGATCTTTCGAAAATCTCGCGATTTTCGTTTTGTTCGGATATTTTACCATCTGAAGGGCTAAATCTATGAATAACAGATGTTTTGTTTTTTGTTGTTTTTTTTTTGAATTCATTTTATAAATCTTAAAATATTTTCTTTGATAAAGCTTTGAGTCGAGTGCATTTGGTCGCCTAGAAACCGGATCATTTTAGGAAACCGCGTGAGGTGCGGTGCGGTGCGCTCAAGATAGAGACGTAACGGCAAAAGTTGCCGGTCACGTCAAAATAGGCGAACGTAAACCTTTGAGATAATTATATTCGCTTCTAATATGCATTCACACATATAACTTTAGTATCAAATTAAAGATCTTTGAGAGTGGATTTTTCTTATGTATGAGAAATTGATTTTATACCAAAGAAAAGTATTATAATAGTCAATAGAACGTGAAGAGAATTTCGCAAAATTATATTAGAAACTTTCAAAATTCACACGATATTAGGACTAGTATTCTAACTATCTTTGTGTAAAATTTTACGATTATAAAGAGCGTATCCGCGATTTTATGGCATCTTGAACATGTATTAAAAGAGAAGCATGTTACGCGTTACATGCGCTTTTTTGGCGATTTTTTAATGGTAAACTCGATATTATTTTTTTTCCACAGCCATGGGTATCAGAATTTCTTGTCTATAAGATGGAGCTTTTCAAAAGCTTTAGAATGATGTACAACAATGTGCTGTTTTAGGCTGTACAGCGATTTTATTTCAAATTAAAACAAAAATATGACTGATTTTCATAAAATAGCCCGACGTTACTGCGACGTCTCTATATATAAACGGACGTCATTTGTTACAGTAGTGACCGTCAACTTTTGCCGTTACGTCAGACTGTTCGCTAATAAAACTTTTCGCGGCGAGCGCTTTCGTATCATGAATGCAAGGCAACTTTTGATTGTCCTTTGATGAAATGTAATCTAAAATGACGCAGTATGACCAACATGTTGTACACGTAGGCAAGCTGAATATATGCTCTTTAGGTCAACCGCTTGTATTCTTTCCTCATTCAGACGCAAAGGAATACTTATATAACAGTAACTGGACGCATGAAAACGACATATACCCGATATAAGTAAAGAAGGGGATATACGATTTCACGAGATTCAATGTCCTATGAACATTTCATAGATCGTATTTAAGAATACAAATTTTCAAACGGAGTTGCCAACAATGTATGATGGGCAGAACGGTGAAAATAAGTGCTATAATTTACGGGATTGGTTTGAATATGCTCCTAAATTAATCATCGAGCCTTTATAAGCTGAAATGTACAGAAACTGCTCCGTAAACGGTTAGTTCACGAGCGTTTAGGGAGGAATATAGATGATTTAGTGGTAGGTGTCGAGTTATCACAAATTCTTTTAACTCTGGTGTCGATTTCCAATCTCAAAAAATTCAGGGGGTGTATTGTTATCATATTTTCCGCTACCCAGGCCCATAAAAGAACGAATATCTTCGCTTTAAGTGGATCTTTCGCCGAGAAATTTGGTATGTGTGTAGAGGATACATAAATGCTCTTAGACAATCACAAACAATGAAGAATAGTCAGGTTGTTTGATAAATAATTAATGACAAACCTAAATAAACAAGCAAAGTCACTCACTCCTAGGGCTAGAACTCGCTCATTTTGCTTAGTTGCTACCCTCTCCTTTTATTTCCTAAAAGAAGAACCATTTATCTCGACAGTGATACTAAAAATTGAAATGAAAATGATTATTTTGGTTTACAAATCAGTCAAAAACTTGCACCACCGTTAGTTCCGTATCGAAAAAATCGATCAGGTGTCCACGAACCTTCTGGTGTCGGCGTGGCACGTTATACCCTGTGTTTACTGTAATTCGGCTTCTGGTGGTACTTCGGTTATTCACTTCGCTTGAAGAAAATTCACATTTTGTTAATTCTTTCCGATCGTCTGTAGAAGACTTTTTGGCATATCATAATTTGATGACAAAACAACGTATAGCACTGCATATAACACTGCGTTTTGTTATCAAATCATATTATGCCCACATTTATACTTTCGTTGATTTAGTTTTATGCAACGTCATCCTCTCCGGGATCGTTGATGTTTGTGGCGTCATATAAACCCACGTGCGGAATGACCCGTTTCATGGCTGCACCCTTATATTAATCCCGAGGTTTATTAAAAGAATCGACGAGGGTTCATGTTTTGGTTATGCTTGTGACTAAACCTTTCCGTTGATTGTTACTGCACGGTCATCAGTCATTGCAGTCAATGTCACGATGGCTTCCAAGTTCGAAATTGTACAAAACTTTTGACATTGGCCATTATTCTTCTTTTTGCATAAAATGTACGTTTTTGAGTTGTTATAGCGTACGATAACGAACAAAACCCTGGCGGTAACGTGAGAAAACGTGTATTAATAAGTAAATTACAATAACGCTGGGCTTTTTACATCAATATCCTCGTCGGTATGGGACTATATACATTAATTTAGTGTCTTAATATAGACGTTGGTCATATTCCCGCGTTAATTTTTTTGACGTCGGCAATTTACCAAGCAGTGTCAGTATAAACAAAAGTGAATGTGCAGTGCATAAAGGAATTTTCGTACTTTCGTAGTTTGGAGCTGTTTTTTAGCGTTTTTATGAACAATCTTATCATCTATGTTTGAATAAATATTACAGTCTCTCTTTTTATGCAATTAAAGCGTCAATTCACCTTTTTTCGGGCGTTAATATTTGCAGAGACCCTCAAAATGGTTGAAAATCCCCCCGTCCTCAAAAACGTGAAATAACCCTATAATAGTAAAGGGTAAACCAGGATGTTTGAATGTTTATTAATATACTTTAGACGAGTTCAATATAGATGAATTTGGACCGATGAATGATTTGTTGTCACACCTCTGACTTTACTTAATGAACTAAGAAACACAAAACTACTGGGATTCTTGCCATCCTTTGACTTTACGCAGGCAACTGTCATGTGTCATCGCATAAAATTGACAGGCTTTCGAAACCGACTTCATCATAAAACTGCTTTTATAACGACAAAACATAATGAATATAGATAAGGAAAAAAAAAACAACATATTTTTCGTGATGACTTTCTTTAATTCCGAAATAAATTTGGAAATATTCCATCTGTCAACATCTCCACGTTGTTTGTAACGCAAAAAAACCTAGTCTGAATCTGTGTCGAATGTTTGACAAATGTAAACTATGACCTCTGAATTTATTTAAAAATCTTTCCTGAAATGCATATATTACAACAATATGCTTTTCTCTTTTCAGGAACAATTGCATTTGGCAATAGCGTCGACACTTACAACAAACCCTGGAACAAAACACAGATCGGTAAAGCAAAATTCTTAGATATTCTTCGGAAGTATGGAGACGCACATTCTAAAGGAGCGCTTATTGAGAAATGTATAGCTATGCTTAATGATAACACACAGTAAGTCTCATTCTTTACATGTGAATTACAAGAATCCCCTAATTTGGAGAGCTGAAACAGATTCGATATTTGGTCAAGTCGTGCAAAAAATGAGAACTAGGGGACAAATTTTTGATACCTTGTATACACTGTGGATGTTACATGTTATGGCTGAAATGACTTATAACATAAGTTGTATGTTATTATTGCTTGTCTAAATGGATCTCGAATTTGAAGTTGTCAAATGGGGTAAAAAATGAGGTCAATGAGTTACATGAATGCATAAACCTTGTGATGTTTTTAGAGGCAACATTTTTTGTCCAAATATCTTGGCCAAAATGCGATACCTCGGACGAGTTTGGAAATGTGAAATAAATAAGCAAATGAACCGAAAGGGCATAGCAACGCTATTTGAACCCGTGAAAATGACGCTATAATGCACCAGATAACGTCGTTTAAAGGTTCACGTAGAGAGTTTTTGAACCAAGTTTAATTCTGCTTCTATTTACAAAAAGGACAGTTTGCTCCAGCGAAACAATATATCAAATTGAAGCTTAAGATGAGCACTAGCAGTTGCACAACATTAGATGCCACATTTCATAACAGAATAGCCAAACCATTATGGAAAGGGGATATTTTGTTCAAACCAACAACTTCATTACGGCTAGAGAGAATTACCCTAAAATGATCAGAATGTAGACAAATGTTCCTACTAGGTACTACTACAGCCTTAGATATAGCACTCAGACTCTAAAGGCTCTTTTGAAACAATCAATTTCCATTTCTTTTGTCAACATACATATCAAACCGGTTTGGTCGGTTTTAAAAATAGATGTTAGGTATGGTGCAGATCACACCATAATATTGTGAAATATTTTTTGCGATTTATTTCAAATTATAATTTTTTATCTATAATGAATTACTATAAATTTATAATTTTGTGAACTAGAAATTGATATATAGCTAAACAATCTTACAGGTATATAAACCATTAATGACCATTCACATTGTGATAACACAATATACCTTACATAGATCTACAAGTTTACAAAATGAGAATGACATATATGACAAATGTGTTTATGAAAAAAAAACAAACATAATAAATTGCTTGTATAACTACGTTTTGGGTCCGAAGTTTATACCAACGGTTGTAGTAGTTTCTGGGTTGTACAAAATACTGTAATTTGTTGAAATATGAGCCAATTTTATTCAATAGTCATTCAGTTGCTTGTTCTTTACGAAATGGCCCTTTTCACAATGTTTTGGCTATACCGCTATAGCCATGGCAGTCTAATATTGCTTAACTGCTTGTGCTCATAAATAGCGTCAGTTTGATATATAATATACCTCGAAATACTGCTTTTTCTTGGCAAATGAAGTGCCCTTAAATTGGGTCTCAAACACTTCACATGAACCTTTAGACTGAGTTATGCGATAAAATTTCCATCATTGGACTTCAAATATTGTGTTATCTTATAATCGGAATATCAAATTTGTGTTATAAAATACCAAGTTCATTAAACTTATCATCTTAAAAGGTTAAAAACTCGACCAAGTCTCGGCTGAACCTATTTATACATGTAGATGCCGAGTTGAGTAAATTTGTCATTTCATGACAACTCACTTAATTTCCCTTATACATTCTTTAAAGATATTATCCTGATCCGCAAATAAAGAACCAGTTTGAAGATGCAGGTTGGCCAGATTTGGACACTGTCGTCGAAGAGAGAAGTGCATTAAATGTGTTCTCCCCATCAATCAGATATGGTACAAGGTACTAGTATGATATTTATAAAGATATTATCCTGATTAACAATAAAAACGCAGCTCGAAAATGCAGTTTGATCTGACGAATGCATTTAATTTGTTCTTCTAATCAATCAAATATAATACAAAGTACTAGTATATGTTTTTATAGATGTTATATTCAACCACACAAACAGCGTCTTCTTTGTAGATACAGAATGAATAGATAAGGATGCTGTCGTCAAAAAAATATGTGCATTGATATGTGCACCAATCAATTATGGTACAGGATATAAAAATCTGTATGCAGACATTGTTCCCTTCACCACTTGCCGTGTCAGTTCAAATCCCGTTAGAGCCAGTAAAGTAAATTTGTAGTTTGTTTTTAAACAAACTGGTATCGATAATTTCCGTAAAATATTTTAACTAAAATTTGTCGACATATTCGTTAAAAAACACACTGTGTATAGAAGAAAAGGGTCTTATAAAATCATCAAGGGAGTTTTAGCGTCGGAATGGTGTAACTGAGCATTTTTGTTGCAGCAACAACATAACATGAATGTTCAATATGTCCATGTTCGCACTTACTCCGTATAAAAAGTGATTGACGATAAATCGTAATGTTGCAATGCATATAATTGACTTTCACCAGTGACAAGAATAGCTTTATGTGATACAGAATATAAAAAAAGATTCAATCATAGCGTATTTAAAGTCTCGACAATATATATGAGCGCCATGCAATATTACTTTTTAGAATAATTTGTTGTTGTTTTTTTATTTACATTATCGTTGGTCACATCCATTGAAGACACTACATTGATAGAAAATGTAAATATATAAATTTTGACATTTAAAACCATGCACCCTTATTCTTCGATTTCCCACTCTCAACCTTTCATAACCTCGTATCTCTAAGCTTGTTAGAAAGTAGTTTATATGAGAAGAAAAGAATTTCCGATCTTCCAAACATTTTTAACATTATGAAATTGGTTATGTTATTATCACATTTTCTAAATGTCTTTTTTAGTCAGTTTTGTTTTGGGGTTTCGGCTTCAAACACCTTTTTGATAAGGTTCATTTGATTTATCAAAAATTGATATAAATCAAATATTGTACATGATCCAATGAGGCGCCATATTGCTCTTAATTGAGGTAAAGTTATCCGCGTTCGCTTTTATTTACAACTCTTATCCTTAAGCTACAGCTAACAACATCGTGAAATTTACAAGGTGAATTATTTTGGAATGCTTCTTGAATGAAATAAAAGGAGTGGGACGAGTGAGTTTTGAGTGACATTCAGGGGAGGTAATCCATTATCGCAATTTTTCTTTGAGGAGAAGAAATTAGCGATACTATTTACCTAAATAGAATATCAAGAGTGTTTCTCTGAATAGCTTTCGATGTCTTTAAGAACTCACACTCGCTTACCAAATTAATTAAGTTAGTAAAATCTAGCGATTTTAATTTTGAATGTTGTTGATCTCATCAATTTTAGTGATTTTGGGCGGTTTTGAATGATTTGAGTGATTGTTAGAAATTAATGTTTGGATCGCTGAGCGAGTGCTTTTAAATGATTTGATTGAGATGAACGTCAATTTCACGATGTTACTAACTGTAAGTACACATGACGACAAAATAGAGACCACAGCGATTTTTCTTTCTTTCAGAACCAACACGATTATATTGGTAGATAATGAGAATAACTGTGATTATGTGGAGAGAACATTAGAAACACCTGTAAATGTTGAACAACCACAATGGACTACAGTGAAATATAGATTCAAACTTGAACTGACCAGTAGAATGTAAGGATGAACTCAAAACTGAAAGACTTTCTTCATAATTTTTCTGAGAAAAAGGAACAATCATACAATGTACATTTGTAGAAGATACCTATAAATATAATTATATGTGACCCGTCAGCAGAAAACGGACGAACTGGATAGTGCGCACAATGTCATCCCGAATTAGAAAGCGTATGCATAATAGGGTCAATATTTTTCGCATTTTAATAGAGTTTTTGATCTAGAATGTCCAATCTACCACCCAGTATAATATTCTTTTGGAAAGTGACCCTGGTTGACCCTTTTTTCAAATATTTATTCAGATTTTCCTTTTCGAATTACACATTTAAAAAGATTATTTGATAACCCCACACATAAACATAGACAAACGAAATGACAACTAGTCTCTTCGAAAATCACCCTTTTTACCAAACTCCTACAGTTTAAAGACATCGTAAAATTGACATTCACTTGGATCAAATCCAATCCAACCATTCAAATACGCTACAAAATCACTTAAATTAATAACTAACTAGACTTGCTTGAAAAATTCCATGATTTGACTGATATGATTAAATCTTATAGCCTCTGGTTGGTTAATCAAGACACAGAAACCTATTAAGAGATTTATTATACATGTTTTATGTATTTTGTATCAGAGGGAGATAATAAATATCGATAACTTATTCCAAATAAGACGAAATTAGCGATATTGTTTCACATTCCTATCATTTCATTCGAAACTCGATCTTCTCGCTCATTCAATTTCATTTGGAAATCATCCCAAATCATTTATCTTGTCAATTTCAAGATGTTCTTAACTATACATTTACATTGAAATGTAACCAAGTGGTGTCAGAACAGAACAGGACATAACAGAACAAATCTTTAATTTACATCCAAGTACATTACTGTACAATACGGACAAATATAAACAAATGCACGAGAAGAAAAAAAGTAATTACATGTATATACAACCTGTATACCAAAATAGAGCAAATATAAGCAAATATAAGCATGTAACATCATTTCGTCTTTCTCTCTCTCGTGTTTGAGGGATGGAATCTTGTCTGGAATCTAGTTGTCAGTTCTTATATCTTAACCTTCGCCCCAGAAAACTTAAGTGTTATTACATGGATGTTTTTGGAAAAGCCGAAACTCCACCCAATACTAAAAGAGCTCACACATACAAACTGAAACGAACTTCTAAAGGGCTTAGTTTCTTCTGAGAAAGTAATAGTCATTTTTGTTCTGAGAATAGTCAAAAAGTGTTAGAAAAACAAATCAGAGGGAAACATCAAATAATATTGACGCGTAAAAAATTGAAGAAAGTAACGAAATTTAAGGGGATTCAATGGTACCCCTAATTTCAAAATTAACATTGGTAGATAGGGCTATTCTCAAATTTTTCTCTCGTGTGAGAAAAGTTTTTTATGATACAATGAAATAATGAAATCATATCATTGATAGTGATATTTAATTATTACGTTATCCCCCCCAAAACGTCTACTATAGATGAGCAGATTTTGAAGGGTGATCGAATGCCATTTTTCGTCTACACCTGTAAAGACAGGACTGGACTTTATCAGTGTTTAAATCGCTCACTGGAGCTTGTGCATCTACATAGCCTAGGAGCGAATGAAAATATATAGCTAGTTGACAATTTAAATACGGGCTTCTAAATAGAGGATATTGAATGTGTGGTCATGGAATACTGATTTTATAAAACGAGTCATCTATAAACAGATAAAAACGAGGCTGCGCCGAGTTTTTAACTGTTTAAACTGACGAGTTTAATAAATTCTGTATTTTATGAGTACAAATATTATATTTTGTGTTTCTGAATTGCGATAGTCATCAAAAGTAACTTGCAATCTCTCTCAAAGCACTCCGTAATGGGATAAATGACAAGAAAGATACAGTTTGAATTGAACGTAGGGCATTTTAATGAAATGCCGGAAAATACATACACGTTTACATACTAAGATCAAATGTGGGAAAATTCAAATGTACTTAGGTCAAAATAATTCACTATGGTATGGAGTTTATCCCATATCTGGGCACAAATGTACTTGGGTCAAAATAATTCACTATGGTATGGAGTTTATCCCATATCTGGGCATGAAATTCCGCATATACCTAGGTATTCCGAAATACATACTTTAAAGGAAATATTTTGCTGAGACAAAATTTGACCCATGTCTCAGCAGGAATTCTGCTACTGCGCTTGTCTCAATCGAATCCGAAGTAATAGTGACATAAAACACCACCAATTACTCGCGAATGAAAAATAATAGAGGGTGAAATGCAATCTTTTTACATAATATATACATCGGACAACCCGAGCAATATGTACGTAAAAATATTGAACGACCGGATTCGATTGAATATTTCTCACTGGAATGGGAGCAGCCCACGCAAAACCCCCTTTCTTTTTTTTCCGCAGCTAGGCTCAACCATACCTCGAAATATCGAGCCACGGAATCTCTCAAACATGCTGATCACATTTTTACGTTAAAAGAATGCACTAAGATGTGGAGTTTTTACCAAAGATTTAGGCATAGTAAAATTTTTACAAAGAATCTGCTAAAAGATAAAGTGAGTTTGTGTGAATATCGACATGCTTTGACGGAAATAATAATATTAAATAAATTGCAAACAAGAAATTAGTAATTATACCCTATCTGGCTTAAATTCCACATCTAGCAATAACTAAACATGAATAAAATAAATAAGATGTAAGGAAAGAGTAAAATTATGATTTAATTTAAAGGCAATTAGGGAGGAGGAAAAGTCAAATGTACTTAGGTCAAAATAATTCACTATGGTATGGAGTTTATCCCATATCTGGGCATGAAATTCCGCCATAAACGCCGCCCAGATGCTTTGAGAGAGTTTGTACATTTGATTCATAGTAATAAATATCGAAAAGTATTAAAGTCATAAAACATCAATTGATAGATTTGAGGGTGAAAGCGCTGCCTGTTGGTCGTCAATCATTGCACATGCGTAAATTACTCAGTATGGCTACACCAATAACATATTAATTATTGGCACGCATCCACGCACGTGCAGTGATCTATTCATATGACCAAATAGCGTTGATTAATAAGCGAATAGTCCTATTATCGGTCCGTGAACAGGTGCTTTTTTGGTTTGACATTGACCAACCAAAAAATAAGTAACACCGGGAGAGATTTAAAAAAACCATTAGGCAGCGATGTCACCGCTACTAAATGACCTTCGGTAAAGAGCAAACTAAAACGTATTACAGACGAAAACTGCATGATTGTCTACAAAATATGTTATCCAAAGATTGGTCCGTCGACGATGATAGACTGGTTTAATTACATGCCATCCATGGCCTATTATTGCAATGTCAAATATTGTGGAAGCAGTATATTGTAAGTACTTAAATAAAAAGAACCTAACAAAAAATACGATATATAAACACTAAGCTTAGGCAATGACGAGTTAAAAAGACGGCTGTTTCGCACAGTCCGTCATTGGTGAAACTTAATATAAATTCGTTTCATTGCAATGTCAAATAATCTGGAAGCAGTATATTGTAAGTACTTAAATAAAAAGAACCTAACAAAAAATACGATATATAAACACTAAGCTTAGGCAATGACGAGTTAAAAAGACGGCTGTTTCGCACAGTCCGTCATTGGGGAAACTTAATATAAATTAGTTTCATTGCTATGTCAAATATTGTGGAAGCAGTATATTGTAAGTACTTAAATGAAAAAGGACCTAACAGTCAGTCATTGATGAAACTTAATATGCATTCATTCCAACGCACGTGTGTTGAATTCAACCGAGTTGTGTCACCGACTGCCGTCTGTAAATTTGGAATCGTGAAACCAAACGTTAAAACAGGACATACAATTTTTACTCCGTAAGCACCGTGATGCCTAAATGTCTCATAACTGTATTAGCAAGATTAGCCGTATCTACGACACTATGCCCACAGCGAAAGTCGATGGTTGTAGAAACAAAGTTTAAGATGTTAGAGGTAATGTGAGACGTTTTGTTTGAGTCGACATTAGAACGATGTCGACCAATCAATGGTGAAATGTAAATATTAGCAAACATGTCTCCCCACACACATCTGTTGATGGAATCTGGTTAAAAATAAACATATTAAAAACATGGTGAGTCTGACACGATACCGTCGAAAGAAAATTGTTCACGCATTAGGTAAATGTTAAACCGCGCATGTACCCATCAACAACTATAAAAGAGTAAGTTTAACGTAAAACATCCCAACTACGGCTGCGCAAGCAGTCTGCATGTTTGTTTAACGGTGAAAGGAACCGCGCTAAGCCAGCCGGCCAATTTCACCTGTCGTATGATTGATGATAAACATGACTGACCCGAGCGTAATCGAATTTATGACCCCCCGTAGGTGCTATCCAAGCTGAATCGCGCCAGTTGTTATTTTAACAGCGAGATAACCAAGAATTTATTGTAGCAGAAAGAATGCGTCGTAATAATGTAGCTATAGTCCTTTTCAGTGAAGAGAACCATTACCATTACACAAACCGAAAATAATTCGACGAATTTCAAAATTTTAATGACTTACTTTGTTGTTTTATAATTCGTTGCAGCCGTTGGACGGCAATTAGGAAATTAATGATATTAGGTCGTAAAACAGTATACTGTAACGTCTAAGATTAGCATAAACCTTTACATTTAACCTTTTGCAAATTAAGCCACTGAATGATGTGAGGAAACGCATTTAAATGGAAGTACTATTATGAGGACGCATATTCAGTCATAACGCCTAACAGAAAACCCCGATTTCAAAACCTGCAACTTAAAGTTATGTTTCGAACAGCCGCACTTACTAATGAATTTTATCATAAGTGAATTCCCAACAGGTAAATCATATGGTCGCGAAGGGTTTTAGAAAAAGTAATAAAAAGAACCTAACTATGCTAGGAAAGGGTATCTACAATAAGACGTCCACTCGGGAAATGCATTCGATCACCAGTTTGACCTGCAAAAAATTGTGAAAGTCATTGGTAGGGTATAGATATAAAAATTAAATAGAGTGCCTTGATGCATGACTGAAAAATGTATCTGCTGCGTGAATATGGCATTGAATCCATATGCCTACTGCCTCATGTAAACCTGGTCAGATACAAAACTAAAATGTCGAGTGAATCGTCATTACCGCTTATGAGGAAATGAAAAGTAAAACAAAACAAAAAACAAAATCAGCAAAAATAAATTTGGTAAGCTCGTTCACTTTAACTAAAAAAAAATGTTTACTTGCTTTAGTTCTCAAAAAGCTCAAATATAACAACACCCCGAGGAAAGAAAGCGTTGAACAAGATGGGCATGCTACATGTCAGCAATATTGCCTCTTATACCAGGCTTTCAAACCCCTCAAGCAACTGTGTTCCATACCCTTTCGAAGTTATCTAAAAATTCAGCATGCACGATTGGGGAAGAGATGTGCCAGGCTGACAACTTACGTCAAAATTTATATAGTCCAGGATAAAAAATGGAGTAAAATAACTAATGTGTATAGAATTGAGATCACGCAATCCATGGATCTGAAACAAACTACTTATATAACCTAACCAGTTGTGAAATACTCATAATACGCATAAGAGTAACGAAATTAAATACTAGACTTGTCCTAAGAACGTATCAGGTAACGATATAAAGAATCGTGCACGTATACACTTGTAATTATGATACAATCAATATTGTCAAAATGATATACATATCGCGGGATATTCAAATCCCATACCGTTCCCGTAGTGTGCGTATCCATGTCTATATTGTCCGAACTCATCCCGAACCTAGGCCCACATCGGTGGATCGTATTTATCCAGAGATAGTCACGTTGTATACCGGGCACTAAAATGTCATAGCAAAAGGGAACATAATTCTAGTTATGTCAATGACGTACCGCGATTTCCTATAGCGGGGTCGTGACAAAATCCGTGGTAAGTCTATATTACAGTGGAAGTATCCAAAAGCACTAACACTTGTCTTTTTTGCTTTATTACTTCTGCGTACAAGTGAGAGAAATCCCTTAGATTAAGGTGTTACTATTAATAGATCCTATTTACCTAGCTGATAACTCTTGTTGTAACAAATTACAAACCGGGTCATAAATAAAATAAACAGTGGGTCCCAGCTGATGGCTTATCAGTCTTGGTTTCAGATTTCCTGTAACTCTCAAGATATTTCAAGAGGACAATTTAGCGTATAAAGCTTTCATGAATTAATGAACTCAAGAAAATGAAAAAAATCAGATTGTCTCAGTCTGAAAATAAGTTGGAAAGAAAAAAATCTAAAGATGATCAAATTCAGCATAATGTGTCAATGTGTCATACCCAATAGTCTGCCGATTGACCTGTTTTTCTGACTGTCTATCTGGCTGTCTACACATTTTGTGTGTGCAATTTCGCCTTTAGATTGCATTTACATGACCTAAAACTTACTTAAATGGTTACCGGTATCTATTCTGCCTATTTTGCATCTGACATCTGACCCTTTGAATTCGAATCACTGTGGGGAAAAACAACATCATTTACTAGTGTGCGCAACTCATCATACAGTTATACTCAGATGAAATTCAAATCAGGCATAATGAATCTCGACAGTGTCTATGTGTGCATGTGCCATTTAGGATTCAGGCAACTTCAATCATCTGGCCTTGATTTGAAACAAGAGGGTCAAGTTGGCCATAGATCGCTAACCCGAGTACAAAGTAAGACAATGACATCAAACTTCAATTTTAACACTAGAAGTATACATAGCCGTAGTAAAACAAGTGAATTGATTTTAACAAGACCTTAAAATCTGCTGGTACTTTCTTTAAGATAAAGTGTTTGCAAAATTATATCATTGTTCATGAAAGCGTTCAATCTAATTACATATTAGATAAAGTTTATCTTATAATTGCCAAAGTTGTGCTTGTCATCAGATCTTTCTCTAAGTACGAATTTAAACAAGTCAGTTATGATCAAGGTTATTTGATCTGAAATTAAAGCAAAATGCGCACTCCAATAATTGATGACATCTTTTTTTTTTTCAATTTAAGAAAAAAGTGTGTTTCTTGATATTTAAAATATGTACTGCCTGTGAAACAGACATTGTGCTATTATTTATTCTTAGTTTTATTTGAGGTCAAATTCATCTCGGCCAGTTTGTTTTGATGAAAAAAAAACATAGAAATTATCATAACCTTGATGTAGTTGATTTTTGCAGCTTTCTCAAGTCAAAGTTTGAATTATTTGACATCTTATGAAATATCTGATTAATTTAAAACTTGAAATATTGTGTATGAATAAATCCAAGTGCGTTTTTATTGTTTTAGGCCACCTGAGCACAATGTGCTCAAGGTGAGCTTTTGTGATCACCTTTTGTCTGTTGTGTGTCGTGCGTTGTGTGTCGGAAGTTGACAATAATTCTTTAAACATATTCTCCTCAAAACTTGTTCGCGGAATTTCGAAAAGATAGGCGTGGCAGGGCGGGGCTTTTTTTGAGCCCAAAATCTTTAAACTTCTTCTCCTCTGTAACCAATAGGATGATTACAACCAAACTTGGCAGAATAGTTTCTTGGGCGAACCTTCTCAAAAATTGTTCGTGAAATTTTGATTGACCCCAAATATGGATGTGTCAGGGAAGGGCTTTTTTGAACCTAAAATCTTATAACCTCAAACTCACCACATAAAAAATCTGAGGCGTTATCGAGATGTTTTCACATTTTTGTTTCATTACATTAAGTTATTAGATAAGAAGAGAACGCCTTTTTTAATTCAAGGAGGTATGAAACTAAAATCTTGTCGCACATTAGTACTTATCTGCTGTATGATTTCATTAAGTTTGATTATGATTCTAGTTTGATTCCTCAATGAATAAATATTCTCATTATATCTTCAATTTATTAATATTTAAAGATCTCACTCGATGCTTGTGCTTCAATTAATTATGCGAGTTGTAACGAGGAGCCATGGTTAGTTACATCATGTGTTACAATACTGTAATAACGTTCAAAGTAGTCTCAAAGTCCATAGAGCAACTTAATTCCATAATTGTAAAACGTCAAAAGAAAACCTGAATAGTTGCACAGAAAGATTCAAGACATGAGCGCGAGACAGTTTAAATGTCCTCATGATATATATAAACACATATCACAGTCTCTAAATCACTGATCAAATCAATTGGTAAAAGACGAAACCAGAAAATCATTCTAACTTGTGACTGTGAGATGGGAATGTGAACATGACCAGAGTATCTAAATAAACCAATTAATATTATGTTTCACAGTGGTTCACACTGGGGAAAGTTTATGTATGTAACTGTTTATATCTAATCAGCAGTGAAGTGTTGGCTATCAAGTTACCGTGGTGGAAAAGCTTGGAAAGGGGGGTATTTTCACTTATTCCTATAAGTATTATCGTCAACTGTTTGAATTGTTTAGAAAGGTAACATTGCCTCCGAGATAGTGGCTATACGTCCGTTATGTGGGTAATAACCAAGTGGGTATATATAACACTTTTTTGGAAATGCAGCATTAGTGTCAATATATATCTTTCAAAGTAGATAATACATCCGTAAGTAAAATGAATCATCCTCATTCGAAAACTCGTCCTTGCCGATTTGTAACTACCCGAATGCGAGATCCTGAGTGGTTGATCGGAAATGGTGCTCATGCCAGATCCAAAATTGACAATGTTTAAGCTGGCATCAGTTTGTGCTGAAGCCGAGTAAGTCGTGTATCATGCGCCCCTGCACCTGTGCTACTACCAAGTCGTCACCCCGATGTAGGAACGGCAGGCGTGGACTCGGTTTGAGCTGCATCTGCAAAAAATTAACTGAAGTAAGAAATCGGCCTATTTAAATTGTTGCCAAAAAGTAGTCTGTCTCAAATGCGACCTTGTAATAAAATCAGGTAACTAAAATAGTAAGTCCAAACACCCAGAATTCAGGGTTAAAATATAAAAATTCATACAAAACAGCGTCTTGCAGAAATAGTAATAAAGGCAAAGGCGATAAGTGTCGCCGCCCAAAGCTGGATCTACATACAATCCAAGTCAGATAAAAATGAATAAAAATAAAATTAAACAGATAGTGTGGGCGCACCCCACCGTGTTTCAGCAATCTCCTTGTATACAACAGCATATTCGTGCATGATTTTGACAAAAAAAATTGTTGGCCAGCCATTGGCCTGTACAGAACGATATTTTATATGGTATGTAGGGGACCGACAAACTCAGAAAACGCAAAGTAGAAAAAGAGAAAAATGAATGGAACTAAAAATAAACAATCTGCTGTCAGATTCCAGAGAATAAGTCGAAATTTACGGCGATCAGACCCGTTCATATCAGCTGACAAGCAAATTAATGAGGACAAGTCCGCAGTTCCCGGATAGAACGCGCGACCTGATTGACCGCGGACAGACGATCGTTTGACACCCCGTTGTTTATGGCACTAGATGTTAGGTTTGTCTAGTTAGGACTCACGATTACCCATAAAATAACCATTAATCAACCGGGTTGATTAAGAATAGCATGTTGCTTGTTAAATACAAGATAAAGGGAAAGTGTGGATTTTAGAGAGATCGTCAGTGGGTGCTTTGTGGTTTCTGTTTTCCTAATATATACCCACACTTCTTTAAGAATAAGATAATTACGAGATATTAAAACAAAAGTCTCTTTCTCCTTTTGGTTGTAACTGTAACATTGAAAAGGGATCCTATATAGTTTAGAAGGCAGTGACATATTCATATCACAGACCCTAACTATTTCGAGTAGGTTGTGTTATGTGTAGACTTGTATGCGCAAGATAAAGTTGTGTAATACGACAAGATCGGACAAATACCGTCTTCCGCTCGGGACTCACGGTTGTTGATACATGTAGGTTAATAGAAACTTCGAAAAACCATATAAGAGAAGAAATTGTAAATGGAAAATAAAACCGTGCGTACCTTAAAATGCCATATTAAAAGACTAAAGTAACACAGAGGAAGTCCCTACTTTCGGGTTTAAAAGCAAAATAAGTTAAGTTACGAGGGAAATGAAATTATGATTAAACAAACAAATAAAACTAAGAAAGTTAATATTTCCATCAATAAAGTAAAACCCGAGTGGAATGACAATTATAAATGCGTATGGCGCCCTTTTAGTAAATAATAATATTGCCAACAAAGGCTCAAAAAGTTGTAATGAGACGCCCTTAAATGGGGAAATGGCGTGAAGAATTAAATTCCACTTGAGTTAAATGTAAAACTAGTAAAGTTACGTCTGAAATGAATTTATAACTATACAATCTCAAAGCTAAAAACGTTAATTTTTCCAACCGAAAAAGTATAACCCATGTGGAATTGCGGTTATAATTGCTTATGACGCCTTTCATAGTAATTAATATTGTCAACATGGGTCCCAATAGTTGTAAGGTCACGCCCTCAAATGGGTATGGCGTGAAGTTGTAAGTCACTCTCGAGTTTAAATGTAAAACCAGTAAAGATACGTAAGAAATGAATTTATGATTATACAATCAAATAAATCTAAAAAAGTTTATATTTCCAATCGATAAAGTATAACCAATGTGGAATGGCTGTTATAATTGCGTTTGACGCCTTACAGTAAATAATATTGCCAAAATGGGTCCCAAAAATTGTAAGGACACCAGCTCAAATGGATAAAAAGCGTGAAAAAGTAAATCACTCTCAAAAATGGTTGACCAAACTATAGCAAGTCAACAAATAAAAGCATCTGGAATGCTAAATACAGTTACCAACAAATATATAAATAAGTGCCATGTATAGCACAGGTCGAATATAGGCTCAAACTGGCCTTAAAACGATCGACATGTAAAAAAGCACAAGATAACCTTTATACAGGTATCAACTGGCATAAAATATATAATAATGTAAATAGTGCACAGCAAAACCTTTTTTTTTTAAAAGAGGCATGAACTGGCAAACATGTCGTCATATATATAAAAAGTTGTATAAATATACAACAAATAATAAATACTGTCGTATGATATATACGAAACAGCAACATGCATCAAAAATAGGAAATTATACATATCTTTGAGTATTTCTTGCTCTATTTTTCATCACAGCCATAATCGCAGCCCGTATGAAATATTAATGCCATGTTGCCTCATACAAACAGGTGGACACCATCAGCAGCGTGCGTTCGGGCCCTGGCAGATTCAAACCTAAAGCCGTTTCGTTGCCAACAGTTTATAGACACACGACTTGCAATTTTAGCAATTAGGCGTCGATTCAGCTGCTCAACTCTTCCGTTGAACCATAACGAAACAACCAGAAATCGTGTCCTAGTTCGAGAAGCACTTCTGTACATCACCGGAAACAATAAATCACGTCAGTAACATTAAACTCGTGCACTAAGATGTTCGAGTTTCTCTTTTGTCTATGACTCTTTGTCAACCGATAGCCAAAAATATCATTGGTTCCAGCAAAACACATTACGTAATCAAGTATGAAGTCCATAGCTTCCATGAACCGAAAAGTCGGACAATAGTCGCCCCGGAAATCCACTGTATTGAACATAATTATTCCCGTGGTGATGCTAAGTTCAAATCGAATTTAAAGTCTGGGTTACACAGTATAAATTCCTCCAAATGCGAACAAAACAGTGTCAAAATAGCTATATTTAATGTACTATGTCCGAAATAATAACATCGTTTTTAAATCTAATCCGGCAAAAGCATCAAAACAATAGATTATTTTGTCCCGAGCTCATATCGCAAACTAGACAGGTGGATGCATTGGAGCTAGTATATGATTGGTCAGTACCTCCCTTCTCCCTTAGCTACGCATCTCTTAGACACAATTCCTGCACACAAATCGTTTTATTTGCATAAAAATTCATTTATTTATGGTATAACCCGGTTTTTTGCGAAAAATCGTCGAAATTCTTGAAATTCAACATTTCAATTTTCCGCGAAACTTATAACGCCGTTAAAAACTGACGTCACAATATATACATTATGACGTCATTTTCGCGGTTACAAAATAGCGTCGCTATTCGCTCTGAGCTCATTTGCATAGTTATTCCACTAGTGTAATAACACCCGTGTAATATAAAAATTATTCAACGGGGTTATTTCACTCCCGCGACGTAGGTCATGTTATAAAAATATTTATCAATTGTAAAAAATAACCATAATCAATTTTGCTTGCAACTAAATAACAGTAATGAAACGTTTTCTATGCATCGTTCATCGGGTTTTACTCGAAATTTATACATTCATTTACAACGACTCTCTCGTGAATGGTTTCTAAAGTAGTCGAACCAACGAATCATCGAGAACTGTCGTCGAAAGTTATTTTACCTGTGATTAAATCGTTGCACTCTACGTAGTCGATAGTCGCGTCCGCTTATTCAGTTTGTTCTATCATGTGTTCTATCGGAGAAAAATAATGTGCAACTTCTGCATAAACAACTCACTCTGTTGCGACCTTTCGCTCGCCAAGAAACAAAGTGACTAATTCATATCCAGACTTGTCCAATTTTGATACAATATTTTCGCCGCATATGTATTCAAAATATAGATCCCAATCCTCTCCTCTGGATCCGCACATAAAGCAAAAGTCACTTTAAATAAGTTAAATAATCAAAAAAAAATGTCAATGATTTTTCGGAAATGCAGAGTCCCTGTTATATAAACATGACTAATGTTTTTTACTCTGTGTTATCATTCAACTGATAGGTCGTGGCGTAGCGGTGACGTAATTTGGTTAGTTTACATTTAAATATGTTTTAACGCATGCCAATGACTGCACCCTTAAACCAAAAAGATTTAAGCGCAAAGAAAAAGCGAACACATTTCATCATTCAGTAACCGAAGGCTCGTAAATTCAGCTTGACCAAGGTGAAGTTATGATGATTTGGTAACCAATCTCAGATTTAAGGTCATACATTTATGTCGACTATATAAAGAAATTGTAAATAAAAGCAAATTTACCTTAACGTTAAGTGCAACGAACCGCTATTTTGGCATCACTCTGCCAGGTAAATAATCATGGATTCTACAGATGCTATATGTTTATGCAAACTGTTTATACAATTACATGTATTTTATGTATTGTCTGTTTAGAAAATTGTCAAGCAAATATTGGACGAATTAAAAAAAGAGAGCAAGAAAGAAATCCCAATGTTTAATCTTTTTCAGTACACGCTGAATTTATCGAAATTTGCCACTTATAACAGCCAAGTTTACATTTTACATTTATGGTGCCCGTAATTTCCAAATCATCCGGTACCCGTACGGCGGCATACGGTGCCCCTGCGATCATCGCACGATTTTACGGGTGCCGTGGACCATTACGATTTTGCATAAAAATAGTAAACAAGTTTTTAAAAATCGCAAGACCGCATGGGAACCGTAGCTCATTGATACGTCATAGATGCATCGCACGATCTTCGCACGGCCACCGCACGACCACCGTGCGATGTTTTGCTTATTTGTATTAAACGGATCATCCAACGGTCCCCGCAGGGGTACCATACAATGATTACTGCGGCCGCACGGTTTACAATGGACATAGTTGATGTATCACACGGCCTCCTTGAGGGGATCGCACGTGTACCTTGCGATCGCCGCATGGGCACCCCGATGATTTTCATGACAGTCTTATGAAAACCCGTGCGGACAACGCACAATTTTGTGGACACATACGCCGTAGAAAATAATATCATACGATGTCGAAAAATACCCCCCCCCCCCCCAAAAAAAAAAAAAAAAAAAAAAAAAAAAAATAAAAAATCGCAGGCTGCGATTTTGTACGGCGGCCGTGGAAAAGTAAACCCAGCTTTAACCCTAGTTTATTTTTTGCTTACAGAGCCCGTACGGCGCCAATTGCTCACCGTAACTCCGAAATCGTGCGGAGCCCGTGTGGCGGCAAAAGTGTCCGTACGATTATCTCATGTTTTTACGGGTGCACTAGATACATGCGATTTTGTAAAGAAAGCAGTTACACAGACGTTTCAAAATCGCAAGACTGCACGGACACCATGTAGCCCGTAGACTCGTCGTAGAGGCATCGCACGGCCACCGCTCGGGTACCGTAGGAGAATCGTACTGCGGCCGCGGGGTTTAAAATGAAAATAGTTGACAAATCGCCTGGTCCCCGTGCGGGGAACGCACGATTATAGACCTGCAATTTCAAGTGAGTGATCAAAATATCAATTTTACATTGAAAATTATAGAAGATAACGGTTTCTCGAACCTCACTCTTTCAAACGGGCACCTCAATGATTATTGTGACAGTTTTATGACACCACACGATTTTGAGGACACATACGCCGTAGAAAATAAAGGTGTACGGTGCCAAAAATATCACATGAGGAAAAGCAGGCTCCGATTTCGTACAGCGACCATGGAAAATGTAAATTATGCTTTATTCCATTAATTTGAATTCTGAAAGAAGGGGGTTCATGTTTGACGCGAAAGATTTATGTTACTCAAGCTGCAGGTACGTTCTTTAATTTGCCCATCCTCAGCTTTTTAAAAATCATGACCATATCGTCCGTGACTCTTGGAAAGTTTACTTATGAATGCAAAAAAGCAATGTATGCTATTAAGTCTTATCAGTATAAATTTGGCTATTTTCCGTATAAGGAATATTTTAAACTGTTTGATGCTATGGTTGTTCTAATTTTAACATTTGGGGGCGAAATTTGGGGAATAGAATATTCTTCTGTCATAGAAAATGTCCAATTGATGTTTTGTAGAGAATTTCTAGGGGTTAAATCGTCAACAAATAACACTATTGTACTATCCGAATGCGGACGGTTACCTCTATGTGTCATATATACAACAAAAGCTATTAGTTATTGGTGTAACTTACTACAAATGCCAAATTCGCGTATACCAAAGCAGTGTTATTTAATGCTGAAATCTTTAAATGATATAGGTAGGGTTAACTGGGCTTCAAAAATTAAAAATATTCTAAATATGTTTGGATTTGGCCAGGCCTGGTTTTCACAGGAATGCGGAGATGCTAAAAAATTTATAAGACAATTTAAACAAAGAATTTCTGATTGCAGTTTACAAAATCTTCATGAACGAATGACCGATTCATCCAGAGGTAGTTTTTACAAATGTATACGCTCTTTGTTGGATAGGGAGAGATATCTTCTTATAGATATGTCTCCGTACCTAAGAAAAGCTATGTCGAGATTTCGTTGCTCAAGTCACAAGTTTAATATCGAACGAGGACGACACGTGAATATTGACAGAGAAAATCGATTATGTATATTTTGTTTAAATACCAAAGATCTGGAAATTATTGAGGATGAGTATCATGTATTTTTTCATTGCGAACAATATTTGGCAGAAAGACAGGCTTTACTATATGCATGGTATCCTGGTCGAGATGACATTAACAGTTTTTACAGATTATTATCATGTGAAAATATTGTTGTGATTAAAAAGGTTGCTAAATATATATCTGCAATTATGAACATTAAAAACTCTGTTTCTTAGATATGGTGAACTTACATGTACCCTAAAATTGAATCAATATTGGAAGTAGAGAAAAAGCCGAAAGGCAACATTTTTCTTGGCTCTTCTTCTGACAATGATTTAATGCAGAACTTTATATATATTTCCCTACTGGTCTAGTTTTTCAAAATATTTATGATATTTTTTACAAAAATTAAAGATACTTACTTCTTAATTGTTGAAATTTTGGGATTACAACTCCATAAATTGTCATATGTAAAAGTAGATGTATTGTGGGCCGGTGGCCTTTATTTACAAATAAAGAATAATTGTATTGTATTGTAATTGTTTTTGTTAACTGCCATCCGTCCTATCATTATTCCGTCATTCAGCCCCACAAAATTGTCCGAAGCATATTTCTAAAGGTATTCCATCTATGAACTTGAAATGTTATGATTTGGTAGACCGCATCAGCAGAATTGTAGAGAAACTTGTGCCTATGAATCTGAGCGAAGGCAATTATAATGTAAAATAAATAAAAATAATTATTATAATAAATTACGGGCCATATGTGTCTTGGGTATATGTGTCTACCTCCCCGACTTCGGTTAAAGACATCGTAAAATTGACGAGTTGAATGAGCCTGCTATGAATTTCGAATGATATGAAATGAGTGTGTGGAGCGCGTTTTGAATAAAATTTAAGGGTTTGTACCAAATGAAAGATAAAACGATTTTACTCAAAAAAAAAAAAAAAAAAACCCACACAATTATTATCTGTTTGAATAGTTTGAGTGAGTGTTTGGAATCAATGAATGAAGCGCCGAGTGAATAATTTCGAATGTGTGTGTGTGTGTGTGGGGGGGGGGGGTTGATCCAGGTGAATGTCAATTTCACGATGTTATTTACTGAAACATACTACCACGGAAAAAAAGATAAGCAAAATGGTCCAATTGACCTACAACACTGCCTGCAACTATCTTACTTACAAAAGCTTTTTGAAAAAGCGCTTTTTCATTCATGTTGAACACCATACACATACAGCATGTCTTGCTAAATGAACTAGTTGAAAACTATGCGAACACGTAACAGAAAACAAAAACGTCGCTTAGAAATAAAGTTAGTTTGGGTAAAAAGAAAAAAAGTAATCTAAGTAAATACTATTGAAAATGGTGCAGCCTAAATAATCCTTGGAAAATGAAGGATGTCTTTTCCGTTGTATTTTCATATTTTGAATGCAGGCTTCACACCGTCTCGAAATTAACACCAGATTGTCACATGATATTGGATATATTCGAATAAGGACCTGGTCGTACAACATTGGTCCCATTAGAGCATAATTGCATCAATATCCATCGTCTGACCGTTGGTTCAGTTGGTCAGACCTTGGAAGCAACTTCGTGATCGGGAAAAAATCTTGAACATGCCAAAAAATTCCCGAAGAACCATACAAATGTTTATCTTCGCGTTAAATTTGTGTTTCAATTTTGCCCTTCGTAAGGTCACTGTAAGGGTATCTGGTCAAATCGTATCGTTTTCGTCTCTACTCCGTGTATTCAAAGGTGCAATCGAATACTTTGCGATCCATGAAGGCAATATGAATGAATCAAGCTGGTCGATAGTTTTAAGACAACCGAATGCTTGAAACCCTCAAAAAGCCGTCGTAAAGTCATCGTATAACAGTTCGATGACATAGAGATTGAGGGTGAGGGCGGAGACATCTAAATTTAAGCAAATTAGACGTTTTATTATGTGATATAATAGAGTCGATTCATAATGACGTGAAATAAAAAAGTATACACATTCTTAAAGTTTGGAAATCAAATAGGCTGTGCACGTAGAATTTTCGAAATATATTTTAGATTAAAATTTGATAATAGACATATTTTAATTCAATCGAGACACTACCAATTCTGAAGTATTAACGGAGTGAGTAGGTCATTTTCAAATATTACAGAGTCAACATGAATATTTCAGTTGATTTTCTGACAGAGACTATAACTTCCTAAGGCATTAATACAGCTATCGTATCCTAGGTAAGCAAAAAATCTTTTTTGAAATACTTTTTCAGCCAATTGAAAATAATTTTATCACGCAATGAAGCCTGTATTACCCTGATAATACCTGCCTGATAACATGACATGATATCAGCCAGTCTACTTTTAGAAACAATTTGCATACACTTTCACCTGACTGAATTTCTTTGATATTTAAGGGTTTATTATAATGAAGGGCTAAAATTGATTGCATGATAAATAGAATATCACGTAAGTGTCTTAAAATATCAATGTTATCTAGTCTCGGCTGTAAGAAATTATCATGACTCGGCAGAGCCTGATAAATTCTCCCAACCTCGACCAGATAACATTGTTATTTTTAGACACCAACATGATATTCTCTATATATCATTTGTGTTGTGTATACAACTACTACTAAAAGTAGGGACAGCACCAAAATCAGCGAATTTATAAGCTTCTTGATCTCTTGATAAATGAAAAAAATAAGATATAAGATAAGTTTAAATCGCGCCTTGTTAGGAAATACATTGCATTCTATTTCTGTATGCAATTAAAAAGGTCTTTCGGGACCCCTACCTCCCCCCCCCCCCGACCTAAGATCGGCAACTCTCGTTTTCCGTCCATAACCTACCATGGCTATTTTATCAAAGTAGAAAAAGATATTTCGAAAAAAATCGTTGTTTACAACCGTGCAGTTCTGATTAAGACTGTCAAGCAACCATCTCAACTGAGCCCGATCGCGACGATTTTTTTAAGTTTGAGAAGTGTTTGGCAGAAATATTATGTTTTTAAAGTACCTCTAAGACTTTCAAAAATGTCGTGTATATGTGTACCATTTGTTAAATTTTATGCTAGTAAACTTAGAGAAATACAAATATTGATCTTATAGACTTGGACCTTTATCGTTAAGTTGAGTATTATAATTGTTTCTAAGATCTGAAGGATTGCCATTATAAGAGTCCATTGTTTGTTTGATTGCGTTTATCTACATACGTTAGTTTACAGGCGCTTTTTGCAATGAGCTAAGGCATTCGCAGTATATACTTCTATAAACTCAATCAAAAAGACACTCATGTCCATAATAATAATACTATATTTTCGTTCAGTCAACTCTATATTGACTTTATCGGAGCCAAATAAACAAATCTTAATAACGTCATGATCACGTTACCTAGTAATCACGGCCCAAAAGAAGCGGTTTATTGGCAATAATCCTCCAGTTTTCGCCTTTCCTCTCGTTTTAGCATCAAAGATATAGAATGATAGTTTATTCCAATTTAGACCCATTGATGTTACCCTTTGTAAATAACAAAGGCCATGTCTCCACTTATGGCTCTGCCACTCGTGAAAATATAGCCTTTATTGATCACACAATGACATACACACTGAAACAAACCATTATCCTCTGTATCTTATATTGTACTTTCAAATGTGACCCGTCACGCGAAAAGGGAACATCAGAGAACTCTGTAAAATGAATATTTGAAAAAGAGATTGGGTCCAGCATAGGAAAGTCAGAGATTGCATTTCAAAAATTCTTTCCCTGAAGGGTAGATTGATCATTCCAGGATAAGGAACTAAGCTCATTGCGAAAGATTTCTACCCTAGTTAGTCTGCGCAACCCGCAAAGTCAGACTAAGGTCCATACTTTACACACTACCCAGATGGTATATGATAAATATACCTATAAATAAGTGGTAACGTATTCTTCACGCTTTTAAAACCACAATGATTCTTGAAATGATTAAAATTTATATTGATACCTAAATAATACTTTAAACAGTTAAAATCCCTCATTGTATATTTATACAATGAGGGATTTTACATCAATTTCAATCAGATGAGATATGAATAAGCCTATGATAATTAATTGGTAAATTAGTTACTTAAGAGTAACGTATTTTGCAAAAAGCTTGATGGCCAGATGCATAAAAAAATCTCCCAAAGACCAGAAGTTTATAAAACAAGAGGACCTTTGGCCCTGGTCCGCTCACCTGAGTCAAAGCACGTAAGGGTAACTGGATTACTTTTGATTCAGATGATAAAGTTATTGAACTTTAACAAATCTATGTGTAAAGGAAAATAATCTTATGGTCAGACCAGTAAGATTCCACAGTCTCAGTTTTACTACTTCTTTTCGAAAATACAAGATCCAAAATGGAACTGTCATCAGTCGTGTTTTATTTTTTGCATGATCATTTTACCAGAGAATATCTGGGATAACTTTAGTAATGCGCACCTGGTGGCCCAACAGTTATAATTTTAGCTATCATAATAAAATTTTTTGAACTGATCATCCTAGGCAAATTCCAAAGCTGTAGGGCTTCTTGTTCATCAGAAGAAGAATTTAAAAGATTTTCTTAAATTTCAACTTTGGTTGCCATAGCAACCAAAGTTTTTCATGGATTTCAATTCTTTAAGCTATCTTGGAGGGGACCACCTATGAAACATTTCTGTAAAATTTGATGTAAATTGGCCCAGTAGTTTAGGACAAGATGTCGTTTAAAGAAATTGTTGACGGATGCCAGACGACAACCAAAGGACAGAAGCTGGACTTTTTGCTCAGGTGAGCTTAAAAAAAGTTCAAATGTTAAAATTTACCTGAAGTACTACCCTCTTCCCCCTGTTGCTCCGCACCTTGTGGCCAGACAATCATAATAGCTGTTTAAATTAAGTTCTATGAGCTGATTATTCTATATCAAATGAAAAAGCTGTAGGAATTCTAGTTCAGTAGAATTTTTAACAATTGTTAAATTTACAATAAAGCATTACCCCCTCCCCTTGGGTCTCTGCCCCTGGTCACAAAACAATCATGACTTTATCTATTTTGGTTAAAGTGAATGAGCTGATGACTCATGCCAAATTTAGAGCCTGTAAGATTCCTACTTCATCATCAGAAGAAGGTTTAAAATTCCAAAATTGACCCGAATTCTACCCTCTCCCCCAATGCTCTTTACATGGTAGCCAAACATTCATGGTTATAGCTAAAATAGGGTCTATGAGCTGATCATCTGTGTCAAATATAAAGGTTGTAGGGATTCTGGTTCAGAGAAGAAGAAGGTTATGGATTTAAAAAAAATAAAAAAGTACAACCCCTCCCCCCAGTGGCTCCGCACCTGGTAGCCCAACAGTTATTATTTTAGCTATTCTAATTATGGTCCATATGCTGCTTATCCTTGCCATTTTTCAAGTCTGTAGGGCATGTGGTTTATCAGAAGAGGAAGGTTAAAGATTTAAGAATTGCTCTGAAAAGCTTCCCTCCCGCCCCCTGGTGCTCTGCACCTGGTGGCCAAACATTCATGATTTGAGTTAATTCAGATAGGGTCTATTAGCTGATCATTCATGTCAAATATAAAGGCTGTAGGGATTCTGCTTAATCAGAAGAAGACAGTCAACAAAGCACTACCCCCTTCCCCCGATGAATTGCACCTGGTGACCCAACAGTCATGATTTTCAGTATTTTAATTAAGATTTACAAGCTGATTATTCATGCCAATTTTCAAGTCTGTAGGGCTCCTGGTTCCGAAGAAGAAGAAGGTTAAGGATTTCAAAATTTACCCAAAGTACTACCCCTTCCCCCCTGATGCTCCGCACCTGGTGGCCCAACAGATATGATTTTAGCTTTTTTAATTCAGGTCTATGAACTGATCATCCATGCCAAAGGGGCAGGTTCAGAAAGTGGCATTTTTGGCCCTGTTACAAATTTTACTTAAAATGTCCTCATGAGTTTGTTTTTAATCTATGATATGTAAAATGCATGCCGAAAACATGATAGTTCTATATTGCGTTACCATGGCAACCATAAACTGTGGATCTACAAATTTATCAATTTTCACCCATCATTGATATAACACAGATTTAGGCATGTATAAAATATGTGAAAAAACTTTTAACAGGCTATAAAAATTGTATTTTACATCAAAAAGTGATGAGACATATTGCCATGGAAACACAACCAATTTTAATTAAAAAAAAAATCAGAATTATGTAAAACGTAAAAAATGTGGCATATTTGACAAAATTCTTTTGAATGACAGAACCTTTATTTTGATTTTTGAATTCGTATATATAAATATATTCATCTTTAAGATATTAGATAGATAATTCTATTATTCTGACAAAAGAAAATACGTTACCATGGCAACCGCTTACAGGTTAATCAAGAGTTAATAGCAATTTACCTTTCATCTTTTCAGTAGGAAATATGGCATGGCATGTCCTTGATTTCAAGAAAAACTTAGAGAAAATGGTGGGTCTAAAGTAATGAATTGAGTAAAAAATATATTGATTACTTCTGGATGCCGTGGAAAATGACTTGTGATAGTAAAAAAAAACTCATTTCACTTGTTTTGAAGTCGCATACATCAGTTTTGCAAGAAACTAGACTTTCGCAATGCAGACTTATTCCCCCACAAGCACATTGTCAAAATGCAAATGCTAATAGTAAAGGTGTTTGTAACAAATATTGAGGTAATATGCAGCATTTGCACGAAGTTTCGTGATTCTAGGTTGCTTGGTTCTTGAGTAAGAGCCCGGAAACGAAAAGTGAACAAAAATGACAGTGACCTTTACTTTTGACCTTTGTGACCCAAAAATTTTAGGGAACTTCCTTGGACCATACGCAACATTTGAATAAAGTTTCATGATTCTAGGTTACTTGGTTTTTGAGTTAGAGTCCAGAATTGAAAATTGAACAAAACGACCGTGACCTTGACCTTTGACCTATGTGACAGCAAAACAATAGGGCATTTCCTTGGGTCATAAGCAAAATTTGTATAAAGTTTAATGTTTGTAGGTCGCTTTGTTCTTGAGTTAGAGTCCGGAAACGAAAGGATCTACGGACAGATGGATGGATGGATGGACAGACAGACAAACATGGTGAAACCAATACATGTATTGCCCTATATTGCTCACATATGCATCCTGACTCCTGTCGTATTTCAAAATAACCTTTAAACACAATTAAATGACAACTAAATGGTCATTTTCAACAAAATGTTTTTTGTTACCTAACACACTTTAACATAAGAAGATATTTAGTATTTCGGCAAGTGCATGCTTTAAGTAATAAGAGACAGGGATATTTGAATTACTAGTTACATTCTCACTGTGCAGCCATATTGCAAAATGCTTAGAAAAACTTGCACATCGGTCAAATGATTCCTAGGAAATTACTGTTACAGCGCCCTTTCTTGTTATAAAAGTTGGAATGCTGCCAAATATCCATCGGGTTCTTCTTTATGACTAGAAAAATTAGCTTTAGCTAGTTTAAAGAGGATTAAACAAGAACTATCTTCATAAAATCTTGGACAAGTTTGATAACGGTCAAATGGGGTTAAAGCAAGGTCATGAGGTCAAATTATTGGGGATAAAAATATGGATACTCTTCTTGCCTAACGTTTTGCCCAACTAACCTGTCAGATCAAGTATCAAAATGAAATTTTACACATATTCAAAATGGGTCAAGTGGATCCAAAAACTTTTATCTCCAGTCAAATATAAGAAAAATTGAAAGATCTCTTAAGTGGTAACAAAGAGAATGGCCTTAAGACTCTTTTCCCATGACATACCTGGGAATACCGGTATAACCAAATCAATAGGATCCTTCCATACAGACACATATTTAAAGCAATTTTGATGAAGATTGGAACAAAGTTGTGACATCTGGAATGGCACAAAAGAAATAGTATATAAGGCTTCTTTTCCCATTATAAACTGGTGCCTCAGAATGAAACCATAATCAGGAGGGTCCTTCCTTATACAATGACAAATATCCTGAGCAAGGTTAAGTAAGATTGATCCAAAATAGTATGAAGGAAATCGTCTTTAAGGCTCCTTTTCTTGTTACATATGTCGGCGTGCCACCACAAGCAACATTTCGTCTAGACAAACATTCTAAGCAAGTTTGAGAAAGATCGAGCCAAAGAAGTGACCTCTGGCGCTAAAACAAGATTGGCCTTGTCCCTTGGTGTTGCCTCGACTTTTGTGATCAAGACACGATATTCACAAAGAACTTTTTTATGGACACTCCGGCTTGCAAACTTATGTGAAAATCCATCCATAGATGGAAGAATAAAAAACCAAAAATCAATATTATACCCCAATTTTGACCTTTGACCTCTTGCTGTGACCTTGCCTTTTCAAACCAAGACACGAGGTTCAGAGAAAAAAAACATGATATTCACAAATATTTTTTATGGACAATTTTGCCAACTTATGTGAAGATGCATCCATAGATTGGAGAGTAAACGACCAAAAATCAATACATCACCCCAATTTTGACCTTTGTCCTCTTGCTGTGACCTTTACCTTTGAAACTAAAACATGAGGTTCAGAGAAAACAAAACACAATATTCATAAATAATTTAATGGACAATTTTTCCAAAAAATGTGAAAATCTATCCATAGATGGGAGGGTAAACGACCAAAAATCAATAATATACCTCAAATTTGACCTTTGACCTCTTGCTGTGACCTTGACCCTTGCAACAAAAACACGAGGTTCAGAAAAAACAAGACGTCTTATGCCTATGAATAAGTTTGCCAACTTATGTGGAAATTCATTGTCAAATGCCCGTGATATTGACCAAAATGAATATCATACCCGAATTTTGACTTTTGACCTCTGAGGGCAAAAAGTTAATTTATAAGCTGGGAGCGACCTGACAACCAAAAATTGCTTATAAGTTTTAGTTTTTAAAAAGTGTAAGAATTGCACTATAAATGAAATAAAGTTGTTTGTGCAGTGGCGCCCATGGTTTTAATCGGTCTAAAGTTGTGATTTTCACCTTTTTTTCTAAAATTTGCATAATTTGCACGTGTTTCTCTTCCATTTTCTACAAGAAGGTGACGCTTGACATTCATTTCGATGCCAGTATTTTGAAGTTCAATCTCCACTTGCGCGTATGATACATCAATATCAATGGTTGAATCAAATAAAAAAAATCAAGAATTTTAGGGCCCAATTATGAAGTTAGTGAACCTGCTCCTTTTGAGTCTCTAGGAATCCTGGTTGAGAAGAAGAAGAATTTTTAAGATTTTCTTAAAATTTCACCTTTGGTTGCCATAGCAACCAGGATTTTTCATGGATTTCAATTCTTTTAGCTATTTTGGAAAGGGACCACCTAAGCAACATTTATGTAAAATTTGGTGTTAATTGACCCAGTAGTTTAGGAGGAGATGTCGTTTAAGGAAATTGTTGACGGACGACGGACGACGACCGACGACCGACGGACGGACGCCGGACGAAAGTTGATCACAATAGCTCGCATGAGCACTTTGTGCTCAGGTGAGCTAAAAACACAGTAAACAAAACATTCAATAGAGGATAGTGAATATAACATTTCTTTTGAATACATTAAATTGAAATTTAAATGTAACGTATTTTACTCCTATGCATTGCTTGTAAGGGTTATGTTTTCAAGTCATAATATAAATGGCCTTCAAATACCTTCAGAATCACAAATATCATAAAAAAAACACAATATCATTTAATTTTTACTCAATTACGGGTAATTTCTATAATAACACATACAACTAAAATTGTTATATGAAAATTTTTTGGGTTGGTTTCTTTAAAGCAACGTATCTCGCTTTTGCCCCATTGGCCAGACTGCTTATAAGATTCAAAATGTTCAATATTGCATAGGCTTCTAGAAAAGAATTATTAGCAATCTTCCCAATGGGGCAGATATGGAAAAATCATTTATGTGCCTTTCTTCGAAGTTCAAAAGTAAGGAAGTTTACTTCCATATCATGTCTTCAAGGGGGTTTATTTACAAAGTATTACTATGAATTTCCTCTACATACATTTAGCAACATAAATTTTGGTATTAAGAGATTACTTCTGGTCATTTTGACTCATCTTTTCACTATACAAACCTAAAATCTTGTCTTGAAAATTTGATGGGTAATTAACTTTGAGGTAACGTATCTCACTAATGCTCCACTAGTCAGAGTGATAACAAGTCTCAAAATGTTCTATATACCATGTGCTATCAAACAGACACTGTTTACAAAATTCCCAGTGATGCAGGGATATACAATTTATTTCTATATTCATAGTTTTCTATGAAATTTGAGGGTAACGTATTTTACTGCAACATCACGACTCTTAAGATGACCAGATTTTTTTAAAAAAATCCCATATATGGACCCCACAGTTAATCAGCAACACAAATTTATTTATAAGAAGTCAACTTTTTGTCATTTTGACATGAATTTTTTGGGTACTCTTTTGAAAATCATTTTCAAGATTTTGTGGGACGTGCTACTTTAAAGTAGCGTATCTTACAAAAGCCCCACTCGCCAGAGTGCTATTATTTCTCAAAATGTTCTACATACCATGGACTTTCAGAAAAATATAGTCTACAAAATTTCCCTCGGGGGGGGGGGGGGGGGGGGGGGAACAAACCCCATTCGGGCTCATGGACTATAAAATGTTATATCCGATATCTGTCTTCGCAGAATGTCTCGGCCTCTTTCGTTATTTTCTTATTTCTGTAAATAAAAAAGTGTTCCGTCTATATATGACCTTATAGCTACGTTTTGTTTAAAATTGATTGAAAATTTCACTTTCTTTTCGAAACAGTTATACTCGTTTTGAATTTACTTTAAGGTTCATGTTTTCTTAATTTTTTTTCTTTGATTTACATACTAGTTTATCATATTTTATGATTTGAAAAAGGTCAGCTGTTATAGGGCTGTCACACCTTAACGTTTTAGCCAGCGTGTGCGGAACGTGTTGGATTTTTTATAACACGCTGCGAAAACGTCGGGTACGCCATGGACACGTTCCGCACACGCTATCGGCACGCTGTAACACGTTGGCACACGTTGCGATACGCTGAGTATCTCATAAAATTTTGTGCATGCTTAAAATTTCTCAGCGTTTTGGAACACGCTCCGCACACGTTCCGCACTCGTTCCGAACACGCTCAGCACGCTAGAGACACGCTAGGAGCTCGTTCTTTTACGCTACGGATACGCTAGAAACACGTTCGCCAAAAGTTTAACGTGCTTCCAGCGTGTCTCCAGCGTACTGGGAACGTGTGCATAGCGTGTCTTCAGCATACTGAACGTGAGTCTAGCGCGTTGCCAGCGAGTTCACGGCGTGTTTATGGCGTATGACAGCGTTTCAGTTTTCAATGAAAAGCTGCATGTTTGTCTTTTTCTACCATCAGCTTCTCGTAAATAAATAAATTTGTTCATGTACGTGTGTATGACCCTTTTGACATGTTCATATCTGCATGTTTCATCATGACCAGTCTAAGAATGACTTGAAAACTCGATTATAAGTAGCATTCTCTATATTTGTCGATGAACGATTTCGTTCAAGTCATATAGATAAAACTTATGTTATATTATGTTATGTTATAAGGCGCTTGTCTTTTCTTCCATATAAATCTTTTACGGATTTTCTTAATTCCTTAGATTGCCGAGGTGGAGAATGTAGCCTAAATGTGTATTTAACATTGCGTTTATAGTTTTACAAGTGCGTCTGCTCTTTGGTTAGAATAACAATACGTTCGCGAAAATACAAACATTCATACGTCTCATTTGATCATTATCAATATACCAAAAAGACAAGTACATCGTTGTACCTTGTGGACATAATACAATACGTGTTTTACTCTATTCTGCTCTGTTCAGAATATTTGATTCTAATATATGTACTACAAGTTTGATATTTGGTACACCTTCTCCCCCCTAATATAGGACTAGTTATTCAAGATTAAGAGAGGTTGTAGAAAGTCATCCTATATGGTAGAGCATATGGAGGAAGAAAGGAGTGCATTATGACAAGTAGTTCCTTACTCTTTCGCAATATTTTTCGAGTGAAAAGTACAAGAAGCTTTAATCAGCCTGTAATCTTATAAGTTTTTTATATGCATGTTTTCATATGTAACAGGTGCCAGTGTATTTTTCATTTTCGCCTTTTCCTATTTTTCTTTTACATGAACCAAATTCTTTGAATTTGAATATGTGTATATGTGTAACGTTTTAGCCAGCGTGTGCGGAACGTGTTGGATTTTTTATAACACGCTGCGAAAACGTCGGGTACGCCATGGACACGTTCCGCACACGCTATCGGCACGCTGTAACACGTTGGCACACGTTGCGATACGCTGGGTATCTCATAAAATTTTGTGCATGCTTAAATCTCAGCGTTTTGGAACACGTTCCGCACTCGTTCCGAACACGCTCAGCACGCTAGAGACACGCTAGGAGCTCGTTCTTTTACGCTACGGATACGCTAGAAACACGTTCGCCAAAAGTTTAACGTGCTTCCAGCGTGTCTCCAGCGTACTGGGAACGTGTGCATAGCGTGTCTTCAGCATACTGAACGTGAGTCTAGCGCGTTGCCAGCGAGTTCACAGCGTGTTTATGGCGTATGACAGCGTTTCAGTTTTCAATGAAAAGCTGCATGTTTGTCTTCAATTTCTACCATCAGCTTCTCGTAAATAAATAAATTTGTTCATGTACGTGTGTATGACCCTTTTGACATGTTCATATCTGCATGTTTCCTCATGACCAGTCTAAGAATGACTTGAAAACTCGATTATAAGTAGCATTCTCTATATTTGTCGATGAACGATTTCGTTCAAGTCATATAGATAAAACTTATGTTATATTATGTTATGTTATAAGGCGCTTGTCTTTTCTTCCATATAAATCTTTTACGGATTTTCTTAATTCCTTAGATTGCCGAGGTGGAGAATGTAGCCTAAATGTGTATTTAACATTGCGTTTATAGTTTTACAAGTGCGTCTGCTCTTTGGTTAGAATAACAATACGTTCGCGAAAATACAAACATTCATACGTCTCATTTGATCATTATCAATATACCAAAAAGACAAGTACATCGTTGTACCTTGTGGACATAATACAATACGTGTTTTACTCTATTCTGCTCTGTTCAGAATATTTGATTCTAATATATGTACTACAAGTTTGATATTTGGTACACCTTCTCCCCCCTAATATAGGACTAGTTATTCAAGATTAAGAGAGGTTGTAGAAAGTCATCCTATATGGTAGAGCATATGGAGGAAGAAAGGAGTGCATTATGACAAGTAGTTCCTTACTCTTTCGCAATATTTTTCGAGTGAAAAGTACTAGAAGCTTTAATCAGCCTGTAATCTTATAAGTTTTTTATATGCATGTTTTCATATGTAACAGGTGCCAGTGTATTTTTCATTTTCGCCTTTTCCTATTTTTCTTTTACAGGAACCAAAATTCTTTGAATTTGAATATGTGTAGTGGCCGGTGGCCTGTTTATATATTAAAAGAATGAATTTAAAGTGGTAATTTCTTGCAGAATTTATATTTACGTCCAAAACACGCTGCGAACACGTTATAACACGCTAGAAGCGCGTTACAAACACCCTAAGCACGTTCTGAGGACGTTACGAGAACGTTGGACACACGCTAAAGAACGTTGGTATACGCTGACATACGCTATCAACACGTTCTGGACACGTTTCTCACGCGTTACTCACACGTTCAAACTCGCTATGAACACGCTACAAGCGCGTCGTGAATAGACAAAAAAAAAATGTAGGTCAGCGTATGCCATCGTTTTGCGGACTTAGTCGTTTTCTCAAACGCGTTAGGCACACGCTGGCTAAAACGTTGAGGTGTGACAGGGCCATAGCAGTTTTTAAAGAAATAACACAAACTCACTTGTTTGTAAAAAGTATTTAGAAATCATCCTTTTTTATTTTCTAAATAAAAGGGTAATGCAAAATGTCTTTTCCTATTTGTAAATATCAAAGTTTGTATTAGGCTGTTCTACCAAGAGTCCGTTGTGTAGTGGCTAGGACGGTGGCTTTAAGATAGGTCCTGAGATCAAATCCCGGCAGGACTAGGGGTATTTTCTCCTCTCCACCCAGATGTATAAATTGTTACCTTTGAGAATGCAAGTCAAACTGCTGTTGCAGCCGAAGGCGCGAATTGTAAACAGCCAAAGTGCAATTCATTAAATAGGGTGTTAAAGTGTAAAGTTGTGCGAATATGTTTGACACAAAAGTATGCTATAAAAATATTTTCAAAAACATTTCGGAAATCACTAATTAAAGAAATTATTATTATTTTTGTTAAAGACCTGGTTTTAGGAATGCTATTCAAGACCCCTACTGATAAGCTAATTGTTTATCTCTCTGAATCACCCTAGGGGGTCAACCACCCTTTATATTCTACACATGACATTGACCATTATTGGAAATCATTATCTCATTAATTGATTTGAAAAATTGAACAAATAGAATATTTATATATTATTGTAACAGAAAGTTCAAGATTTTTAAAAGACTTTAAAGCTTTATTTATTTCCAACTTATAAACACTTTGATAAAATATAATTTGCAAATTAGGAAATTAAAAAAGAATGATAAAACGTTCTAGATCAATTTAATTGATATAAATGAAAAGTTTGAACTTGCAGCAATGTTAAGAAAGAATTTATTTCAAAGAAAATATTTTGGTAAAAATACTTTTATCTCCATCCAAATATGATATAACCCATTAAATCTTGCTGCAGAATTGAAACATTGTAGCAAAAGGAGGATCTTGATTATCCCTTTTCAATTATTCTAAGCAATTTTACTTAAGAGTTTTCTTAATATCATATTTACAGCTATTTTGTGATTGAAGAATTATTTCTAAAAAACCCAAAATCATTGCATCTTTTATCAGTGTTTTTTTTATTAAGATTGAAAGTAAAAGATGCATCACAAATACTTTTCTTTTCTATGCAAAGTTAAAAGTTGCGAGAAAAAGATAATACTCATTATCTAAATGATAGAATAAATAAGATATTTATTTTTTTAAAAAATCTAACCAATGATTATCTAAATGCTTTTCTCAATAAGAATAAATCAATATAATGCCTGACAGCCTCTGTATGTGTATCTCTACATAGAATATACAAGGTGATTTGATTAAGTGATTAAGATAAGGGCCATTAAACCATTAAGATAACAATGGGTGGTTAATTGCATATCTCGTTTGGGGGGGTGTCAAATAAAGAAGGCTTAAACCAGGTTTTTAACATAAGATTGTTAAACGAATGCTACTTTTTCTCACCTTATTCAAACGAAGAAACATGTGCTTCATTTACCCCACAACTTTCATCGAAAGGCAATTCTTTATTTGAGTTGTTGATAATAATACTAAATAACATTAATGTTAGTCATCCTTTGCTTTTATACAGAAATGTAAATAGGAAAATTTACATTAAAATTGTAAGGAATTTAAATAAAAATAATAATGATAATAAAAGCAATGATAATACTAATAGGCCTATATTTTCTCAAAGCATGCATTTTTTTCAGTGCGTATTACGCATTACATTTATTATTCAAACGCGTAATTACGACAACCAACAGAAGAATGATTATCATGATAATTACAATACATATATTTTATATAAAGTTAAAATCTAAATTTCTTTTATCTGATTGGTTTATATCTGTATAATTATCAAATGATATGATATGGTTTGGCAGACACCAACTATGCTTTGTTGGTTTTCTAAATAAGCCCTTATGCATACATTGTATCATCTATTGCACAATGTGTGAAGTGTTCAAACTACGGTTGACAGGTTAAATGAATGTGCGATAAGTACACTTTAAGAAAAAGGTAATATCTTCTATCCTTTATATCGTTTTCTAATCTTTTTAATTTTTATGTGTCTTTTAATCCATGTATCGTTTCACGTTCTTTCATCAACACTGATGCCGATAGGTGGTATGTATCAATGACTATATCGTTAGAGTACATTGGTCATGTAATACATGTACACATTTTTTAAACGAGTCATTTTTACACATAAAACGAAATATTGTCGAGTTTGTAATCTAGTTTAATAAATTCGAATTTCTTTATTAACTCTATGATAAAATTCTTGCGACAAATCAATAGTTCTAAACAAAATCTTTTCACATTGATTTTGAACTAAATTCTAATTAATTGCCGATTGAAGATTGAAAATAATGGTGGGACTCTTTAAATAATGCGTATGCAATAGTGCTGAAAAGAAAAGCTTGCATTTTGAACTAATTCATAGTTTGTTGAAAAAAAGTGATATGCTTTTTATCACGTTAAACAAAAATTAACGAACGATTGTTGTTTGTACGTTTCCTAGTTCATTAATGAGAAAACATTTTATCACAAATTCTGTTTATCGCAAAAAGCAGTCTGTTTTTTAATCTTTTCCTAAAGCTTCTTCAGTATAAAAGCTAATCACTTGACATGCATTTCTTATGTAACCGAAAACGACCGTAAGGACCCATCATTGTTACTTTTTAACTTTTAGTTGTGTCCATTTCTAAAAAGTGTCAAATTGAAAGTGTCAAATTGAATGATGATGCAGACAAAATATCAATTGTAATCATATCAGTCAATTTTGTTTTACAAAAAAAGAGAAATACTCTCGTTTTTCAAAACATTAAAAACGTTTATTGTTAATACAGCTTGAAATCATTTAAGCCAATCTGAGACTTGTTCACTTGGCATTTGAAGGTCAAATAATAGAAAAAAATGTATCCGAAATGTAGGAGCTAATTACGTTTCTTATTTGACTTTATTGACTTCGGAAAACAACAACAGCAACAACAATAAAACAAAAATTATTTAAATGTTTTTCCCTCATCTGTACAATATTTGATTACATACCTTGTGTATGTCCTTATTTTGGCAGATACTTGTGTTTAAACTTGATAATTTAACAAGATCTTGCGCACGATCGACAATTTGTGAGATTCTGTTTTGTTCAGTGTAAAATGGTGTGTTCCATTTTAGATGTGTATGCTGTTTGCATTTCTGAATGATGGCCTTGACCTTCATATTGGGTATAAAATGGTGCTGATCAGTAACAGAGATGAATATTGGGAGAGACCAACCGATTCTGCCAAATTTAGGGGAGAGAATAAACAATGGATTGGGGGTCAGTATTGTGGAAATAGGAATTGACCGTTCAAAAAATCAAAATTGCTGTAGGCTAGTGCACGCTCATTAATCTCGGACTCCTTCTTCTTTTGGGGTACAGTGAGAAAAAAAAACACACACTGATACTTCCGATGAGTAGCCAAGTACAAGGACAAAGTTGCGACATCCTACCTAATCCAACGCGAAAATAGATGTTGAAACACGTGTCTTCTTTTATTTTGTCCGTATACTTATGTTCCTAAATAGCAATAAACAATTTCTTATTGATATCAAACCAATTTAAGGTGTTATTATGACATTTTCTGCTCGTTCGGTTTATTTTGAGTAAAGAGATGGAGACGATACCAAAAGAGACAGACAATGCATATATACCATGTTTAGGAAATACGCATTCGCCTTTCTTCGTTCCATAACATAAGTCTAATTCAAAGTGTTCTTCTAACATATATGTTTACGAATGCATTATTTATTTGGCAGTTTTCATTAAACTAAACATAATTTTTTCCGTCTATTACATTTTGTTGTTGCATATACACTCTATTTATTTATATCTAATTTTGTTCAATGTCCCGTAGAAGGTTAGTACTACAATTCAAGTATTCCATACTTTAAAATGGTATACGTGTATTTTTTTCCGTAACAAAAAATACTTTGCGTCACTAGAAAGATATCACCCCAAACACATTTGTACCATTCAACACCCCGAACAAATTTGAATCATTCAAATTGTAAGTGATTTTTACAATATATGCAGAATATGATTTTATGAGTGATTAGGCAGCAAGAATACTTCGATTATGTTTATGATTACAATTGAAAATAACACTTGTATTGGCCAAAAAATATGCATTTAAAAATATGGCAATTATCAGTGGTGGTAACTATCTAGTGACTCTTAGTATAGTAGGCCGGGCTATATGAGTCATCATAAAATGAATGATTCATGTAAATGTTTTTTTTTGTAAATAAACAGATGACAGTTAATTATTTTACTTTAGAATGTTTAGAGTCTTTGTAAGTTCGAAAAATGGTGGGAAGAAATACGAAAGAATCAATTGGCTGTGCATGCTTTGCAAAAATCCATAGTCTGTAAAATTAGTCACTTGCCCTCAAACACTAACTGACAAACACTGGCAGAACATTTTTTTTTTTAATTTAAATGATTAAAGATGTAAATAGGTGTTACCTGCAATCGAAAAATTAGTCGTTGTGTTAACCCTATAGTATTCGCAATATTTTTTTCATGTTAAAATGTTTATACTTAAGCTTTATCATTGAACATGGACATAGCTTGAACCACAAATGAGAATACATGAAGGCCTTTATATGCATTTTCTGCCTTTATTATTTTGTTTCCCTATCCCCTTCATATTCTCCCTCTTTACCGTAACCAGCTGAATGAGCAGAAAATTTCTGCATGACACCTGTAAAAAGGTAAATCATCATCAAAGAATATTGTATGTGGCAACTTAGGATATATATGCCAAAGTAAAAAATTTTTAACACCCATTTTCGCGTCGGATCGGTTCGGCCGTCTCAGCCTTTGTTCAAGATTACCGCGACGAACAGGAACGATGTTCCAACAAATCACCATCAACGCATGGTAAAATGATATGTATGTGGTATGAATGTCTTCGATTTTCAGAGTAATTCTGTGTGGAATAATGTGTTTCAAAATGTACAAGAAGATGGAGCCCGAGATAAACAGGCGTGTAGTGTTAATTCAGAAAGGCCGCAATGGTGTCTGAGAGGCTGAAAGTCGTTATACAAGGGTGAAACGTGACTCAAACGATGGAATCGGTTTCTTTTACATAGCCTTTGTTAACAATAGGGAACATCAATTGGGAATTTATAAATCTGGTGCACAGGATTAATCTGAACCCAATTCAAATTATAATAGATCTTAAACGTTTAACATTTTTTTGTTATAGCCTGGTTAATTTGACCCGACTTTGACCTCTGTGGAAAAAAATGCTTAAATAACAATTACCGACATATTTTATCAATTAACAAAATGTATAATACATTCAATATCGTTTGTTATTCATTCCTATGAAAGCACGTGCAAAGCCGAGTAGGAAGAATCAGAGTTTTATTCATCTAAGTAGCAGGGGTCAGATTCAAGTCAATAAAACCGCACTATAACATTCGTTTAACTTGGATATTACTCTTAACCTCGATGAGAACGGAGGAGCAATGATCTAAAAACTGATCTCTCGCAATCTTGGTCATTAAAATGTCCAAACAAAAACCACACAACATTAAATCATCTTATTTTACTATTCTATAATGAAGATGGGATAAAAATAATATTTTATATGGGAAGGGTAAGTACAAACAAGTGCAATTGCGATGCTTGATTGAAGATGCACATAATTATTTACTACTGCATGGGAATAAATTACTTTACGATAAATAGGGAATACTTTTCAAGTTATAAAGAAAAAACCTTGTCATCTTATTTTTCAAATTAAAATTTGTAACCTTTTTGATGTGATTTTTATTTCAAAGTGTTTACGTTTTAGACATATCAATCTGTATAGGTAGATTTTGAGCGTTCAGCCGTGAAATCTACTTTTAACGGTCAAATGTCCGTGCTTTTCTTTCAAAATAGATAATACAGACATAAAAAAATACAAATTACCTTTCAAATTGGAACTTAGTGCTTGTCTTAGATCTTAAGGTTTTCCCATATACCTATGGTAATGGACTCAACACCTAGGTCAGAGCTCAGTTTTGAAAATACACCTATAAACACATTCATGAACTGTGATATATTTACCTGAGCAACATAGTGATTTTGATACACAACCCGATCAAAACCCTTCCGATTCGCCCCTTTCTGCCGTTGAAACACTCCATCCAATCACTCAATCAAAGTACTAAAAGTACTGAAAGCTAGCAAAGCATAGATATTTGAGAAAATCAGGGTTAAAATAAAGCGAGGAGTTAAAAAACATACTTTTGAATGAGTTCTTATTTGAATATAGTTCATCCAAGTAACCGTACAATGCAGTGTGCATAGTGAAAATTATGGGCAAACTAAGGCATTACTTTGCACACATGTCACATTCTTGGAAATCCACATTCCAAAACACTATACAACCGTGAGTGTGAAAAATTTGCTAGCTAAAAACGCTTCAAAATCGTTCGTAAATCATGCTTCGAACTTTTTCAAAACTTCCTACATTCAAATTCATATCATTGTATGTATTTATTGTCTTGTTTTTGGCTTTAAAGAGTCCGTGAGTCCGTGAATACGCATACACAAAAAACAAAACGTATATTTTTCAAACGGATGTAATAGAATATAGTTAATTTCGCCCGAATCCGACGAAAAAAGCGATATTGTTTCATATCCCTTTAATTGTCTTTTTGTAGGGGTGGATCTAGTGCCGGGTCGTGAAGGGGGATCATGGCTCGGTATAAACAAACAAGGTCGGGTGGCTGTGCTACTCAATATACTAACTCTTCGGAAAAAAGATAAAAAAGGCAGAGGTAGGTAAAATGGCTTAACATCATAATTCGACAAAGTGGGTGGCAATTTATCACTACTGGTATGCGAAAAAGAAACCGTCAGGCGGAAATAACCGATCTAGGTAGAGCGTATATTGTTGAGCCTGGTTAGACTGCGCGTACTGCGCAGGCTGACTTTGTTTAGAAACTTTCGCACTCGGCTCATTTTTTAATCTATTCTCATCATTCTTATCTCCATCACACACGGGAAATGTTGCGTTAAGGATTCATGTATAGTGTTTATATTCTAAATTTACGCATCTTCTAATCACATATGAGAATCAATAATCCTATTAGTCCAGTCAAATTATGGTAGGACCCAAAACAAATTGCAACAAAAGCAATCTTGTGTTTTTTGACATCCATAGATATACCCATTTAACATATATAAAGTAGGACAAAATCGGAAGATACGTATTTTGATTTTTTTCGCGATTTTTATCATAGACGTTTACAAATCAAACCTGTAAAGGCTTTATGATTGAAAACGTGTTTGAATCTACAGTAGAAGTTGTTGATATATCAAAAGTCATGCAGTGGTTTGTAATAAGCTGTTTGCTAATTGAAAATACGATATTCTTTGTCATTTGGCCAGTTTTAGTGATAATTTGTAAAACATCTTACCCCACCCACTCACTTTAATATTACAAAGTAGTAGTAAACCACTTCTTTCGCAAAAAAGGGGTATTTTCTTTAAGAGAAAGTTCTGAATCTTTTTTTTTCAGGCCAAAGTCTTTTCAATGTCCATGTTAAATTAATTTTGACACTTTTTTATTTACCCCCCTTCCCCATGTACAAAATTTTTGGTGAGCGAGTGTAACTAAGAATAGTTGTAGATGTGTTCACCAGATCTCTTAATCACATCGAACAAATTTGTTCCAAAATTTAGATTTCATTTAGATATCTTTAGATATGGTCTTGGGATGACATGCTCTTTAAATATATGTAGAAATGACAAGATTTCATGGGTTGTTTGTCTGTTGTACATAAGCGTTTAACAGCATTTTGAAAATAAACCATTTCTCTCTGAGAAAAGAATTACATAGCCCATAGTGGCTTAGTTGTATCTTACCAAGAGCCATGGATTTGTCTTGCCTCATCTGGGTGTGGAATTGGAGGTACATCTAGTACTTTACAAAGTACAAAGACATTCATATAACATATGACGTTTGGAGGGGGGGGGGTTAACTTTATGATAAAAACAAAAGTTTTCAAATCAAAAATGAGCCTAGAAGAGACAATGCACGTATTTTTCGAGAACATGTTGCACGAACACACAAGTTTGACCTTGCGTTTATAAACAATTGCTAGTATTCAACTCAATTCAATTCAATTATATAAGTATAGTCATAATACGTTATTCGATATGCAAAAGCTTTAGATTAAAATGTTTTGGGTGAGGTTTTTTTTTTTTGAATAATCTTAGTTTCTTTTCACAAATTTTAACCTTGAACCTGTTTCATATTTTCAAAAGCATTAGATTCACACAAAATTAATGTTTTTTTTTTAATTTAAAGCTGATTGAAATTAACTGTTTTGTTTGAAAAGGGTTTAACATCTATTAACATAACGGTTAAAAAAGAACACCTAACCATAGATCCTGGTATTTTTTCACCGATTCTACCAAGAAATCCTTGCCGAGCTACATCTTTCTAATCCCAGATATTTTTTTACGATTATCTACCTGTTGGTTGGAGAAAAGTGTCAGACAGGGTGTGCTGCTGTCAGGGATCGAACCTTGAAACCCGTAATTGGAATCCTAGCGCACAATTATTTGCGCTGTGACGACGGCAGATTTATCTGGAACTGGTTCTTTCGAATGCAATATAATGTTGGCCCAATTCAATACTTTTTTTTAGAAGTAAATTGACAAATTAAGGTAAACTCTAAATGTCCAAATCTTGCGTTTTAGATTTTGAGATATTCATATTAGGCGATAAAAAAGTTAAAATTAACATTTTTCAACAGTTGCATCACATCAATGACTTAAAAAACATATTTTGTTTGTCATTTAACGAGTTTCTAAAACTTTTCTCTAGTGTGTTAACTTGAAGAATGGCATAGGATTGAATTGGAAATAAAGTGCTCCGATTGCCAATTCGGTGAATAGAAGGTTTGAATTTTATTTGAAATAAAAAATGCATGAAGAGGAAATGATAACAATCTTCAAAACTTTCACCAAATGAATATTCACAAATAATTTATATTGAAATTATTAAAATGACAGACTATGCTAGGCATAAATATTAATTTGGAATGTATTTGTCTTATGAATCCCTCTTGGTACGCCAAGAAGATAGATTACAAATGCCCCCTACATCACGAGGCTTAAGATTTTAAATGGGTTAAATACGCCTTTATTAAAGAAAAATATATAAAATAAAAAAAAAATCAGGAAACCGCAATCTTAGTTGAAATTAAATGACTTGATCATGGGCTAATGAATTAAACATGAATCAAGCAATAATTGAACAGATTTACGAATTTGATCCCCTATCAAATGTGCGTGTTACAGGTATATTTCCACGAGATAAAAAAGAAGACAGTTTTAATATTTGAAAAATAACAAGGACCCTAGCCATTGTAAATACTCGATAACTTACCAGCTTTGTTTTTAGAAAATTATATAAATTTTATATTGTTCTTGAGATAGCTAATGGGTTGATAACCATAGACCTATGTGGGATAACGGATGGAGGCTAGGAAATTATATAATGGTGGTACTTGAGTGAGAAATACCAGGACACCATTGTTAGGTGCTGCAGCTGCCGAGATATATATGAAAGATTGTTGAAAACTGCGTAAAACCCCCATTTCATACAAACAAAACTGAAAATACCTTGTCTTAATATAAATGAAATAATGTAATTATGTGTTTTTAGAAACCATTTCATATTTCCACCACATAAGTCCTTGATTTAATTAATATAAGAAAATTTGACGAATAATTATGAAAAATTCAAAATTTCAACCACAAATCATTTACCTAGAGAACATGGAGAACAATTTGGATTAAATGTTATTAGAACCCATCCAAGACACATAATTTAGAATTTTTTAAGCTTCAATAGCTTAAAGTTTAAGACCTGATTATGGAGATTAGACGTTGTGGTACATCCGAAAACCTGTGATTTTTAATTTATCCGAAATTACACTGTAATTTTCCATATAATTTGATTGCAATACTTCTGTGGTAGCCCCCTTTAAGCTTATCACATGACCAGGGTTTTCAGTGTTATATTTTTCTTTTGCAAAGCCTCTTTAGTGTTTTTGGTGAGGTAATTTCAGAATTCTAAAAGTTTCTGATTCATTGTTCTACTGAATTCAAAAGAAATTTAATGTAGCACAAGATTGGTGACATATACATGTATACCATCATTTTAAATTATTTGAAATTGAAGTTTCAGAAAAATATTCTTAGAGAACAGATCACAAACAATTTCCTAATCCAATTCTCGTCAAATAAACAACTGTGCGTTGTTATCATATAAGACAAGGCGTCCAACTAGTGCTGGACTTCATCAACTCTCCCCGTTTCAGCATATTTTACAAAATCTGGTATCAATGAAATGAAAATATTAAGAAAAAATAAGCTTATGACACTGTTGCCAAATAAAAAGAAACAACAAAATTTAAATTCAGTGACTACTTGGAGAGTTTACATGAGCAGAAGTTGGATAATGGTCTTATGTCATGAAACAATTGCCTGTGGGATAGGCAGAAATACAGAAAATATCAATTCAATTAAAACAATATTGTTTTGAACTGTTTAATTCAGGTGTATATGAAAATATTTCAATACAAGAAGCCCTTTTCTATCAAAAGAAAAGTCAATTCTCATGTTAAATCAAGTGGGTGGGTTAAGATTAATTTGAATTGATCTTTTTAGGCTTAAAATGCCATACCCTTTGCTCAAACCATAAATTAAAGTTTTGGCTATTTTTTAGAGGTAATTCAAAGGATATTTGATAAGTTTTACTTGCATAAAACAGTTATCTTCAGATGAATATTAGTCAATATTCTCATTAAATTGGTTGCACCGCAGGCATTACTAGTGGGTGTGAAAATGCATGAAAAAATCAAAATACGTATCTTCCGATTTTGTCCTACTTTTAGTTTGTCATCCGGGGAGGGTCAAGCTACTCAAAAAAGCCAAAAACGTTTTTGTTGCAATTTGTTTTGGGTAAAGGCCATATTTCGCTATTTTGACTGGACTATATGTTGACATCGGTTAATTTGTTTCTTTAATTTCATATATTGGAATTGGATCTCTAGTTATTTCGATAAAAGTGACAGAATCACAGTGAGGATTACACTTCTAGATTCTCAACTATCTTGTTAATTCGTAAAATTCGAAAAATAGGCCTAGACGAGTATTTTATGGCAATAAATAGACAGCGGTCCCCTGGCTCTATCAAACGGAAGCGAGTATCTGTTTGTTTTACGACTTTTTGTGTGAGTATTTTTTGATAGGCATTATTATATAAGACACACGTTGAAAGTTGATTTCATTACCTATAACTACCTTTCTACAGTAGATTTACATTAAATGACTGGACCATTGAATTCAACAATGTTACTACAAAAAAAAACAACATGAAATTGACAACCATTCAACCGATCAAAATCATTCATTCATTTCTCATACTCTCGCAAATCGATCAAAAACGCTCCAAGATCATTTGATAACGTTTCAAAATCATTCAAGACGATCAATATTTAATTCAAATTAATGCGAACAGAAAAATATGTCTAAAGATAAATAAACGACGCTACTTCTTTCGAAAATGTTCGAACGCCTCTTACAAAATAACAGGAAGCCTGTATGAAGAATTTAATTTGATCAATAATTGGTTGTATGATTGACGTCAATGGAAAATTCGTTTTGTGCATGGTATTTTGTGCTGATTCATGACCTGTCTGACGAGTGTAAATATATAATGATTCATTGATGCATCAATAGTGCATATCAATAACAAATAAAGGTAAACGAGCTGATGTTTTTGTCATTGTTTGAGCCTAGCTAAATCCCGTCTAAAACTTTCATCAAACAGTTTAATATGCATTTAAAACATTTGAATAATACTAATTCCAAAAATAGCCATCTCTCTCTCTCTCTCTCTCTCTCTCTCTCTCTCTCTCTCTCTCTCTCTCTCTCTCTCTCTCTCTCTCTCTCTCTCTCTCTCTTGAATAGAAATTTAAATGTTGTTAAATGCTTTGTAAAAACCATTTTGTCATCTATCATCATGTTGGCATTTGTTGTGTTATATATATATGTGCTGAACTCATTTTTTTGCATCTAATGCACAATGAGCAATTTATTTGAATAGACTTGATACTTGAAAAGAAATTAAACGGAAATTAAACTGTTATTATTGTTTTCTATAAATAATCTTCATGATGGGATCGTAGTATGGTTATGGTAATTATAGTGATAATAATGCACATTTTGAAGCGTTATATCCTGGACAACCAGGCTCATAGCTTTTTACAAAATTATACATTGGTAAAAACGGACAAATAATACTGCCAACAACAGTGGTAAGAGATGATAAAACTAATCAACATTTACATAGAGCACAGAATTAGACACTTCGCTCACCACATGTCTATGAATATTTGATATTCTAGAGTCTAAGGATGACGTCAAGTTTCTTGGTGGTTTTTATTCATCAAAAATCATTGAGGTATACAGTTGAAGATCCTGAAAAATAATTATGTAGTAAATACGGGCTTCGATAAGGGGCTAATGTAATGCTTTCAAGATAGGTTTAATAAGATCACGTTTCCTAGTCTTTACTACGAGTCAAGCTGCACTATTTTGGTCTTTATTAATAAGATATCCAGGAGCGTTTGAAAAGAAGGAATCGCAATAGTCAAGCCTACTTAGAACTAATGCACATACCAGACTTTTCGTTGCTTTTGTCAAAAAAATCGACGGATTGAGCTGATTTGGCGAATGGCATGATATAAATATTTACAACCATTTGTAACACGAGTGTCCAGTGACATATTGTCACTAATGATATAGCCAGGTTTGCAAATGACGAGAAAATGATATTTTCATTGCCTATATGAACAATAGAAGGTTTGACACAGGACTTGAATGAATTTTTGGCTTGGATCAACAAAACTTCCGTTTGTCATCATTCAGTTTCAATTTACTTTTGCCACTCCTGATTTTACAGAGGAAATACAGTTCTCTTAGTCTTTAACAACTGATCCGTCTGTAAGGGGCCTAAAGATTTATAGAACTGAGTATCATCAGCGAATGATTGAGTGAAGACACACTTTGACGAAGTCAGTTAGAAACTTATTACTTTACAATTGATGTCAAATTTGATAATATTCTTTAATCAATATATAAGTAGCACTTAATCTCTCGGTTAAAATGTATATTGTTTATTTTTATCTAATACCACCAAAAGCTCTGTCTCCCTGTCGGTCTGTCTCTCTGTCTCTATCAATGTCTCTACTATTTTTCGATTTTGCCGTCCGTCTTCTTCATGTTAACTTTTGTTCTCTTTTGTATTATTATACTGATCTTAAACCGACACATATAAATTGAGCTATTATCTTAAATAAACTTGAATACAGGGAAAAAGTTGGGGGCCAAATGAATTAAAAGTGTGTATTTTTCATTAGAAAAGGACATCACTCTATGAGGATCAGTTAGGAAGCTTACATTCATAGAAATAATTGCAATCCAATAAAATAAAGAAGTCTGATTGGTTTAAATCGCATCACGTGGGAAAATCAATTGCACTTTATTTCTGTATAAAGTGCAATAGGTCTTTCGGGAAACCCAAGAAATTCGATCTGCAAGTCCTGTGTTGTAGGATCTCGAATTAACCTAGTTTCCGATCATCAACGCAACATTGCTATTCAATCTATTTTAAATTCATATATTTTCGAAAGAATTTACGATTACAAGCATGCACTTCTGATTCTGAGCAGGAACTTGAAAAACAGCGAGTCGACGAAGACCTTCAAGTACCCGACCACGCCGTTTTCGTTCAAAATTACAGACTAACATGGCAGAAACAAGCTTTTTTGTTAAAAGTACCTCTACGAATTTTAATGTTGGCTTTTAATTGTGTATCATTTGTTTTAATTTTATGATATTTCCCTTCGATAGCGAGATAAACAATACACGATTTAAAAATAGATTGTGTAATTTATACGCGCAGAAAGTAAACTTGAAGCTTTAATGTTTGGCTGAATACTTTAATAAGGGACGAGTGTCTTTTTCACTGCGTTTATTGGGTTAAAGTGCAATTGCCTTAGCACATTTTTAAATCATAACGCCCTAGGCGTTATTTGCCATGTGCTAAGGCAATTGCACTTATACCCAAATAAACGCAGTGAAAAAGACATTCATCCCTTTAATAATCTGATATCGATATGTAATATTACGTTCGAAGCAAAAATGGTTAATGTGGCTTTTATACACAGTGCTATCGTACCCTTCACTCACAAACATCATAATTGCATTCCAATAAAATGAACAATTTTGATTGGTTTATTTCGAGTCACGTGAGGAAATCCGCTGTACTTTATTTTTGTATAAAATGCAATAGATATTTTGGAAGCCCCGAACATATCCCCCCGATAGATCTGCAAGTCCAGTGTTGTTGTTACTCCAAAATACCTCGCTCCCCTTCCATAACCCTCCAATGCTATTTGATCGATTAGGAATTGAAACATTTCCAAAAGAACTTTTGATTACAAGCATGCAGGTCTGTTGCTGAGTCGCCGTTTACAGAGAGTCGACGAAGACCAGCAAGCAAACCTCTCAAGCTTGGTTGTTCTCGCCGATTTCTTTCTTAAATGGAGAAATACTAGACAGAACTAATTTGCTGATAAAAATATCTTAAGAAATGTCCAAGTTGTCGATTGTTTGTTAAATCTACAGGCCCGCAAACTTCGATAGCGAATTGCCAACACACATTAAGTATGCGATCCAAAAATAGATAAGGTAATATTCACTATGCACAGTAAGTAGAAAATATACTTTCATTTTTGCTCTAGTATTTTAATTATTTCTTAGATTTCAAGAATTTGAAATATAGGGACAGAATGTATTATTCAGTGCGATTATTCGAGTAAAGAGTACAATTGTCTTAGCTCATGGCTTGAACATAATTCCTTACGAGCATTTTTTGCCATGTGCTAAAGCAAATGCTCTTCATACTCAAATAAACGCAGTGAAAAATACACTCGTCCCAATAATGTTTCGTGCTCAGGTAATTTGGTGACAGATTTCTTAACAAACACTGATGTCTCGTGTGAGGAATATCTAGACGGTGTGGCTTCAGATCAGCACAACTATAATCCTTTCAAACTTGTTTTGATTAATCTAAGGATGGTTTATTAATACTTGACAATATGCGATGTCTTATCGCAATAATTGAATAATTAGGAAAATAAATGATAGGATGCAAAAAGAGTATTGGTCTACACGTACATTCTTTTACGAGTCGAGTATATAATGTCTAGGACGTTTGCAAATTTTCAAGAAAGGGATTTAAGCCCCTTTTCCCCGCCAATCAGACAATCACATATTTAATGTCATACACGTCGGAAAAAAGTATTAATCTAGATTATCCAATTAGTGAACGTCTATTGAATTTGTGGGAAGAGTTCACGAAATAAATGATCGACCCTCGCTACCAGTATGTAATCTTTTATACGTTCAGGACTGTATATACTCAGAAATCGTTGATTCATAACAGATAATCCTTCACGAGACAGAAAAAGAAAATTGAATCATATGTTAAATCAGATCATATTGAAATTAATAAACATATATAAGTCAATATACTCGCAAATGATTCTTAAACCAGAGACTATTTGAAAATTAATTTAACTTGTAAGTTGAAAAGAAAACTGTCGTGTCCTAGTCTAAATAGTTTTCTATGTACTATATGTATTGTGTGATCGCGAGTTTGATAAAAATATATGCTCGTAATGTGGCGATATCTTGAAAAACTAAGGACATCATTCACGTAACGCGTCCGATTTACATTGTATTGGTAAAAGAAAATAAAGTTAAGGATAATATATTGCACATCTTTTCAGGAAACATCCTCCATGTTTTCACTACTTTATAAATAATAAAAGTGGTATTGGAAAGACATGGAACGTTTCATACAAAAGTAAGTATGATATTTCTGATTTTAAAGTATCCATGAACATGGGTTTTCCTTATTTTCTTATACATGTTTACATTCACGAGAAGTAAACTGTAAGTTCCAAGTCTAGCATAAACTAATGATTTTTGGCACATTTTTTACCTAAAATTCACAAGTATTGAGCTATCGGCATGATAAGGTGTCGCTTATTCATCCTGTCACATTAAGTTTTATGGGAAAGGGTGAATTAATTAGTTAAGGCGAGACTACGCCTCTTTTTATATGCCGTGTGGTTTAAATTGGCTGCTTTAATACATTTTCTGGTGGCTAGTAGTTTTAATTGTACATTATGTAAATCAGAATGCTTGGGTTAAGCGTGCGGTTGGGTGAGTAGATTTTACTAGTTGAGTGTGGTGCATGGGAATTGGGTGCTTGTAGTTAGTTTTCTTCGTAGGGTTTTCTATAAAAACCCTGCGTTGAAATGACTCGTTGGGTAGACGATTTTTGGCATGGTAGCTGGACAGTGAAGTTGTGATTTGTGTGTGAGATTTAGATTCTTCTTGGGGTAAATACTTTTAATTTACATTGATTTTATTGTGTTAATGGTTTTAGAAATTCTGTAGCTTAAATGAGCAGCTTTTGGTCTGTTGAATTATCGCAAACAACGCCGGAAATGACAAATGGCTGTATAGCTAATTTCTCATTTCCCTGCGCTGTTACCTCGGAGAACTATTACGTTGAATGTTTTGTCAGATTATCATTTAAGCCATAGTTAAATAAGCTATTTTTTGTAACTATTTTCAAAGAAACAATCATTGTGATAATTTATAATTAATCGTCTGCTTAGCAGTTCATATTTGTAAATGCTAATGTTGTATTGTTCAAATGATATTTGGATAATGTCAAATGCTGTATAATTGTATCATAACACAGTTCAGTACTTTGAATTGTTGTTTTCAGAAAACTTTGTGGGAAAAGATGCTATCATATTATATTGTCTTGAGATGTTTGTAAAACATGATGTTAAGTAGAGCTGTTAGAGCTCTTATTAGGTAATTGCTATAATATTTGTTGTACTTCCTATAGGTTGCTTGTTGTTGATTGATGTTGTTTGTAACAACCTACAATATATACTGATGTCGTATAGACGTGAGTAGTGTGAGGGCTGGAGACCTGACCGGGCGAGACTAAACGTGTAGTCCAGACCAGGAGTCTTGTGTAGTATGTCGTGCCGGCGTCAGCGTTATCGGGAAAGGACGTTTGGGATGTGACGACCGGGGAACAACATATTGATATATAACAAACGGCTGGACAATCACATTATCTTGGTGATATAGGCGCGGTCAGGCGACAGTTTAATCTTAGATCTTAGAAATTCTGTGTTGATGAGGTTTTGGAAGAAATTTAATATTTTCTGTTGCATTAATTTATAAGTCGTGTGAAGTAACGTGGACATTTTGGGACATTAGACGTCAACCTAAAACATACAGTGGTAGTGGACTATCGTAATTCTCTAGGAACTTTATTGATTTTTTTTGTGTTTAACTTGCTTACATTTTGATAAATTGGCATTTGGGTATTTGTTTATGTAAATAAAATTTGAAAATGCACATCCTGACTCTTTACTGACCCGTATCCAATCCAACCGCTCAGCCGTCTTGTGACATCTGGTGTTAGAAGTGGGATGTTTGGTTTGGATACATTGGCTAGTCTGAGATTTTGAACTATTTCCTTAGTAAAATTGACAAATATTCTTTAGGTCTTTCGGTTAATAAAACTTAAACTTTTGGTTGTTAAATTTGACTAGATTTATATTAATTAATAATCTTATAGTAATTTACATACTAGGAATTTTGATTGTCGTCTGTGTAAACCATTATTATAACATGTTTACTTTTCTTTAAGCTAAACGTTAATAACACTGTCAGGAGTCTATCCCATAGCCTGACGAGGTTGTTCAATGTTTAGTTACTATTTTTCAGTTGTGTTTTGTTAAGCAACCCCAGGAGGAAATTTTTGGTGAGATTGGTGAAATTGGTTACATTTGTGACCTTGTTGTGGACCTACTTTGGTGAGGTATCCTTTTCCATACTGTAGGTATTGTTTATTTACATTTAGGTGTCGCCTTTGGTCATGGCTGACATAAATAAGTTGGTTGATGCTGGGAAGGCTTTGGGTTATGATGGGGAGGAACTTAGGGCTTTCGTAAAAGCCGAACAGAATAGGTTGAGAGATGAAAGGGCTCAGGAAAGGGAGTTTATACGAGAGGAGGAGGAGAGAAGGCGTGAGGCGGAGGTAAGAGCGGAGGTAAGAAGGAGAGAGGAAGAGTTAGAAAAGAGAAAGTTTTTGATAGAACAAGAGGAGAGGGCACGAGAGAAGGAGGAGAGAAGGCGTGAGGCGGAGGTAAGAGCGGAGTTAGAAAAGAGAAAGTTTTTGATAGAACAAGAGGAGAGGGCACGTGAACACGAGCTTAGAAAGATGGAGATAGCTAAGAAATGTGGTATTTCATTGGGATAGTCAAACCCTAGGGGACCTAAGATTCCATCCTTTGACGAGGCACATGATGAGATCGATAGCTATTTGAAAAGGTTTGAGATCTATGCCACTGCACAGGGCTGGGACAAATCCCAGTGGGCCATGTATTTAAGTGCTTTGCTTAAAGGGAGGGCTTTGGACGTGTATGCTTTAATGCCGGTTGAACAGTCAAGTGATTTTGAATACTTGAAGAGTGCTTTACTTCAGAGATATGATTTGTCGGAGGAGTCCTTTAAACGTAAGTTTAGGAGCAGTAAGCCGGAGACAGGTGAGAGTTTTGCTCAGTTTAACACTCGTTTGCGTAGTTATTTCAGCAGATGGAGTGAACTAGCAGAATTGGAGAAGGACTACGAAAATTTGTTTGATTTTATGGTACGGGACCAATTTTTATTTATGTGTAACACAGAATTGAGAACGTTTCTCGCAGAGAAGAGATGCACAACATCGGACGAGATGGCTCAGATGGCAGATTGGTATCGCAATGCTAGATTTACCTCGGCAGTAAGTTTAACAAAGCAAAGTAAGAAGCCAGTGCAGAAGAAGTCGGAGAATAGGGCCACGGGAAGTAATCAGTCAAATCAGCCACTGAGTCAGTCTAAGGTAAAAGCTGAAGGTAGGAGGTGTTTTAAGTGTAACAGCACAAGTCATTTTGTAATATAATCAGTATTAGGAAAGGGTTAAGATACATTTGTATTTGTTAGGGAACAAGGCTATTAGGGGGAGGCTCGTGTCAATACTTCAGTTGAAGATTGGGGCGGTCTAACCAAATAGCCAGTGGCCAGTTAAGCATGCGAAGTCTAGACATGGAGATTGGATAGCCAATACAAGCGTTATCATATTTAATATTCACATAATCAATGTTGTATATTAGGGCATGTTTTGGAAGAAATCGGGGAGCTGGTTGATAGTTTTGAGATTTGTAACTCTTTGAGTTGATATGAAGATTTCGGAGAATTAAAAATTAGTTTTAGGATTATTATTTGTTGATTCTTTAAACCACTATACGGTCAGAATTAGAATATGGAAACAGTAATCGTTATATTACATATTTAATTTGGTGCCGTGACCAGGATCAATTGTCAATTGTGTGACGGACCTGTGGACTTTAGTGAAAAAAAAATGCAATTTAATTATGGAAATGGACAAAATTTTCAAACTGAGAGACATGATAAAGGACGATATGAAAATAATTTTAGAAAAGCAAATTGAAGAACTTGAAAGTAAAGGGGAAGTTTGGGAGACTGTGGATAGGCCCCCTTTTCACATTACATTTCCAAATTCCACAGACGCGCAAAAAAAGAGCAAGTAGATCAATGGACATAATATTCATAAAATAGTGAAGTGGAAAAAAGACTACGTTGAAATTTGTAGTGTTAATATTTGCTTTAGTGGAAAAAAAACAGTGAAACGTTGATCAAACGATACATCTATGGGCGGTTTATGGATATTGTGGACAATATATAGGGTGGTTGAAGCAGACGAGATATATGTAGTAAAACACATGCATAAAACAATTTATGAAAGGGTGGATCTCTTTGTATGTGTTCCGGTGGCTTGCGTTTTGGTTCAACCGAACGTAAACAAACCTTACAAATTGTACACAGATGCAAGTAATTCAACAATAGCCAGCTGTCTAACTCAAGAGGCTGCAGACACTGATGACCCTTATCCAATAAAAGGTTTTAAGAATGAATAGCCAATATTTTTCTTGTCACACAAGCTCAGTCCCACACAACAAAGATATTCGACCATTGAAAAGGAAGCTTATGCCGTGGTTTTCAGTTTACAAAAGTTGCATCATTATTTGCATAACAGTAAATGCACAATTTATACAGATCACGCTCCGATGCAATATTTGTTAAAAGGTGACATTAGGAATAGGAGGATACAACAATGGGCAGTAGCAATTATGGGGTATGATTGTGAGATTAAACATATAAAAGGTAATCAAAATTTTGTAGCTGATTTTCTCACTAGAACTCCCACAAAGGAACAAAATGAAACTTTGGAGACAAAAGAAGAAATATCGCAAGAAGATGAGATAATTGTTGATGACCTTTATCCGGAATTTACTCAAATAAATGTAATTGATTCTACTCATTTTGAACCAAAAAGATTTGCAAAAGCAAAGATACACGATACAGATATATTGGATGAACCTTTTCCCACTTTGGAAAATTTTGACATGATTGAAGAACAAAATTTAGATAAGGAAGTAGTAGATATCAAAACGCAATTGGAAAGTGATACTGTAAAGAAAGGTAAAGGTTGTTATATATGTCTAGAAGGTATTTTATATTACTTATCAAATGCAGATGGGGATCCAATAATTAGATTATATATTCCTTCGCAGTTGAGAAAACATGTTTTGAAACAATATCATGACTTAAATGGGCATATTGGAATTGACAAAATGTACTATACAATTAAACCAAAATATTTCTGGCCAAATTTATTCAAGGACATAGACGCATATATTAAAGTTTGCATTCCATGTCAAGCTAGAAATTTAAGACCTATCAAGTCACCATTGCAAACAACAGGCATTAGCCCTTATCCCTTTGCTCGCATGGCATTTGATATTTCGGGTCCATATAAAGAGACTTTGTCTCGCTCAAAATATCTCTGTTCGTTCATTTGTATGTACTCAGGATATATAGAATGTTTTCCAACTCCAGACAAGTCAGCTCATTCGATAGCGCATCTACTTATAGACCAAATAATTCCACGGTATGGTTGCTGCCTGGAAATGGTTCATGACAATGGTGGTGAGAATGTAGCAAAAGAAGTGCAGGATATTTTGAAATATAAAATAAACAGTGTTAAAACTTGCTTTTATGCCCCGAAATCGAATGGATTGGTGGAAAAATCTCACTCAACATTGTTGTCAATCATGGGAAAATTGATGGATAATACCGATTCTTGGGAGCTATTGCTTCCTGCAGCTCTACAAGCTGTCCGTTTCTCAGTAAATTTGAGTACGGGCTTCTCGCCGTATAATTTAGTATTTAATTTAGACCCCGTGTTCCCTCTGGATAAGATACTACAACCTAGGCGTAAATACGTAGGTGACGACCCTATAAAACAAGCAATGCAATTTCAACATCAGGCTTTTACTCTGGTTCATAGAAATTTACAAAAAGCTAGGGCAAGACAAAAACGGTATGCTGACAAAAATGCGAAGGATGAAAAATTGGAGGTCGGGGCTCCGGTGTATTGTAGAAATTTCAGAAGAACTTCGAAATTTTCACCTAAGTTCATTCCTTTTTACAAAATTATCGATCAGACAGGTCCAGTATCATTTCTGATCAAATGCCAGTTAGATGGAAGTGTAACAAAGGCTACGGCTGAGCAATTAAGGCTAGCATCAAGAGACTGGGGAGAGCTTAAAGAGGGTCATATTTACAATCCTTTAAATCGACCGTTAAGGAAAACACAAATAGCCATGCCCGAGGCAAGTCAGGACTCAGGTTCAGACTCATCTTCAAATGAATCAGAAATTGATGAAAATTATCAAAGTAGGAAAAGGGTACGCGATAGATATCGATTAGAAAGATCAGACTCGGACACGTCGGAGGAAAATATGCCCCTCGCAGAACTTAGTAGACGGTTGATGAGTAAGGATAAGCGTGAGAAAGCATTACAAATATCCGATAACTCCGCCCATGAATATGATTATAGTGGTGGGAGTGATTATGAAACGCCGGTCGAGTCAATGTCACCAGAGAATGTATCTGATCACGAATATAGTGATAATTCTCATATGGAAATCGACAATGTTTCAATTAAGGGTTGGGAATCAGTTAACTTGTAAAAAAAAAGTATAATGAGTTACCCTGAGGCTTCAGTATTGTAAATAGATTTTACTTGTGTATTTTCAGATACAAGTGTTGACAATATTCTGTCGAATCTATTGTTTAGTTTAAGATACCAATCTGTTAAGACAAAATGAAGGTTGTTTGGCTGTCAGGTCTTCTTATAGGCTTTACATGGACTCTAGACTATAAAAAGACAGTGTTTTTCCATAAACAGAACGAATTTCAAATTGTGCGTTCAAAATGGTTCGTCAGTATAGTCATAGACGTAAGGCCATATATAAAATATCTTGAAGAAATAGATAAGGGTTGTAAGTGGGCGTTGGATGTGGTCGTTCGTACAAATAAGAATTTTGGTGTGGAAAAGACAAAGTTTAACTTTTCTAGCCAGTTTGACATGCTATATTCTGAAATTGTTGAAATACAAAAGGATAATCTAGGTTTGAAAAAGGTATTAGGAGAGTTCAATTTTATGATGTCGCGGACAAAGAGATCATTATTACCATTTGTAGGGAAAATATCTTCTTTTCTATTTGGGACCGTGAGTGAAAGCCAATTGAAATCTTTACGACGCAGTATTAATGTGTTAGCTGGGCAACAGACAAAAATTGTTCACGTCGTTGGGGAACAATTGACCATTATGAATAGATCCAGGGAAATGATATCGGAGAATAGGCAAGCAATAAATCAATTATCCTTGGGATTGCGGGAACTAGAATTACAGTTAGACAATCGGGTTAATTATCTCGCAAAAGATCTTACGGCATTGAATGTTTTTCTTCAAGCTTACATACAATTAAGACATAATGTAATCCAATTACGGGAGATGATTAAAAATGCATATATGTTCTACAATCACTTGAAATCAGAGTTAAACGTTTTGGGTGCCGGTAAAATATCACCAGAAATCATCACGCCTGTGCAATTAAAGGTACTATTAGACCAACTTAGGAAAAAGATACCGAAAACAGTTAAGTTACCTTTTAACCCAGATCGAAATCTATGGCATTATTATGAAATCTTAGAGGCCGGATCATTCATGGATGAGGATAAGATCGTTGTAGTTTTGAAGATTCCTTTGAAAGAACGAAAAACTCAATTTGAACTTTACAAAGTAATCAATATGGAATTAGCAGTGCTAAATAAACAAAGAGATATGTCAGCTTATATACAGGTAGAAAGTCCATATTTTGCTATCGATATGGAAAGGTCTAAATATTTACTTTTAGATGAAAAGTCAGTAATTAAATGTCAAAATCCTCTGATAAACTTTTGTGAAATTGCCCAACCGATTTATTCTGTAGCACTTAGTCAGAAGTGTCTAATTGCGTTGTTTTCGCAAAGAGATGAGGACGTAGAAAAGTATTGTATAAGAATGATTAATCTCAGAGCTCAGTTCCCATTGATCAAGGAAATAAATTCTCAGATGTGGGCAGTCTCGAATAAAGAAGCTATTCAATTTGCCGTAGTCTGTTATTCAGGCAAAGTAGATACAAAGACAATCAAATTGACGGCCCCGCTCGGAATGATTTATTTAAATTCATCATGTACGGCAACTAATAATAAAGTATCACTCATAGCGGGAACAGAAACAAGCATTAGTTATGATTACTCAGATCCATTCATCATATTTTTACGACAGATTAATTTTACGAGCGTCTCAATAACAAACGAATTGCTTCAACATTTCCCAAATGATTCGCATATAACTTTACCGCCGTTCTTAGACAATGTTGATACAATACCAATGGATAAATTGATAAACCACTTAACGAGTCCAGATGTGACCTTCAATGTTTATTCATTAATTGAGAAATTAGCTTGGGGAACTTTAGGGGTCATTGTACCCATAATAATAATGGTAATAATAATTGTCCTTATAAAATGTCGTAGTAAATTGGTTGGTATCTTGACTAACAATGTTCGAAGTTCACAGAATAATTGTACTAAGGGTCCGGTGCCACCAAAAAGTGGGAACGACATTGAAGATACGCGTTCAGAGGCCGAGTCAGTGCCTTCTCCGGAACAGACTAGACCCAAGACGAAGGAAATTGTACATCTGTATCCACAGATAGACTTTGTCAGTCGACAATCGGCTGAAGATGAAGCAAACTGAATTTAATAATAAGGTGTAGAATAGTGTTGTGGGTTATATATATTCTTACGTTGAGTTATATGAAGTGTTTATATTGACGCTGAACTCTAAGGTGAAGTGGCCCATTACAATACAAATAAGACTTTAGCTAAAGTGTATATTATAGTACAGTATATAGTTCATTTTATTGAATTTGCAACTTATATATATATATATATATATATGTGGGCCTATGTATTTTAAAATGTATTGATTAATCAATGTTGATGATACGTTTGTATTGGAGTTTGAAAAGCATTACTGGTTGTCTAGATTTTATATGTTCCCATGATAAAATCTGTTTGTATGGGGCGTAATGTAATATAATCAGTATTAGGAAAGGGTTAAGATACATTTGTATTTGTTAGGGAACAAGGCTATTAGGGGGAGGGTCGTGTCAATACTTCAGTTGAAGATTGGGGCGGTCTAACCAAATAGCCAGTGGCCAGTTAAGCATGCGAAGTCTAGACATGGAGATTGGATAGCCAATACAAGCGTTATCATATTTAATATACACATAATCAATGTTGTATATTAGGGCATGTTTTGGAAAAAATCGGGGAGCTGGTTGATAGTTTTGAGATTTGTAACTCTTTGAGTTGATATGAAGATTTCGGAGAATTAAAAATTAGTTTTAGGATTATTATTTGTTGATTCTTTAAACCACTATACGGTCAGAATTAGAATATGGAAACAGTAATCGTTATATTACAATTTAGCTAATGAATGTACTAGTCCAGCACAATGTTATGTTTGTAATAGGAGCGGCCATATAGCGAGGGAATGTCCGAAAAGGCATAAAGTGGCTAGTATGCTAAGCAATGAGGAGGACGACAACGAAGTAGGAGCGGAAGTGCCACCGGAAGGAGCTTTTACTTGTGGAGCATGTACCATCATTACTGACACAGTAACAACGTCCACCGCACCGATGACGCTGGGCAGGAGTGAGCCTGTGACGGTAAACCTTGTTTCAGGTGTGCAAAATTCTATGCCCGTACTTAATGGTAAGGTAGATGGTAAGGTGGTTAAGGTGTTAAGGGATACAGGTTGCAGCGGCGTAGTCATACGTAGAAGTTTGGTACCAGTAGAAGCTTTCATAGGTGTATTGCAGAAGATAAGGTTAGCTGATGGGTCGGTGATTAGTGTACCGATGGCACAGGTCGAGATACAAACCCCATATTATACAGGAAATGTAAGTGCTTGGTGCTTTGAGGACCCGTTGTATGACGTGATGATAGGAAATATTCCAGGAGCGTTAGATCCAGATAAGCCAGAACGGACGGAAATTGGGGCGGTTGAGACCAGACTTCAAGCTAAGGTAAGAACACAACCTTATAAAGGACTAAAGGTACCCGAAATTATTCGGAAGGAGGTTACGAGGGAAATGATGGTTGTGGATCAGAAAAATGATGCTACCTTAAGAAAAATACGTGAATTAGTATTGAGTAAAGATGTTGTGTCGGAGAGTGGTAAGGCTAGATATTTTGAGAAGAGTGGTATGATATTTAGAGAATTCAAGTCGTTGACTATAGCAAATGGACAAGTGTTTACACAGTTGGTGGTGCCAAAACCACATAGAGAGGTAGTTATGCGTTTAGCGCATGAGTCTATTTTGGGAGGATATTTAGGGACTAGGAAAACAGTTATGAGAGTTTTGTCTGAGTTTTTCTGGCCGGGTGTTCAGGCGGATACGAGACGATTCTGTCAGAGTTGTGACATTTGCCAGCGTACTACTCCCAAAGGTAAGACTGCTAAAGTACCGATGCAGAAGATGCCTTTGATAGACGAGCCGTTTCAACGAGTTGCCGTGGATCTGATAGGTCCGATACATCCAGTTACGTCAAAAGGTAACCGTTATATTTTAACCCTGGTAGATTATGCAACTCGTTTTCCAGAGGCAGTACCATTACCGACAATAGAAACAGAGCGTGTGGCAGAGGCCTTAGTAGATATATTTTGTAGGGTTGGAGTTCCGCGGGAGATGTTGAGTGACATGGGGTCTCAGTTTGTGTCAGGTCTAATGTCTGAGGTGAGCCGTTTAGTATCTATGAGGCAGTTGACGACCACCCCGTATCATCCCATGTGTAATGGTCTTGTAGAAAGATTTAATGGGACGTTGAAGCAAATGCTGAAGAGATAAAGTTAGCCAGAAACCGAAGGATTGGGATAAATATGTTAATGCGGCTTTGTTTGCTTATCGGGAGGTGTCGCAGGAGTCGCTGGGTTTCTCACCGTTTGAGTTAGTGTATGGAAGACAGGTACGTGGGCCTATGACTATTTTGAAGGAACTTTGGTCAAACGAAAGTGTTGATCCTGAAGTGAAGTCTACTTACCAGTATGTGACTGACCTGCGCGAGAAACTGGAGATTACGTCACAATTAGCCAGGGACAATTTGCGGAAGGCTGCTTACAGGTATTGTAGGTATTATGATAGGAAGGCGAGGACTCGGACGATGAAGGTAGGCGAAAGAGTATTAGTTTTGTTACCAACTGATAACAATAAGCTTTTGATGCAGTGGAAGGGTCCATTTAAGATTGTTGAGAAGTTAGGAAACGTAGATTACAGGATAGAAATGAATGGGGTACTAAAAACGTTTCATGCAAATCTGCTTAAGTTATATGTAGACAGGAGTGTAGACAGTGTAGAAGGTGTAGGCAATGCAGGGTCGTTGGCCGTGATCGAATCAGAAGAAGAAAGTGACGCAGGTGATCAGGTATTATCAGGTCCGGTTAATGTAAGGAAGGAGTGGTCAGATGATGTTTATGTCTCGGACCAGCTGAATACCGTAGAAAGAGAACAAGTCAAGTCCCTGCTTAGTGAGTACGAAGATGTATTGTCAGATGTGCCGGGTCTAACACAGCTGTTAGAGCACAAGATAGTGACTAGCACGGAAACTCCGGTAAGACTAAAACCTTTTCCATTACCATACGCAATGACAAGGATTGTCGAGGATGAGGTGCAGTCTATGCTAGATCAAGGGTTCATCGAACCATCAGATAGTCCGTACAGCTCACCATATCTATTGATAAAAAAGAAGGACGGTTCTAACAGATTTTGTATAGACATGCGAGCTTTGAATAATATCACAGTGTTTGATGCCGAACCAATGACTAACGCAGATGATATATTCGCAAAGTTGGCAGGTTGTAAGTATTTTTCGAAATTAGACTTGTCAAAAGGGTACTGGCAGATCCCGTTGGAGAAAAGTTCAAGAGCCAAGACGGCTTTCCAGACACCATTAGGTTTGTTTCAGTTTGTGGTTATGCCTTTCGGTCTCGTTACAGCAGGTGCCACTTTCACGCGCATGATGCGCATGTTGCTAGAGAGATTAGAACATACAGACAATTTCATTGATGATATCATGATCTTTACCATTACGTTTTCGCAGCATATGGACACTCTCAGACAACTGCTTAAGCGTTTACGTATAGCGGGCCTCACAGCTAAACCTAGTAAGTGTTTCATTGCGTGCAAAGAGATAGATTGTTTAGGCCATACTGTAGGGGTTGATGGTATGTATCCTACGCCGGATAAGGTTGAAGCAATCCAATCAGCGGATCGACCTACTACCAAAAGACAAGTGCGGTCGTTTTTAGGGCTAGTAGGATTTTACAGGAGATATATACCCAATTTTAGCCTGATAGCGTTACCACTGACCGATTTGACCAAGAAGGGTCAGCCTAACAAGGTAGGTTGGGGTGAAGCGCATGAGAAAGCCTTTTCTTCACTTAAGCAAGCACTAATGAAGGAACCAATACTGAAATTGCCCGATTGTGCAAGGAGTTTCATCCTTCAGACTGATGCCTCAGAGGGTGGACTAGGCGCAGTTTTGTTACAAGAAGATGAGGACGGGAAGTTACCGGTGGCTTATGCTAGTAGGAAATTGAAAGGTGGGGAATTAAACTATTCCACAATAGAGAAAGAGTGTTTGGCAATTGTTTGGGCTATTCAGAAGTTTGGAAAATATCTGTATGGGAAAAGTTTTGTTTAGAGACTGATCATCAGCCGTTGACTTACTTGTCAAGTATGAAAGGGTCAAATTCCAGGTTACTTAGGTGGTCTTTGAGTTTGCAGCCTTACAGGTTTACAATTGTTGCCATTAAAGGTAGTGATAATGTTGGGGCTGACTATTTGAGTCGCTTGTGATTTTTGGAGAGTATTATCTCCCTTAAAACTTAATGTGGGGACAAAGTACTGCGTACTCTTTTGGTTGGGGAGGTATATGTCACATTAAGTTTTATGGGAAAGGGTTAATTAATTAGTTAAGGCGAGACTACGCCTCTTTTTATATGCCGTGTGGTTTAAATTGGCTTCTTTAATACATTTTCTGGTGGCTAGTAGTTTTAATTGTACATTATGTAAATCAGAATGCTTGGGTTAAGCGTGCGGTTGGGTGAGTAGATTTTACTAGTTGAGTGTGGTGCATGAGAAATGGGTGCTTGTAGTTAGTTTTCTTCGTAGGGTTTTCTATAAAAACCCTGAGTTGAAATGACTGGTTGGGTAGACGATTTTTGGCATGGTAGCTGAACAGTGAAGTTGTGATTTGTGTGTGAGATTTAGATTCTTCTAGGGGTAAATACTTTTAGTTTACATTGATTTTATTGTGTTAATGGTTTTAGAAATTTTGTAGCTTAAATGAGCAGCTTTTGGTCTGTTGAATTATCGCAAACAACGCCGGAAAATGACAAATGGCTGTATAGCTAATTTCTCATTTTCCTGCACTGTTACCTCGGATAACTATTACGTTGAATGTTTTGTCAGATTATCATTTAAGCCATAGTTAAATAAGCTATTTTTTGTAACTATTTTCAAAGAAACAATCATTGTGATAATTTATAATTAATCGTCTGCTTAGCAGTTCATATTTGTAAATGCTAATGTTGTATTGTTCAAATGATATTTGGATAATGTCAAATGCTGTATAATTGTATCATAACACAGTTCAGTACTTTGAATTGTTGTTTTCAGAAAACTTTGTGGGAAAAGATGCTATCATATTATATTGTCTTGAGATGTTTGTAAAACATGATGTTAAGTAGAGCTGTTAGAGCTCTTATTAGGTAATTGCTATAATATTTGTTGTACTTCCTATAGGTTGCTTGTTGTTGATTGATGTTGTTTGTAACAACCTACAATATATACTGATGTCGTATAGACGTGAGTAGTGTGAGGGCTGGAGACCTGACCGGGCGAGACTAAACGTGTAGTCCAGACCAGGAGTCTTGTGTAGTATGTCGTGCCGGCGTCAGCGTTATCGGGAAAGGACGTTTGGGGTGTGACGACCGGGGAACAACATAGTGATATATAACAAACGGCTGGACAATCACATTATCTTGGTGATATAGGCGCGGTCAGGCGACAGTTTAATCTTAGATCTTAGAAATTCTGTGTTGATGAGGTTTTGGAAGAAATTTAATATTTTCTGTTGCATTAATTTATAAGTCGTGTGAAGTAACGTGGACATTTTGGGACATTAGACGTCAACCTAAAACATACAGTGGTAGTGGACTATCGTAATTCTCTAGGAACTTTATTGTTTTTTTTTGTGTTTAACTTGCTTACATTTTGATAAATTGGCATTTGGGTATTTGTTTATGTAAATAAAATTTGGAAATGCACATCCTGACTCTTTACTGACCCGTATCCAAGCCAACCGCTCAGCCGTCTTGTGACACATCCCAATAAAGTTATCGTATCAAAACCGAAGAACAACTAAGGTAGTTGATAAACCCATCTAACTGAGATAGAATTACGAAGAACGAGAGCTTCAATTCGTGCTGGTTTATTTTTTTACCAAAGATTTTCTCCTAGATTTCACTATTTCATGCGTAACGACCATTATCTTATAACTATACAAATATCCGTGTGATAACATCCCGTATGATATTTTTTATGATATCACATAGTTATTTTTAGATCGATGATATTATGCGGTCATTTTTAGAAACCTGAATTTCAGCTAGAAACATAGACGAAAACAAGACAAATAGAGGTTATACGATAAATATAATACGTACTTTGTGTATTGTATGAAAAAATATCTTACTCGGTTGTGAGAATTGATAATTGTCTCGGCGGAGCCTCGACAATGATCAATTCTCCCAACCTCGTTAGATAATCTTAATCATACAAAACACTAAGTGCGTATCATATATATTTCAGAGATTATTTCCTTTGATAACAGCAGTGGAGTGCCTTGGAGTAAACTTCAGATTGGCAAAACAAAGTTCCTAAATATATTACAAAAATATGGAGACCTCAATTCTAAAGATGTAATGATTGAGGAATTTATAAATATGCTTAGTGATAAAACGAGGTAAGTTATACATATTTAAGTATGAAAGAATCTTTCTTAAATCACATTTTATTAGATTATGTAATTTTTCGAATGGTACAAGACGGTGGTGTAATTCAGAATTATTACAACGAAGTAGAAAGTAATGGCCGATATCTTTTGTAATGGCGAACATTCTTAAAAATATAATAATTATGATGCACTATATCTCATTCGTTTCTGTATAATGTTTGAGTTTATAGGGACGAATATTTTGCAAATCTGAGCCTTTAAAATAAGAAGCCAGAACCATTAAACTTTCTTAAGGGCTCACCAAAGTCACTCTGGGAATCGGCTTAAGACTTATGAAAATAGTCATCAATCCTTTCTAGAAGATGATCCCCAAATAGTAAATATACATTAAATACCTTCTTTACCTTAATCCTCGTCATTGCTCTAGGTTCATATTAAACATGTTTTGCACTAAAAGATAAGTCTATATCTTAAATAGGGACTCCCAAACTTAAAGAAAGTGCAATTTAGATCCAAACTATCGAGTCCGGCGGAGTCAGTTTTGTAAAAGTCAGACTTGAACCCTGGAATATGTGTTTGTTTGATTGAGGCTATATCTCGGCGACCGGAACACCTTTTAGTGGAGTCCTGTTAAGTCACACACCAGGACTACGATTACATCCCTTCCTAGCCTCCAGCTACTAGCCCACAAGGAATTTCGATAAGCAACCCATCAATAGGAGAAAACGGAAATGATGAGTGTCGCTGTCGGAGATCGAACCTGGAACATTATAATTGGCAGTCCGACGAGCTATCCATTGCGTTAAATTCTGTTTCGTAAGGAACTCTGAATTATCCGACCTTATTTAGTAAAGCATTGCTTGAAATATTGAAATATTGCCATTTAAATGTACCATTAATTGCACAAAATTAACCTTCTTTATACACTTCGGACCGTAAAAAGCAACAGAATAATCACCCCACTTGTACGTGTTCAAATATTTGTTTAGAAATCTTCCTGACCAACAATTACAACTGCAGTATATAGATGTAGGATGGGCAGAAGAAGCACGTGTTGTTGAAGAAGGCAGCGCTATGAATGTGTTCTCACCATCTATCAGATTGGGCACCAGGTACTTACGTAAAAAGTTAGAAGTCAAAACTGCTATTCAAATTCTCCATCCAAATGTAAATTAAATTCTGTATTTTATTTGTTTTTCATTTCTGTTTACTTGTGCACTTAGAGGTCAAATTTAAATTAAATACACATAAACAACCAGTTAAATGTAGCACCAACATATATATGGCGGTTTTTATTTGTATTCCCATCTGAAGAACCCTTATATTACATTGGTGACTATAAAAAAGACATGAGTTACATACCTCTCCGTTATAAATGATTGATTTGATGCTGCATAATCATGCGTTTTGTTTCTTTCAATAAAATAGAAATAAGAAATAATAGAAATGCTTTGAAAGCAACATAATATCCCTCGAGTAAACTTTGTGTTATAAGAGAAGGTGACACATTTAGTTGCCAGTAATTTAGATAGTTCCGTCGTTTATCATGCACTCTCATTGTCCAACAAAATGGGCATACTTCTAAAAAAAACAATTTTAAGTAACAGATTTTTTGCAAGTTTCCACAAAAAGTAGTACCGTAAGAAAAATGTTTCATTATTGATGAATCTGTATATTTCTGCTAAATTATATGATTTGAAGAGAGAATTGACAGATTTTCATGGATGTATCGAGCTAAAAACTAATCACACACATGTATTTATCCTCTTCGCGTCATCATACAGTGTAATAAGGCTTAGTTTTATATTTTCATGAAATCAACAAAAAATATCATCTCACAAATAAAGAAAACTGCTTCAGCAATCGCGCTTCGAAAGGTGCCGAGTGATCGATTCAAGATGGGGTTGTCACGGAAAGTCTTTGGAAAGACTTTAAAAGGGAGATCAACATCATCAATTGCAAGATAAAACAGATTAAATCGCGATCGCGTTCAATAATAAATCGAAAATGTGTCGTTGTATTATTTAGAGCCCTTATGTTATGGTAGTAGACCAGCAACGTTTCGGAAGTCATGAATTTTAACAGTATTAACCGACGTTTCCTAATGGTTTCATTAGGGAACCTCGGTTAAGCTTGTAAAGATCATCAGTTCCAAAATGTTTCGGAACTATTATGGTTCAACTACCTTTAAACACGGAAGGCAAGAAAAAAACACTAACCCTTTTGAATTTTATTTCTTTCAGAACCAACACGATTATATTGGTAGATAAGGATGATAACTGTGATGTAACGGAAGTTCAAAATTTAACTGTAACAAGTCCTTTATGTTTCACAGTTCTTTATTAAGGCATTAGGGCAGAGTGGTACAGACAAGATCTAACGAGGTCCCTTGAAGAAAAATCCACCGCATATCGTTTCTCGCCAACCCTGTCGTCGAAACTGAAAAGATAAACCGGGTATTTTTAAGTAAGCGCGAAAACGCATTACGATTCAGATTCGCACGTAAATATCAAGATCAAACGCAAAACGCTCGCGTAATAGAAGCCTAAAAGCAAAGAATGTAAGCATTTTTATACGCAAATGGCTTTACCAACCTCTTTCGCCCCGTTTGACGCAGTTAAATCGCAAATTCAAATTCTTCGCAAGGTTTCATGATTCATTTCACGCGCAAAAAGGTAAAAGGCGGATTTCTCAACAAGGGAGATAATCGGGTTAAACTATAACGTCATAATTCGTACCATAAGTTTTTCGCTACTTCACTACGACAGTAACATGGCTCCCCTAAATTAGAATAGCTTTCTAATTTACTATTTTACAAAAAGAAGGAAACAATATGAACAACATATCAACACATCAATTGTGACAACTTAAAAAGCTTTATGACGTCATATAAAGTGCACTGATTTAGGTGCTTTATGAATCAACACATACTACTTCAGGCTAAATGATATTACGATCAGATGGCTCCTCGATGGGGTCGTCTTCGGTCTCCTGAATCAGAACTAGCTTGTGAATTGGTCGATCCAATGACACCGCAGAGGTGAATCTTTTACCACTCAGATCCAAATCGGACGAAGAGAGTGCCACTCTTACCTTTCTTACTAATCCGTCATCATCTATCGTAACCTCTTGAATCCGTGCTAGTTTCCACAGATTTCTAGGGAGATTCTCATCCTTGACAATCACAACATCACCCTTCTGAAAATTTCTGCGTTTAGACTGCCATTTATTCCTTACCTGAATATTTTGCAAAAATTCAACCTTCCATCGTGACCAAAACTGATCCACTAAGTATTGAGTTCTCCTCCAAAATTTACGAGAGTAAAGATCTTCTCTCTGAAAATTACCTGGTGGAGGTAGCACAACATTAGACTTCAAAGTGAGCAACTGATTTGGTGTGAGTGGAGTGCATGAAAGTGGGTCATTAATATTTTCTACCGTAAGCGGTCTGCTATTTACAATTGCAGCTGCCTCGTAAAAGAAAGTTCGCAAACTCTCATCATTAATTGAGGACCATGCATAGTCAAAAGATTACTTAAAACAGATCTAATCGACCTGATTTGGCGCTCCCATACGCCACCCGTGTGACTAGCATGTGGCACATTCATCTTGAACGAAAAGTAGTCACAATCTTGTTCTAATAGGAATTGTCTTATCTTGAGGTCATTTAACTTTTCAAAGGACTGATACAGTTCTCTTTCCGCACCAACAAAGTTCGAACCCCTGTCAGATCGCAACTGTCGGATTGGACCTCTAATGGATATGAAACGTCTCAAACAATTGATAAATGAATCTGACTCAAGTGAGTTGACGGATTCTACATGAACTGCACGGCAACCCATGCAAGTGAAGAGGACTCCGTACTTCTTGTACTCTTTGCGACCTTCCCTTATAAGGAATGGACCAAATAAATCCACAGCGCAATAAGTGAATGGTGGAGCAGAGGTCAATCTATCAGATGGCAAATCAGCCATTTTTTGGCCTTGAAGGCCTGCTCTTAATTTCCTACAAATTCTACATTTGGAGACTAAAGAAGATACAAAACGACTGCTACCAAGGATCCAATAACCATTTTGGCGAATCTCATTCGTCGTCATGCCTCTACCCTGATGATTGGTTCTTTCATGAAAAAACCTTCCAAGTAACTCTGTTATATGACCATACCTTGGTAATATAGCAGGGTGTTTAACATTAAAGGCCTGGTCTGAGTTGCGAATTCTACCACCAACCCGTAAAATGCCCTCTGAGTCTACAAATGGGTCAAGACGCCTAAGACGTGAACCTGATTTGAGAACAACTTTAGTGTGAGCAGTCTGCTTTTCTAACAAATCATCAGATTTACTGCGAGTATTCAACTGCTCGATTTCATCTGCAAACTCATTATTTTGCACTAATTTCAAGATTAGAGCTTCCGCTCTTTGCAAGTCTACAACGCTCAACGGCTGGTTTGTAGTTTGAGTGATTATACCAACCCTCTTGTTGGTTACCCTCTGTTGCAATATGGACATGTATCTAAATACATGTGCAATTGACCTTTTAGCACTAAGCCAACTTGAAAAGCGTTCTAGTCTGTCAAGCATTGTCGGAAAGGTTGTATCAATACAAGCTTCATTTACAAGAAATGAGTGCTTTATTTCTGGGTCATTTTCATTCAAAGACATGTAGGTTGTCTCATTCTGTGGTAAAGATCGTTTCCACAAAAAGTCTGGGCCATTGAACCATAGGCAATTCTCAACAAGATTCTTTGCCGAAATTCCTCGGGAAGCAATATCTGCAGGATTGCTTTTCGAGTCAATGTGGTTCCAATCCAAAGTGTTTGTGAATTCTTTGATTTGCTGAACTCTATTAGCAACAAAGGTGTGAAACCGTCTGGCATCATTATTTATGTAACCCAGAACGACCTTACTGTCAGTCCAGTACACATGTCGAACAGTTTCATAGTCTAATTCGGTCTGAAGAGCAAGTCCATGTTTTGCTGCTGAAGTAGCGGAAACTAACTCAAGTCGGGGAATTGTAATGGGCTTAAGAGGAATGACTCTAGATTTCCCCATTAGCAAAGCACAATGAACAATGTTTTCTTCACTGATAAGTCGCACGTAACTACAGTGCCCATACCCTACTGTGCTTGCATCTGAAAAATGGTGCAATTCAACCCTTGCTACCTTTCCGAATCCATCAGGCTTAATACACCTATCAAATCTTAAGGAGGAAAGACATTCAAGGTCTTGTCTCCATTTCTGCCATTTAATGCATAAATGTTCTGGTAGTGGATCATCCCAATCTGCCTTCTCTGCACACATGGCTTGTAAAATCTGCCTACCCAAAAGAACCACTGGAGAAATCAAGCCAAGGGGATCGTACAAGCAACCTACTGTAGAAAGAATCCCACGCCTTGTGAGTGGTCTGTCTTTCAACACAATCTTAAATTGGAAGGTGTCAGATTCTATGCACCAGAGGAGTCCCAATGTTCTCTCAATTGGTAAAATGTCTTTAACCAGGTCAATGTCAACTAAGTTTTGTGCCCTTTCTTCAGGTTTTAATGACTGAAGAACTTCTTTTTTGTTAGATATAAATTTATGAAGATGAAGACCACCTTTACTACACATAGATTTAGTCTTTTCTATTAAGTCGATAGCTTCAGTGACTGTTGGCAGTGATTTCACACCGTCATCAACATAGAAATCCTTGTGAATGAATTCTTTGGCTTGTTCACCAAATTCATCTTGGTTGTCAGTGGCAACCCGTTTAAGACCAAAATTGGCACAACCTGGCGAGGAAGATGCCCCGAACAAGTGAACAGACATACGGTAGTCCACTGGGTCCTTAGAAAGGTCATTAGTGTCCAACCACAGGAATCTCAAATAATCTCTGCAATTTGGAGAAACTTTGAACTGATAGAACATCTGTTCCACATCGCAAACTATTGCTACGGGTTCCTTTCTAAATCTACATAGGACACCAAACATCTTGTTGGTCAAATCTGGCCCTTGCAATAAGTACTGGTTCAAACTATGACCTTGAAATGTAGAGCTGCAGTCAAAAACTACCCGAATCTTATCCGGTTTTTGCGGGTGGTACACACCATGGTGTGGTATATACCAAACTGTTTTATCACTAGAATAATCTGTTACTCTTTCTGCATGACCCTTACTCAAAAGATCTTGCATAAACTTAAAATAGTGGTCATGAAATCTCTTGTCAGATATAAGCCGTTTCCGAATACCATTGAGACGATTCAGTGCTAACATACGATTATTTGGCAATATGGGAAATGGCTTTCTAAAAGGAAGTGGCATTTCATAATGCCCATCTTTAATGCAAATACCCCTTTCTAATATATTGAGGAATTGCATATCCTCCTGTGAAAGCGGGCCGCAAGTCCGAGAATTTTCACAAAAATCTCTCTCCATAACACGCAAGATGTCATTGCCTAAAACTTCCTTAACAGAAGATTTGAATGAAAACATAACAGAAGGAGCGCAGCTGTTTCCATTACACGCAATATCTGCAGGAACTTCGCATGCAACGACTCGATGACTTAAGCCGATGGTGTCATCGGTAGCACTACTTTGCTGGACAATACCAACAATACTCCAGCCTAAGTCAGTCTTCTGACCGTAAGGGCCCATTTTATATTGGACTGGAGGTGGAATTATCTCTCTTGGCAGTAAAGCTTGTGGACAATTGTAACCAATCAAAAGACCTATTTCACAGGAGTTAAGATCTATCAAACTTGATGCTATTCGCTCTAAATGTGGCCATGAGTTGGCTACACTAGGTGTAGGTATGTGAGACCTATTTGCGGGCATAATATCCCTCGTATACACATGAGGTAAGGGAATTTTTTCATGGCTATTAAACCCACGCACGTGAAAACCCCGCACCTTCTCGCTACAGATAATTTTATTCTCTGCATACATAGTAGAGAGACATAAATTCACAGGGGTACCGGATACACCAAGTGCTCTGCACGTATCGTGGAGAATAAATGAAGTATCGGACTGCGAATCTAACAGCGCATAGACCAATCTTTCTGCGTCTGGGTTATCACAGTGAGATATATACACTGGTACAATGGCTGAACATTTACTGACAGATCCTGAATCATTTAAAAATGTAACACCAGATCTAAATTCAAGATCAGTGGATTTATTCGCATAATTGTTGGAATTAGAGGGCTTCAAGTCCCCGTGCAATGATGTAGGATGCAACTTTGAGCAGATTTTACAAGTTTTCCTATTTTTGCAAAACTTTGCAACATGTCCAGGAAACAAGCAACCAAAGCAAAGGTTATTTTCCCTGACAAATTTCTTTCGATCAACAATAGATTTCTGTAAAAAGGATTTACAGTCATCCAAAGAGTGACTATTTTTGCACATTAAACATGTGTTTACTTCAACTGATGAAGAATTTGCATTGACATAGGTATTATCATCACCTTCGACTGATGAATGAAATGAACGACCCTTGACAGATTGAGACCTTGGTAAAGATTTGGTATGCTTATCAGATTCCTTTAAATTCATCGACTGCACTGAGGTGATAGGGTCTGAATTAAGTTTAGCTTCCTTGCTCAAAAATTCAGAAAAATGTTCAAAGGGAGGAAAATGTCCCTTTGATTCTCTATAGGAACTGACCAGACGATTCCACCTGGAAACCAACCATTCTGGTAATTTAGCAAGCAATCGTCTGTTTTCTCGACAATCATTGAGAACAGACAGCTCTGGAATAACAGACATAGCTGCTTTGCATTGACGTAAGAAGTCAGAAAACTTAAGCAAGCCTGAAGCATCTCTGGAATGTATTCTCGGCCAAGCTTCGAGTTTATCTCTAAAGGCAGAAGCAACAACAAACGGATCACCAAATCTTTCATCTAAAAGATTCCTTGCATCCTCATAAGATTTATCACTTGGTACAAGAAAACAACCCTCAACTATCTGTCTAACAGAGTCACCTAGGTATCGTCTCAAGTAATGAATTCTCTCACATGGTGGGATATTTCGAGAATCAATCAGAGTTTTAAATGCATACTTCCATGACTGATATTGAAGGGGGTCACCTTGAAATATAGTGGGTTCAGGCGTAGGCAATCTATTCAAAGACACATTATCTGTGAATACCTTGGCTAAGTCTGTCAAAGCTTGATTTGACTGAGATGTAGCTACATGAGGTACAAACTCATTGCAAGATGGATTTAAATTAGAAATTAAGAAATTGGGAGTTTGTGTCGGCTTAATATGACTAGTTGAATGATCATTCAAAGTCTGTGGTTGATTAACAAGTTCTTGAACAAGTTCAGGAGAGTTCTTGTTCAAATACTCGTTAACATATGTGTGCTTGTCTATATGGGGTAACTGGTCTAAATCAAGTTGATGATCACCAGTTTCAACACATGCTTGTGCTTCAGCAATTTCAAGTTGCTTTAAAGTTTCCAATTTTTGTAGATCCGCCTTCATTTTGGACTCCACATCATGGTACTTTAAATTTGCCTTTAATCTAGCACATTCCTTAGAAGTGTTAGATAATCTAGTTTTTTTACTAGTCTTGGAGGATTTCTCTGATTTAATTGATCTTAATTCTTGACCTACCTGTGACATAAAATTCATGTGTTCAGTCTGAACCCTCTCAAACTTGTTCAAAATTTCTAAGACAATCTCATCGGAATCATCAAACAATTCTGTAATTTGACCTTGAACATCTATTATTGTTTTGAAGCAGTGCTGAAGCTCATCTCTGATAACTCTTATCTGATTACAATCTTCGCTATCAGACAGTAGCACCGACAATTGTGTAGCCTTACCTGTCCAGGAAGAGACTGCTGACCTGAACTTACCTTTTAACGTTTGTAATTTGTAGCTAAGACCCCTTTCAGTTAAGGTTCGATTATGGAAACCTTCCTCAGAAGCAGTATCACCTGTTTCAGTCATTTTTTAACAATCAGTTATCTTAAATTTTCAAAACTGTTTAGCCAAACAAAAAAAATAACTAATTTAAGAGAGCCATCTGAAATTTAAGTTTAAAACTCAAAATTGCATGAAAGTTTATTATTAAATTCTTGAAAGAACCATTGTCTGGCTATTTCTCAAAAGATGTTTAGTCTAACAAGTTAATTTAACACCCAAATGTAATTATTTCTAAAAGAGTTCTAGAAATGTTCTAGAAAAAGTTCTAGAAATGCTTTTAAGAACATATCATCCATTAGTCACTGGCGGTGCAATCACAGCCAAAAAATAATTTCTTTCATAGTTACTTAAAATATTCAGGACACTATAAACATGAATAATACTACAAATCAGAATCAAGTCTGGCCTCGAAAATCACTTTCATAATCAAATAGGACAAAAAACACTCATATCTCTGAGTTAAACAACTTTGATCTGGAATAATCACTGCATATACGTGAACACTGTTGCTAAACACTGCATATAGGTTGACGATGTTGCTAAACACTGCATATAGGTGAACACTGATGCCTAGTAACTGTCTGTGTGAAAAGTATATTTCTGTACTTTAGCATCCTAGGGAATTTGACGTCAGTCTTCATTGAACCTTAGACTGGATGCACTTGGATCGATCCATACTACTGTTAGCTTCATACCAGCACAGAGTTTCGACTGTAACGGAAGTTCAAAATTTAACTGTAACAAGTCCTTTATGTTTCACAGTTCTTTATTAAGGCATTAGGGCAGAGTGGTACAGACAAGATCTAACGAGGTCCCTTGAAGAAAAATCCACCGCATATCGTTTCTCGCCAACCCTGTCGTCGAAACTGAAAAGATAAACCGGGTATTTTTAAGTAAGCGCGAAAACGCATTACGATTCAGATTCGCACGTAAATATCAAGATCAAACGCAAAACGCTCGCGTAATAGAAGCCTAAAAGCAAAGAATGTAAGCATTTTTATACGCAAATGGCTTTACCAACCTCTTTCGCCCCGTTTGACGCAGTTAAATCGCAAATTCAAATTCTTCGCAAGGTTTCATGATTCATTTCACGCGCAAAAAGGTAAAAGGCGGATTTCTCAACAAGGGAGATAATCGGGTTAAACTATAACGTCATAATTCGTACCATAAGTTTTTCGCTACTTCACTACGACAGTAACATGTGATTTTATCGAAAGGACTTTACAAACACCAGTCAATGCGGAGAAACCAAAATGGACTACAGTTAAATATAGATTCAAACTTGAGACTGACCAATTGTAAAACCAAGGATATTTCTTTTCTGAGTCATCGCATGAAATGAAATAAAAACTATTTTTTCGTATTTGTGTTTTAAGAAGAATAAAATATTAATTAATTTGTTTTTAGCTCTAAAAGCCACCTTGGCTTTTGCCTTGACATTGTGTTAGTTTGTGTGCATCCGACAACCTTTGCTCTGATAAATATTCTCAGGGTGCAGTAGTGTGGTCATTCTATGTCTGTCTATTGCCGTTCAGCATCCGTCACATCTTGAAAAAAAACTGTCTTGGTGAAACTTGTCAAGAGTGTTCCTAAGTTAAACATATGTTGACGAATTCTAACTATCAATGTACGGCGTAAACTTCGATGATACGATTATACTTTTTGAAATTTTTAAATAAATTGAGAGCCAACCCAAAAAGAATACCAAATGGATTTACCTTTAATCATCTTAAGATGATGAAATCGGCAAACGACAATGGAATTAGAGGTTTTTCAAAAATTGTAATTTCCACAACCTACCAAATTACAAACCGAGTCACAACACCGCTCAGACTTGTCGTACAAAACATGGACGTCGAATTCGAACATTTGGTGATCGCAATCGTAAATATCATTAAAAAATCTAGTGAGATACAACAGCTTGAAGATTAACATAATGGTGAAACTATGATAAGTCATGATCTGAATCTAAGTCATAAAGGGGCAAGTAACAGTGACAATATTAATTTCGACACTTTCAATGTTCAAAACGATAACTAAAGCGTAAGGATTTCTGATGCTTTAGTAAGAAAATATTTTACAAAAGAACACTAAAATAATACTGAAATACCTTAATGATTAAAAAGATGTGTATCAGATGATTTTCTAGTCAATCGGCATCTCAGCCGTCAATTATTTTCTCAAGTAGTGATGTCATGCAACCTTGATTTAATTTAATGGCTTACTTGCTCCTAATCAGAGGACAGACATGAAATGAGATCATATGGAAAGCGACTTTTTTCGAAATCTTCTTCGATCGAATTAAATATGCGTCGGTTCATTCCGGATAAAGATTTAAAAGTCCTGACAGTTTTCGATGTTGAATGTAAGCATCCAAGTTAAGCTTCGTCAAAATTTTTGTAGATTGCGTCATGAAACATGTTCTACGTCATCGATGTTGACGCGATTTGATTTTTAAAAATAAGGGAATCGGGTGAACTTCCTTAAAAAGAAAGCAACACTCAATTTAAAAAAGAAAATGTGTAAAGGAGGACTCTTTTTCAGACCGTATTTGAAAAAAAAACAATAGGACATGTGCGTCACAAACTCACATTGTATAGGGATAAGCGTATATATTCAAACAGCGTTTATCGGAGTATAATGTGCAATTGCCTCAGCACATATCTTTAGGTAGTGGACCCGTAATAGTTCCGCAAAATTTCGGAAAACATGTTCTTTCAAAATATTAATCGAGGTTTCCTTTTGGAAACCGCGCTTAACACTTTTGAAATGATTACTAAAGAAACATTGCAGAACAATTACGGGTCCACTACCTTAAACATAACGCCTGTAATTTATGATTAGGTTAGGTTGACAGAAAGCTTTTACACAATCCTGTGTCTCTCAGACAACAAGCTACCAGTTCAGTCAATTATGTAACCCCCAACTCTTAGACTACAGGAAACCACCATAGATAAATCACCGGATTTCCGTTTAAAAATATTCATGTGCGTGATTATGTTTGGAGGCTGATACTAAATTTAAAAGGAGTCTTTGAATAATTTACAAAAAGTAATCGCTATATTTGAACAAAACGGTCCAGAGTATCACCAGGATTGTATTCAAATGTGTTTCCAGCGTCTCGTCTCCTTCAAATCAACAAATTAGGGACGTTGCTTACGGCACATTGTTGTATTCGTACTGCTGATATAATATACGAAGCGAAGTTCGTCTAACCATCTCGTGCTTGCTTCTGACTATAGATTCTGACCAGAGAGAGTATTTACTTAAGTTTACCCTCTGTAGATAGACAAGGTCTTAACTCCATCTTTAGATGTCATGCGAAGAATCTTGAATTAGCAAGCTTATCATATGTGTTCTGCGTTTAATGAATAATTGGCTAGAAATTGTATTCCATTCGATTATTTTTGTCAACCTAAGAATGCAATCATATAGTCATTAGAAAGGTGTCCAATGCAACAACGAGGATTGGCTTATAATTAACGCTGATGAACGTCACGTTGTGAGGCTATGATATTCACCAGAATTTCGTTAAAATTTAAGGTCCCTTACAAATCAAACGAATCATCTTACATATCTTCTAATAACTATAAAACACCGTTCGAAGACAAGTTACTGGTCTACAAACGTAGCAATGACTGGATGCGCTAAATGTGAGTCGAACTTCTTGTTGAAAAACTAATTTTTAAGCTCTTTTAGTTTCAAAAAAGGAAAAAACAGGAAAAGACATTGACTACATATATGGCTGATGCTTTGTCTGTTGCTCCTGCCAAGACACGAATGACGAATCTGGGCTCAGCATGACAATGCTTAAAAAACAAATGAAATATTCCATTACAGAAAGTGAGCCCCCTTATCGCGTAAAACAATAAGGATTTGAATCACATTGAAATTAAAGGCTGTTCTACAACCCCTTGGAGCAAGTTTGAAGATAATCAGATCAATTTTATCGTTTACATAGCAATTTTTAACCCTTTGAACGAAATGTACGTGTCGGTCGGTCGGAAGGTTGGAAGCTTGCTAGTTCTACATATTCTTGTCTAAAATATTATTTATGAAAGAATTGAGCAATACTCGAGAACGCAAATCGAATTTAGCATGTCATTTATTTTAGGAAACAAATTTTCATTTGAATTTGAGGTAAAAAAGTGAAAGGTTTAGTTTATCAACTGTACAGTGAGTAAGATCGTGGAATTGAGCTCGTTCAAAACCTTCTAAAACGCTTGATTAGCGTTCAATTAAATGCATTCTAACAACTAGCTCCAATCACCCCAAAACGCTCCAAATGTTTAGATGCTTCGAAATGTTTTAAAACGACCAACAATTCATTTATATCTATAAAATTATTGGCTTTTTTAGGTCCGTTAAGACACACAGATGGAAAAGTATAGTTTTTTAAAGGAGGAAAAATGTCGCTAATTACGTAAAAAATGGCGAAATTAGGGGTATTGTAATACTTCCCTTTAATTTCACTCAAAACTTTCTCACCTCAATCATTCAATTTCATTCAAAAATAATTCAAAAAACATTCACCTTGTCAATTTCACAATGTTTCTAACTGTTTTTGAGTATTTCTCCTCGAGAAGATTATGCGTAGATCTCAATAAAAGCTATAAACAGAGAAGGGAATACACGTAATACATAATCGAAAATATCTCCTGAAAAGCCTCTTTTTTTCCTACATATAGTGAAGACTGAAATTCACGATATTATTATAAATCTTTTTCGTTGATTAAGCAGTTTTTAAGCACTCAATAATACGCAAAATATGGAAAAACTTCATTAATCTTAAGATTTGCGCAAATACAACTTCTCAAACTAGTATTCAAACAGGTAAAAAAATCGTTTCTATACATGAAGGCATAGAGCAGAATTACGTCTTATACTGTATTCAAGATTTCCACCAGTCGAGTATCTGAAGACTAGCAATCATCTTGTATTGTAACGAAAGTATATCCTTAAGCAAGTTTTATGATAAAGGTGATTTTTGTCGAATTATACCAATTTTTTCATCGCGGATCATTTTTTTTTTTTTTACGAGAAACGCTATGGTCATCTCTCCAATTCGAAGGAAAATGTTATGAAAAAGTGGAAATTCAAGTAGAAAAGTCGTTAAAAATGTAGTTCTCTACTATTAGTGCGGTTCCTTATGTACGAAAAAGGGCTACCGTAGGATTTTCGTGCTGAAATTGATTTTTTGGTTTTAAATGATTGTTTAGGGGTCAAGTAATCGCAAACTATGCGGGTCAAAATTTTCTGAGCCCGTTCCCCGATTTTATGGGTGCTCTCAAAGGAGCCTATATGAGCAAAATAGGTATTTTCCTAAAAGAGGGCTCATGAGATGTCTTAAATGATTTCCTTGGTTTGGCTCTGTATTTAGCGTGGATTGAAGTTAAAAAAAATTAACAAAATCAATGTTTCTAAAGCTTTTTACCCCCGTTTATGGGCTCTCACAGAGCCCAAAATAGCAATTTTCGTGTTTTTATATTAGTGGGTAAAGGGAAAACACCCTGTTTGTTTTAGGTTGTTTTCTTAAGCCCTGTTTGGTATTTAGTGTGGGTTGGCGTTGAAATACTTGTATGTCCATGTTCTCTAGGGTCATTTTAGAATAAGTGTTGGCTCTCATAATAGCCCATATGAGCCGATTTGGGTGTTTTGCTTAAATAAGATTCACAAAAAATGACATTTTCTTGACTTTTCTTTTCAAATTACGTTCAATACCTAGCGCTGGTTGGTGTTGATGTAAAATAATTATTCAATTTTTTAACTTCTGATATGCTTTTTGATTGGCTTTAAAATGAGCCCATATGAACTGATTTAGGAGTTTAAGATAAGGTTAATTTTTGTGTGTGATTTGGGTTTTTTGCATAATGCAAATATATGACAGATTAAAATAATGAACGACATATTTCTTAAAATATTTTTGCTTTCAATGTTGCTCACTTGTACCACAAATGGTATCAATGATCTGTTTGGGTCGGAAATATTCCGTTTAAATTAATCTAACGAATAACCTCACTTTTAATGGATTATATGGACCCTCAATATGCCCATATGAGTCAACATGGTTACTTTGCCAACAATTTGGTTCAAGAAAAGATTTATGAAGAATGGCATTTCTGAAGCCCTATGAGTTGATGGGCGTGGGTCTCGGTAAAACATATGTGAATCAAATTTTCAAATCCCATACCTCTTGCATTGGCGCTTAATGAAGCCCATACGAGCATTTTTCGGTATTTTGTAAACATACGACTTAATGTGTTTTTATTCAATGTTGTATTTTGCTTTGGCATTTATAAGTTCCCACGAATAAAAATCACGTCGACTTACTTTGTCTTGTTTGTCCGTTTCACTATGTTTCAAATTGTTTTTTACTGCCCTTTAACGTATCGAGTAAGCTCTATATAATGCATAGTTCGCTTACGCGTATAAATTTAGAACTGTATCAAACAACAAGTTCATCTATTAAGATTTGGGTAAGAGTTATAGATGTGTGCAGTAGCTCTCTTCCTTTGAAATTTCTATCGAAATACACACAATTGCTGTTGATACGAAGTTTATATTTACAGATAATTGAATCCTTACGGATTGCCATACTATAAGCATTCTTAAGCATACATTTGCAGGCAAAACGTCTGCAGCAGTAAACTACATGTCCCTGCTCACAGACACTCTTATGAAAATGTCTATTAGTATATATCTCATCTGTTCTAGTAAAATTTGCTGCATTTTTTAAACAAATAGCCGATTTGGGTGTTTTGCTTAAATAAGATTCACAAAAAATGACATTTCCTTGACTTTTCTTTTCAAATTACGTTCAATACCTAGCGCTGGTTGGTGTTGATGTAAAATAATTTTTCAATTTTTTAACTTCTGATATGCTTTTTGATTGGCTTTAAAATGAGCCCATATGAACTGATTTAGGAGTTTAAGATAAGGTTAATTTTTGTGTGTGATTTGGGTTTTTTGCATAATGCAAATATATGACAGATTAAAATAATGAACGACATATTTCTTAAAATATTTTTGCTTTCAATGTTGCTCACTTGTACCACAAATGGTATCAATGATCTGTTTGGGTCGGAAATATTCCGTTTAAATTAATCTAACGAATAACCTCACTTTTAATGGATTATATGGACCCTCAATATGCCCATATGAGTCAACATGGTTACTTTGCCAACAATTTGGTTCAAGAAAAGATTTATGAAGAATGGCATTTCTGAAGCCCTATGAGTTGATGGGCGTGGGTCTCGGTAAAACATATGTGAATCAAATTTTCAAATCCCATACCTCTTGCATTGGCGCTTAATGAAGCCCATACGAGCATTTTTCGGTATTTTGTAAACATACGACTTAATGTGTTTTTATTCAATGTTGTATTTTGCTTTGGCATTTATAAGTTCCCACGAATAAAAATCACGTCGACTTACTTTGTCTTGTTTGTCCGTTTCACTATGTTTCAAATTGTTTTTTACTGCCCTTTAACGTATCGAGTAAGCTCTATATAATGCATAGTTCGCTTACGCGTATAAATTTAGAACTGTATCAAACAACAAGTTCATCTATTAAGATTTGGGTAAGAGTTATAGATGTGTGCAGTAGCTCTCTTCCTTTGAAATTTCTATCGAAATACACACAATTGCTGTTGATACGAAGTTTATATTTACAGATAATTGAATCCTTACGGATTGCCATACTATAAGCATTCTTAAGCATACATTTGCAGGCAAAACGTCTGCAGCAGTAAACTACATGTCCCTGCTCACAGACACTCTTATGAAAATGTCTATTAGTATATATCTCATCTGTTCTAGTAAAATTTGCTGCATTTTTTAAACAAATAGCCGATTTGGGTGTTTTGCTTAAATAAGATTCACAAAAAATGACATTTCCTTGACTTTTCTTTTCAAATTACGTTCAATACCTAGCGCTGGTTGGTGTTGATGTAAAATAATTTTTCAATTTTTTAACTTCTGATATGCTTTTTGATTGGCTTTAAAATGAGCCCATATGAACTGATTTAGGAGTTTAAGATAAGGTTAATTTTTGTGTGTGATTTGGGTTTTTTGCATAATGCAAATATATGACAGATTAAAATAATGAACGACATATTTCTTAAAATATTTTTGTTTTCAATGTTGCATACTTGTACCACAAATGGTATCAATGATCTGTTTGGGTCGGAAATATTCCGTTTAAATTAATCTAACCAATAACCTCACTTTTGATGGATTATATGGACCCTCAATATGCCCATATGACTCAACATGGTTACTTTGCCAACAATTTGGTTCAAGAAAAGATTTATGAAGAATGGCATTTCTGAAGCCCTATGAGTTGATGGGCGTGGGTCTCGGTAAAACATATGTGAATCAAATTTTCAAATCCCATACCTCTTGCATTGGCGCTTAATGAAGCCCATACGAGCATTTTTCGGTATTTTGTAAACATACGACTTAATGTGTTTTTATTCAATGTTGTATTTTGCTTTGGCATTTATAAGTTCCCACGAATAAAAATCACGTCGACTTACTTTGTCTTGTTTGTCCGTTTCACTATGTTTCAAATTGTTTTTTACTGCCCTTTAACGTATCGAGTAAGCTCTATATAATGCATAGTTCGCTTAAGCGTATAAATTTAGAACTGTATCAAACAACAAGTTCATCTATTAAGATTTGGGTAAGAGTTATAGATGTGTGCAGTAGCTCTCGTCCTTTGAAATTTCTATCGAAATACACACAATTGCTGTTGATACGAAGTTTATATTTACAGATAATTGAATCCTTACGGATTGCCATACTATAAGCATTCTTAAGCATACATTTGCAGGCAAAACGTCTGCAGCAGTAAACTACATGTCCCTGCTCACAGACACTCTTATGAAAATGTCTATTAGTATATATCTCATCTGTTCTAGTAAAATTTGCTGCATTTTTTAAACAAATAGCCGATTTGGGTGTTTTGCTTAAATAAGATTCACAAAAAATGACATTTCCTTGACTTTTCTTTTCAAATTACGTTCAATACCTAGCGCTGGTTGGTGTTGATGTAAAATAATTTTTCAATTTTTTAACTTCTGATATGCTTTTTGATTGGCTTTAAAATGAGCCCATATGAACTGATTTAGGAGTTTAAGATAAGGTTAATTTTTGTGTGTGATTTGGGTTTTTTGCATAATGCAAATATATGACAGATTAAAATAATGAACGACATATTTCTTAAAATATTTTTGTTTTCAATGTTGCATACTTGTACCACAAATGGTATCAATGATCTGTTTGGGTCGGAAATATTCCGTTTAAATTAATCTAACCAATAACCTCACTTTTGATGGATTATATGGACCCTCAATATGCCCATATGAGTCAACATGGTTACTTTGCCAACAATTTGGTTCAAGAAAAGATTTATGAAGAATGGCATTTCTGAAGCCCTATGAGTTGATGGGCGTGGGTCTCGGTAAAACATGTGTGAATCAAATTTTCAAATCCCATACCTCTTGCATTGGCGCTTAATGAAGCCCATACGAGCATTTTTCGGTATTTTGTAAACATACGACTTAATGTGTTTTTATTCAATGTTGTATTTTGCTTTGGCATTTATAAGTTCCCACGAATAAAAATCACGTCGACTTACTTTGTCTTGTTTGTCCGTTTCACTATGTTTCAAATTGTTTTTTACTGCCCTTTAACGTATCGAGTAAGCTCTATATAATGCATAGTTCGCTTACGCGTATAAATTTAGAACTGTATCAAACAACAAGTTCATCTATTAAGATTTGGGTAAGAGTTATAGATGTGTGCAGTAGCTCTCTTCCTTTGAAATTTCTATCGAAATACACACAATTGCTGTTGATACGAAGTTTATATTTACAGATAATTGAATCCTTACGGATTGCCATACTATAAGCATTCTTAAGCATACATTTGCAGGCAAAACGTCTGCAGCAGTAAACTACATGTCCCTGCTCACAGACACTCTTATGAAAATGTCTATTAGTATATATCTCATCTGTTCTAGTAAAATTTGCTGCATTTTTTAAACAAATAGCCGATTTGGGTGTTTTGCTTAAATAAGATTCACAAAAAATGACATTTCCTTGACTTTTCTTTTCAAATTACGTTCAATACCTAGCGCTGGTTGGTGTTGATGTAAAATAATTTTTCAATTTTTTAACTTCTGATATGCTTTTTGATTGGCTTTAAAATGAGCCCATATGAACTGATTTAGGAGTTTAAGATAAGGTTAATTTTTGTGTGTGATTTGGGTTTTTTGCATAATGCAAATATATGACAGATTAAAATAATGAACGACATATTTCTTAAAATATTTTTGTTTTCAATGTTGCTCACTTGTACCACAAATGGTATCAATGATCTGTTTGGGTCGGAAATATTCCGTTTAAATTAATCTAACGAATAACCTCACTTTTAATGGATTATATGGACCCTTAATATGCCCATATGAGTCAACATGGTTACTTTGCCAACAATTTGGTTCAAGAAAAGATTTATGAAGAATGGCATTTCTGAAGCCCTATGAGTTGATGGGCGTGGGTCTCGGTAAAACATATGTGAATCAAATTTTCAAATCCCATACCTTTTGCATTGGCGCTTAATGAAGCCCATACGAGCATTTTTCGGTATTTTGTAAACATACGACTTAATGTGTTTTTATTCAATGTTGTATTTTGCTTTGGCATTTATAAGTTCCCACGAATAAAAATCACGTCGACTTACTTTGTCTTGTTTGTCCGTTTCACTATGTTTCAAATTGTTTTTACTGCCCTTTAACGTATCGAGTAAGCTCTATATAATGCATAGTTCGCTTACGCGTATAAATTTAGAACTGTATCAAACAACAAGTTCATCTATTAAGATTTGGGTAAGAGTTATAGATGTGTGCAGTAGCTCTCTTCCTTTGAAATTTCTATCGAAATACACACAATTGCTGTTGATACGAAGTTTATATTTACAGATAATTGAATCCTTACGGATTGCCATACTATAAGCATTCTAAAGCATACATTTGCAGGCAAAACGTCTGCAGCAGTAAACTACATGTCCCTGCTCACAGACACTCTTATGAAAATGTCTATTAGTATATATCTCATCTGTTCTAGTAAAATTTGCTGCATTTTTTAAACAAATAGCCGATTTGGGTGTTTTGCTTAAATAAGATTCACAAAAAATGACATTTCCTTGACTTTTCTTTTCAAATTACGTTCAATACCTAGCGCTGGTTGGTGTTGATGTAAAATAATTTTTCAATTTTTTAACTTCTGATATGCTTTTTGATTGGCTTTAAAATGAGCCCATATGAACTGATTTAGGAGTTTAAGATAAGGTTAATTTTTGTGTGTGATTTGGGTTTTTTGCATAATGCAAATATATGACAGATTAAAATAATGAACGACATATTTCTTAAAATATTTTTGCTTTCAATGTTGCTCACTTGTACCACAAATGGTATCAATGATCTGTTTGGGTCGGAAATATTCCGTTTAAATTAATCTAACGAATAACCTCACTTTTAATGGATTATTTGGACCCTTAATATGCCCATATGAGTCAACATGGTTACTTTGCCAACAACTTGGTTCAAGAAAAGATTTATGAAGAATGGCATTTCTGAAGCCCTATGAGTTGATGGGCGTGGGTCTCGGTAAAACATATGTGAATCAAATTTTCAAATCCCATACCTCTTGCATTGGCGCTTAATGAAGCCCATACGAGCATTTTTCGGTATTTTGTAAACATACGACCTAATGTGTTTTTATTCAATGTTGTATTTTGCTTTGGCATTTATAAGTTCCCAAGATAAAAATCACGTCGACTTACTTTGTCTTGTTTGTCCGTTTCACTATGTTTCAAATTGTTTTTTACTGCCCTTTAACGTATCGAGTAAGCTCTATATAATGCATAGTTCGCTTACGCGTATAAATTTAGAACTGTATCAAACAACAAGTTCATCTATTAAGATTTGGGTAAGAGTTATAGATGTGTGCAGTAGCTCTCTTCCTTTGAAATTTCTATCGAAATACACACAATTGCTGTTGATACGAAGTTTATATTTACAGATAATTGAATCCTTACGGATTGCCATACTATAAGCATTCTTAAGCATACATTTGCAGGCAAAACGTCTGCAGCAGTAAACTACATGTCCCTGCTCACAGACACTCTTATGAAAATGTCTATTAGTATATATCTCATCTGTTCTAGTAAAATTTGCTGCATTTTTTAAACAAATAGCCGATTTGGGTGTTTTGCTTAAATAAGATTCACAAAAAATGACATTTCCTTGACTTTTCTTTTCAAATTACGTTCAATACCTAGCGCTGGTTGGTGTTGATGTAAAATAATTTTTCAATTTTTTAACTTCTGATATGCTTTTTGATTGGCTTTAAAATGAGCCCATATGAACTGATTTAGGAGTTTAAGATAAGGTTAATTTTTGTGTGTGATTTGGGTTTTTTGCATAATGCAAATATATGACAGATTAAAATAATGAACGACATATTTCTTAAAATATTTTTGTTTTCAATGTTGCTCACTTGTACCACAAATGGTATCAATGATCTGTTTGGGTCGGAAATATTCCGTTTAAATTAATCTAACCAATAACCTCACTTTTAATGGATTATATGGACCCTTAATATGCCCATATGAGTCAACATGGTTACTTTGCCAACAATTTGGTTCAAGAAAAGATTTATGAAGAATGGCATTTCTGAAGCCCTATGAGTTGATGGGCGTGGGTCTCGGTAAAACATATGTGAATCAAATTTTCAAATCCCATACCTCTTGCATTGGCGCTTAATGAAGCCCATACGAGCATTTTTCGGTATTTTGTAAACATACGACTTAATGTGTTTTTATTCAATGTTGTATTTTGCTTTGGCATTTATAAGTTCCCACGAATAAAAATCACGTCGACTTACTTTGTCTTGTTTGTCCGTTTCACTATGTTTCAAATTGTTTTTTACTGCCCTTTAACGTATCGAGTAAGCTCTATATAATGCATAGTTCGCTTACGCGTATAAATTTAGAACTGTATCAAACAACAAGTTCATCTATTAAGATTTGGGTAAGAGTTATAGATGTGTGCAGTAGCTCTCTTCCTTTGAAATTTCTATCGAAATACACACAATTGCTGTTGATACGAAGTTTATATTTACAGATAATTGAATCCTTACGGATTGCCATACTATAAGCATTCTTAAGCATACATTTGCAGGCAAAACGTCTGCAGCAGTAAACTACATGTCCCTGCTCACAGACACTCTTATGAAAATGTCTATTAGTATATATCTCATCTGTTCTAGTAAAATTTGCTGCATTTTTTAAACAAATAGCCGATTTGGGTGTTTTGCTTAAATAAGATTCACAAAAAATGACATTTCCTTGACTTTTCTTTTCAAATTACGTTCAATACCTAGCGCTGGTTGGTGTTGATGTAAAATAATTTTTCAATTTTTTAACTTCTGATATGCTTTTTGATTGGCTTTAAAATGAGCCCATATGAACTGATTTAGGAGTTTAAGATAAGGTTAATTTTTGTGTGTGATTTGGGTTTTTTGCATAATGCAAATATATGACAGATTAAAATAATGAACGACATATTTCTTAAAATATTTTTGTTTTCAATGTTGCTCACTTGTACCACAAATGGTATCAATGATCTGTTTGGGTCGGAAATATTCCGTTTAAATTAATCTAACCAATAACCTCACTTTTAATGGATTATATGGACCCTTAATATGCCCATATGAGTCAACATGGTTACTTTGCCAACAACTTGGTTCAAGAAAAGATTTATGAAGAATGGCATTTCTGAAGCCCTATGAGTTGATGGGCGTGGGTCTCGGTAAAACATATGTGAATCAAATTTTCAAATCCCATACCTCTTGCATTGGCGCTTAATGAAGCCCATACGAGCATTTTTCGGTATTTTGTAAACATACGACTTAATGTGTTTTTATTCAATGTTGTATTTTGCTTTGGCATTTATAAGTTCCCACGAATAAAAATCACGTCGACTTACTTTGTCTTGTTTGTCCGTTTCACTATGTTTCAAATTGTTTTTTACTGCCCTTTAACGTATCGAGTAAGCTCTATATAATGCATAGTTCGCTTACGCGTATAAATTTAGAACTGTATCAAACAACAAGTTCATCTATTAAGATTTGGGTAAGAGTTATAGATGTGTGCAGTAGCTCTCTTCCTTTGAAATTTCTATCGAAATACACACAATTGCTGTTGATACGAAGTTTATATTTACAGATAATTGAATCCTTACGGATTGCCATACTATAAGCATTCTTAAGCATACATTTGCAGGCAAAACGTCTGCAGCAGTAAACTACATGTCCCTGCTCACAGACACTCTTATGAAAATGTCTATTAGTATATATCTCATCTGTTCTAGTAAAATTTGCTGCATTTTTTAAACAAATAGCCGATTTGGGTGTTTTGCTTAAATAAGATTCACAAAAAATGACATTTCCTTGACTTTTCTTTTCAAATTACGTTCAATACCTAGCGCTGGTTGGTGTTGATGTAAAATAATTTTTCAATTTTTTAACTTCTGATATGCTTTTTGATTGGCTTTAAAATGAGCCCATATGAACTGATTTAGGAGTTTAAGATAAGGTTAATTTTTGTGTGTGATTTGGGTTTTTTGCATAATGCAAATATATGACAGATTAAAATAATGAACGACATATTTCTTAAAATATTTTTGTTTTCAATGTTGCTCACTTGTACCACAAATGGTATCAATGATCTGTTTGGGTCGGAAATATTCCGTTTAAATTAATCTAACCAATAACCTCACTTTTAATGGATTATATGGACCCTTAATATGCCCATATGAGTCAACATGGTTACTTTGCCAACAATTTGGTTCAAGAAAAGATTTATGAAGAATGGCATTTCTGAAGCCCTATGAGTTGATGGGCGTGGGTCTCGGTAAAACATATGTGAATCAAATTTTCAAATCCCATACCTCTTGCATTGGCGCTTAATGAAGCCCATACGAGCATTTTTCGGTATTTTGTAAACATACGACTTAATGTGTTTTTATTCAATGTTGTATTTTGCTTTGGCATTTATAAGTTCCCACGAATAAAAATCACGTCGACTTACTTTGTCTTGTTTGTCCGTTTCACTATGTTTCAAATTGTTTTTTACTGCCCTTTAACGTATCGAGTAAGCTCTATATAATGCATAGTTCGCTTACGCGTATAAATTTAGAACTGTATCAAACAACAAGTTCATCTATTAAGATTTGGGTAAGAGTTATAGATGTGTGCAGTAGCTCTCTTCCTTTGAAATTTCTATCGAAATACACACAATTGCTGTTGATACGAAGTTTATATTTACAGATAATTGAATCCTTACGGATTGCCATACTATAAGCATTCTTAAGCATACATTTGCAGGCAAAACGTCTGCAGCAGTAAACTACATGTCCCTGCTCACAGACACTCTTATGAAAATGTCTATTAGTATATATCTCATCTGTTCTAGTAAAATTTGCTGCATTTTTTAAACAAATAGCCGATTTGGGTGTTTTGCTTAAATAAGATTCACAAAAAATGACATTTCCTTGACTTTTCTTTTCAAATTACGTTCAATACCTAGCGCTGGTTGGTGTTGATGTAAAATAATTTTTCAATTTTTTAACTTCTGATATGCTTTTTGATTGGCTTTAAAATGAGCCCATATGAACTGATTTAGGAGTTTAAGATAAGGTTAATTTTTGTGTGTGATTTGGGTTTTTTGCATAATGCAAATATATGACAGATTAAAATAATGAACGACATATTTCTTAAAATATTTTTGTTTTCAATGTTGCATACTTGTACCACAAATGGTATCAATGATCTGTTTGGGTCGGAACTATTCCGTTTAAATTAATCTAACCAATAACCTCACTTTTGATGGATTATATGGACCCTCAATATGCCCATATGACTCAACATGGTTACTTTGCCAACAATTTGGTTCAAGAAAAGATTTATGAAGAATGGCATTTCTGAAGCCCTATGAGTTGATGGGCGTGGGTCTCGGTAAAACATATGTGAATCAAATTTTCAAATCCCATACCTCTTGCATTGGCGCTTAATGAAGCCCATACGAGCATTTTTCGGTATTTTGTAAACATACGACTTAATGTGTTTTTATTCAATGTTGTATTTTGCTTTGGCATTTATAAGTTCCCACGAATAAAAATCACGTCGACTTACTTTGTCTTGTTTGTCCGTTTCACTATGTTTCAAATTGTTTTTTACTGCCCTTTAACGTATCGAGTAAGCTCTATATAATGCATAGTTCGCTTAAGCGTATAAATTTAGAACTGTATCAAACAACAAGTTCATCTATTAAGATTTGGGTAAGAGTTATAGATGTGTGCAGTAGCTCTCGTCCTTTGAAATTTCTATCGAAATACACACAATTGCTGTTGATACGAAGTTTATATTTACAGATAATTGAATCCTTACGGATTGCCATACTATAAGCATTCTTAAGCATACATTTGCAGGCAAAACGTCTGCAGCAGTAAACTACATGTCCCTGCTCACAGACACTCTTATGAAAATGTCTATTAGTATATATCTCATCTGTTCTAGTAAAATTTGCTGCATTTTTTAAACAAATAGCCGATTTGGGTGTTTTGCTTAAATAAGATTCACAAAAAATGACATTTCCTTGACTTTTCTTTTCAAATTACGTTCAATACCTAGCGCTGGTTGGTGTTGATGTAAAATAATTTTTCAATTTTTTAACTTCTGATATGCTTTTTGATTGGCTTTAAAATGAGCCCATATGAACTGATTTAGGAGTTTAAGATAAGGTTAATTTTTGTGTGTGATTTGGGTTTTTTGCATAATGCAAATATATGACAGATTAAAATAATGAACGACATATTTCTTAAAATATTTTTGTTTTCAATGTTGCATACTTGTACCACAAATGGTATCAATGATCTGTTTGGGTCGGAAATATTCCGTTTAAATTAATCTAACCAATAACCTCACTTTTGATGGATTATATGGACCCTCAATATGCCCATATGAGTCAACATGGTTACTTTGCCAACAATTTGGTTCAAGAAAAGATTTATGAAGAATGGCATTTCTGAAGCCCTATGAGTTGATGGGCGTGGGTCTCGGTAAAACATATGTGAATCAAATTTTCAAATCCCATACCTCTTGCATTGGCGCTTAATGAAGCCCATACGAGCATTTTTCGGTATTTTGTAAACATACGACTTAATGTGTTTTTATTCAATGTTGTATTTTGCTTTGGCATTTATAAGTTCCCACGAATAAAAATCACGTCGACTTACTTTGTCTTGTTTGTCCGTTTCACTATGTTTCAAATTGTTTTTTACTGCCCTTTAACGTATCGAGTAAGCTCTATATAATGCATAGTTCGCTTACGCGTATAAATTTAGAACTGTATCAAACAACAAGTTCATCTATTAAGATTTGGGTAAGAGTTATAGATGTGTGCAGTAGCTCTCTTCCTTTGAAATTTCTATCGAAATACACACAATTGCTGTTGATACGAAGTTTATATTTACAGATAATTGAATCCTTACGGATTGCCATACTATAAGCATTCTTAAGCATACATTTGCAGGCAAAACGTCTGCAGCAGTAAACTACATGTCCCTGCTCACAGACACTCTTATGAAAATGTCTATTAGTATATATCTCATCTGTTCTAGTAAAATTTGCTGCATTTTTTAAACAAATAGCCGATTTGGGTGTTTTGCTTAAATAAGATTCACAAAAAATGACATTTCCTTGACTTTTCTTTTCAAATTACGTTCAATACCTAGCGCTGGTTGGTGTTGATGTAAAATAATTTTTCAATTTTTTAACTTCTGATATGCTTTTTGATTGGCTTTAAAATGAGCCCATATGAACTGATTTAGGAGTTTAAGATAAGGTTAATTTTTGTGTGTGATTTGGGTTTTTTGCATAATGCAAATATATGACAGATTAAAATAATGAACGACATATTTCTTAAAATATTTTTGTTTTCAATGTTGCTCACTTGTACCACAAATGGTATCAATGATCTGTTTGGGTCGGAAATATTCCGTTTAAATTAATCTAACGAATAACCTCACTTTTAATGGATTATATGGACCCTTAATATGCCCATATGAGTCAACATGGTTACTTTGCCAACAATTTGGTTCAAGAAAAGATTTATGAAGAATGGCATTTCTGAAGCCCTATGAGTTGATGGGCGTGGGTCTCGGTAAAACATATGTGAATCAAATTTTCAAATCCCATACCTTTTGCATTGGCGCTTAATGAAGCCCATACGAGCATTTTTCGGTATTTTGTAAACATACGACTTAATGTGTTTTTATTCAATGTTGTATTTTGCTTTGGCATTTATAAGTTCCCACGAATAAAAATCACGTCGACTTACTTTGTCTTGTTTGTCCGTTTCACTATGTTTCAAATTGTTTTTACTGCCCTTTAACGTATCGAGTAAGCTCTATATAATGCATAGTTCGCTTACGCGTATAAATTTAGAACTGTATCAAACAACAAGTTCATCTATTAAGATTTGGGTAAGAGTTATAGATGTGTGCAGTAGCTCTCTTCCTTTGAAATTTCTATCGAAATACACACAATTGCTGTTGATACGAAGTTTATATTTACAGATAATTGAATCCTTACGGATTGCCATACTATAAGCATTCTAAAGCATACATTTGCAGGCAAAACGTCTGCAGCAGTAAACTACATGTCCCTGCTCACAGACACTCTTATGAAAATGTCTATTAGTATATATCTCATCTGTTCTAGTAAAATTTGCTGCATTTTTTAAACAAATAGCCGATTTGGGTGTTTTGCTTAAATAAGATTCACAAAAAATGACATTTCCTTGACTTTTCTTTTCAAATTACGTTCAATACCTAGCGCTGGTTGGTGTTGATGTAAAATAATTTTTCAATTTTTTAACTTCTGATATGCTTTTTGATTGGCTTTAAAATGAGCCCATATGAACTGATTTAGGAGTTTAAGATAAGGTTAATTTTTGTGTGTGATTTGGGTTTTTTGCATAATGCAAATATATGACAGATTAAAATAATGAACGACATATTTCTTAAAATATTTTTGCTTTCAATGTTGCTCACTTGTACCACAAATGGTATCAATGATCTGTTTGGGTCGGAAATATTCCGTTTAAATTAATCTAACGAATAACCTCACTTTTAATGGATTATTTGGACCCTTAATATGCCCATATGAGTCAACATGGTTACTTTGCCAACAACTTGGTTCAAGAAAAGATTTATGAAGAATGGCATTTCTGAAGCCCTATGAGTTGATGGGCGTGGGTCTCGGTAAAACATATGTGAATCAAATTTTCAAATCCCATACCTCTTGCATTGGCGCTTAATGAAGCCCATACGAGCATTTTTCGGTATTTTGTAAACATACGACCTAATGTGTTTTTATTCAATGTTGTATTTTGCTTTGGCATTTATAAGTTCCCAAGATAAAAATCACGTCGACTTACTTTGTCTTGTTTGTCCGTTTCACTATGTTTCAAATTGTTTTTTACTGCCCTTTAACGTATCGAGTAAGCTCTATATAATGCATAGTTCGCTTACGCGTATAAATTTAGAACTGTATCAAACAACAAGTTCATCTATTAAGATTTGGGTAAGAGTTATAGATGTGTGCAGTAGCTCTCTTCCTTTGAAATTTCTATCGAAATACACACAATTGCTGTTGATACGAAGTTTATATTTACAGATAATTGAATCCTTACGGATTGCCATACTATAAGCATTCTTAAGCATACATTTGCAGGCAAAACGTCTGCAGCAGTAAACTACATGTCCCTGCTCACAGACACTCTTATGAAAATGTCTATTAGTATATATCTCATCTGTTCTAGTAAAATTTGCTGCATTTTTTAAACAAATAGCCGATTTGGGTGTTTTGCTTAAATAAGATTCACAAAAAATGACATTTCCTTGACTTTTCTTTTCAAATTACGTTCAATACCTAGCGCTGGTTGGTGTTGATGTAAAATAATTTTTCAATTTTTTAACTTCTGATATGCTTTTTGATTGGCTTTAAAATGAGCCCATATGAACTGATTTAGGAGTTTAAGATAAGGTTAATTTTTGTGTGTGATTTGGGTTTTTTGCATAATGCAAATATATGACAGATTAAAATAATGAACGACATATTTCTTAAAATATTTTTGTTTTCAATGTTGCTCACTTGTACCACAAATGGTATCAATGATCTGTTTGGGTCGGAAATATTCCGTTTAAATTAATCTAACCAATAACCTCACTTTTAATGGATTATATGGACCCTTAATATGCCCATATGAGTCAACATGGTTACTTTGCCAACAATTTGGTTCAAGAAAAGATTTATGAAGAATGGCATTTCTGAAGCCCTATGAGTTGATGGGCGTGGGTCTCGGTAAAACATATGTGAATCAAATTTTCAAATCCCATACCTCTTGCATTGGCGCTTAATGAAGCCCATACGAGCATTTTTCGGTATTTTGTAAACATACGACTTAATGTGTTTTTATTCAATGTTGTATTTTGCTTTGGCATTTATAAGTTCCCACGAATAAAAATCACGTCGACTTACTTTGTCTTGTTTGTCCGTTTCACTATGTTTCAAATTGTTTTTTACTGCCCTTTAACGTATCGAGTAAGCTCTATATAATGCATAGTTCGCTTACGCGTATAAATTTAGAACTGTATCAAACAACAAGTTCATCTATTAAGATTTGGGTAAGAGTTATAGATGTGTGCAGTAGCTCTCTTCCTTTGAAATTTCTATCGAAATACACACAATTGCTGTTGATACGAAGTTTATATTTACAGATAATTGAATCCTTACGGATTGCCATACTATAAGCATTCTTAAGCATACATTTGCAGGCAAAACGTCTGCAGCAGTAAACTACATGTCCCTGCTCACAGACACTCTTATGAAAATGTCTATTAGTATATATCTCATCTGTTCTAGTAAAATTTGCTGCATTTTTTAAACAAATAGCCGATTTGGGTGTTTTGCTTAAATAAGATTCACAAAAAATGACATTTCCTTGACTTTTCTTTTCAAATTACGTTCAATACCTAGCGCTGGTTGGTGTTGATGTAAAATAATTTTTCAATTTTTTAACTTCTGATATGCTTTTTGATTGGCTTTAAAATGAGCCCATATGAACTGATTTAGGAGTTTAAGATAAGGTTAATTTTTGTGTGTGATTTGGGTTTTTTGCATAATGCAAATATATGACAGATTAAAATAATGAACGACATATTTCTTAAAATATTTTTGTTTTCAATGTTGCTCACTTGTACCACAAATGGTATCAATGATCTGTTTGGGTCGGAAATATTCCGTTTAAATTAATCTAACCAATAACCTCACTTTTAATGGATTATATGGACCCTTAATATGCCCATATGAGTCAACATGGTTACTTTGCCAACAACTTGGTTCAAGAAAAGATTTATGAAGAATGGCATTTCTGAAGCCCTATGAGTTGATGGGCGTGGGTCTCGGTAAAACATATGTGAATCAAATTTTCAAATCCCATACCTCTTGCATTGGCGCTTAATGAAGCCCATACGAGCATTTTTCGGTATTTTGTAAACATACGACTTAATGTGTTTTTATTCAATGTTGTATTTTGCTTTGGCATTTATAAGTTCCCACGAATAAAAATCACGTCGACTTACTTTGTCTTGTTTGTCCGTTTCACTATGTTTCAAATTGTTTTTTACTGCCCTTTAACGTATCGAGTAAGCTCTATATAATGCATAGTTCGCTTACGCGTATAAATTTAGAACTGTATCAAACAACAAGTTCATCTATTAAGATTTGGGTAAGAGTTATAGATGTGTGCAGTAGCTCTCTTCCTTTGAAATTTCTATCGAAATACACACAATTGCTGTTGATACGAAGTTTATATTTACAGATAATTGAATCCTTACGGATTGCCATACTATAAGCATTCTTAAGCATACATTTGCAGGCAAAACGTCTGCAGCAGTAAACTACATGTCCCTGCTCACAGACACTCTTATGAAAATGTCTATTAGTATATATCTCATCTGTTCTAGTAAAATTTGCTGCATTTTTTAAACAAATAGCCGATTTGGGTGTTTTGCTTAAATAAGATTCACAAAAAATGACATTTCCTTGACTTTTCTTTTCAAATTACGTTCAATACCTAGCGCTGGTTGGTGTTGATGTAAAATAATTTTTCAATTTTTTAACTTCTGATATGCTTTTTGATTGGCTTTAAAATGAGCCCATATGAACTGATTTAGGAGTTTAAGATAAGGTTAATTTTTGTGTGTGATTTGGGTTTTTTGCATAATGCAAATATATGACAGATTAAAATAATGAACGACATATTTCTTAAAATATTTTTGTTTTCAATGTTGCTCACTTGTACCACAAATGGTATCAATGATCTGTTTGGGTCGGAAATATTCCGCTTAAATTAATCTAACCAATAACCTCACTTTTAATGGATTATATGGACCCTTAATATGCCCATATGAGTCAACATGGTTACTTTGCCAACAATTTGGTTCAAGAAAAGATTTATGAAGAATGGCATTTCTGAAGCCCTATGAGTTGATGGGCGTGGGTCTCGGTAAAACATATGTGAATCAAATTTTCAAATCCCATACCTCTTGCATTGGCGCTTAATGAAGCCCATACGAGCATTTTTCGGTATTTTGTAAACATACGACTTAATGTGTTTTTATTCAATGTTGTATTTTGCTTTGGCATTTATAAGTTCCCACGAATAAAAATCACGTCGACTTACTTTGTCTTGTTTGTCCGTTTCACTATGTTTCAAATTGTTTTTTACTGCCCTTTAACGTATCGAGTAAGCTCTATATAATGCATAGTTCGCTTACGCGTATAAATTTAGAACTGTATCAAACAACAAGTTCATCTATTAAGATTTGGGTAAGAGTTATAGATGTGTGCAGTAGCTCTCTTCCTTTGAAATTTCTATCGAAATACACACAATTGCTGTTGATACGAAGTTTATATTTACAGATAATTGAATCCTTACGGATTGCCATACTATAAGCATTCTTAAGCATACATTTGCAGGCAAAACGTCTGCAGCAGTAAACTACATGTCTCTACTCACAGACACTCTTATGAAAATGTCTATTAGTATATATCTCATCTGTTCTAGTAAAATTTGCTGCATTTTTTAAACAAATAGTGAATCTTCCTAAAAATCAAGTAAAAGAGGTGATACTTAGACGCATGCATATGGCTTGCAACGCTTATAACAGACAAATTCTTGTAACATATATAGTTATATTATTTTTATCTATTTTGTTTAATTATTCATAGAAATCAGTTACCCAAAATTCATGTCATTTACAACAACTTTATCATTTCAACTCGTTATGACAAGTTATAGTCTCTAAACAAGTTCATTTAAGTCTATAAAAGAAACATCATGGACGTGACCAAATCATAAGAAGTTGTCATTTTAATGAAATGCACGATATTGGATGCCTGTTAAATTACATCGACTTTTAATGAATCGGGACAGTATAGGGTTCTTCAATGATAAACAGGCACACTTACCATCAAAATAACAGTAATCTGTGTACATGTTATCTTGCAGATTTGAATTATATCGTGCTGCCTGGGAAATGCATGTTTGGTAAAGAACATCATTGGGCATGGCCATCTGATTCTTGTTTTAATGTTGCAACCTACCTAGTGCAAACGAAAGCCCTTGAAAAAATGTCCCTTTACAATGGATGCGTGTAGGTATCGAGGGTTTGTTAAAGTAGAGACTTTCTTGCTGACCATATGTATATACTATAAAGGCGATGCATATCAAGATAATGATTATCGGTATTTACTTTAATACCACGGAGAAAGTATCGGACTAAGGCAAAGCGAGGCTGCTCTAGTATTGCTTGATTCACATAATATAAGAAAATACTTGGAATGTTTTTCTATGGAAGATATATCTTCAAAGAAGTAAATATATACTATGAGTTTTCTTAAAGGTATAGGTTGAAAATTAATACTTTGACCAACTGGTTTTCATTGGTCATACAAGCGAAGAGGTAAATGCTTCTTGGAAATCACCAACGATAGGTATGTTGTTTTGGTTTGGAAGACGTGTGAAACATGCACAGCGACAAGGAAAATTTCTTTACAGAATAAAAATGAATGTTTTTTTGTTTTTTTTTTACCAGTCATTTCAAAATAAGACCCACAAGAACAGCTCGATAACTTCGAAAACTTTAAACTTTGATTTATTAATGAAACTTTTAAGTCATGGAAACAGCTTCTGTTACCATAGAAAAATATTATCATTCTTTGCACTGAGTCTCTTACCTAATTCAGTACAAAACAATAAAGACAGTAACTGTCGCAACAAAAAGAAAATATAGGAAAGTGATCGTGAAGGTCAGAATACTCATCGTGACCATGTTACAGATCGAGTAATTGTTTCCATCAGTAAAATAGTCAAGAAATTGTGTTTCTCATTGACAAAAATCGTTTAATTCTCCTTATACGTCTTCACTATCATGTATTTTACAGTAAAGTTTAATCTATCAGTAAAAAGGGTGTGGTGACCATGGCTGTGTGCTTAAAGCTACTCTTTCACAATTCTTCTTCATAGAACAAATATACATCTGGTTCCTAGATTAGGAAATTTGTGCATTTTTCGATGTTGAAGAATCGTACATGAGTATGGCACTAACAACATAACATAGCATAACCTTCTTGATTTCGACATTAAGCACATATGCACATAGTCACAACATAATAATACAAAAATGCATGGAAAGGAAATGACAAACATGATACAAGAGTCTACGTAATTTACATATTCATGTTTAAGTAACGTTACAAGGTAAGAGTCATAAAAGTATGTAAGTATGATATAATCAAATTTCAAAATAATATGTTTTTTTCTTTTTTGGAAAGCCTGTATTAAATAGTATGACAGTCTGAGTAATATTGTTTTGTTAGATGTATTTAAAAGTTCAACTAATTTTTACAAACTTGGATTTTTTGTAAAGTATTTAGATATATATTGTTTTCGAATTTCATGATAAAAAGGACAACATAGTGTAAAATGATATTCATATATCATTGATCTAACAACAACTGATTTGAAAAAAATGTAGCTTGAATGTTCGAATCGGCAAGGTCAGTGACGAACCAGTCTTTTTATATCCAGCCTATTAATTACGAAATTGGTAATTTTCATGTATAATGTTTCATTTTTCGTATGTTTCGATATGAAGTTCCCCAATTGACAAATACTTAAACCTTTACCCTTGAAAGAATGGGGCTGGAACGGAATTATATGCGTAAATAGTTGACTCAAAATTTAAGAATTATTCTTTAGGCGTTAGTATTTGCTTTTTTTCAAAATGGAATTCCGCTAAATTCAGGAATGTCTGTCTCTTACAAGATCGAATCATTTTATTGTAGAGTTTTTTACACGATAAAGTAATAATTTCCGATTAATTAATACAAAATTCAAAAATCGCATTTCCCAATCTGTAAAAGACAAGCTTTGGTATAGCAAGTCTGATACAGTCGACCGGGTTTACATATTTTAGGTATTTTCGACTACAAAGATTTTTGTCTTGTGTAAGAAAGCTTCAAACTATAGAGTCGGTTCTTCATATATTTGGAGGATATTCAAACCAGCACATATGGGCTTCACCAAGCGCCAATAATCATGTGTGGGCTTCATATTTTTTCTAATTCTACCCTCAGCATAACCCTACGTAATTCAATGAGGCTGGAGAAATGTTTAAGACAAGAAATTTATTTTCCCCCACCCATTATTAGGCAAACTATTGAGAGAATCTCTATCGACATTTTGTTTCAACCAATAAAGAATCATTTACAGCATTTTTGGAATCTATGAACACCAAAAGAAGTGCCGTTGTTCTTAAAATCCAACTTAGGAAACTCATTGTCCGGCTCCTATGGGATCCTTTGCAAGCCAACCAAAAGGAATAAATGTATTAGACTTTAAATATGGGCAAATATTATTATAGGGCCTACCAAAGCTTTCTTAAATACAATAACGTGCTTAAAGTAATTGGAGAACGGTTCAATCGCAATGAAAATTACCTTTTTTGTGACCCTTATTAAAAAAGCACCAAAATCATTTCACATGGGCTATTATGCCGGAGAGCTAATTAAATCCTGAAATAATCAAAGAAAATGTGGACCTGCAAGTATTTTAAGTCCAATAAACACTTTACACCTTATATAGATTAAGAAATCATCTCGAAACAAAAAAATGTTTTTCCTAAACCCATGAATAGGAAACATCCAAAATTGCTATTTTGGGCTCTGCGAGAGCCCAAAAATAGTGGAAAAGCTTTTTGAAAATGGATTACTGTATTTTCTTTATTATTCTCACACTAAATACATTGTTAAACTACAGATAACATTTAAGAAGAAAAACAAAACGCCGTTCCCGACCCTAGTATTGGGAAATACCCATTTTGCCCATATGGGCTTCTTTGAGAGCCCATAGAATCGGGGAACGGACCCGAAAAATTTGGACCCGCATAGTTCTCGATTGCTTGACCCCTAAACAATCAAATAAACACAAAAAATCAATTTCAGCACAAAAATCCTACAGGATTACATAAGGCATCGCACTATATATATTGAATTAAATCTTTCCTAAATAAACATGCGCGTAAACTTTTCTTCAATGCTTATATTTCTGCCCCATATAGATTATCATTGTTGTATATGGAGAATCTGTAATAAGATCATTTATTATATGACCGACGTCGCTGGAGTGAAATAATCCCGTTGAATATTTTTGAAATTACATGGGTGTTATTACACTAGTGGAACAACTATGCAAATGAGCTCAGAGCGAATAGCAACGCTATATTGTACATGTAACCACACAAATGACGTCATAATCTATGTTTTGTGACGTCATTTTGAAACGGCGTTATAAGTTTCGCGGAAAATTGAAACGCTGAATTTCAAGAATTTTGACATTTTTCGCTAAAATTCGGGTCATATTATAAACAGAATATAAAATGTGTGCTCATAAAAACAGAATTTATTAAACTCGTCATCTAAAACAGATAAAAACTCGGCGCAGCCTCATTTTTATCTGTTTATAGATGACTCGTTAAATAAATTCAGTATTTAATGACCACTCATTCATTATCCACTATTCAAACTGTGTATTCAAACTTTCAGAAAGAGCTGCAGGAATAATCCTTTACAAAACTTTGCAACCATCTAGTGAGGAATTATTTGCGGAATTTAGATGGGTGGAATTTGAAGACAGAATTATATATATATATATATATACAAACCGTTTTAGTATATAAATCACTCAACAAACAACATTTAATTTCACGTCTTAGCTTTTAAAAGAAAAAAACACCTTGGGCTCTTCCGCAAAACAAACACTCCTCAGTCCAAAGCCTAGAATTGAGTTCTATAGACAATCCTTTACTTATTCTGGTCCATTACTCTGGTATAATCTATTATTAATCCCTGGCAGGGCGGGGCCTAAGTAACGGTTCATTGCATTTAAGGTTAAGGTAGCGGCGTCTCGGGGCATAATAGTGACGTCATGGACGTCAGACCCACTCTAGATTGCTTCTGTCTTCAATGTTTTGATGTTATAAACTGTGAACTCCTATCATGTCCTATCAATTGAATCTTCCCGGAAGGTCAGTGCACATCTTAACAAATACATACAACTCTTTCAGATAATTTTCTTTAAAAAGATTGATGGTTGAGTTGATTGTAACAATTGTAAGAGTTCATTCGATTTCCTCTCTAACTGCATTAAATATTTCAAACAGGAAAAAAAAAACAGTAATCAATTGTCTATAACAATTAAATATAACAACCCCAGAATTGATATTCAAAAATTTCAGTATAATCTTTATTGTTCAATTTGGGACGCAATATGAGCGCATTTAACTCATTCCATTAACAAAATTAATCATATTAGTTGTAAGTACTATTTCAAGTGCCTCGACGTTCCGTTCTTTCCGAAAAAATAACGTCGTCTTGGTTGATTGTTGTGCATTAAATGCTTATTTTAACACAATTTGAATTTTTTTAACTCGCTTGTGTGTTGAGCGTTTTGTATGAATTTCTTTCCCAACAGTATTTAAAACATAAGGTGCCCCGAAAGCGCATCATTCGGTTTCCATAGTGACAGTTCATAGAGAGACGCGTAGTCATATTTGGTTGCACGTTAGTATAATTGGCACTCACAACCATGTGAATAATTATTGACAGTTTCATCAGAATCTGATAAATGATCAAAAAAGGTATTGCAATTGTATCAGAACTTTTTGATACACCTTCGTAAATGGACTCGGTGTCTTTATCAGAGCTTAGTTTCGAAAATACACCTATACATTTATTAAATCTAGTGTTATTGTGTTAGAGAAACAATTTTAGAAATCACTATAAAGTATGGTTCTCACAAGATTTTTACTTACGCCTTTATTTCGGGAGAGTTCGCTCCATTTTTCGACCTTTTAAGTTAACCGAAAGTTATAACTCAAGATGTAAGATGACCCAAAATTAGGTCTATGTTGAAGATAAGGAAACGTTTTCGTTTTTACAATAATACGATAGTTTTATTCATCTTTACCTTTTGATTAAGTGTAATGATGTATTATTCGGGAGTGCCACTTTTCTTAGTTTTTGTTCAAACTGTATATAGTTTCAATGATGTTGGAAAACACGATGAGATATTAAACCGATTAGCTCTACTGGAAGATAGGGTAAGGGCTAAAATTGTTTTATAAGATAAATATTACTTAGGTAATGGAGTCGTTATAGTTCTTAAACGTTTCGGAAGTCATGAAGCATGACAATAGTATCAGAGGTTTCGTAATGATTTTATAAAAAAAAAAGAAAATTAACATTGTGAAAGAGCATGAGTACCGAAAAGTTATCGATATATTACGGCTCTACTAACTTAACAAAATAATGGGGATATTTTCAGATTCGTATAAACGCGTTCATGGAATGAATAAACAATACGCATGCTACTGTGAAATCAGCGATGGGTTCAGGATACAATTGCGTTTGCGAATGTTGAAAAGAAGTACCAATGTTTTTAAAAGTTTCGTGCACTTTTTCATCTTGAATGCAGAACAACTTCCCTCATCTCCAAAGATACCTCGAACGATCCTAACTATGTCCTACGTGAACACGCCCTAACGTAACTGTGTACGTAATTAGCGACAAGTATCTGAACTTTGAATGTATTTTACTTATTATTATTATTATTTATTTTATGATTGATTGAAATGAAAAAATGGCATTTCTGTATATTAAAAAACAGTTGACTTTTTTTAACAAAAATAAATAAATAAATACATAAATAAATAAATAATAATGATAGTTAACAGCGCTCTGTCCCCGTAAAATGCCATAAGTAAGCGATGTTTTTGTACTAAAAGATGCTTGCTCCTTAAGTTTGTGTACAGGTATGGTTTTTAGACAAGGTTCTATTGTGACCTTGGCATTTTACTCTTGTTGCTCAAAATTAGGTACTTCCTTGGATCATGGGTATTGATTGTATAAAGTTTTGACTATGATACTGAGCTAATATTTCATTTCGCCGAAATTTCTGTCCAGGCCAATTTTCTCGGAAATGAATAAAAAGTGAAATAGTTTTCGTTTGTCAGTTGTGCAGAGATAATCTTTTTCTCGAATTTAGGCGATAACATAATCTTGTTTGTCATTACTTGCTCAAGAATTTTGCATTTGTTGTATCCCAAAATACCCATTTTCGCGTGTCCCAAGGTAGTTTTTTTTCTGATTCTGCTATGTATTTTGATTAATAACGGTTCATTCTAATAATTGATTTCATCATTCAAAATCTATTTCATATCTTATAATGCAGTTTAAACTTTTAGATTTCGGAAAATTAAAGAAGAACATAAAAAATTCGTTGTTCAAAGTTTGGCCCTAGATTTGGACATGATAATGTACTCGCAATAACTTACATGCGCATAATAATATTACTTTTGGTCAGTTTTACATAAAAATCTTTGTAAACAGATGCCTTAACTTTGATAGATTCCATGATAGTTGATTCATAAACTTTGTATGGGTAGTTAGTGAAAAAAGATTAAAATAAGGTAAGCCTTTGACAGCGTAGGTTTTTAATTTCTGTCAATTATGTAACGCATTTACCATGGTCATGTTGACTAGATCTATTACATTTCTAGCTGTACTTGTTCCGAATTGACGACACATCTTTATCTTTGGAAAACAGCTTGTCCCCCTTTTTGTTTTCGTGCTCTATCCAGCAAAAATGGTAGCGTTGGTCTTCGCAATAACCGTCTTTTCAATAACGGCATTTTGCGTTATCGGAAGTACGGATATTGTGTTTGCAAGTACAAATTTACATTTAATTGAGAATTTCAGGGTGTTGTCAACAAATGAAATGTCAATGAGCAAATATCTAAAAGCGATAAAGAAAATAATAAGCATCCCCTAATCCGTTTTTAAAAAAAGAAACTGCCTAACACATTTTATCTAGTTTGATGTTACTGGAATGACTAATGGTCGTTATGTGAAGGATATTTTAGGAAAAATATCACAGTTTTATAAAGAGGCTGATCAAAGTCAGACAATTATTCCATGGGCTTAATCCAAATTTACCGTTTGAAACACCACGAGTGAAAATATAGGAGTTTGACAAACAAAAGCTCATCATTTTAAGATTTTTATTAGTACGTTACTTTGAGGAGATTCTTCGTGACTGGAAAGACACGGTACACTTATTTAATTGGTTGTAGGTGTACATCGTCAACCTATATGCTGGAATGTTTAAATTACATAGTATTTACTTCGCTTGCTGATCTGCAAAATTTGTTTTTTCTCACATTTTGATCTTCATCAATCCAGACAACAACCCCGATTTAGAGGGTGTACCATTTGAATTTGTAAAGTAAATAAATTGAGTAGATAATGATTTGTTTATTTTAGGAGAAAAAAACTTGGTCCAAGTACATAAACAATGTAACTGTACATGAACACCTTTTTTTTACATATCAAGAGAAGATAATTATCTTTGATTTGGATTTAGTATCGATCTGATTTGACTGGTACATTACCCTAATCTTAAACGATATTCTACTTTGTTACAAAGTTATGTATCTTACATGCGAACGAGTTGAACATTGTTTTTAAGTTGTATTATGCCCCGATGTCTATATATTTAAAACTTCTGATATCCCGTACGTCTGTAAGCCTTAAGTTTCAAGCTCTTAAATGGCATCCATTTGTCAAAGAAAAGTCAAACCATACAAAAGTTGTTTATGAATCAAATTTCTACCCTTCTTTAAGCTCATTAGGGGTCGGAGTTATATCTATCTATCAAGATATGAGAAAGCAAAATTCTATTTATTTTTGTGCTCTTAATTTTATAAGCACTTGGCCATGAACCTCGAAAAAATATTTTGCTAACGACAAAGGAAACCGCCCTTTTGTCTAATTTGGTTTACGACATCTATAGGTTAAGGTCATAATGAAACGTTGATGAAAACCACTTCCATCTTTGAACATAAGAGCAATTGGCCTTTTAACTATGTACATATTTTGTAAATGGTCTAGGGTATTGACGTATTATTGACGTCAAGCCTTGATTTATAAACAAATGTTGCCATGATAATATTTTGTAACAAAGTTTAATTCATGTTGTTAAACCCAAACCATTTCTTTGTGGGTTTCATGATATTTAATTGTATCTTAGAGTTAATGCCTCTCCTTGGACAACGAATTTTAGATGTTTTTCAGCTTTGAAACATTTATATTTTCTAATGAAATTCGAGCTTTTATTGACATGAACGACAGGATCTGGATTTTGAAATTCGCGTATCTTTAATTACTTCGTTGTTTGTAATCTCCCAATCTCATTCAGCATAACTAGTTACATTTTATGACAAACGACCAGACGTAGTTTGGATAAAAATCTTAAAGCATTTTTCAGTTGTTTCAGGAAATAATATTAAACGCAGGATTGATTTAGGAACACCGGTGGTATTACATGTATTAATTTGACTAAAATTGATAAACTAATTGAATAAAGTAACAATGGTGAATTTTTTGAGAATACTAGTGTGATTAGATAGGATTGACCCAAAAAAACAACAAAAACATGGAGTTAAGCTTTATCAGTTACTTTATCATCAATATCATTTAAAGTATTGTTTAAAAGTTTAGTTGATATTAGGAGTTTTTTGTTTGAAAAGAAAGCTGTTGATATCCTTTTTGTTGATTAGAAATATGTTAAGTTGAACTGAAACAAGGTGTGTGTATAATCGAACATGCCATGGGTTCCATTCAGACAGTAGAGGTGCAGTGGAGAGATCACGATGTGAGGTTACGTTCATTTCGGCTCTTTAGAGACCGGTGAAATACCGTGGTAAATCTGCGAAATGCCACGTTTCAGAACTTATCAATCTATCAAGATATCCCTTTCGGTTCACCATCTTAAGAATGATGTTTTTAGACGTATTGCAGCACGTCCTATCGACCCATGTGTTATTCAGCTTATACCTTTTTTTGGCAATTCTTGGAATAATTTAGTAGGATGGGATCTGATAAAAAGATAACGGAAATTTATTTTGTAATTTCGAAAAAAAATTAGAAAACGTTGTGCAAAGTTACCGAGTTTGGTTGGTTTACGTACTTTTAATTCATCTTTTAAAATGGAAATGAGCAAATCCACTTAATTACGAACATTCAGTTAGATAAAATATCAACTCTAAAATCGCAAATAAGCCTTTTTTAGCTCACCTGAGCACAAAGTGCTCAAGGTGAGCTATTGTGATCACTCACCGTCCGTCGTCCGTCCATCGTCCGTCCGTCTGTCCGTCTGTCCGTCTGTCCGTCCGTCCGTCAACAATTTCTTTAAACATCTTCTCCTCCTAAACCACTGGGCCAATCAAGCTGAAACTTGGCAGGTATGTTCCTTGGGTGAAGCTCTTTAAAAGTTGTTAAAAGAATTTAATTTCATCAAAAACTCTGGTTGCCATGGTTACATAATAGGCCAAAATGGCCGAAAATATTAGAAAAAATTCTTCTCCTCCTTAACCACTGGGCCAATCAAGCTGAAACTTGGCAGGGATGTTCCTTGGGTGAAGCTCTTCAAAAGTTGTTAAAAGAATTTAATTTCATCAAAAACTCTGGTTTCCATGGTAACGGAAAGTCTGAAAAATGGCGGAAAATGGCTGAAAATATTAGAAAAAAAATTTTCTCCTCCTTAACCACTGGGCTAATAAAGCTGAAACTTGGCAGGGATGTTCCTTGGGTGAAGGTCATCAAAACTTGTCAAAAGAATTTTATTTCATCAAAAACTCTTGTTTCCATGGTAACAGAAAGTCTGAAAAAAGGCCGAAAATGGCTGAAAATATTAGAAAAAATTCTTCTCCTCCTAAACCACTGGGCCAATCAAACTGAAACTTGGCAGGAATGTTCCTTGGGTGAAGCTCTTCAAAAGTTGTTAAAAGAATTTAATTTCATCAAAAACTCTTGTTTCCATGGTAACGGAAAGTCTTAAAAAAGGCCGAAAATGGCTGAAAATATTAGAAAAAAATCTTCTCCTCCTTAACCACTGGGCTAATAAAGCTGAAACTTGGCAGGGATGTTCCTTGGGTGAAGGTCATCAAAACTTGTCAAAAGAATTTTATTTCATCAAAAACTCTTGTTTCCATGGTAACAGAAAGTCTGAAAAAAGGCCGAAAATGGCTGAAAATATTAGAAAAAATTCTTCTCCTCCTAAACCACTAGGCCAATCAAGCTGAAACTTGGCAGGGATGTGTCTCGGGTGAATGTCTTCAAAACTTGATAAAAGAATTAAATTTCATCAAAAACTCTAGTTTCCATGGTAACGGAAATCTCAAAAATGGTGGAAAATTGCTGAGAATATTAGAAAAAATTCTTTTTCTCCCAAACCACTAAGCCAAGCATGCTAAAATTTTGCAGGGAAGCTCTTCAAAAGTTGTTAAAAGAATTTAATTTCTGAAAAAACTCTTGTTTCCCTGGTTACAGAAAGACTGAAAAATTGCCAAATATCTTAGAACAAATTCTTTTCCTCCTTAACCACAAGGCCAATCAGTTTAAAACCTAGCACGGATATTCTTAATGTGTAGGGTTACTAAAGTTGTGAAAAGAATACTCCATGGTAAGAGAAAAGTTGAAATTTACGAAAATTAAAAAAAACAAGTTGCAGTAGGATGAAATTTTACCAACCTTAATGTATATCAAACAAATTCTGGTATTCATAACATGGTTGACAAGTTATGAGTGACTTACTCAGGGGAGCGATATAGGACCATCATGGTCCTCTTGTCTTGATGAACGAAAAACCACGATGAACAATGTCTTTCCAGTAGCAAAATCAGTCATTACAAAAAAAAATTAAATATAGATCCATGTGACCAAATTTATTTTCTAAAAACGCTTTATCGTATATTTAGAAGAATTTAACATTCATCAAGCATGGTATGTGGTCAACGAAACTGTATGATAATGATACTATTTCTATGAAAAGTCTCACTTTTCCTCCCAATAACGTTATACTTCCTCCGAGTAACAATAATGATTTGAAATAGAAAATGTAAAATTGATAAATATGAAATTACATGTATATGTTTTGGTGTTATGATTAGATTTTTACTCAAATACACAACTCTTGAATAAATTTTTGATAGTTGAAAGGGAGAAGTAAAAATTCAAACTACAATTCTAGATGTTTATATCCTTTCAATAACGTTATGTGTCATCACAATAGCTTATTTGTCCGCGGTATAACAGATAACTTTCAGTCATTTTTTTCAGACAAAAATGTTATCATATCTAAAGTGAAAAGCTCAATACAAAGAAAAATTCATATTTCATCGCATTTGGAACAAAAGAACGTTTTCTTGTGAGAGGGATACATTGAATCACATTTGAAATATTGTAAATTAACGACTAAATTCGTAAAGGTAACGTAGAACATCATATGAGCTCCACAAATTACTTAATGAAATCAAAATTTACACCTTTCAATTACATAATATGTCTTATTAGTGTACATCGAAGTAACAATCATTTAAAGACTTGCACATTGCAAGTCAAGAAGAAAATGTCGGTGTTACTGAGAGGACATGTGTTGATACAACATGATAAATGCTTGCAACCTGAAGTATTTCTATGTCAATCCCAATGTGACCAGTATGATATTTAACTGTCTAAGATGCTAGCCTTCCGATCTAAGCAAAGAAAAGGGGCAAAATCATGAGTATATTTTTCTTAAAAAGTTTACTTCCAGATTTCGGCCAAATTTGATATTGGCTCTACTATAGTTTAATTCTGTAAAACAAAGGATCTATGGACGGACGGATAGACAGACAATCATGGTGAAACCTATATATCCCCACTTATTTGTAGGTTGGGGATAAAAAAGGTATTGACAAAAAAAAAAACCCAAAAAAAACACTATAATGTTTAAATTTAAGGTAGAAGAAGCCAAATAAAAAATGACAGTCAGATAATTGTCGCTTCGTTAATATAATTATGTTATTGATTTCAGTATGATTTACAATAATGGAGCATATTCAAAAATTTGCTTTAGATCATATTATAATTTTGTATGAAATGGGGTAAAATGTGTTTTATTCGTTTAAAATTTCATATTTCATATAAGGTTCACCAACAAGGTCTACTCGAAAAGAAAATTCAAGATTTAGAAGAACAGAACACTCGACAAGAAGAAATCATCAATAAATTAATACAGAAGGACAGAAAAGGTACACTTTATTCTCTCTATGTGGTATATGACAAATAAGAAAATTAAAAATGGACGACGTAGACCCAAATCAGGATGCATATTCCGCACTACTACTGTCTGCCAAGTTCAAGGGTTATTTTTTTTTACGGAATTATTCCAAAGAGAATTGAATGAAGCGTTGCCCAATTCTTAAGCTCGGTTAACTAGGCTGGTTATTTGATTTTTGCGTGTTTTTTCCAATAGACGCACCCGGCATCAATAAAATACAAAAGGAATGCAATAATAACGATTTAAAAATGAAATCATTTATCCGTATATATCAATCCAATAGCATATTTATATAAGTGTTTATTGCCTCTTTGAGACACCAGCCATCTTTCAGAAAGATCATTTACGGGCGATTCATTTGCCTCCTAGCTACCACCAGTACAAGCAAATGGATCTGATTTGCCTTGTCCAAAAATATTTGTACGTGGTCAGTAGCACGGATGGGGTTTGACTCAGGACCTTCGATTTCTCTCGGACCATGATTTCGACGACAAACATAACACAAAAAACCAACAGTTAAATGACAATTGAACTCTAGCCCATTACTATTATTATAATCATCCAGTATGTTACGTATTTTTCTCAAGCAAGAATAATTTTTGTATTGGATCCCGAAATAATTAAAAAAAAAAGGTATCGCTCAATAGCAATATACAAAACATAGCTAGAGAACTTGCGGCTTTAGTCCAACCTTTTGACGATCATTTCATCTCGTCATCAACGGAATTTTCAAATAATAGCAAATAATTGGTAATTAAATCACCAAAATGCATGCACGTATTAGTTAATAGCGCCCGGCTGAATAAACGTTAATCTTTGGTTGATTTTTGATCAGAAATAGTTTCGACCAATCAGGTTTGTCGTTTCAAATGAACCAATAGAAACAACAATCACGATTGGCTGAAATTATCTTGCGGTGTTTACTCAACCAATAGTTATCTATTTTACAACTGGGAAAAGGAAGACTTGTACATGCCGGACTACAAAAGTAAGCTTTAGACTCTCAGTAATTTCAAAACAACGCAGATCTATTCACAAAGCGTTTCATTCTGCCAAAAAATGTTCGTAGTTTATATATAAATGGTTCCTTTGCAATAGGTATCTTGTAGAAGTCTGACAAGCTGGTTTGATATATGCTTGATTTAATTAGACAGAGCAAACCTTATATCCACAAACACGTAGTCATGGATTGACCCGTATTTCGTCAAGTTTCTAAAGGATTTAAAAAAGTTTCTTCCGCAATAGCTGATTTTGACTCTTCATTAATATTGTAGCATAGGCAATTTTAAAGGGGCCCTTCTTTGAAAATATATTGAAGAAGATGATTATTGCAATCTTATATATACGACCATGAACTATTAAAATTTAAAAAAATATAATTTACCGATTCCTTCAGTGTCGTATTAGTGGATTCAAAATGCAGCATTATTAGTTCGTCTGTTTTCAGAGATATTCATTGCCTTAGCCTTGGGGTCGTCGTCGTGTCGTCTTTGTTGTCGAGTGATAACTTTTGAGACATTTTGTGATATATCTGGTTCTCATGAAGACATTCACTTGAAAATTGGCACAAATATACACTATTAAAAGAGTAATCTGTACTTTTAAGATGGATATCTTAGATGCATTTTGTGCAGAGAAGCCCCTTTTTCGACTTTATTTTTATTTCTATCCACTATCCACCACCCATCAGCCGAACTTAAGTACCTATAGGCGGTGCTCTTATCTAAATATTGGGCTTTATCTTGATTAGCTATGACTTTGTACGGTTATTTAAACAAGTATCTTGATACTCAAACAAAAGAAATTTATTTCAAGAGTATTGTTAGAGAAAAAATTCGGATCAAAATCACTTCTATAATTTTTTTTTTTTTTTCAGTAGAACAGAAGGTTAACCGGAGATATGCAGAAGTACCAATCGGCTTTACAGCCGTGATTGATAACCCTGCCAACTTCGTGGATCATATTAGACTTAACACCGTCCTTAAATTCAACAAAGTCTTAACAAACATCGGAAATGGTTACAACGAACACACCGGTAATGTTTAGCAATTTTCATCAAAAATGTGACCCGTCACGCGAAAAAAAACCAACACCATCTGAGAAGGGCGTAAAGTGTCGACTCTAGTCAGACTGCGCATACTGCGCAGACTGACTTGTGTCGAATGTTTTCGCATTGTGCTTATTTCCTGAATCTAGAATGATCAATCTACTTTCGAGCGAAAGAAGTTTTTAAATGCGACCTCTGGTTGACCTAGGCTCGATCCAATTTCTTTTTCAAATATTCATATAAAATCTCATTCCGAGATGGTCCATTTTCGCGTGACGGGCCACAAATGTAAAAAAAATGTCGTCTTTTTACTATATCCATTTAAAATAGAATGATTATTTTTAATCGTTACATGTATAATTATGCTTTCTTTATATCTTGACTTAAAGAAACGAACATATTTAAGTACACAAAGGGCGTCATTGAGATACTTATTCTTTAATTAAAATTTAAATTCCGATATTAATTTACGAGGATACAATGAATTCTATTTTATGATGATTTAGTTTATTTATTTTATATTGTTTTACGTATTGTCCAAAAAATGCTGCAACATTATTATAGTGGACGCAACTATTCAAAACTCATCAGAAACATTTCAAATTCCCGTATCTGTAACGTATAAGTAACTTTATATGAACTCGCGCATGGCATTTCCAATAACTTCACTTTTGCTTAAAAAAGCCCTGGTCATCCTATCCATCCACACAGTCTGACAAGATTCTTCACCTTGCGCCCTACAGGTAGTTAAGATATATACCTCTGTTCAAGCGATCAGCAAATATATTCATAGTAATTCGTGGCCAAGAGCATGCCTACCAATTATGCATTGTGCGCACGTGCGTTATAGAAATGAAATTGTTAGAAAAAAAAACACAAAAAAAACATTGTTTGATAATCATTATCATAACATCTTAACTATAGCTTAGTCAAGCTGTAGGTGCGATGTTATGATCACCCACCAAGATACATAGATAAATTTTTAATGATAAGTATAGGATAGAAAACGAGTGCCGTGGTATATGGGAAATAGACTCGAGCGTCAGCGAGTGTCTATTTCCCATATACCGCGGCACGAGATTTTCTATCTAACTTAGACCACGCTTTTCTAACAGTGTCTGTATTTTTTACTCGAACCTCTGTACAATAAAAAAAAAAGAGTAAAACTGGCTTCAATATTACTTTAAATATGTGTAATAATGCTGAAATTACTTATGCATCTATTTCCGTTACTTTTTGCAGATCTTTTGCATTTTTGCGGCTGTAAAAAGTCTTTTGGCTCAGATAAAATGCACGTCATCTTTTTGCAATGACGCGGCCCACAAAATATGTCAAGATTCAAGTGCACGACATGCTACCATCGTATATCTGTAAATATAAGGCTCGGTGTTGTATCTGTGATATATACTTTTGAAATACTGTTCTCTGATTGGCCAATTCGCTTAAAGCGTGGTCTAATTTATAATATGACCTACGTCGCCGGAGTGAAATAATCCCGTTGAATATTTTTGATATTACACGGGTGTTAATTACACTAGTGGAATAACTATGCAAATGAGCTCAGAGCGGATAGCAACGCTATTTTGTTACCGCGAAAATGACGTCATAATCTATGTTTTGTGACGCCATTTTTTAAACGGCGTTTTAAGTTTCTCGGAAATTTGAAACGTTGAATTTCAAGAATTTTGACGATTTTTCGCTAGAATTCGGGTCATGTTATGAACAGAATATGAAATTTGTGCTTATAGAATACAGAATTTATTTAACTCGTCGTCTAAAACAGATAAAAACTCGGCGCAGCCTCGTTTTTATCTGTTTATAGATGACTCGTTTAATAAATTCAGTATTCAATGACCACTCATTCAATATCCTCCATATCTTTATAACGCGCGTGCAAACTTTGTGTAATTGGCATGCCTGCACTTGAAGGCAGTTCTTTATGGTCAATGTTTATGTCTCGCGCAGATGTTAAATGGTTGGAAATAACACATTCTCGTATATATATGATTATCAATTCATTGATAGGTATCTTTACGGCACCATATGACAGTGTATACGTATTCCATTTCGTCACCTCCGTTGCGTACGGTGCGGAAGCCCTGTGGACTAGACTGTTAGTAGATGGAGTGGCCCAGACTGGCGCTGTTGCCAAGTCGATACAAGATTCCCAAGATATACAGGGCGGGAACCATGCTGTGTTACAGCTCAGGAAGGGCCAAGCGGTCTGGGTAGAGACGTTTCAATCTGACGATGTGCACATCTTCGCTAGAGAAGGATTTTCGTCTTTCACCGGATATCTTCTTTACTGATAGATAATACCTTAACAACCTTGTTGTCGTCATTTGTCTAATCATGAATGAAAATAAATGCCATCCAAAATAATTTCTCTCCTTTTCAATAAAGTATTTTCCCGACTTCAACGAATGCATATCAGAACAAGTATAAACAAGAGCACCGCCTTATGGTGCAAACGCTCGGCTGTAGGTGCTGCAAAAATTCGAAGTCGAATTAAAGGGCATAACTCATATGATAATGCGTTCAGAGTAGTCTCCCTTGGTAGCCTGGGTAGCTCTCGTGATGGTGAACACGCATGGAAAGTTACATTAAGTTATCTTGAATGACAACAGAGATATGACAAAAATTTAAGTTTTCCCCGCCAACGCCAACAACAATGCCTACTCCAACGTCAACGCCAAAATGAATCAGATCTAATAACAATACATCGGGTTTTCAACCTAGCTAAAAATTTCGCTGTTTTACGTCAATTTGACGTGACGTTCTAGCTGCAATATGTAACGTTATTTACAAAAAAAAAAAAAAAAATCTTAAAATTGGAATTAAGGTGGAAGAGGACAATAGCAGTTTTTTTTTTGAGATGAATGCAAATATATTGGTATCTATGGAAACGTCGTAAAATTGCTGTAAGTCTGTGTCCATGGACTGAAGTTCACTTTAATATTTCGTACTGATCTAACATTTCATATTCGAATAAAGAATTGGCATTCAAGGCCAACTTCCTTCCTTTATATAATCATCGTGCAATACACGTTCGATGACCTCAATATGGGTTACGTTAAGGTAGTGGACCCGTAACAGTTTCATAATGTCTCAATAGTAATAAACTTTAACAGTGTTAACCGAGGTTTCCTAATGATTTTCATTAGGAAACTATGGTCAACATTGTGAAAGATCATATTTTCCAAAATGTTGCGGAACCCATACGGATCCACTACCTAAAATCCAAAAACAACCAGATTTTTTTTTAAAAAAAAGAATTATCGTTTTTTAAGACCAAGAACTGCAGCAGCTATTTTCAAATTTCAAACTTATCAGAACTAAACGTCGACCTGCCAACCTAAAGAGAATTTTGACCAGCGCAAAATTTGAAAAATTCAGAATTTACACCAACCATAAAACACGCTGAAGACCCAACGTTGGACCAAGTGAATACAAGAAAGAAGTTCCATCCTACAGGTTTAAGCCAGGGGTACAATTCAAATAAGATTGGGTAAATAGGACAAAAGATATCAACGTGGCACTCTCTTTATTTCTCCCTTTATCTGAACGTAATTGTGATATATATATAATACGTCCTTAGTGTATTATCTGACGAGGTTGGGAGGATTGAAAATTGTCGAGGCTCTATCGAGACAATTATCAATTCTCACAACCGAGTTAGATATTTTTTCATACAATACATTAAGTATGTATTATATTTATCTTATAACCTCTATTTGTCTTGTTTTCGTCGATGTTTCTTACTCAAATGCAAGTTTCTAAAAATAACCGCATTATATCTTTGTTCTAAAAATAACTATGTGATAACATAAAAAATATCATACGGGATGTTATCATACGGATATTTGTATAGTTATAAGATAAAATAAAAACGATAAACGAAAATTTAACCAATGGCGGAATTGGCTGAAATTATTCCCTTCTAAAAACAAACTTATTTTTGCATAAGGTAAATTTCTATCATAATATCCCATTGAAAAGCGTTCCAAACGAGACGCACGTTGTCAATAATAGCCTGGGTATTGTGTTACACAACTTGTGTAAAAGTCGAAAAATTGTATGGGTTTGTGAGACGACCCTGAATATTGAAGAAAATCGGTTATGGTAAAATAAACGGTAAGTGTTAGTTTGCATTTAATTGTATTATTTTCTTTTTTTTTTTATTTTTGAAAAGAAGAGGATTTTGTTCTTGCGACAAATATCTAAATACTCGAAAAAAGATTGGAATGTTTATGCAACAGTTGTAAGAAATTTATTTTATTGCTTGATAATAACAACCGAGTCTGAATTTTCATTTGAAGCAATTTCATATGTGCGTAAAGGTTAGTTCGTCTGTTTATTTATATTTATTTATCGTCGCTACCGTAGCATATGCCCTTATAAGCGACACCCCCTGAAGACGATTAGTTGTTATAGAGGATAGTGCAAGTGTGTATGGTGAAACTTGTGCTGAGATCCGTCATGATTCTTTAACGTGCTCGGTGTAAAGTTAGGTCTAACGGGACCACCGTTTAACGTCTCATGTGAAAGACAATTAGTTTGTTAGAGTGCCAGTTAGGGGATCTAACCCAACGATCGACCTTCACTTGTTTATAAGTCCGTTTGTCTTCTGACTGAGCTACTCGGGCTGACTAAAACACGTAAAGGGTAGCCTCAGTCGGGAACCCTCGGCGATTCTACGGAATAGACCTCGGGAATAATACGGGCGCTGCCATGAGAGCGCGTCATTTCGCACGTGGGTTTATATGACGTCACAAACATCAATGATCCCGCTAAGGATGACGTTGCATAAGATAAAATCAACGAAAGAATAAAAGTGGGCATATTATAATTTGATAACAAAACGTAGTGGTTTACTGCGTTTTGTCATTAAATTATAGTATGCCCAAAAGATCTCCAAAGATGATCGGAGATAATTAATAAAATGTGATTTTCTACAAGCGTATTAACCGAAGTACCACCAGGAGCCGAATTACCGAAAAATGACCCAAAATTACTACACTTACGTCCGAGGTACTTTCCAGTTTACGGAAAAGTCCGAGAGATGTTCCGAATGGGGCAGCCTAAGCCACCTAGTATATTTTTGATATCCAGAGTCGTGCTGGTGCTATTATGGGCCCGAGGTAATAAAACTTTTCTCATTCTCAACTGAGAATTTTCTCAAACTTTGAGTTAAAATACCTGTATAAGCATAAGGATTTTATCAATAAATTTTTAACAACTTGATAATATTATCTTTTATATTCATACATTTATTTTATTACAGTACTGTTACAGAATTACAGCTCGAATCTTCATTTGAAATTTTAGTAAATTCTAATAGTCCATGAGCCAGAATGGGTTTGTTCCCCCCCCCCCCAGGGGGAATTTTGTAGACCATATTTTTATGAAAGTCCATGGTATGTAGAACATTTTGAGACATGTAAGCACTCTGGCGAGTGGGGCTTTTGTAAGATACGTTACTTTAAAGTAGAACACCCCACAAAATTTTGAAAATGAATTTTAAAAGACTACCCAAAAAAATGAAGTCAAAAATGACAAAAAGTTGCTTTCTTATACATATATTTGTGTTGCTGATTAACTGTAGGGTTCATTTATGGAATTCTTTGAAAAAACTGTTCGTCTTAAGAGTCGTGATATTGCAGTAAAATACGTTACCCTTAAATTTCATAGAAAACTATGAATATAGAAATAAATTGTCTATCCCTGCATCATTGGGAATTTTGTTAACATTGCCTGTTTGATAGTCCATGGTATATAGAACATTTTGAGACTTTTTAGCACTCTTACAAGTTGGTGAGATACGTTACCTCAAAGTAAATTACCCATCATATTTTCAAGACAAGATTTTAGGTTTGTACAGAGAAAAAATGAGTCAAAATGACCAGAAGTGATATTTCAATACCAAAATTTATGTTGCTGAATGTATGTAGAGCAAATTCATAGTAATAATTTGTTTAAAAAATCCCCCTTGAATGCATAATAAGGAAGTAAAATACGTTACTTTTGAATTTCAAAGAAAGGCACATATATAGAAATGATTTTTCCATAGCTGCCCCATTGGGAAGATTGTTAACAATGCTTTTCTAAAAGCCTATGCAATATTGAACATTTTGAAACTTGTTAGCAGTCTGGCCACTGGGGCAAATGCAAGGTATGTTACTTTAAAGAAACCAACCCATAAAATTTTCATAAAACAATTTTAGTTGTATGTCTTGTTATGGAAATTACCTGTAAATTAGTTAAAGTTAAATGATATTGTGTTTTGTTAATGATATTTGTGATTCTGGTGGTATTTGAAGCCCATTTACATTATAAATTTTATATTCATCACTGCTCCACTGAATGTTTTGTTTACTGTGTTTTTCTATAAGCTTCTGTTCTTTGGGAGATTTTAAATTTTTTATGCATCTTGCCATCAAGCTATTTGCAAAATACGTTACTCTAAAGTAACCAATTTACCCATCAATTGCCATAGGCTTATTCTTATCCCCTCTGATTGCAATTATTGTAAAATCCCTCATTGTCTAAATCAACTATAAATCATAACTGTTTAAGGTATTTTTAAGAAGATATCAATATAAATTTTAATCATTTCAAGACTCATTGTGCTTTTAAAAGCGTGCAAAATACGTTACCACTTATTTATCGGTATAATTATTATTGAGCCGCTACCATAGTTTAAGGAAATGCACCAAACACAATGTTGAGGCAGCTTCCAAACACAATGTTGAATCAGCTTATGGTGTTTTCTATGTTTGAGATGTTTTTTCACATTTTTAGAATAAAACACAAGTAATATATGGTACTTCTGATGATAAGAGACACTTTTCATTGTGATAAATGATGAAATAGATGAAAAAAGCTGTCCTACAATATTTTTAAGCAATCTTTCCATCAATTTAGTACAGAAAAGTTATAAATATTTCTTAGAGTTGATCATGATAGTAGCCCAGTTGGTAGCACATTGGACTTGGTAGCGCATTTGACTCCATATCATAGGTACAAGGTTTCATCAGCCAGTACAAACGAGTTGATTATCATTCATCTTTGTTGTATAAGTAGCTAGAGGCTTTAATAGGATGATGTGATGAATGGAATGATTTATTTTAGCTCTCTATTGTTTGCAATTGAATGCAAAGTACATTGCATGCAATCCTAGTTTTGCCAAGAAACTGCACAATTCAGTTCAATACCGAAAATTTACATGAGTATGACCATATTATGTTCAAATGAATAGAATATTGCCATAAACATTTTGATTTAACTATCAAAGAGAGTAATATATGTTACAATTAAAGACCTTTTATAGAAAATCAAACATAATTGCTGCTTCCAAAGGACAATTAGGTGCGCACCATTTGTAATTCTCTTGAACATGATTAGTTCTTACAAAAGTAAAGATGTTTGTAAAACAAAGATGCTTAAAAAATGCTTTAACTTTGAACTAGATACAAACTACAAGTACTTTTCATGCAGAAAGAAACATGTCTTAGATAGAATTTACGCCTCTTTTATATCTTACATTCTGAAACAATAGAAGAATTATGATAAAGTGCTTAAGCAATAGGATTTCATCATTATTAAGCCCTCATTCAAATACAACCCAAGACTTGATTCATAAAAATAAGAAAATTGCATGATGGATCTATAAGTCGCATGCTTATAAGAGCTTAATAGGTGTTTATGTGTAAATGCCTGGTGATTTGACATTCTATTTGCATTCCTGTTTGAAATTGTTGGCTGACTTTCAATATATATATGTACATGCAGTTTGTGTTAAAGTAGAGAAAAGAATTGAAGAATGCCCATTCTAAGTAATATACTCATGGTTTTTGGGTATAACTCTCATATTTTCCTCATGCGCACAAGTGCAAGACTCTTCTACTAACCATTAAGTTTTATTCTAACCACTTGGCCAACATTCCAGACAAACAATTTAAAAAAAAAAACATGCAGTAAAACCAAAAAAATCCATCTTAATCAAAGAGAAACAATAATTTTGATTTAAAGACACTGAAGTGCATTTAAGCTTATTGCAACTTGTTTCATACAAATGGTAACATACGTTACTAGACTAGATGACTAGATTATGACCATATGTATTCTGTTTCAAAACATTTATAGGCAACGAATGAACAAATGCACAAAATTAGAGATAAATAATAAACTTGCTTAAGTGACTAAGTAATTTTGAAAAAAGTTTCAATTGATTAAATGTTTTAGCTGTCATGCTGCATTGTGTGATAGATAGATATGTAATATCACTGAACATACATTTCCTTATGATGAAATTAAACAACAGGTATAGTACAACACAAAGAACATATCCATATCAATCAAAAAGCCAGTAATTTTATTGAATAATTCAAGATATTTGAAATTTCTAATGTAAAATGATTATCAAGATCTGTGCTAGTTTAGAAGTGTAGGTATTTCGACTTCAGCAATTGGATTTACGTCATGTATTAATGATTTTGCTATTTCGAAATTATGATCTCAAATCTTGTTATCAAATTTTTAACTTTGTGAGATGGGATACTACACATGAAACTAACTTCAATTTGTGTGATTTATCACTTTACATTAAAAGACAATATGTAAAAACTAGCTTTAAATAAGAATTTTCTTCTCGGCTGTTCAAATATATAGCATTGACTTCCCAATTAAGGTCTAAATTATAATATCATAAGTGCTAGGGGATCTTTGAATTTTTGTTGGTCATGCAATTGCTTACAGTACTGATGCATTTTCTAAGAAACAGACCTGAGAGCTATAAATGCAAAGAATTTTAACCCTTATTGATAAAAAATAAAACAGTTTAAACGGGTTTTGGTAAAATATTTAGAGGTAACGTATGTTACAACATTCCTTTAGAGACTTACAGCATATGTTGTTATAAGGGTATCAGTTTAAATAATATTCTTGTTTTATTATGCATGATCAGAGTAGTAAATTGCACCTGCAATTCGCCTTTCTGTTTATGAACTGCATATGAAATTAAATTGTATAAAGGGTTTGAAAGGACATGTGCTCAGATCTTTTCATTTCTACGTATAAAACACGTAATATGCAGGCCAAAATAAACTATGTAAATATGAATTCATTATATAATCTTGTGAATTTTGCCAACAAGTGTTGACTTTGAATATTTTTGGCGCAAAAATGTCAATATCTTTATATAGGCGTATATTGAGAAACAATTTTGCAACTGTAACGTATATTTCACGTATTTTCCTGAATCATACAGGATTCTGTGGATGTTTTATCACTCATACTCAAGAATCAAGTATGAGATAGTACTAAAAATCGCAAATTGCCCAAAGAATTTCACAAAATGGGAGCAAAATGTTGCTTTTAATAAGGAGCTAGGGTGGGTGATTTCAAAGTAACGTATCTTACAGAAGCCCCACTCTCCAGAGTGCTAACACGTCTTAAAATGTTGCTTATACATGTACCTTTCAGAAAATCATAGTTTATAAAATTCCCCCTGGGAGGGGGGGAACAGGGGTCCCAGTAGCCCATAGTCTATAATTTGAGGATGAGAAAGGTTCATAACCTTGGGCCCTAAACTTAGTCTTTACTTTGCAAATGTTATGCGATGTGTTCAAATAAGTATAATCTACAGGGATAAGCGAAGTTGTATTTGCGTTATTATTCACCTTAGAGGAGCGTGGCTTAGTCGTGACGTAATTTGGGGTGTTTACTTTTCAATTTTTTGGTTCTTTCAAACGTTGGTTGGCAATTATCGTTAACATGTGCAAATAACTGTATTCTAATGCTGTAAGGACTAGCTTGCTTGGAGAATGTCGGAACAGTTCATCGTTGCGTTACCAAATCCTCGTCACTTCAGCTTGGACAAGCTGAGATTACGGGGTTTAGCTATCAACCTACGATATAAGGTCTAAACTTATACATGAAAGTAAGTTAATATTGGTAAAGGCTGATTTACCTCAACCTAAAATGCAACGACCCGTTTGGAAGTTTCCGCCCTGTCGGGGCAAAAAATATGGATAATAACGATAATTCGTTTTCTAATTGACAGAGCGACGCTGTCGATTAAAAAATGATTGGCTTATCAAAACAGACGTAATAATGAGATGACTGTTGAAATTGGGCATTTTCCTCGAATTTGTTTAAAATTTTTGCGTGAAATGGGCGATTTAAATGTCGTCACTAGAGCGCGAATAAGCCCTCCAACGAATTTCATTTTCATGTCCATTACATTTAATTACATCGTGAAATTGACATTCATCTCAATCAAAATTATTCTTAATCACTCACTCGGCGCTCTATTCACTCATTCCAAACATTCACTCAAATCGATCAAAAACGCTCCAAATAACTGAAAAGTATACAATCAAAAGCTACATTCAAAAAAATATAAATGGAAAAAACGCGAATTCACTGACATAATTGAAATTGTTTGCGTCTGAATGGTTTTTGATGAAAAAGAAAGCAATTAATAGAACTTTTATGCATAGTTTATCAAAGGAAGGTAATGCATATCGCTAATTTTGTTCATAATGAACAAAATTAGCAATATTGGATTACCTCTCTTTAATTTCACTCAAAACTCGCTCCACACACTCATTCAATTTTATTCAAAATTCATTCCAAAATCATTCATCTTGCTAATTTCACGATGTTTTTAACTGTATTTTCTTGTTGCAGATAAATGACGTTTTAAAGTCTAAGGATCGTGGGTGTATTTTGGCGGGGGTCATTGGTTGATGCAGAGATCTATCACTTAAGATTAATTTAAATAAGCCAGTCATACACAAATTATTCCATGGCAATAAGACAATGCATGCGTGCATGTACATAAAATTATACAGCACAAAAGAATGCCCCTTTTGCCTTAAAAGCTGTAAAAACGTCACAGTTATCGCAAATTTATACCAGCATTTAGGTCCCTTCGATTTTATTATGCTCCCCGAAGGGAGAACATATAGCCGCCGCTTCGTCTGTCCGTCCGGCCGTAATTCCGTCCGTCCGTCCGTCCATCCATCCGTCCGTCCGTCCGTCCATTTCCACCTATTTCTCCATAACCCTTGGGCCAAATCAAATGAAACTAACCATGTGAACTCCCTATGATATAGTGATGATACTTCTGTGATGGTTTTTGGATTTTAGGCCTCGTCACGGGAAAAGGGGGCTTAGGGTAAAAAACAGTTTTTCCCAAATTTCTCCTAGTCCAACAGTGAGAATTTAGTGAATTTTCATATTTGAGTAGCAAATCAGATGCCCTTTACTATAAATAATTTGAAATTAACGTAAAAAATATATATCATGGAAAAAGGGGGCTAAATGTTTGTTACCTTACGTAAGCATGTAAAATAGTAATTCCGTCCGTCCGTCCCCACCTATTTCTCCATAACCCTTGGGCCAAATCAAATGAAACTTACTATGTGAACTCCCTATGATATAGTTATGATGCATCTGTAACGGTTTTTGGAATTGAGGCCTCATCACGGGAAAAGGGGACTTAGGGTAAAAATTTCCACCTATTTCTCCATAACCCTTGGGCCAAATCAAATGAAACTAACCATGTGAACTCCCTATGATATAGTGATGATACTTCTGTGATGGTTTTTGGATTTTAGGCCTCGTCACGGGAAAAGGGGGCTTAGGGTAAAAAACAGTTTTTCCCAAATTTCTCCTAGTCTAACAGTCAGAATTTAGTGAAATTTCATATTTGAGTAGCAAATCAGATGCCCTTTACTATAAACAATTTGAAATTAATGTAAAAAAAATATCATGGAAAAAGGGGGCTAAATGTTTGTTACCTTTACGCTAGCGCGTAAAATACAGTTATTCTTTCATTTCTCCTAGTCTCATGCTCAGAATTTGATGAAAATTCACATTTCAGTAGCAAATCAGATGCCCTTTACCATAAGGTATTTGATATTTGTGTCTAAAAATATGTCATGCAAAAAGGGAGTTTAATGTTTGTTACCTTTATGTTTGCTGTATAAGATAACATCTTATTTGAGTCCTTGCAATCTGACCACAGAGCATATCTCCTAAAGTATAATAGCTATCAACTTGAAACCTTATGGGTGGATAGATCTTATGGAGGTGAAGTGCAGTGCACAAGAACTACAACTCTTGCTTGCATAATTTTGGAGTTATTGCCCTTTGTAATTTTTTATACTTAGATTATGTCTGGAGCATATCTCCTAGAGTATAAAAGCTATCAACTTGAAACTTAATGGGTGGATAGATCGCATAGAGGAGAAGTGCAGTGTACAAGAGCTGCAACTCTTGCTTGCATAATTTTTGAGTTATTGCCCTTTGTTACTTTTGATACTTAGATTTTGTCTGGAGCATATCTCCTAAAGTATAATAGCTATCAACATGAATCTTTATGGGTGGATAGATCCCATAGAGGAGAAGTGCAATACACCTGAACTACAACTCTTGCTTGCATAATTTTGGTGTTATTGCCCTTGGTTATTTTTATTACTTAGAATTTATAGGAGGCAAATCTTTGACAGTACACAGAATCTTTTATCTATTAGGCTTCAGTTTACTATCAAGCTTTCTTGGCGGGGGATGTCCATGTCCAACATGGCTCTTGTTTTTGTGACAATGCCTTATTCGGGGAGCATAATCCGTCTCTGACGGCTCTTGTTTACATTAACGTCGTAACTTTGGCTTCACAAAACTGTTTTCACGTGTCTAAGAGATTATACTCTTCAAAAACGTCTTTGCCATTGAAGCAAATTGTAACTTCGACAAAAATATGATTTACGTATGAATATAAATCGAGAGAGGCTATGTTCGGGCATCGTTTTACTGAATTTAAACAAAATTACTGATTTTCGGTCAAAGGATTGCAATGGTAACGTCAAATAAAATCGTTACATCAAAAGTGACTTGCTATAGAATCAATTTCACACTTTCTGCCCGAATATTTTACGCCGTCAAGAGACGTAACTGTCTTGAAAGTTACAGAAAATAAGAAATAATCAAAATATCGAAAAGTAATTGGCCATGTCAGACGAACATTGTTTTACGTGTCAGGCTTATTTAACTCTATACATAAAGGAGTGAGTCGCGTTAAATTGTTGCCAGATGTGAGACATAGGTAGTCTAAAAACAAAAAAAGGTCATTTACAACGGTTTGTCGTTAAAGTCTGCGTTATGGCGACCAAAAGCATTATGACGTTGTTCCTCTGGACATTTCACCATTTTTCATTTCAAATCTCTGCAAGGCGTTTAATTCCAAAAGCAATTAAAGAATTGCATTTCATTCAGAACATGATGAAGAACTTTCTGGACTATCGAATGAATCTAAAAGTTCACGAGCCGTTTGAGCAGGGCAGATTTTCCGTAATTTGACGTTGACGTCGATATACTGAAACGCCACAAGTAGTGTATCGCAAATCGCGTGAAATCATGAGTTACAATTACTGTTCATACAACCAACAGCTATCGAATTGTTTGTCATATTTAAAAAATATTCGATTTTTGATAGGTGTCAAAGAACTTTTTTGAAGAAAATATAAAATCTTATACGCACTTACAATCTCTTCGTGAAATTACATCACACCTAGAAAAGTTTATTAACTTGCAAACATCCTCGGATACCCCGGGGTCTCCCTATTTGCTACGCATCCTCGGATACCCCGGGGTCTCCCTATTTGCTACGCGTCGATATAGCGTAGCAAATAGGGAGACCCCGGGGTATCGTATCCGAGGATGCTTGCAAAATTTCTCACTGTGCATTACACTGACTGTCATAAAATGCTAAAAAAAGATTTTTGAGGTAACGATTTACCCTAATTGGTGTAAAACTAATATGTTAATTTGACAGACAGTCAAGGGTAGAAATACCCAAATTATGTATAAAACCTTGTTTAACTAGGGAAACATTTATAATTTGAATGAGTCATTAAATAATTTCGATAGCTAAATGAACCCGTTCATGTCCTTAATTCACATTATGTTACATGTATGAAAAGAAAATTTCCAATATCGGAATGTTTTGCTCTTTGTTATAGCTTGGTTTATTTGACCCGAATTTGACCTTTGTGAAAAAATGCTTAAATAACAATAACCGACATATTTTATCAATTGACAAAATATGTATTACGTTCAATACCGTTTGTTATTTATTCCTAAGAAAACACGTGCAAAGCCGAGTAGGAATAATAAGATTTTTATTCATCTAAATAGCAGGGGTCAGATTCGGGTCAATAAAATCGCGCTATAACATACTTCTGCGTAAATTTTCAATTGAAACTCAATGGTTTAAATTTACATGAGTATCGGCGGCCATCAGGGATATATGCCGATTGTGCGAGGTGCCCAAGGCTGTCATCCTGACAATACAGCCTGTTTGTTTGAATGGGTTTTTACGCCGCTTAAAACAATGTTGCCGTTTTGCCTCGGCGGCTGGGACAGCCAATAAAGAACTCCTGGTATTTCTCATACCTGAACTACCATTACATCGTTTCCTCCAGCTGCCTGCTAGCAATATGAGGTAATTAAGTAAGATAAACAAATGTATTCACTTAAAAAGGACATCTTTTTATCAATTGTCGCCACGGCGAGGGGGAAAAATGAATGAAACAATTTTGATAAGTTTCTTAGTCATGTTGAAGTTGTTTTCAACTTATAAAGCTATTTTTATATTGATAGATATTTTTTCTTATGGGGTAAAGAGATCTTAATAGTTAAATTTCATTGCTCTATTCAATTTCAAGAATTCTTTCTTCATATACGTTGTAATCCTCCGTGGAAGATTGCGAAACTAAAATATTTTATAACAGGGTTAAACTTCGCTTTCAACAATCTTTTAGTAATATCGTTGCGGCTAGAACACCTAACAATGGATTCCCAGTTTTTATCAATACTCCAATCACATCCTTGCCTAGTCTTTCAGCTGCCATCAAAAATAGGTCCACGGTTAGCAACCTTTTGGTGGTAGAGAAATATTCGGAGAGAACGAGTGGCGCTGTCGAAGATCGAACCCAGTCCGACGCGCTACCAACTGTGCTAAGACGACATCTCTATTTCTAATATGACCCAATTTTGCGATAATCTTTTTTCTCCTAACATTTAACGCCGTCCGTAAATTGACGCCATCTAAATTCATTATGAAATCATATGCACGGCAACCAAAAATAAATTTCTATACGCTCTAAGTTCCTTTACATTTTTTATCACTGCTGTAAAACACATATGTAATAATAAAAAAAGATATTTCAATGAGATATCTCGCTTGGGCAACGCAGGTCATGTTGATAAATTTTACATTGACATTTGGTACCGTTTTAATCCATGATTTTTGCCTTTGCAGGGCGGAGCCTAATTTACGTGTTTTTTTTTCACTTATGTTGAATGTAGATCAGCTTTTATTCATTATTACGTACTTCTATTGATAGTCGATATAAACAACTTAACACCTCAAATCATGGGTTAGTAACCAAACTGTCTTGACTAGCTGAAGTTACAAGGCTTTGGTAACCCAACGATGAAATGTGTTCTCTTTCTCTAAGCACGTGCAGCATTTTTGATTTTTTGAAGCAGCTATTTGTACGCGTTTATGAACCAATAATATTGAAAAGTAAACTCGTCAGTTTACTCACGGCTAATCCACGCCCTACCAGTTGAATAATAACGCACAATATCTACATGCTTTCTATTTCATTTCAGGTATGAACAGCTCGAGATGATTCTTACAGGATTATTAAAGATTATCATTATTTTAAACCTTCTGTCTGGAACAGTACTTTCTGCTCGAACAAAGGACAATCCCGAATCAAAAAATGATACAAAAGAGAAAGTTGAACGTTTCCCATATGAAATCTATACAGACTCGCCAATAATTCCAAATATTGTTGATCTCTCGAAAGAATGTTATCTCTCACCAAAGAACAAATCAATAATTCATCAGATTCGAGAACTTGACAATACATTGGAAATGATCGAATTCATGTTCACATTCCGAGGAAACAAAGAAATACCAGAAAGCGTTAAAGGCAAGAAGGAAAGTAAAATGTTCAAACCTTACTTCTGGGTAAGATCACTCGGGCGTTTCAGTACACGGTTACTTTTACTGAAGCCAAACTACGATGTCATGTCGTTTAAAACTCTTGAATTTAGAGTCGAACTTTTCACGGATGTTGAGTTAGAAGAAGATCCAAAGAACTGCTTAGATAACCTAACTTACAACGACGTTGAGAATCTTATTCGGGAAATGCTTGTGAGTGACTTTGAAAATAAGAAAACAAATAGAACAAAGACGCAATTTACTAATCGTGTGTGTAATCTTCATATACACGATGCAGAAGGTGCAGATTTTAGCTACTATTGTTGTCAAACTGATCGAAATCTGAGTCTGACTTGCACCTTTCTCGAAGAGGATATTTGGCTTATATTATTACGAAATGCAATTAGGATACTTAAAGCGATATTTTTCCTGTTCTTTCCTCTGTTAATTCCAAAGCACTTCTATCAAGATATCGTACACCAAAAGCCGTTTTTACTAAAATTTAAGAGACCGAAAAAGGTAGTTGTAAAAAGGGTTATAGGAACTGCCAGTAAAAGCAAAGGCGAGATCTGTATAAATTCAAATATTATCAAATTGATGCCAAAATTTAAAGAAAAAGTTGACACCATTCCACCGGATGAAGAAAAGACATTTTACATCACAGAAGCTGAGCTTGAAGTTAAAGATCGGTTGGTTAGGGCAAATGATGCGCCTGTAAGCATCTTCAGAACATTGTATGAGCATATTTTTCACTGTAAGCTCAGACGACTTGAGTCCTTGGCAGGTTGTTGCAATTCTGCTGTTTGTCGAACAAGAATGTGTGGCCTTACATGTTCATCCTGTGAGAGACTTACATGGTACGTTTTTGCGAGAAGACTTATCCGCATTCTAGTGGGCCTTAGTTTGGGGATTCCTTGGTTCATTCGTGTTTTCGTTTACTATAAATATGAGCACCAGGAAGTCCTATTGAGGAAGGAGGCCGCGACAGAGAAGGGATATAAATATGAGTTTCCAGGAAACTTTACGCTGTATTGGTCTCCGGTCCATCCTGTTTTCATAACGTGTTATTTGTTCTTAGTACTTGGTGGGCTAATGCTAAATTTTATGGATACATATTATACAAAAGGTGTCAGGTCAGTTGTCAGAAAATGTACTCAAGAGACGAATGATCAAGACAGGGGAATCGCATTTGGGAACATCATCAAATTACTCTTGCTACCCTTCTCAACTTATTGTTGGGGTGGTTTGCCCATTGGTATCTTCATGTGGATTTACCTTATACCGCTTGCATTAGTCCTACTGTTGTTCACAACGTTTCCAACCATCAACCTAACATTAAAACTTCTTTTGCATCTTGTCATAAACGCTTTACTCTGTATCCCAGCTGCTGAAGAGAGAACTGGCCAGGGCAAAAGCCTGAAAAGCCGGAGCTTTGCAAACAGCACGTTTACAAGTGTTCGTTCTCTATTGCTACCAAGCGGTAACAAAAAAGGAAAGTGTGATACAAACAAACAACATAAATCAAGTGCTAATTTCAAAGAGGTACATCAAGGTATTTTACTTATTGTCAGAGAAATGTTTAAAGGAATTACAATACAAGTAGCGAGAGAGCACCAGTATATGAAGAGTGTACTCCAGCGTTTACGTCAAGCACTTGTAATTCTAGTATGTTTAGTGTTTTTATACTCTTGTGTATTTATTGGCTTTGAAATGGGCACGTTCTTCGTTGACCTGTTCATTTACACTTTTATTGGACTGGTAATGTATGCTGAATATACTACAACATATGTCTCTCTTTGCGTCATGATACTTCTTTATGGTAAAGACTGATTCGGCTTTGTCTCTAAGCAATACCGTTCATTCTGCTCGGCACTTCTTGACTTTCTTTTGCAATCATGCAAAGTAGAAGCAAAGAAAATATACTTTATGAAGGAAAAAAATCAAGAAAACCAAGCTCTATCAGTACATCCTGACATGATTAAGACCTTAGATACCGAAAAATCGTGTCTTGATAAATGCGACGGTGATGCACATTTTGAAGCAGAATCATTTGACAAACTGTACTGGCGGACCAATAAAGTTGTGTTTTTCCTAACCAAAGATGACAAAGCTAAGATACCATATAAACTCTTATTCAAAGCTTGCACAATGAACTTTGAAAATAAACCAGGGAGATTAATGTACCAATATTTTAAAGCCGCTTTACAATTTCTTGTGATAGTTGGTTTTCTACTCTTTGTAGGTTTAGTTGTAATTACATTTGGTGAATCAAATAAGATATCTGCAACCAATCAATTGATGGCAACAGTGGCGGGTGGAATTCTTCCATTCATTATCAAAAACGTGCTCTTAAAAAGGCACAATGATTATTCCTCAGATCTTAAAGATGACTTAACTTTTCAAGTAGCTGTTTATGAGTTGCTAGAAGAATACAGTCAAAAATGGAGTGTTTATGATATTGATTTGAAGGAAATTGATAACGATAACAACGCCAAAAGTTCTGCGATTACTTCGGATGACGACGAAGATACAATAACGAAGACAATGAATGAATGTGCGAGGTATTTTGACGACGAAGAAAGATTGGTCGTATTCTATGACGATATTGCTGATGAAAAAGAAAGTGGACTACTTCCTGATGGAAATGACAGCGATTCCGAAAATGAAGCTATTTCCGCTTGCTAACATGTTCATTAAATTAATGGCCGCGATCATAGCGCAGTTTGTATCGCGACGGACTGACATTCTAAAGGTCCCAGGTTCATTTCCCGGCGGATTCACTAGTGAATCCGACAATTTGTCTCCCACCAAATGGGAGTTAATCGAAGACCTTAGTGGGATAGCAGTTTTAGGCTAGGAAAAATTGTAATTGTATATTTAGTATGAGATTTTTATTCTAAAATAGACTGCTGATCTGAGAAATAGTACCATTTTGATTGTTTACCAAGGTATCAAATGTGACTTTAGTTATGAAAATTATTTAGACTCGATTGAAAAATAAAAAAGAAAAGAAATTACTTTGTAATGAGTAATTACCGTTTTCCTGATATTACTTGTATTTCAATTTATCATTGTTTATAATCTGACCTTGACAAAATGTTTTCGACAATTGTATGGAAGAGAAACTATCTTAAATCCCGAAGATAAAGTTACATCTATGTCTATCATATACCAGGAATCCGTTGTTGGGTGCTCCAGCCGCCACAAAATGACTGCATAATTGTTGAAAGCGATATAAAATCCCATTCAACAAAAAAACCCCAAATCATTACATAATTGCCTGAGCGATATTTGCCATTTTCAAAAAACTTTATTGCTCGGTGGTGTTTGATTGTTTAAAAAGAGCATATTTTATTGTAATTATATTCTTTTCATTTCCTAAGTATTTTCGGTGGTAAAGATCTCCATTGCAAATACTGCAAATTAAAAGGGAGATAATTTTTTTGATAGTATGTAGATAACAATAAAGTGTTAATGACATAAAATATAATGTTCCTTCGCGATTTCAAGTGAACATTTAGGTTTGAGGTAGAGCCTTAGTTCTTTAAGCAAAACTCTTCGAGTTGATGAAAACCCGTCCTTTAAATTTTGGGCTCAATTTCATACATTCAGCAAAATTTGTCATGGTCGACCAGTTAAGGGACCATTAAAAAGGCGGTCGCTAATGAGAATGGTCGCCTAAAATAATATTTCATGCTAAATAAGACATATATTTTTCATTGCGAATGAAGAGTGCCGTATAATTCTTATTGAATCCTATTTTGTAAAAACCCATTTGAATCGTCTCGATGAGACGATTATAAATGGTTTCAATATCGTAAGAATCCATATCCTTTAAGAATGTACACTTTTTCACATATTTTGCATGTGGTGAAGACACATTTAATGATGTTCGTTTAATAAAAATGGTCCTAATATCAATGTTGTTAGTTGTTCAAACTTGGGCTTATACCATGGAATTAGAGATAGTGCATTATCTTCCTTTAATTTGGATTAGAAATCGAAATAGTGCATTATCTTCCTTTAATGTGGATTAGAAATCGAAATAGTGCATTATCTTCCTTAAATTTGGATTAGAAATCGAAATAGTGCATTATCTTCCCTTAATTTGGATTAGAAATCGAAATAGTGCATTATCTTCCTTTAATTTGGATTAGAAATCGAAATAGTGCATTATCTTCCTTTAATTTGGATTAGAAATCGAAATAGTGCATTATCTTCCTTTAATTTGGATTAGAAATCGAAAAAGTGCATTACCTTCCCTTAATTTGGATTAGAAATCGCTCCTAACGCTCTTTCATTTCCGTTCCGAAATCATTTCAAGATTATTTAAGTTGTCAATTTTATCGTGAATTGGCTGTAATGCAGTATAGTACGGATATTTGATACTTAACAGGTTTGACTGTCGATTCGTTAATCGAGAACCCTCGGTGATTCTACGGAATAGTCCTCGGGATTTAAGGTAGTGGACACGAAATAGTTCAGCAACATTTCGGACAACATATTCTTAAAGAGTGTTAACCTAGGTTTCCTTATGAAAATCATTAGGAAACCTCGGTTAACACTGTTTAAGTTCATTACTTTCGAGTTGTTGCAAAACTATTACGGGTCCACTACCTTAAAAGGGCGCTTCCCTGAAAGCGCGTCCTTTTGATCCCTGGATACATCACGTAATAGGCCTCAACGTATCAACACAAGATGGCATCGAGTCAAACAAACAAATAATATGAACAAAAGATTAGAACTAGAAATACTATTTTTTTTAACAAAATGGAATGTTTTACTGCGTTTTGTAATCAATTTATAATATGCCTTAACGATCTCAATAGACGACCGAAAATCATTAAAGAAATCACGCGCATTGACCAAACTACAATAGGTGCCGAATTATTTTTAAAAAAATTACCCTAGATTACGCCCGGTTAAAAGGAAATCCCAGTGATATTCCGAATGGCAAATTTAATGTATATATTTGCATGGGCGTGTTTAATTCATTTTTTTGTCTTTTTATTCATTTATTTTTGCGGTGCTATATAGAGTTTCCGATTCCAATTGGAACTAATCTTTACAGTATTTTGTAGTACTAAAGTATTGTCATTTCATTGAACTATACAAAGCTCTGTATTCATTGGGCATTTAGAAATATCACCAGGTGGGAAATAGCCAATTATCAATAGTTTGTCTTACTAAAGGCTTGGAAGACTTTCGTTCCCAAGATATTTCTCTGTAACTGCTAGAAAGAACTGAATGCTTGTGAATGTTTTCGTATAAGCATAGAAAAAAGGTTATGTCTCTACTTATATTCTCAAACGATATCTGCTTCAGATTTAAGACAGTTTTAAAACTGGTAGTTTCATTTAACATTTTAACATTATATTACATTCAAGCAAGAAACATTGTCGATGATTTGTACAGGGTTCATTCAGGGACAAAAGTTAAAGACGGCTATGTTATCAGCATGACACCAGGGATTTCAAAATTTGATTGTGTATTACTGTGTCAAAAGGAAATTTTATGTCAGAGCGTGAGTTATCGTTCCAACACACGCGATTGTATTCTAAGCTATGTGACAGCAAAAACTCCAAATGTGGACATTCAGAATGAGTGGATATCTTTGAGCAAAAGCGGAGGTAAGAGAAATTGAGCCAGTGTGTGACATTTCCAACGATTTGAAACGTTCGTGAGGTGCAAAAATTGAGTAGCGTTGACAGCAACATACTGTAAATATAAAGTTACCCGTCGGTCTACAGATATTTTGAGACCTCATCTATCTACTAAACGCATTTTGAAGACACTGAACAGACTGTGCGGATGCACAGGCTGATCAGAGTCTTTGCTTTTGCGCATATTTGATATTGCTGGAAATCTCTCGCATAGGCTCAATTATTGTTAAAGAACGGACATAGAACATTCCTCGCAGCGACAAATGTCTCGATAAAAACATGAAACAAAACATTTTAAATCGCTCGCTCGGCGTTCCATTCATTCATTCCAGGCATTAACTCAAACCATTCAAAAAGCCCCGAAATGGCTAAAAAAGCTAAAGTAAATAACTACATTTAAAAGATATATAAATTAAAAAATGGAATTTTCGGACATACTTTTAATTGTAAGCGTCTGATCGGTTCTTTAAAAATGGAAGCTTTGTTAAGAGCTTGCATGTGTGATTTTGAAAGGGAGGTAATATATATCACAAATTTTGCGGTACTGGATTACCTCCCTTTAATTTCACTCAAAAGTATAGATAAGGCCCTATTCTCTAAGGCTGCATGTACGTATGGACAAAAATGAACAACGGCTTACATATACCTTCCTTTAGAATAGTACGAAAATCATCTGAAAAATAAATCAAATGTGATCATCGGTAAATTTTGATTTGCCTTTTCTGAAACCAACGTCCATCCTACAAGCCCGGACCTCTAGATTGACAGTCCGATTTTGTTTCTGTTTGTTTTTATGAAAAAGGTAGTACCTTTAGGAGCATCGTGAAATTGACATTCGTCTCAATCAAAACCAACCAAAACCACTTGCTCAGCGCTCCAATCATTCATTCAACACTCACTCAAACCATTCAACACGCTCCAAAATCACTATAACGGTTTGATTAACAACTACAATCAAAATAAAAATCGTTAGGAGGTAACAATCATCGCTATTTTTGTTAACCTTCAACAAAATTAGTGACAATGGACCCCCCTTAACTTTACTCATAACTCAATCCTCCCACTCAATCAATTACATTAAAAAATCATTCAAAAATTGTTCACCTTATCAATTTCAAGAGAAGACACGAAGATTTCTAATTATCCTGATGCCAACCAGACATTAGCTTGTATTTTGGTTATTTATACACTAGAATTACATCCATCCCACCAAGTCTTATTAAATGAATCAAATGGTAATAATCAGAAATATGCTCTGAAGACAATCACGAACAAAACCTCGAACCACGAATCTAAGTGTCATTCAAGCTGTGGATACAAGGTTTTGGTACGATTTGCTTTTTCAAGAAACAGGGGAATGTTTTCCTAAATATTTTACGATCATTTTTTTCGCAAAAGCCAAATATTTAAGTTGCTTCTAAAGATGTAATTGAATATGGAATTCTGCAATGAATCATCGCACTAGAATCATCTTAAGAATACGATTCGAATAAGATATTGCAAGGCAGAATTTTACAATGAATGAAAACACCAGCTACGATTTGTGATTTTGACTTCCGATTAATCTTTTCGTAGGAAGGTTAGTAAATCGGGCCTCAGACGTACACTGTAGTGTTACTGTCTGAAGCATGATTATTTTCTATAACAAGTTCAAATTAAATAATGTTATAAAATTCATTGGCATAACTAGGATTTTGACATTTATACGCACTGTCTCAATAGATAAACGCCTTTCACCCCCACTCCCTTTTGCGTTGGTGAATAATCAAGACATCGTATCTACAGCTACAATGTTTTGGTCATTCATCAACGATATTTTTCGAAAGAGGTTTCATTTATGTTACGCACTTGCGTAATGTGCGAAATGGTAGTTACGCCCTTGAAATTAATAAGTATTCAGTGTCTGTCCCTTTGAACTTGTAGGGGGTGCCTAGATAACATTAATGCTGGGCCTTGTTGATTGTCTATAAACAAAACATAATAAACACGAAAAAGATTTAAAGGCAATCCGTGAAAAAAATGAAAAGGGAACCAGACACCTTCTCTGAAATTATGTTTGTAATTTCGGTCCAATATTTATGATCGGGAAAACGTACGACGATTTAAAAGTTTTTAATCCACCGGTGAAATTAAATATAATGAAAAGGTGAAAATGTCCCTACCAATTTTCATGCGTTCATGATGATAAATCGGTGCAAATTATTTCAAATTGCAAACCGTTTAGTAGGGCCTAAGCAATTACCCGTGCTTCTTCTTATGTTATTTGCAAGTAAATATACTGTGAGTAAAACATTGTGATTCTTTATTATAGCTCCTACCGACTGTGCAGATGTGTTAGACAGAGTTGGCGCTACTACTTCCGGTGTTTATACCGTATATGTTTCCAGTCTATCAGAATGGGTGTCAGTCTATTGCGATCTAGAAACTGACGGAGGCGGATGGACGGTATGTCCTTTTTGATTTTTCAACAACCATTTGAACCAATCCTGCCCTGCTTTCAGGATGACGAAACGGTGCAAACAGTTCTCCAATTATATCCCGCTTTGCACGCACACTTGTGTGCAAAGCGGGGTATAATTGGGAAACTGCATGCACTGTTTTGTCATCCTGAACGCAGGACTGCTTTCATCATGAAAACGTCTGGGAAACATTTGATAATCTTTATCCCACTTTTCACATGTACTCACTAGCAAAGTGGGATATAAGATATACAAATGTTTACAAAATATGTGTGTTTTTTTTTTTTTTCTTGCAAGAAGGGTGGGATTTCAGGATGTCATTAGAAACATTTCGGCGTCCTTAGTAAACAGTAATTGCAAATTTATTCGACAGAGGTCAATAATACTGTTTCTTTCGGGCGATTTGTTGATCGCTGGCTGCAAACATGCAGGTCTCATATAAAAGGGACCAAGAGGTCAGCAATATCGGGGAAATTCAAAACTATCTGGATAAAGATACAATTATTCGAAATGAAGTAGGCTTCTTTTTTTTTACAAGTCAAGTCAAAGTCAAAAATATTATATGACGTCGCGCATGGAGTTCGGTAACATGACGTAATAGCTAAACGAGGGACCATCAACAATTTCGTGAACTTTTTTAAAAGTTCAAATAACAAGTCCAAATTACGCTTACGCATCGTAACATAATTTAACTTGATTTAAACACTTAACCATTCTAGTATGTCGTGCACTTTTCTCGTTGAAGAAATGTTTCGTGACACATATCTGTTTCATGACGTCACGTAGAGCGTATGTTAGAAAATGACGACCGAACTTGTAAATACACTACAGATTGCTATATTAGATTACAGATAACTAGAGAAGTACTTGAATAATGTTTTCAAATTTTGCGTTCTGTTTCGCAAAGGACTCGCCTTTATCAAAATATCTTTGTCCCATAGGCAATTGTTATTTTCAAATTAGAAAACTACATTTTTGTAAATCGTGGAGCAAACCCGACAAAATTTTCACGAGTAGACTGGATTTTCAAAAAAATCGTTTGTAGGCATAATCCTTTTGGTTCTTATATTCAACAAAAAAAAACTATACTATGAAGTTCACAAAATTTGGCAAAAGGTATACACATGTATTGTGAGTGCTGCATTGATCAAATGAAAGCATGGGTAGAAAAGTGCTGAGAATTATAACTGTTGTACCTTGAAAACGTCCTTGTTACAGTTTTGGAAGTGGAATTTTCAAATATACATGGAATATATATCTCATTTCTTTATTTGATAGTAAAGTCCATTCAATAAAGATTAATTATCCTCATTTTAAAGACTAAACTTCTTTTTAGCATGTAAATAAATCGCCCGCGATAGAAATATTTTTGTATGATACGTTTTCTTAACAAAGGTGAAGTTTAAATGTGGACGTCTAAGAATTCTTTTACATCGATCCTACTGAAACATTCTTAAGCCCCAGATTACTGTAAACGGTTTTATATTGGCGGTGTCCACATTTGGCGGTTTTTGTGTTTTCGATGTATTGGCGGTGATTTATTTTGGCGCATCTTACATGTATCGCAAAAAAAAAAAATGCCGTCACTAATTTTCATATTCCATAGTTCAAAATGATGAAAGTATAAGAGAGACGCTTTTCTAAAGATGTGGCAGCATTTTACAAACTAGTCGAAAGATTGTTTTCACACCCTATTAAAGTCAAATTCGTATACTAGTGTTTTCACACTTTTTCAAAGGACTTCATTCCAATATATCAACCAACTTGAATCTGAAAACTTGAAAATGGACCTTAAAACATTAAAAGATTTATCCTTTGTCAGAAGACTTCATGTGTGAAGTTGAACAAGAATGTCCAGTTATCTTTAATATAGAGTCCATAATCGTTGACTCATGCATCCTGCAAATCTACATTGCCAACACAAGGAAGGATGTTTTTTTTTCATTTAAATATTACAAATAATAGCGGTGGATTAATTTTGGCGCACCTGACACTGACCGCCAATAAAGCCAAAATAAAACCACCGCAGAAATTAGACAGAAAATAACAACCTTTGGGGTCATGTATTTTTCGTATGTTTTTCTGCACAGAATCGATGATACAAGGAACTCATTCCTCGTAAACGTGATAAATACGTCTATAACATGTAACAAAGCAACACAGCTCGATGCTTTTATCCATTATTTTTAGTAGTCTCGATGTACTGTTCATTCAAAATTGCAACAGAAGCCTATTTTACTAAACATCTTGCCATCTTTTTTGGGTAAGTCAAAAATTTAAGTTGCTTCCACAGTAATAACTAAATACGGAATTCTGCCATGCATAATGTCATTCGAATCGTCTTATAAAGACGATTCCAATGAGATATTGCAAGGCAGAATCTAACAATGAATGAAAAGACCAGATACGATTTGTGATTTTGACTTCCGATGAATTTTTTCGTAAGAAGTTTAGTAGAACGGGTGGGTCCCAGACGTATATTTTAGTGAAGCTCGGTAGTGTCTAAACGAAATTTCGACACTAATCCGTACTAATGAGAATGATGTTGAAATTATGGAAACAAATAAAAAAAAATAACGTTTTTAAATCAAGGCGTTTAAAGGGTAAGTTCCTCCTTAAAATTATTTAACGCATTATTTCTAGAAAAATATTTTTTTAAGATAATTGATTGGCTTATTGACAAGCCGTTTTAACAATTCTCTCTTTAAAAAAATGTATCAAACTTCTTGACGCTTTGGGAAATTTTAAAAATACATTTTCGAAATATTGTTTGCTTCTATCTTATAGTGCTTAAATTCTACGCGTTTTGAAAAAAGATAAAAAAAACAACATGCAAATATCATGAAGAACAAAATGTAAAACATGTGATTTTTTTTATGTTCACGACGTTCATACGCTAACAAAATGATTATCAATTAATTCAATTCTGAATGAATCGAAAAAAAAAACGTAAAGAAATGAGAAATAAGAAGATGAGGACCTTTAGAACAATCAAAGCGCTAAAAGCGCTGAAGGCCTTGTTTATAAAGAGGCAAGGTGACATTTAAAGCCTTGCACTCCATTTTTTAAATCTTTTTAGCAAGGATTTTTAAGGCTAGGAAAACCAAGGGTTCCATTTACCTATAGAGATCGTAACTACATTCCGAACTCACTTCAAAGAATAAATGACGGACGGTATTCTCACTTTATAGCGCTGAGTCCGCCAAAAACAACTGATTCCCAAGGTATAGATTACTACGCCCGATACCGCTTTGCAGGCAGGCGCAACTCGCGTTTTCATAATTTTAGTTGAGTTGACTGGTTTGCTACTAGTCAGTCAATTTATCCATGCGATCATTCCGTCTAACAATTATAGTAATACGGTTTTTCTAGGGGCACAAGCTCGTCGGCTCTTTTTTTTTTTTTTTTTTTTCTTTTTTTTTTTACATGGAATTGAATTCCACAAAGAAGTTGTGTTTTACTGTGGGAATACAATAAATTGATAGGGTCAATTTCTCAATTTCCCACAGTATATTCCACCCTTTACTCATACCCCATAATTTTTTAAAATATATATCCTAGATATATATCAAATTACACTTATGTTGATTTATTGTCTGCAACTTGTTCCAAGTTGTCCCAGTCTAAAATGTTGTCGTCTGTTTAAGGGTTTAAGGATGGGACAAGGCTTTTAACTTTTTCTTATTTATATTAATCTTTTACAAGACAACAAATGTTTACACAGGTCCAAATTGCAAAGGGTTGCAGATTACATACAATATGTGAGCAAATTGTAAAATTTGTAGCAGAAAGGGTAGATGATATTAAGGAGAAAGGAGAAAGTTTTAGTTAGCATCATTTTCTTCTTTTCCTTATTAGCAAGGTCATCCGTCAAGATCAAATATAAAAGCTATGTATCTTTAACACAGCAGTGACTTTGGCAGTGATAAGTAAGAAAGTATCTGGTATACATGATAAGGACAAGGTGAATAATCAAGGTTATTTTACAGAAAATTGACCTCGTGTGACCTGGTGTGTTGTTTCGTCTTTTCAGTTCCCTCGCCTTCAGTACTATCAGTACTTTGATTTAAGCACAGCGTAGTGACATGCAAGCACTGTGTTGAACACACAAAGCACTTCGTGTCGAACAAAAGCTGATGACGAATACTAGACGCGCGGGCGTAATCACAAAAAAAGCTACGTAGTACACACGTTATTCGGTTTTTGACTCGATTATCATTTTCCTAGGCAATTTCCAGGATACAGTGTTGTTTCCTATGGCCTGCTTAACCAGGCCAAAAACTGCGTCGATAACTAGTTTTTGAATGTAATTAGGAAAATGTCAGAGATAAAAAATGTGAAGACTGAACGGCGGATCGGTAAATTTACTTTTTTTACTTCAATTAATAACAATGTGAAATTGATCTGAAATTGCTGAATAAATGGATTGCTTATTGAATGAATGTATGGAGTGAGTTTTGAATGAAATTAAAGGGATGTAATCCAATACCGTTAATTTTGTCCAATCTTTATTGAATATATACATGTACTTACATTCCAATTTGTGGGTCTTCACGAACCAATTCAACGCTTTGAAATCCATACCAGCCAAAATAATCATGGAATAATTCGATAAATTTCAATTAAATGATAATCGCTTTGATCGATATCACATTGTTTTTAACAATCTCGGAGCGTTTTGAGTAATTATAGTGAGAGCTTGAAATGAATGATTAGAGTGCTGAGCGAGTGATTTTGAATGGTTTGGGTCAGAATGATTGTCAATTTCACGATGTTATTAACTATAATACTATCCATTCCAATTATAATACTGATGATATCATTTGATAAAGATGATGATAATCAGAAATGAAAGAAGATAATATTGTGTCCTGTTGTTGGGGAAACATTTTCATAAAAACTCCTTGGGGTATTTTCATGTTACTTTTTTTTTGGTAAGGTTCGTGAATTATTTATTGTCTTTTTCATCTTTTTATAAGTCAACAGTCAAATTCGTTGAAGAATTAAAGGGGAAAGGGTATCAATTATCATTTCGTTACACATTTTATATCCTACATACCCAAAGGCGCGTTGTTTGATTTATCTTAATAACACCAAAGAAAGTTTCCAAAAGTTCAATTTTCTTTTTTTAAACCTTTGAAAACACAACGCAGATATGAAAAAGTAACGAAGATATGAAAAAGTAAAGTTCTTTCGCTTACACTAATTCTTTAACCTTTATGTACTTAATATAAAATAAACACCACATATAATATTCTCTTTAATATTGCCGACTGTCATTTGCATAATTTCAGGCGTTTCAAAGACGACATAATGGTCTTATTGACTTCAACCAGGGCTTTGCAATGTACGAATCGGGGTTTGGTAATCCGGATTCGGAATTTTGGCTTGGTAAGATCTTTCTATCACATGTCCTTGGTCATTTCATATTTTCTGTTGTACAATTAATCCCATTGCGAAATTGACACTCATAATTATTTTAATCAAAAACATACAAAATCATTCTCTTTGCACTCAATTCATTCAATCCAAGCACTACCTCCAATTACTACAAACGCTCCGAAATAGTAAAAATAAAACGCTTCGAAATTGATCAAAATGATAAATATTTCAAACGAATCGATCAAATGATTGCACGATTGTATTCTCTGGTGTTGATTTGACGATAGAGACAATAAATCAGAAATTGACTTCATTAAAGGGAGGTAAAAATATCGCTTATTTCGTCCCATTGCCTCCACCCATTCAATTCATTCCAAAATCATTCAAATCTCATCCACCTTGTCGATTTAACGATATTATTTAGTTAATAGGAGGGTGTGACTCGGTTCTCACGCGTAATTTAATCGCTACATATATGTAATTTGAATTCGAGCGCTTAATGAGCGATTATGACTAGATATGATCGAGGTGATTGTCAAGTTTCCGATTATATCAAGGTATTGGACCCGTAATACTTCCGCAGCGTTTCGGAAGCTACGAACTTTAACGATGCTAACCGAGGTTTCCTAATGATTTCATTAGGAAACCTCGGTTAACATTGTGAAAGGTCGTGTATTCCGAAATGCTGCGTATCCATTACGGGGCCACTACCTCAACTGTGTTTTGGAAATAAAAGGATTGGTTTTCTTAGCTTTTGTTTAGATTTTCTATGTAGGTATGGAACTTTAAAAAAACGTCTAATGCACCATTGTGTTTTATTCCGATCGTATTTATACAAACTTCCATAATGATTTGTAGCCCACTAATCTAAAGCATTACTAATTAATTTAACAAATACTGTTTATTTGGGTTAGCAGAAATAGTTTTAATTGCTGTATAATTACATATTTCACTTCAAATACCAGGTACTCATATCACTTATTACGAAACCCCTCTATAAATAGGTTCATTTTTAAGCGGTGCCATAATAAACAAAAGTAGATTTAATTGGTATCCTCAGTACATTTGCATTGCTTGTTGATCCCTTGATTACTATAGAGTCTTTCTATTCGCTATCCTACATCGATAACCAATGTTATCCGTGTATGGTAATGGAGTTATCCATGTGCATATCGTCGTTGTTATTCTAAAACATCCACACAGTCCTACCAGAGTCCCCACTATGCACTCTTTAAATTGATAAGGTAAAAGCCCCTATTCAATCGACCAGGAAAAGTTCTTCCTACATCGTGTGATTGTCTAGCCTTCTCATTGTTTGAGCTGTAGTTTTGATGCTTTGGTCTTCCTTAGGTACAGTGATCAAAAAAACAAAAACATAAACAAAAAAACAACAATTATCTGAAAATTGCTAAGACCTATCAATCCTAATTTCAAAAAAAGCATCTATCCCTCGAACACCATCACATTACTAAAATTTTGTCATTCTCAAATTTCTCTTTAATCTTTTTTTGTGAAATTTACCGGAAGCTCTTATTGTACTGTCATGTATTTCATTATGTATATATTGTCCGTATTGTACCTTGTTGTACTTGGACATAATAAAGGATATGTTCTGTTCTGTTCTGTTCATTATTTGTTATTCACGCTCATTTGAAATCGTTGGAAATGTCACGCACAGCCTTGAAAAATATAGAGGGTGATTGTCAGTTTCAGTTTACAATCGATTTATCTTTCATTCAGTAAGCAACAAAATTTATTTGTTCACGAGTGACAGAGCCAGGAGTGAACATAAAAGCTTTGTTGTTCACGAAATGGAAGATTTAAAACTTTTCTTTAAGCGCGATATATGTAAAGCAACATAAGGGAGTCATTTCTTTCACGGCTAAGATAATGTGAACAAGGATTAAATAAACAAAAGCAGAGTGCATTTTTTTGTAATTCCATTGGTTTGGCGTCAGATAATCATGTGTTAATCTATCTTTTTTTTCGATAAGCCATCGAAAATCATTAAGCAGAAGATGAATATTTCAGGACTTCATACCCTATATGCAATGACGAATGGCCTGCAGAATGAGCTTCGTATAGAATTCACAGATTTTACCGGAGACCTTGCTATTGAGCATTATGAACAGTTCAACATAGGACCAGGACCTTTATACCAATTGGCCCTAGGTGATGTGGTCTTCTTCAATACTACACAAGGTAAAAAAAATGACGTCATGTTAATCAAAGGAAACCAACGAAAAATTTATATTTATTCAACCTATGAAATAAATAGTACAGTGTTTATAGTATTTATGACCTAAAACACGTTGGGAATGACGCCGAAATGGTTGGTTTGAAAAAATATCATATTGATATTCCTTTATTATTCCTTTTATTCAGCGTATTTCAATTCATGTAAAATAAAATTGAAAGAAGCCAGTTATAGAGATCAACCGTTACACTATGGAATGTTGGGTTTTCCCCTCTGTCTTACCAATATGTATTGCAGACCTTGACGTTCCAAATAAAATCTATATATCATGATGTATATTTTAAGTTTTAAAGTAACGTGATTTACATCAACTTTTTTTCCCTCGAGAATTGTAAACGGTGACAGCCATATCATAGCATAAATGACGCTCTTATCTTTATAATTGTTTTTCGAAGGTTTAGTTTGAAAGTATGATTTAGAATTTTAGTATGAAGTAGGGCATATGAAATTTGTAACTGAAAATTATCATGAATGTATAATAACTTTCACGTGGAATGGAGGAAATAATCGACAGTTTTGATTTGTTGGTATCTAAACAGTATTTCGATTACATACATTTTGTGAGGCAATTTCAAGTTTAAGAATTAGTATTAGCTTAATTGGATTCAGTGCGACACGAGCGACGTCACATTAAAACGACCACGTGATAAGATTGTTGCATGCTTTGGATTAATAGAGGATATTGAATGAGTTACCATTAAATACCGAATTTATTAGATGAGTCATCTGTAAACAATTAAAAACGAGGCTAAGCCGAATTTTAAGTTGGTTTAGATGACGAGTTTAATAAATTCGGTCTTTAATGAGAACACATTTGATATTCTATTTATAACTTGACCTGAGTTTTTGCAATAAATCGAGAAATTGCAGACATGAAAGGATTCAAATTGATCACGATCGACCTCGGATGTACATAGACGTACTATATTTTCAAAAGTACGGGAAACCCTTGGAAGAACTCGATGACGCCAGTTAAAATGGCGTTAGCCCTCGAAACTTTGAGTAAAACATTCGACGTCGTCAACGCTACTAGTTTAAGTCACTGACGTGAAACTATCGTATCCTTATATAAAAATCTTTAGATTCTGAAATAACGGCTGAAGATCTTAATTTTGGAGAATGAATTGAGATTTTTTAGTCGTTGTTTTCTGTAAAAAATGAAAATCTACAGTGCTAATTTTTCTAACACTGTTTCCGCCTAACAAAATGCACAATTTTATTACATACCCATCCGCCTTACATACATCCGAGGTCTGTTGCAGTTTACGAAAATGGCCGAGTGATGTTCCGAATGCATCAAATGTATTATGACGTCATTTTCAAAAGTAAAGTATATTGTTTCCTTACGTTCTTTGCTATTTGCATAGTTATTCAATTAGTATAATAACACCCGTGTAATATTAAAAATATTATGAGATATCATAAACAAGAGGGACAAGAAAAACATTTTTTAGGAAAGCTTGGCTTAGTTGTTGGGAACTCTCAGAGCAGCATACCAATTGGTCACTTTCTGGTCCCGAAATTGTAATTCTTTTCTCAGTATCATTCGAGATTTTTTCTCAAACTAGGAGTTCATATAACTGTATAAAAGACATTGTTTATAAGGTTTTTATAATGACCTATCAATATTATCTTTATAATAATAAATCTTTTACACTGTCATTACAGAATTATAAATTTAATCTCAATTTGAAATTTGAGTTATTCTGATCTGGGAATGTAAAAAGCTTTATTTTCTCGGGACTTTATTTCAACATATGTAATGGTATTCTTCAGTATGTTAAGTTTTCGATTTTGTTCAGTTTATTTGAACGGATTCATGTATTATAATTATCTTCTTTTAAATACCTTAGAATCATTCTAATAATCAATCTAATTTGTTAATGTAACCTGCGAGTAAGTAAGACAAATAGAAAAAGATGACACATTTGCATCGCCGTACTATTTACCCTTAGTTCTTTAGACGCCTATAAACTTATAATTAGAGGTGTATTTGTTAGAGAAGATGAAAAAAAATCCGCATAAAGGAAAGAATTTCGATCTTTGAGTGAAAGATTCGTTTTTCCATCGAGGATATATGGTATTTTTCAACTAATCTTCGTGGACAATACGAGAAGAATCAACACAAGCAAAACAGTGTCTTGCTATTCATATTTCATCGAATACCTTACATTTAGATAAAGAAATGTAGGTATAGTTTTGAGATATAGCATTTCAATTATATCATATTAACCTTGAAGCTGTATTTGCGAGGTTTCATTTGATCCTTATCAATATAATTGTTTGGTGCTATTTGTGGATGTGTACATTACTCATCTAAAATGAACTCTTATGAGCACATTCTAAGTTACTTTAAAACTTAAAGTCATATTAGATGAAATATGAAATTGGGAGCTAATGCGAAAAAAGAGTTGGATGTCCCTGTTTATAATGTGACCCACCACATTTTAATCCCGCCATTTAAAAAGGAATGATCTGGGTATAGCGTAAGAGATTTTTGATAATTCGACCTCTGGTTGACCGGTACTGGGACCGATCTCTGTTTGGCCTGGTTTAGCAGGCCATAGGAGACAATCCTGTATCCTGGAAATTACGTAGGGAAAAGATAATCGAGTTAAAAACCGAACAACATATGTACAACGTAGCTTTTCTGTGCTCATGCGCGCCAAAAAAAGGTCTGGTATTAGTCATCAACTTTTGTGTTGCGCGAAGTGCTTTGTGTGTTCAATACAGTGCTTGCATATCACATTGCTGTGATAAAATCAAAGTAATGATAATACTGAAGGCGAGGGAACTGAAAAGACGAAACAACACATGAGGTCAATTTTCTGGAATATAATCTTGATTATTCACATTGTCCTTATCATGTATACTAGATATTTTCTATCTTATCACTGCCAAAATCACTGCTATGTTAAAGATACATAGCTTTTATTTTTGATTTTGATCTTGACGGATGACCTTGCTTGCTAATAATTTTTAGGAAAAGAAGAAATGCTGCTAAATAACACTTTTTTCCTTTCTCCCTAATATTATCTACGCTTTCTGCTACAAAGTTTACTTATTTGGTCAGATATTGTATGTAATCTGCAACCCTTTACAACTTGGACCTGTCTAAACATTTGTTCTCTTGTAATGGATTAATCTTAATTAGAAAAAAATAAAAGCTTTGTCCCATCCTTAAACCTTTAAACAGACGACAGAATTTCAGACTAGACCAACTTGGAACAGGTTGCAGAAAATAAATTAACATGAGTGTAATTTGGTATGTATTTAGGATAGAAATTTAAAAATAATTGGGTATGAGTATAAGGTGGACCATATTGTGGGAAAGGGAGATATTGACTCTATCAATTTCTTCTGTTTCAACAGTAAAATACAGCTCCTTGACGGAATTTAATCCAATGTAAAACATATCGGGCGTAGTTATCTATACCTTGGGATTTTTTTTTGTTTTTGGTCGACTCGCTATATAGTGAGCATAACGTTTGACATTTTTCCTTTGAAGTAAGTTTAGAATGTGGCTTACGATCCCTATAGGATAATCGAATCCTTGGTTCCCCACGCCTAAAAAAGCTTTCCTAAAGGGATAAAAAAGATTAGAGTACATGCCTTCAAATGTCACCTTGCCTCTTTCTAAACCAGGCCTTCAGCGCTTTTCGCGCTTTGATTTTATTCTTTTTTTCGTATGCTCCCTTTTTTGTGTGACGGGTCGCATATATTTCTTTAAAGAAAATAAACCTAAGGCGTAAATGCCATATTCCATTCGTATTTTGAACCGCAAAGATAGGCTTAACAAAAAGAAAAAAAAGCTGCCATTCCTATGAAGTTTGCATTAACATTGCAACTTGCCGAACCTGGATCGAAACATTTTACATTTATCATATAGTTTCCTTTTTCGTCACAACAATGCCACCCGAGACGTCCACCTCCAGTGCTTCCAGTGCTTTGAATTCTTGTCAGTAAGGTTTTGATAGTGTGTAATGGTCCGTGAAGACAAATACAAATAATACATACAAGGAAGGTAATAAGATATTGCTAATTTTGTCCTACATGGACGAAATTTGCGTTACTGTGCTACCTTATTTTGCATTATAAATGATTCGCTCCTCCCGTTCATTCAATTTTATCCCAAATGCATTACTTTTATTAATTTATGATGCTATTTCACATAGCCAAACAAAGTAACGCTATTGTAGTTTACTTTCAGCTACGGCTAATACCGGCACCCCGGGATCGTTTTCAGACATGGACCAGACTGAAATCTGTCAGTTTATGACACAAACACTGGCATTTTCGACAGAATGGGACGCAGGCGAGTACGTAATTGAATTTTACTCCTCTGTTATTGTAAAATTATCTATTATTTTACCATTATCTTACTAGATTAAATTTGCTTTCGAACTTCTTGTTATATTTTCACACACTTTAGCTCGTCTGGCTGTTGTTTTTCCTACAATAATCTAGTAAAGAGAATGCAGCTTAGACTAACACCAGAATGCACAACTGTGTGTGCTGATAACCTCTTTACTTTTTGCAAAATTCTTAATGTACCACAAAAAATACTGAAAAAAGTATTAGAAGGCTCAAACACAAAAATGTAGCACATGCCATTGCGTAATACAATGTACAGTCTTTCATAAACATAACATGATACAAATAGCGGAACCAAAGAAATTTAATTCCCACAAATTCGGTTATGAGTAATACCTTTTTTTTCTTTTTTTTTTTATAAATATTATTTTATCAGATGTTTTCATCTCTTTACATGATACAAATTGCGCTATAAAGAATCAATTATAGCCACAAACTCGCACTCTAGTGCAGTTAGTTTTTTTTTTGTTTTATATTTTTCATTTTATAAAACCCCGGGATAAAGAAAGCCAGAATATAAAATGTTTCAGTCAAACCGACCTTTATTTCTTACTTGAGGAAGTTAAGAATAGAATTGTGACCTGTCATGTGGAATAGACGTTCTAGAAAATCCGTAATATCTATGAGCCTGTGCGTGACATTTCCAACAATTCGACATGTGCGACAGTTGCAAGCATTGAGCAGTCTAGACGTCACATAGTGCAATAAGAAGATTATCTTTCTGTCTAAAGATATTTTAAGATCTTGTCTACCTATAAATCGCAAAGTGATGTGCGGATGCAGAAGCTGGCCAGTTTTTTTGCTTTCCGCACAATTAAAATTGTTGGAAATGTTATGCACAGGCTCATCTGTTATTCTGCATTATTAATGAACTTGCAGGGCTTGGCTTAGCCTTGACGTGATTTGGCGAGTTAACTTTTCAATGTTTTGGGGCATTTCAGCTAATTTACCTTAACTTAAGTACAATGACCCATTATTTAGGCCCCTTCTTGCCAAGGCAAAAATCATGAATTGTACTCATCACCCAAAAAGGGAACAACTTGGAACTCCTTATATACAAACACAAACATTTACTTATTTACTAAATTATTTGAAAAAAAAAAGGTTCTAGTATAGATCAACCTGAGGTCGCATTACATAAGATCTTTCACAGAAAGATTTAGATTTACGAAAATAGCAAAGTGCGAACAGTTAAATCAGTCTACTCAGTACCCATTCGTAACACCACTCGGCCAATCTCACGATCAACCTCGGATGTACATAGACGGACTATATTTAAAATTTACGGGAAACCCTTGGAAAAACCGGATTACGTCAGTTAAAATGGCGTTAGCCCTCGAATCTTTGAGTGAAAACATTCGACGTCGTCAACGCTACTCGTTTAAGTCACTGACGTGAAACAATCGTATCCTTATATAAATATCTTTAGATTCTTAGATAACGGCTGAGAAATCTTAATTTTTTAATATGATTCGTCATTCTCAAAAATATTCAGATTTTTCAGCCGTTATTCACTGTAAAAGATAAAAATATACAGTGCTAAATTTTCTTACATTGTTTGCGCCTAACAAAATGCACGATTTTCTAACATTCCCATCCGCCTTACATACATCGCAGCAATCGGGAACCCTCGGCGATTCCACGGAATTGACCCCGGGAATAATACGGGCGCAGCCATGAAAGCGCGTCATTACGCACGTTGGTTTATATGACGTCACAAACATTTACGATCCCGCTAAGGATTACGTTGCATAAAACAAAATCAACGAAAGAATAAATGTGGGCATATTAGTGTTGAAATGCGTTTTGTCATCGAATTACAATATGCCGAAAAGATCACCTAAGACGATCGGAAAGAATTAACAAAATGTGACTTTCTTCAAGCGTAAGAACCACCAAGAGCCGAATTACCTGAAAAATGACCCAAATGAAAACACTTACGTCCGAGGTACTTTCCAGTTTACGGAAACGTCCGAGCGGTGTTCCGAATGACATCCGAGGTCTGTTGCAGTTTACGGAAATGGCCGAGTAATGTTCCGAATGCTCAATACTTGCTTTCAAACTTGGACCGAGACTTTACGCACGACGTGAATGGTTCATTTTTGTGTGACGGGTCAAATATTTTCAAATTGTTACGGTCCATTAGAAGTAAACCAATTAGACGCATTAAAAAAACATTAAAAATGTAAACTCCAGCATTTAAAAGTATCGCGTTAAGTGGTTTTGGATTATATCGAGATGTTATTGTCTGAGTGTGTGAAACGAGTTTTGAATGAAACTAATAGGAGAAAATAGAATATTGCTTATTTCGGACGAAAACTGCCATGTTTTATTACCTGCCTTTTAAAGGGTGTACGTTTATTCCAAGTTTTGTGTCTTCATAAACCAAACAGACGTTTTAAAATCCAAAGCTTCCAAAAAATCATGAAATTATATGATTAATTTTCATTGATCGTTTTGAACGATTTCGAATTGTTTTTCCGTGATTACTAAGCGTTTTGGGCGATTTTTTGTGTATGTGTGTGTTTGAAATGAAAGAATGAGAAGCTTATGGTCTATTTTTTTTTTTTTTTTTTAGAAAATTAAATTTCACGCTGCTACTAATCGTAGCAAGGTAGAATAAGTATTCCATTTTAAAAAAAACCCTCAAAAATCTAATATCTTCGTAAAGTGTAGAGACCTTTTTTTTCGCAGTTCCAAGATTACCCCTTTTCGCATAAGGGGTTTGCATTCTTATACATTTATCTTTACCTTTAAGCTACTCAGCTGATCAAGTTCTAGGACCGCCGGACGTTTATCCCGCATACGGTGATCTAGTTGGCGCTTGGTGTCCGGGTAACGACAAGACTGCAAATGATTACCTTGAAGTAAAGACTTTTCTTTATCTTTTTCACGGCCTTTGGATTGATTGATTGAATTGGGTTCTATGCCGCTTTCAACATTATTTCAGTCATATTGCGGCGGCTGGAGCACCTAGCAATGGATTCCTGGTATTTCTCACACCAGTGCCACCATCACATCCTTTCCTAGCCTGCAGCTGCTATCCAACATAGGTCTACGATTATCAACCCATTGGTGGTAGTCAAATTGGCGGAAAAGATGAGTGCTGCCGTCGGGGAACGAACCCGGGACCTCTAGATTGTCAGTCGGTCGCGCTACCGAACAGAACAGAACAGAACAGAACAGAAAATTATTTTGTAAATTTAGGCCTCCGGCCCATAATACAATATATCAACAAACATAATGTTTACATAACAAGAGTTGTGTTATAAAGTTGATTTATACATTTATATATATATATATATATATAGCCTGGTTTTCATCTTGTAACTGGGGTATGTTTTTTTATCAATAAGGAAATATATTTTGTCAGTTTTTTGATAATAAGATCATTGTTAGATTTCATAAGATTATAAAAGCCTTGGCGATTGTTGATTCCCGAATGCCACGAATAAAGATAAGCACTTCTTTCATTTACGTAATTTCTGCATTGAAAAAATACATGATACTCATCTTCTATAACTTTATGATTAAAATTATCGAAACAAAATTTACAAATACGATCCTCTCTTGGTATATTTTCGTGTCTTCCCTTTTCTATTGCTAAGTTATGACTGCTACACCTAAATTTTGCGAAGGCTTTTATGTAATAAAAAGGTAGACCTATCATAAGATATTTTTCCGGATTTAATAATGTTTTGAAATATTTATAGGGATCGCATCGGGGTGACTCGTTCACTTTACTGTACCAATCTTGAGTTAGACAATCATGCAAGCGTTGCTTAAAAATACCAACTGCGCTATGACGGCGGCTTCGACCTTTTGAATAACTGTTTCTTTTCATCTCTTTATTCAGATTTTTTAGATAAAACACACCCGCGTATAAGATCAACACGTTTGTTAAAAATTTGGAAAACGACTTTGCAAATGTCCTCTAAGCAAAAGCGGCGTGTATTTTTTCATAAACGATCGAAAGCGTTTTTGCAACCCGACCACAGAGCGGTTGTAAGTCGATACCCATTTGACTTGATAATATATATTTTATGGGTATATTATATATCAAAATGAAGCTATTAATGAGTAGAATCAATTTAGCAACAAAAGACTGCCATAGTTATAGCGGTATAGCCAAAACATTGTGGTAAAGGGTCAATTTGTACAGAACAAGCAACTGCATGACGGTTGGATAAAATTGGCCCATATTTGAGCAAAGTACAGACTAAAGTACTATCCAGGTACTACAACCTTAGATATAAACTCGGTCTCAAAAGGCTCTTTTAAAACAATAGCTATGGCGGTCTTATATTGCTCAACTGCTTGTGCTCAAAAATAGCTTCATTTTGATATACAATATACCTGGACATACTGCTTTTTCTTGGCTTATGAAGCGCCCTTAAAATTGGGTCTCAAACACTTTACATGAACCTTAAGACAAGCATTAACATTGGTTTAAAAGGTGAATTTTACGCTTTCTTGATGCATTATTTTAACCTGGTTTATCTATTTCGAACAAATGGCACGAGAATCTAGCGGTAAAAAGTTGATTTCACGGCTCATCGCGCAAAATCTACCTATAGAGGATATGGCTGTTTAACAAACAATGATCTTGTTCTTTTTTTATTTTGATGTTTTTGAAAGGTATAAACTAGGTAATGTTTCTTTCATTATATGTTTGTGTTACAGTATCGCTTTGCCACGCCAATTCGCATCACCAACGTAACAGTCTTTGAAACATACGAGGTGGGAAGTTTGACTCGTATAGCGTCACGTGATTTTGCTGGCCAATGGGTGACACTTTGGTCCACTTCCGCAATAGAAAAGCTCACTAAAAGCAGAACGTTTTCACCAAATTTATATGTAAGTTTGAATTTGTTTCCAACAGTAACATTTAAATATCGAGACATTAAAGAACACCTATTCGTTATACTCTGCATATCCAATTTTGGAGTATATTTCATTGGCAAAGAATCAGCCGGTAGGTAGTCAGACTATTAATAACACGGTCCTGGGTTCAATCACAAGCTGCAGTTTATAACCTTACGATATTTGTCTCCAGTCTATGGTTTATGGGTGGGTGAATAATTGTTAACTCTAAGTGGATTGAACAACATGAGGCTCGAATGTAATGTGGATCTATAGTGGTAGGACTGAAGTAGCTAGTTGGTCCAGAAGAATCGATGTGAGAGAAATACTTTAAGTAGCACAAAGGTAATCGAAAACGAAAATGTCAGACTCTATCGGCAGACTGACTATGTTTAAAACTTTTCACACTTAGCTTATTACCTGTAAAATACCTCCATGTGAAGAAAAATGAAATGGGCTGTTCTATGCTGGACCGAATGTCCTTTTAAAATATTATTTTGTAGAGTTCAAAGATGGTCAATTTTCGCGAGCCGGGTCACATACACTTCTACAAAAGTGCACTGCTTTGTTTGTAAGTAATATATCGACGGAATTTAGACTCGTGTTTTAATAATTTAATACTATTGGTTTCCATTAATTTCCATGCATTCTGAATGGCTGAAGAAATGGGGGTAATCCTCAACATAAACAATTTTGAGTACGCAGCTATTTTAGGGCCTACGCAAAGTATGAAATGTTTAACAACATAATAAAGATTTCTACAACCTAAATTTTTCAGAACGAAATAGGAATTTTCACCTTTAAAGATGAAGGCTATTTGGCATTCCTTGTGCAGAGATGAAGATGTATCAGGCACATTCGGCTCAGACTAACAGGGAACACTTGAACTCAATTTAAAATAAATTTGATTTTTCTGCAGTTTCAAAACTACTCCAATAACATTAAATGGTAATTGATAATTTTCCTGCAAAGCACAATAAAGTAATAAAAAATACATATCTCTTCACCAAAGCATAATATGAAACATCAGTTCTTACGTATAAAGAATTTGTAAGAAAATGTAATATACAGGTATTAGTCAACAACATTTAATTGTCCAGAGTCTTTTAACGATAAATTTTCATAACACATTGGTTGTCGTTGAACCATTCACGAATCAGTCTTTGTTGTTGTACCATATTCCAATTCTAATTACCATTGACTAGTCGTTGTACCATAAACCATGTGTCGTTTGTTACTTGGTTTATCATATATATCCAATCCTCAGAAATGTTTAGTCATCCAATGTTTTTCTCGAGGATCGTTTAACCACCCGTAATACTCGCCCCATATTCACAGCATGCTCTTATCGTCCAAACGTCAAAAAAGATGTAATCTCCATACATGGTAGAAATGAGTTCTCTCTTTTACTTCATGATTATATTATTGAATATATACTGATAATATGTTTCTACAGTCTACTCAAACTTATTTACAATCATCTTGTCTAGTTCTCAGCTGCCTCGACCTATACGAGTATCCCACTGCTATTCAGACATCAGTTGACACAGAAACGGCTGGAAGTTTATTTCTACTTAACTCTTACGCATAGAGTCCCAAAGTTCATTAGTACCGTTACCTATTTGTCCAACTCTAAATATCTTATAAAAATAATTTGGCAATTAGACTCATTACATTCATCCAATATGTTTATCTTCGTAACTACAAGATCAACCTTTATGATATGACCAAGCTCAAGCTCGTTACAAAAGCCATTTACATAATCGGATAACAAAAAATTCCAACAACCTTTTGCCAAAACATTTTTATGATAATCATCCATAAACATGTCCTCGTCCATCTTTGTGGGAACACCTGTTACAAATTCAAGACTTATTATCTATTTCCTCACCTTACAAACAATTCTCTACAAACAATTCTCTAAAGCACATTCAGAGACCTCATTAAAAGAGTTTCTTATCTCATCATTAAATGTACCTTATCTCATATCGAAGGTTAACCATACCTTCCCACGAAGGTATAACAATAATTGACAATAAACAAAAGTCCAAGCCAGTTAATAGCTCTTATCGGACATAAAACAGATATATCGTTCAAATAAAACACACCACTACAACCAGAAAAAGTCAGTAATTACTCCTGATCCAACCTACAAACAAATTGTCATTTACCCGAATTTCTTATCAACTTCTCTGAAATAATCATGCTAATTACAGTAGACCCTGCCATAACATAAAAGATTAGAATGTCAGGTACACAAACAACACCTGTTGTAATAATTAACCAGATAATCATACATTCCAAAATCTAAATCTCATTTGTTCTGTTCTTCAAATTAAATGACCATGACCTTGACTAAAATATGATGCTCTAACGCAAGAAAGTTAACCAAAGATTAATAACAAGACCAAACAACCTTAACCTTGTCAAATTGAAAAGGCATGCCTAGAACTTGATAAGAAAACGTCCTTGCCTAATAAAGAAAAGTCGACCTTTAAATCAAAGTGAAAGTCAAAACCATGATGCAATATTACGATCAGCAAGATTCATCAAACTTCTTATATGACCTTAACCTTGAATTGTTTTCGTAGCCTGTAATCATAAGACAACATGACCCTGCCAAATAAAGAGGTGACCTATCAACCAAATTACAGGATAGCCCCATGATACAGTATTCCGGTCTAATGAGTCAAAGAACCCGAAGATCAACCAATGTTCATGAACTCACTGCGTAATCTAAAGGTCATTTCAGGTAAAACTTCATGCTTCCTAAGATTGATTTTGTTTACCCTAAATTAAGTTTGTCATGTCATCAGAAAATGTAACATCAATTTTGTATGAAAATCCGAAGAACAGTTTAATCATTTATTAATAGAAATCCATACTTAACTGTCAAACTTAAATACCAATTCATTATAAAACATTAAACGATGATATAAAATCATTATTTGACCAAGACCTTAGTATCTGCCTCCAACTTAATTACTTAAATACATGAAAATGATAGCTAAATTTGACCATTGAAATTGAACTTTGAAATATTTCTTTTCAATCATACAACTGACCCTACAAAAAGTTTGCAAAAAATAAATTATCGACAATTTTTCAAAACCAGACTGACCTTTTATGCAGCCCGATTTCCCCAAAGTAAATACTTGAATTGAAATAAAAGCTTCAATTTGGTCATTTTCATTATGAGATATAGGTTTTTGGTCTGCCAATTGTTTTCAAAAATACAAGCAGAATAGACATCTTACGGTTTCAGAATTTCCAATAAGTCCATTCATTTTCTCAGAGCACAGATCAGCACATCACAAATTTTCAAAAAAATAGTTTGTCCATAATTGTTCAAGATCTTCTTCGTAATACTCCAAAACCGTTGACACACCATCATAACCCAAATTCGTTTTTTGGTCGAAATTTATCAAAATTCTATCCAATCCTGGTCACGGCACCAAACAAGATCTGTAGTACTATCGCATTGTGTAATTAAATAGGTCAGATATTTTGTTTTAATAATTTTAATAACACCAATTTACCAACTTCAAATCTACAATAAAAGTTCTAACTCTAACTTAACGTCAGCTCTCATGACGACTGTGATCTAACTTAACACTCTATCTCTTCAACTCCTCGCGCTCTGTGGCTTTATCTTTTTATATACGACAGCTTGGCCAAGGTCATCTGACCAAGGTTACCAAGTAACAGACTTCCATTCATAATATCATGTTAACCCTACCGACCCACGTGCTGTCGATAAACTAGATCATGTAGCCAGGTTGTCAAAAACATAAAATTATGTTGTCGGATAATTGGGGTGTTTCCTAAGAGTCCAGGAAAACAGGTGTTATCTTATTCGTAGGTTAACTCGGAAAGCATTGGCGGCATGACATTATGTCACAAGTAGTCCCGCAAGCAATATTCCTTATAATGGAGAAATTCTTTCCCTTTTTTGTCCATAATTTTAAATTGTAAGATATGAAGAGAGTATTTTTTAAATTTCATAATGGAATGAAACTGAAAAACTGATCACACTCTTGTATGAATGCACCTCGCGTGTTAATTCAATGCGTTCATGTTTTAGTTTCATACAAGAAATAATAAATACTTTTTTCATGACTTAATTATTTTCAATAGATAAATTTCAACATTGCTAACATTAACATGTAGTTTTTTAGGAAGACTTATTTATGTACCTATCCTAATACAACTTACAGATCCTGAATGAGTTGACTACGGATATTCGACTTGAGATGGACTTGTCTAGCTCGTGGTATGAAATAGATGCGATAGAAGTGTGTGGATCAACTAATATAAGTAAGCGAAAGTTCTTCCTTGTGCACCATGTCTTCAAATTAGATTTTCTGAGAATTGATGGATCACTGATTCCTCAAAGAGACCTCCGTCACAGTACTCCGAAATTTAAGGTAGTGGAACCGTAATAGTTCCGCAATGTCTAGGATGTAATGAACTTTTACAGTTTTAACCAAGGTTTCCTAATGATTTTCATTAGGAAACTTCAGTCAACATTGTGAAAGATCATGCGTTCCGAAAGTTGCGGATCTATGACGGGTCCACTACCTTAAATATAATTTAACTGAATATATGGTAACAGATATGACAAACAAATCCTGACAATGGTTATTCGTGGTACATCTGCTCAGTCTGATCAAAGTCTTTACTTTGCGATTAGGAAAAAAATACCCCTTTTCACACTCGCAGAAATATCTCTAATACACCAAACTTCGCAGCAATAATCTTTGGTAAATGATTTTATTTCTGAATTCTCAATCCTTTCAAGAGTGTTTCTCGTTATTGATCATGCTTGTTTTAAAGCTTCATGGCGCTATGATGCCGTGATACAATAAAAAGTTGTCACTGTGATGTGTTTTTTTTTATAGAATGACCTACGTCGCGGGAGTCAAATAAAACCCGTTGAAATTTTTTGATATTATACGGGTGCTGTTACACTAGTGGAATAATTATGCAAATGAGCGAAGAGCGAATAGCATCGCTTTTTTGTAACAGCGAAAATGACGACACAATGTATATCTTGTGACGTCAGTTTTAAACGGCGTTATAAGTTTCGCGGATACTTGGAATATTGAATTTCAAGAGTTTTGGCGATTTCTCGCAAAATTCGGGTCATATTATAAATAGAATATCAAATTTGTGCTCTTAAAATACAGAATTTATTAAACTCATCATCTAAAACAGATAAAAACTCGGTACAGCCTCGTTTGTATCCGTTTATAGATGACTCGTTTAGTAAATTCAGTATTCCATTATCACTCATTCAATATCCTCTATATGATATCCCAACTCGTAGTACACAGTTTAACATTAAACTGTCGCAAAATTAATGACGCTAATAATTAATGGTCAAAAATATTTTGAGCAGAGAATGCCAGTGGAGCGATACATACTCTCTTTGGGTTCTTGCCTAAAAAACTGAGGTTTTAATCATGATTATTGTGTAAAATGTGCGTTTTCGGGTCGGTATGGGTATACGTTAACGGACAAACCCGGGCGTTAACGGGAGAATACGTGGATTAATCAGTGTATTCACGAGCGGTTAACGCCCGGGTTTTTTTTATTTAAATATCCTCAATTTTGGGCTTATACAGCTTATCGATTTCAATGATACTAATATTTTTAGCTCACCTGAGCACATCGTGCTCAAGGTGAGCTTTTGTGATCATTGAATGTCCTTAGTGCGTCGTGCGTTGTCTGTCGTCATGCGTCAACAATTTAAGTGTTTACACTCTAGAGGTCACAAATATGATCCAATCTTCATGAAACTTGGTCAGAATATTGGTAAGGTCACAAGAATGAACCCTGTTGAAAATGAGCATGATCCATGCCATATCACGGGAAAAGGGGCCTTCATGACATTTTTTGTTTAGACTCTAGTTGCCACAAATATGGGCCGATCTTCATGAAACTTGGTCAGAATGTTGGTCAGGTCACAAGGATGAACCCTATTGAAATGGGCATGATCCATGCCATATCACGGGAAAAAGGGCCTTAATGACTTTTTTTTTTGTTTACACTCTAGTGACCACAAATATGGGCCAATCTTCATCAAACTTGGTCAGAATGTTTGTTAGGTCTCAAAGATGAACCTGTTGAAAATGGGAAGGATCCATGCCATATCACGGGAAAAGGGGCCTTAATGACAATTATTTTTGTTTACACTCTAGTAGCCACAAATATGGTCCAATCATCATTAAAATTGGTTAGAATGTTTGTTATGTCATGAGGATGAACTCTTTTGAAATTGGGAAGGATCTGTGGGCCTAAATGACAATTTTCTTTTAAGATTTCCTGACGCCACAAACATGGTCCAATCTTCACGAAACTTGGTCAAAATGTTTGCCAGGTCACAAGAATGAAATGGGAAGGATTCATGTCATATCACAGGAAAAGGAGTCTTGATGATAATTTACTTGAAATATGTCTAATGGCCACAAATATGGCCCAAACGTAGTGAAACTTGGTTTTATGTAGAAATTATCTTCTTTATGACATCTGCCTTTTTACTTGATGTGATGTCTAAGTGATCAAAGAGAGTCATGTGAGCGATCTAGGACCACCATCGTCCTCTTGTTTCTGTAACATTTATTAACTTCAAAAATTTATATATAAATCAATGCATTTTTAACGTCAATGATGATATTGAAGCAAAATCATCCTATCGATTTTTCTGTTTATTTCCCCGTTATCTTTTGAGATAAAAAACTAAAGGTCCCGCCGAGATTTGAACTCGGATCGCTGGATTCAAAGTCCAGAGTGCTAACCATTACACCACGGAACCACGTTATGTGTCAACTAGATTCAAATGATATGATTTTATTCGATAAAACGATTCGATAAGATTGGCAAAGATTCAGTCTTTTTTTTTACAGTACATTTTAAAAATTTGGAATTTGCTTTCCACCTTTGATATTCATTGAAAATTGCTTTTGGTGAGAGGCATTTCATTTCTTTTGTGTAGTTCTTTGCTGTGCGTTTACGTCTAAAGCATAATATTTTAGCCTGTAAATAATATTTCAACCAACCTCTCTTGTATATTATGTTCAGGGCCCGAGGTAATAAAGCTTTTCTCATCCCCAATTCAACATTTTCATAAATTTCAATTTGAGATTAAAGCCGTAATTCTGTTTTAATACTCTTTTTAAGGTATCACAATAAAGATAATATCAATAAGTTGTTATATATAACAACTTATTAATATTATCATTTATTATCGTACATTCATTTAAATTAAAAATTTGAGAAAATTCTCAGTGGAGCCTGAGAAAAGTTTTATAACCCCGGGCCCTGAAATTGGCCAGCCTTGACACACACATAATGATTTGAGGTCAGTATCAGTTTACAAACATGGCTGGATCAAGAGTATTCCGTATTGGAGGGTCCAATCGAATATAATATTTCCCAAAGTGCAAGCAAGGTATTTGAATATTTTATTAATGATAAATGGCCGCCGGCATTTATATTTAACAATTTCCATACAATTACCGTAAACCTTCTATAGAGTACAACCAGGACGGAGATAAACAATATTATTTTCTTGCTATAAATACACGTATATATACAACAACGGATATTCCACGCACGTTTTCGTCATAAACCTTTTTACTTACGAGGGTTGATCCAGGAATGCGTAAAATGGGGTTATAAAACTTTAGAAAAGTTGACTATCTATATAAAAATATACATTCATTTAATGCAACAACTGTGTAATAAATGTGGAAATTTTCGAATTTGTAAGTTATATAGTAGCTGTTTAGTGATTTATATAAGACATAGACCCCGCGCGTAGGCGGGGAGCAAGAACGTCAAATGCGACGTCATTATTTACTCTTTTTTTAAAACAGTCTCCATTTGCTCAAATGCGTTTCTGCGCCTAATAATTAACTTCCAGTAACTATCCATATTCCATTTGGATCTCAAATTGTGTACAATGTCTATATAAATAGTATTTCTATTGAAGTTGAGACCCAAATGCAGGACCTTTACGTTTGGAAAAAAAAAATGAGAATAAAATTGGCCGACTTCTTTCTCTTTCAACTCCATTATACCATTCTCTAATGAAGCCTTACGCCTTTAGAATAAACGAAATAACCAAAGAAAAACTTCTCTTTTTGACATGATTATATTTTTCTAAATTATCTAAAATGTCTGAGTTGGTGAATAGGTCATGAGTATTACAAAATTCTAAAAATAAACTGTCTTCACACTTTGGTGTTGACATCAGGTCACCATTCACTCGAATATTTGGTCTTATTTAAAATATTTTGTGTCCGTAAAAACTCTTCTAAAATATTAAAAATATGACAATTGGTTCCCTATTTGTGCCTTATTTACTTCTGGCACGAAATTTCAAATAAAAACTACGAATACTATCAGAAATTTTGATTTATATAACAGATATTCATTATTTTTTTACGCTCCACTGCCTAATCATACATATGCTACTATGGTAACGAAATTTAAACCCGCTTAATATGATTTTGCAAAAACAATAACATTTGTGCTCTATGAAGATACTGAACTACACATACAACAAATTATAAACTTAACAAGCTAGAAATGCCAAAGTTATAAGCCCATTTCATGAACTTCTGGATCATCCCTCGTATATTTTGAACAAACTGTAGTACTATATTTTGCTCACCAAGTTACCAAATAGAACTTCACATTTTCAGAATTTCTATTCTGAAAACCCTATCATTGCTGACCTTTTGTTCCCTCCCTTGGATCCACACATTCCATACAATTCATGAAGAATACTTGAAGTCTAAACATTGCAATCAATGTCAATTCTTTGGTAATATCGACCAAATGGATATTAAATGAGCCTGTGCGTGACATTCCAAACAATTTTAAATGTGTGAAAAGCAGAGACTCTTGCTAGCATGTACATTCGCACAGTCCTTCCAGAGTCTTCACTTTACGCTCTAAAGATTGATAAGGGTCCAACGTATCTTTAGACAGGCAACCTGTAATTGCTCTATGTGACTCTCTAATCTGCTGAATGTTTGCTCCTCCTCACACGCATGCAAAGTTGTTTGAAATGTTATGCACAGACTCAAAATTCTTTTATTTAGATCCATTTCAAACCATGAAGTATAACGACGGTATGGGCTTTACTACGATGGACAACGATGTCGATTCAAGATCGGGTAATTGTGCCAATATCCACAAGGGTGGTTGGTGGTTCGATGACTGCACGAGCATAAATCCAAATGGCGAGTACACAACAAATGGATCGGTGGCGTCAATGGGTGGATTGGGTGGAATGATCGTACCTGGATGGAAAGGAATGAACACTGTACAGAGTTCGAAACTTATGTTTAGGCGAAAAAACTCGCCCTAGATCACATACAAAACAACTGTACATGTGTATAATAGTATATGAAAAAGTAAAATTTCGTTTCGATGGAACTTAAGACTACCTACAAGGTCAACTGTTACTCGTGAAATAAAGATTTTACATCGAGGAAAGAACCGTGACTCCGTCTTTATTAGATAAATAACTTTTGAACTTTTGACCACGAAATGTTACTGTTGAAATCATTGAGTAAAACGATTGAAAAGCGTTTGCTTTTTACTTAAACATCATGTTTAATCCAACATTCGTCCTAAATCGTACTATATTAATTTGATATAGCAATAAAGATGATCGATATAGTGGAATTTCGTAGATAATATACTCATGAGCAATGAAAACGCACCACCTGTTTTTTTTCTCGTACATTTATTTAATGTACCAAAACTTCAGACATGAATATTACCAATTTAAATAAATTTGTAATGGACCATTTACTACACACAATAACGTTACAGTAAGCTCAGAAACGGTCGAAGGTTTTTGAAGCTATGACTTGAGAAAAAGTTAATCTTAAATCTTCAAAGTAGGTTTGCAAAACCTTTCTGTCGTTTGATTTCTAGTAACATAATCTCTATCTCAGTACAAAATGCTGATTATGACTTTGTGGAATGGATGAGTAAGTCTAGACAATTCTTTCGTGCAAAGGCTAACGCGCATTAATTTCTAAGTATACACCGTACATTCGACCTTCCTGATAGGCCTAAACATGTCGTTTGGAGTTTAAAACTCCCTGAAACACGAGTACTTAAAGGTTATTAACGATTCTTTGTTTTTAATGACAAAAATTGTATCCTGTTAATTGTTAATTCCATACCATACGGAGTTTCCGATCCTTTAACTACTTTTTGTTTAGAACATATGTGAAATCTTGTGCTGAATATTCATTCTATTAGGAATAGTACTTTTAATTATGCAATTTTAAGCTTATTTCAAAAATACAATTAAATGAGCAAGCCAAACGGGCCTTTTGAATTGCCATCAAACAAGCAGCGACGTCTTATGGCTGACGTTAATTTATGCATTGTCGACATGTTCCTTTTCAGGTTGAAAGACGATAAAAATGAATGAAAATTTTATAATTCAGGATAGTTTGTGCAAGTTTTTTGGGTGGTGCGTTTTCATTGCGCTTGAGTACGCTCGTATATATAAGCGATAACTTCAAATGTTCTACACGTTCTAACTTTACTAATACAAATTACAAGAATGATACAACATAACATCATGATAGCATTCTTCTCTCTCATCCACAGCAGCAAATAACCAGGCTATTTATGCAAAGTCAAAATGTCCATCAATATAAGAACCCCCCTTATTCTCATACCGAATATCAATTCTTGGACAGCACTCTTTTTCTGGCTCCGCCTTCATCGGCCCAAGGAAATATCGTAGAATCAGCGCTCGTCACCTCATAACATTACACTAAATACCCGTTACGTGTCATGCATCTTATGGGAAATCCGTAAATCAAATACTTGAAAAATAAATTGAATAAAGCAGAGGTCAAACGGAAGTCGCTTTTCAAAAATAATTATTTATGAACGCAGAATGATTATACTAGATTGAAAAATATACACAAAGCAAAAAGTATCGATCCAAGTCAGCCTGCGCATTCTGCGCAGTATGACAAGGACCAATACTTTGTGCGCCTCCTACGTGGTCGCATACAGTTAACAACATCGTGAAATTGACACGGTGAATGATTTTTGAATTTTTGATTTTTCGCATGAAATTTGATGAGTGGGAGGAGTAAGTTTTGAATGAAACAAAGATGAACAAATTAAGCGATAATTATTACCTCCCTTTAATGAAATATTCAAAAAAGTTCCCCTGAATAGCTTTTTGTGTTTTTAGAACCCACATTTGCATACAAAATTCAATTAAGTCAGTAAAATCATGGATTTTTATTTTGAATGTCGGTGTTGATTGCCTTTTTTATACGCCCGTCGAAGACGGGACGTATCATGGGATCACCCATGGCGCCCGGCGTCCGGGCGTCCGGGCGTCCGGCGACGTCCACTTCTTGGTCCGGAGCATAACTCTGTCACTTGAAGTCCGATGGACTTCAAACTTGGCAATTGTATTCTTCTCATCATTACGGAGTGCAGTGCATAAGAACCATAACTCTACCTGGCCTATTTTTTGAGTTATTGCCCTTTGTTGTTTTTCAGACTTGAATCTTGTCCGGAGTATATCTCTAAAAGTATAATAGCTAGGATCATGAAACTTCATGGGTGTATAGATGTCATCAAGGGGGAGTGCAGTGCACAAGAACCATAACTCTACCTGACCTATTTTTTGAGTTATTGCCCATTGTTTTTTTTCATACTAGTTAATAATTTTGGACCATTTTAGCATAGTTTGAATGAGTGTTAGGAATGAATGATTTGAACGCTGAACGAATGATTTTGATTGATTTTGATTGGAATGATTGTCAATTTCACGTTGCTACTAAAATTATCGTCTCAGTGTATACTTTTATTGGCTTTACTCGCTTACTATTTAGAACGGCCTTAACTTTTGTGTATAATGCATAATAAGCGGTCCATACATGAATAGAATTAATGCCAATAATATCGAAACATTATATAATAATGACCAATCTTCAAAGTCGCATTTCATCGTACTTACAGTTAAACGTCGTGAAATTAACAAGGTGAAAGATTTTGGGAATTATTTTAGAATGAAATTGAATATGTGTGTGGAGCGAGCTTTCAATGTTTGTTGGTTTTTTTAATTGAGGTAAAACAAAGTCGATACTTTCGCCCAATTGGTCTTCGTTTAATGTTTTATTCACGAAACAAGTTATTCCCCCTACCTACATTACATGCCGTGAATATATGGCATCAAAAAGGCAGATATTTTCGATAGCTGTTTTTTGTATTGGAAAGACAACTCCAGTCCTGCGTTCAGGGTGAAAACGTTAGCGAAGCGTTTTCGAAATGATATCTCGCTTTGCACGTATGTGAACGTGCAAAGCGGGATATCATCTCAAAACGTTCGCGAAACATTTTTACATCCTGAACACAGCCTGAACATAGCGCTATTGTAAAGACGATACAACGCTAATGAATGCTAAATAGAAACGCTACCTGTCTTCCACGTATACCTTTTTGAAAAGGAAACACGCGCGCTTCTTTTGTCATTCTAGATTCTAAAGGATACTCATAATATATACAGTAATTATATCGTGAAATTGACAATTAACTCAACACCATTCTAAATCGCTCACTCAGCGCTCCATTTATTCACTTCCAGACACTAACTCAAACCATTCAAATACGCTCCAAACTCACTGAAAACATATAGAAAACAAATGGAAATAGCTGGAAAAAAATCGGGATTTCACTTATTTAATTGAAAGGTATCTGAATGATTCTTGTAGAAATAGGGAGCTATCTATAGAACTTGTTTGTATATCTTATTAAAGGGACTTGCATATTTTACTAAAGGGATGTAATTAATATTGCTAACTTTTTCTAATCCTGAACAAAATTTGCAATACTTGATTACCTCCCATTAAATTCACTTAAAAGTTGCTCCACACATTCATTCTATTTTTATTCTAAATCATGCCATAATCATTCACCTTGTCAATTTCACGATGTTGTTTAGTGTAAATATTGGCCTCGTACAGTTAAAACATCGTGAAATCGAAAATGCAAATTATATATGAAGGACTTTGAAATTAAATTGAATGACTGAAATGAGCGAGTAAATGTTGTATGCCTGAAATGAGGGAGTTCGGAATGAAATAAAGAAAGCTAATATGATATCGCTAATTTTGTTATAATTATGAACAAAAATAGCGATGTCATACGCCTGCATTTGATAGTATTTAAGATCTCGATAAAAGATTTATGTGCTTTTATGGACCAATTAGACGCTTCGCTATCCGCGCCAACCAATCAAATCATTGGCAGATTTAATCGATTTTAATGAACATGTTGAGCGCTTTGAATGGTTTAGAACGTTTTTGAAGAATTTATGGAGCATTTTGAATGGTTCGAAAATGTGGCGGTAAGTCTGGGAATGGAGAGGCGATGAGTTAGCGTTTTAGAAAGGTTTGATCGAATTTGTTATGATGTATTAATTTCCCAATTGTCTTGACTGTACTAGCGCCATTCAGTACTTTTATCACTTTTCGCTGTCCTGCGTTCAGGGTGTCCAAACTGGAAAATCCCGTTCGCAATTTAGATCCCGCTTTCGTGTTAACTTTCATACAAAATGGGGCATAATTTGCAAACGGTTAACACCGTTTTGTCATCCTGAACGCAGGACTGGTTTATTCTGGGATCAGTAGGTTTAAAAAGAATCAGTTTTACTCGAAGCTTTTAGCGGTAAGTTATATATTCTTTTGTTTCCGAGTCTAATGTACTTTTTAATGTGATAGATAAATAAATCATCCAATCTGAAAGTGTTTAACAAATAAGTATGTCAAAGAGTCTACTTTATATTTCCATTTGGGTATAAACAATGGAATTACATAAATTTTCGATAACGCAATTTATGAAACGTATACCTTTTGGTTACATTTAAACATGTCCATGCTATGTCCAATTCAAGAAAGGAAATTCAAATCTTTTACTTTTATAAAACACGTTATTTTGATGATCTTTTTAAAACTTTTTTGTCACAATGTGAAAGCGAGGGTATTCATAGGCGAAGTGTATACTGTTGAAAATAATGTGTCTATCTTAAGTGAATATGTTATAACGAGCTATTCCGTAATGTCGCGGCTAGCTTGTGTGATGCATTGTTCTACGGTAGACATTTGTGAAGGAATAAGTTTCAAACCAACTACAAAAACATGCGACATCAGCTCAGTTAGGGCAGATCCCGGAGCCGTGGAGGTCAGGGTTGGAGCTGTGTCAATCAGTCGTACTGGAGGTACATTGGCGCTCATTTACCTACTCATATTACTTAAATATCCAAGTTACATTTAATTACATCATGAACTTGACATTTAACTCAATTAAACCCATTATATAGAGGATAATCGTTTGTTTCAGTGTAAAATCGATTTATATTTCATTGAGTGAACAACAAAAGCAATATTTTCACGAGTGGCAGAGCCACAAGTGAAAATATAGCTTTTTTGTTCACGAAATATCATATCAATTTTTTCAAATGTAAGGTACTGGACTCGTAATAGTTCCGCAACATTCGGAACTCACAATCTTTCACAATGTTGACCGAGGTTTCCCAATGTTTTTTTTACAAAACCTAGGTTAACACCGTTAAAGTTAATTCCGAAACGTTGCGAAACTACTATGCGTCCACTACCTTAAATAAGGATAGTCGGAAAGTGGGAAATCTACACTATTTTATTCTTATTTGTTCACTTCTATAATTATTTCCCTCTCAATTTTGACAAGAACATTATACACGGCATGTAAAACGCAGAAAATATGTAGTGATCACACATGGAAGAGAGTATTTATTTCAAGGAGATTTGAAAAAAAAACACATTGAAATGAATAAAATAAAAGTGTATAAATAAAGGTGAGTTGAAGTTTTTAGTTTTTGACCTTCATAAATTTAAAAAAAAAAAAACAAAAAAAAAAACACTCGCTTTAAATCTGTGATTTCATTATGAAGCAAAGTTGTAGTTTTATTTTCATTACGAGACCTATTTCTTCTGAAATCTTTTTTTTAGGAAGCTTACAAATTAACTTCATACTCAAAAATTATATCTTGTCAATATGTCATCGTATTGTTGACTGACATTTAAAATTCACGATATGTTTTCCTGAAAAATGCATGTTTCTATATCTATCTATTTGTTCCAGTGCCCTTAATTAAAATGCCTGAATCTTTTGAACAAAATCGTCGACAAAGATTATCTTTTAATTGAGTCTTACAGCTCTTATTTCATTTAATAGATGATGGTCTACAAGCAACAACTACGGTATCAACGACGACGGCAACGTCCACACCGTCAACAACTTCCGCAACGTCCGCAACGTCCACATCATCAACAACTCTAACAACGCCCTCAACTTCAACAACTTCAGCAACGTCAACATCATCAACAACGTCCACAACGTCAAAAACGTCCACAACGTCCACAGCATCAACAACGTCTACAACATCAACAACTACTCAAACAACGACTACAGCGACTCGTATATTAAAGTTTTAATTTTCAATCTTAGGGTTTGTTTATCCATTAATCAATGAAATAGCCCCTGAAGTAACGCAATTTTTTACTTGGTAAAAAGGTGTATGTTTTACAAAAATTTATATTGTAAATTGTAATAGATAGATACCAATACAGTGCCTAAATATAAAATAAATATAAGATAACATCTTCGAACGTTACCTCCCTTTACACATGTAAGTTTAATCAAGTCTTGCTCGTCCAATTCATTCAATTTAAGACATCAATATAGTGCCTAAATATCAAATATGTATAAAAGTACATCTTCGAACGTTACCTTCCTTTACGCATGTAAGTTCAATAAGTTCAATCAAATCTTGCTCATCCAATTCATTCAATAAAATTCATTCCAAAGTCATTCCAGAATCAAACAATTTGTCAATAACAAGATGTTGATCAATGTAATTATTTTGGTTACAGCCCCGAGGGATTGTTACGACATTCTGACAGACGTTGGTGCTACAGTGAGTGGTGTTTATGTTGTTTATGTTCCTAGTTTGATGTCATGGGAGTCAGTATATTGTGATATGGCGACAGACGGAGGAGGATGGACGGTAAATGATTTTGTATACACTACGACAAAAGGAAATAGAAAAATGTTCTTTTGATACCAAACGTTTAATTTTAGTTCTGATTTTGATACAGTTAAGGACATTGTGAACTTGACAAGATGAATGGTTTTTTTTCTGTCCTCTTAACCCTTTCCTGTTTTACAAAATTTTGGACCTGTCCAAATTCAAAGGTTTTGCAGACGAAAACTTAAAGTGAATTTAATTTGAAAAATAACCATTCTGTAGGGTAGAAAATAGTGTGGAAAAAAAGAAGAAATTGCTTGTCAGAAGCAATTTCTTCTTTTTTCACAATGTTTTCTCAATCATAAAATCACAGGCACGTAAAAAGCAGGGATTAAACAGTAAAGGGTTAAGGTTAAGTATTTTCTATGATTCGAACAAAATTCTACATTCCACGAACACCCTCTTTTTATATAATATCAGTGGCTTAATAGAGCCATCGGTGCAAAATACTACATTCCACAACCGCCCTCTTTTTATATAATATCAGTAGCTAAATAGAGCAATCGGTCAAGTTTGGATATTTTTCATTCTTATTCGTTGTTCATATTTTGCATTAGAGATTCGTTGTCTCATTCACGGATACTCTTATCGATTAAAGTGGACATTTTTGGTAGAACATCTACATTTGACCGATGCAAATGCTGGGATAAGCATGCTACTTGACATCGATATAAAATGATATGTTTATTCATAGTTCAGTTACAATTTCTCCTTTTTCAAGGCGTTCCAGAGAAGACAGAATGGCGCAGTAGGTTTTAGTAATGACTTTAATCAATACAAGAATGGATTCGGTGACTTTAACACGGATTACTGGTTAGGTAAGAATCCTTTTTTTATTCATCTAAGCTAGAAGAATTGTAATAGTTCCGCGCCAATAGGAGAATTAAAAATGAATAAACTAAATTATACATTCAAGGACCAGGGGCCTGTTTTACTACAGTTCTTACGACAAAATTAATCGTAAGTCAAAAACTCGAATCGTACCTGGTCTTTTCACTCATAGTTAGATTCTGCCTTGCAATATCTCATTGGAATTGTCTATAAAAGACGATTCCAATGATATGATATATGGCAGAATCCCATATGTAGGTACCATTGTAGAAGCAACTTCAATTTTGGACTTACGCAAAAAAACGAACGTAAGATGTTTAGTAAAACGGGCACCAGTTGCCTCTTTTACTAAACATCTTACGTTCATTTGTTTGCGCAAGTAAAAAAATAAAGAAAATTTCAACGAGATATTACAAGACAGAATCTTTAAATGAATGAAAATACCAGGTATGATTTGTGACTTTGACTAACGATTATTTTTTTCGTAAGAGGTTTAGTAAAACAGACCCCAGGCGTGTAATTTTACCTACATAATACAAATCACTGCGTGTTCCTCCGTATGCATACAAATCTATATCGCCACTTTTTTTCTTTTTTCACGTTTCTATGGAAGTCATTTGCTTGTAAATCCAAGATATTGACAAGTCTGCGAGCAAGATTGTTGACAAAATGTTTGAGATTTCTAATGAGAAATCTTGTTTTAAGATACCGTTACATACATGGGTAAAAGTCAATTGTCGAGTGTCTTTTGAAAGAACACAAACTATTGAAAAGTAAACTACCCAAAAATTAGGTCACGACTAAGACCAGCCCTGCCAGAGAAATGATATCAAAGAATACAAACTCCTAGATCAGTAATTATTGTTGTAGGTTTAGACACACTACATGCGATGACAAATGCAACACGTTCCGAACTGCGGGTTGAGTTTACGGATTTCAACGGGGACTTTGCGTATGAAAAGTATGACGGATTTTCCGTGGGACCCGGGCCTTCATACAAACTGACGCTCGGAGATGCAGTTTTCATCAATACAACAGAAGGTAGCATTTTTGAACATGTAATTAAATTGTGAAAAGGGGCTAACTGGGTAGTGCGTCAAGTGTCGACCCTAGTCAGATTGTGCGGACTGTGCAGGCCGCAAAGAGTCGAATTTCTGAGCACTTGGCTGCTTTTCTGGATCTAGACTTATCATTCTACCTGCCAATGAAGGATTGTTCAAATGCGATCTCCGGTGAATCTGTACTGGAACCAATCTCTTTTTTAACTTTAATTTTGAGGAACATCCAGATGGAACTTTTTGATGGGTCACAAATTATTGCTTAATGAAGAATAACATTACAGTAAGTTACATTGTGAAATTGACATTCCAAAAACTCTCTAAACCATTCTAAAAAACGATCCGAAAAAGATAAGATCAACAACTCCATTCAACAAAATGTGGCTAGAAAAAAACGCGATTTCACTGACATGATATACATGTAATTAAAATTGTAAGCGTCTGATTGGTTCTTGAAGAAATAGGAAGCTATTTATAGAACTTGTATGCATATTCCCTTATGGAGGAAGGTAATACATATAGCAAATTTGTCCATTCTGAACAAGATTTACGTTATTGGATTACCTCCCTATATTCCTCTCAAAACTCACTCATCACACGCATTCAATTGCATTCCAAAATACAATGTAATTCCAAATCATTCACTTCGTCCATTTCACGATGTTGTTTACTCTTGACAAATCTAGATCAGGAGATTTTCAGAAAAAAATATTGAAGGGAATGAAAAAAAACTAGTTCTGACATATTTAGGACCACATGATACACGCAAAGGACGCATGGCTTGCAATTATTTTGATTGAAAATGAGAATTGCTTGAATAGGATGATGTCATTGAGAAAACCCATTGGCAAAACAAATATTTCATATTGGCGAACGACATTTTTCTTTCATATATGGTTTGAAAGATTGATAACTCACCTTTTTATACACTGTTGGTTTATAAAGACAAAACACTTGACCTATAAGCAATATCTTTGTTATTTTAGGAACAGCGGGGCCTTTCACGGACTCGGATCAGACCGAGATATGTCAATATATGAATCAAACACTCGGGTATTCAGATCAGTGGAATATCAACCTGTAAGTTAAAATCCCAGAAAAATTTAGCTAGTGCGTGAGATATCCAACAATTTCGTATATGCGCAAAGCAAAGACTCTGACCAGCCTGTGCATCCGCACAGTCTGACCAGAGTCTTCACTATGCGTTTAGTAGATAGATAGGGTCTCAAAGAATCTGTAGGCCATCGGGTAACTTTATATTTACAGTATGTGGCAGTCTACGCTACTCAGTGTTTGCACCTCACGAACATTCCAAATTGTTGGAAATGTGGCTCAATTATGATTTGCGCCAAAATTTGATAGATCAATATTTTGTGATTTTATGATAGAAGCGTGACATACATGTAGCAAGCATAATTTGAAAGAACACTGTTGACATTATCTTGGCGTCATAAGCGTTGTATTAAGTATTGGTGTTGGTTTGGACCGTTGTGTAGGAATCTTAAAAGCCTGCTTGAGTATTCAATGTGTTCATTTTCGAAAAAGAAAATTTGTGTTTTACTATAACCGATTTCTTTATAAGAGATAATAATTGAATTTCAGATGATACCACCAATTTTCATGCATTCTGATTGACTGAAATATTGTTTTATTTCTCAATGAAAATAATGTTGAGTACCAAGCTAATTTACTTTGCTAGATTCCGCAAAAAAGTAGTCCCGTAAATTTGATTGATGAATCTAAAATGTTTACTTCATTTTAGATAATTAAAATATATGGAAAGAATATTTGTTGATTTCATAAAGGTATGAAACTAAAAATCTTATCACACTTATATATGAATTCGCTGAATTAGGTTTTTTTAGTTTTACACCTCCATAAAATCTACAAATTCTCTCTTAATCTTTTAAATATTTGACCGTCAGACAAACATAAACATCTAGAGAATCCGTAAAATAATTTTTTGAAAAAGATAATCTATCCAGCAAATGTCAACCGAATGTCGAATATCAAAAATGCCGACACAGGAAGATAAAGTTGTCATTCTAGATTTAGAAAATTCGCCAAGAGAGAAAATGTCGACTCTAGTCAAAGTACGCAGTCCGAACAGTCTGACTAGGATCGACACTTTACGCACTACCAAAGCCATTTTCGCATGAAGGATCTCCTATTTTCCAGCAGCGGTGTTCACGTAGTTTACCACGAGACAGACGAACCGTTAGCGCGTGACGGATCACATAAATCTATCTACACCCCTTATCTATTACAGAAGATCAGCCAACCAAGTTTTGGGTGCCCCCGATGTTTACCCTTCCTATGGCGACCTACCGCGGGCATGGTGTCCGAGTGAAAGCGGGAAAACTGAATATCTCGAGGTAAGCTATATACATGTATGTGTGACCAGTCACGCGAAAAGTGACCATCTTGGAACTCCATAAAATAAACAATTGAAAAAGGGTTTGGCTCAAGTAAAGGCCAACCGGAGGTCCCATTGTAAAAATTCTTTCACTGGAAGGTTGCTTGGCTATTTTAGGTTCAGAAAATTAGTAAAATACGAAAAGGTTCGACCCTAGACAGTCTGCGCAGTCTGTCTTGGGTCGACACTTTATGCACTACCAAGACGGTCCATTTTCGCGTGACGGGTCATATATGGAGTTTCGATAAATGTAATTTTCGGCGTTTGAGATAGCGAATTAGACGAAAATTGATTTCCCTTGCTAGGTCTAAGCTCCGATAGGTGGCGTCTTTGTAGTGCACGAGTGTTTCGTGCATGTGTTAAGTTCTTCATTCAGAGTTGGAAATCGACTGTGGACGGACTGATTATCTAATTTTTAATCATTTTTGAGCACGTGGCATTCAATTTTAACATTGCTCAGTCAATTTTGTCAATAGAATACGAGTTGTTTAGTGATTAGAACAGTGACATAAAATATTAATTACCCGAAGTGCGCAAACAGAGGCGAGAAATTAATTCGTTATAAGTCGAGACGAAGGGGCTGTTTTTCAGTACAAGCGTGAAACCGTTTGGACAGTATTAACCAGGCTTAGTGGGCGCTTGAAAACCAGAAGTGTCAATACGTTGGTGAGCTTCTTAAAGAGCTTTGTGGCGTTATAAGGAAGAGAAATAAGCATGTGCGTATCGCGGACACGTCCAATGGGGGCTGTGAAACTGGCCGCCAGTAGCAGAACCAGCATATTCGACAGTAGCAGCCCTTAGTTCCTTTCCTCCCCCGGGAGGGCAGAGGGAATTTTATAGACCCCGTTTATTGTGTGGAGAAACCAGTCATCTCCGTAGAAACTGTCCCTACAGCAGAGGCTCTGGGGCAGTCCGAGTTTACCAAAAAGAGAGCAGCCTGGTCTTGGACAGTTACCAAATTCTAATACAGAAGATGAGTATTGTAGTTTATTATATAACTATGATTATAATAAGTTACTAAAGACTATTATGAGTATGAACAAGTCAAAAACAAATAATTGTAAAGAATAGATCGGAAGAGCATATTCTTTTTGGAGAAATATCAATGCTAATGAGTTTGTAATAAATACAATCATTAATTGGTACAATATCCCCATTTATTCCCTTCCCTCGTCATCGTTTTCAATCAATAATAAATCTGCTATGGCAGAAGAGATATTTGTTAGTGATGCAATACATGCTCTTATAGACAGGGGTTTGATTACAGAATGCTTTGGTATGCCTACAGTTGTTGAAATCCCCTCACTTTTTCAGTTCAGAGTAATTGCAAAAGAAGATTGATTTTAGATTTAAGAATAGTAATTATGCACCTGTGGAAACAGTTGGTGAGATATGAAACATAGTTCGTGGATGATTAAATTTGACATTCGTTTGGCTTATAATTTCATTGATATTTATCCCTCCTATACAAACTTTTTAGGATTCTCATCAGTTCAAACTAGTTACAAAGTTTTATAAACTTTTGGTCCTACCTTTTTGGCCTAAGTTCGGCCTGTTACGTATTCATCAAGGTAACGAGGCCTTTAATAGCTAAATGGCGTGGCGAAGGGAAGAGTTTTCTTGTTTTTAAATTATGTTTTTGGCACAGAGAAAATGTCTATGACACATTGATTGTTAGTCGTGAGAAAAAGCAGGATTTTTTAGCTTTTGGATTTTTACCAAAGGCAGATAAATCTTGTTGTATCCCTACGCACGAGTTACAGTGGTTAGGTACTTTAATAAATTCTTTAGATTTTTCCTTAAAATCCAAGAGGAAAGGATAAGAAAACACTAGGCTCCCTGCATTATTTGTTGAACTTTAGAACTGTACCAGTCAGAAAAGTTTCCAGTTTTGTAGGTCAGATCATTTCTATGCACATGGTAGTTGAATCTGTTTGTCAAATAATGACTAAATGTCTTAGTATTGATATTGTTATGGCTATTTCGCTGGATTTAAACATAGCTTTGTCCGACGAGAGCAAAATGCAGCTATTTTGTGGGAGAAAAATTGCCAGATTTGAATAAAATGGTGTTTTCTAGAGTGAACATTTGTTCTCATATAGTGTACAGTGATACGAGTAATACAGTGTTTGCGGGTTACGGGGCTTATACTCGTAGCGGGGTTGTTTACGGTATAAAGACCGGTAAGGATCTGAGAGATCGTCAACCTGGAGAGAGCCTAGTGCCGTTTCTAGGGTGCTTGTCTCCCTTCAGGATGTACTGAGTTTTCAGAGAGTGAAATGGTTCACTGTTAATTCAAATGTTAGTAGCATAGTGGCAAAATGATGAATGAAGGAGAATTTGCAAGATATAGCTTTAAAGATATATCATTTGAACCAAACAATGCATTTCCTTAGAGGTTGAGTGGATACTTATGTCGGAAAACGATTGCGCATATTAATTTGTCGAAAGTAAATGAGAAGGACGATTTGGGCATCTCTGGCCCCTAGTTCTCGATATTGATTACTTCGCATCACCCAACAGTTCTAATTCATCTCTCTTATACAGTAGATTATGGTGCAGAGAAAGTTTAGTAACGGATGCATTTACTTATGACTGGGTAAAAAATTAGGTCTTTTGTCCCCCTGTCATGTTGGTACCGAGAGTATTGGATTAAAACGAGATTTGGCGGTGCACGAGGCATCCTAGTCGTCCTTGAGTGGAAGTCGGCCAGTTTTTGGCTGATGTTATTTTCATATAAAGATTAGGCTTTTTTACCCTTTTGTCAAGGATTTAATGCTACTTCCGCCAGAAAAAGTTTATATCCCATGTAAACAGGTAATTACAATTCGGGCATATTTGGGGTTGTTGATTTGAAATTTAAAAAAAAATTAGCACTGTACATTGATTTCAGTGTGGTTCCGGTCTAAGGGAGACAAATCTAGTAAATAAAGATTGTTGTCGGGCAAGATTTGTTTCCCTTATAAAATCATTATTGACCTTTTCTCTGATTTTAAATATATTTTTTCAGAGATATGACAAAGAGTTGAATGCTCTGGAGTTGCCGGACGTGTTGGCGGACAGGGTGTCTGAGTTACCACGATTATTGATAGAGTCCAGGGCTGACAATACTTCGATTGCTTACTAGGTGGATTTCAGCGTTGGTGAAAGTGGGCTGTTATAATAGTTTTAAGGTAGATGATACCTTGCCTGAGAAAGCCTTCAATGTAGCTCTATATATTTCATCTCTAATCCAGAGTTTGAATACCCCTAGTGCAGTGATAAATGCGTTTTATAGTGTAAAATGGTTCAAAAATTTGTTCGATTATATATCACCTACAGATAGTAGGTTAGTGTGTTATGTGCTTAAAGTCGCCAAAAGAAAATTGGCCAAGCCCGTCAATAAGAAGGAACCCATGACAGTTGAAATTCTGCAAAAGCTGTATGAACAATTACATACTGAAGGTTGTATAATGAATCAGAGAACTTTTGTATTGTTTGATTGCTTTGCTGTCTTTAAGAAGTTCGGCGGTTTGAACTTGAAAAGAAGTGAAGTTATTTTTTTTTTCATTGAGTCTAGTAAAACAGATAAATATAGAGATGACGCATGGGTGTATTTAGCTAGGATGGGTACAGTACTTTGTCCAGTTGGTAATTTAGAAATATATTTAAAGGGGATAAAGATTAGCAATGAATTGCAGCTATTGCTGTTAGGTCAATTGAGTGCGACTTAAAAGAGTCACAAACTTAGGGATCGTGCTAGGTCTCTTTCATACAGTCATTTTCGTGGAATGTTCATGAGAGTTATGAAACCTCGAGTTAAAAACGTTGAGAAATACTGTTTTCATTCTTTGCGTGCAGGCGGGGCATCGGCTGTCGCAAATAATGGCATACCGGACAGACTCTTTAAACGTCCCGGTAGATGGCTTAGTGAGTCCGAAAGGATGGGTATATAAAAAGTTCTTTTGAAGAGAAATTGGAAGTATCCTTAATTTGGTTTATAAGCATGGCATGTATATTTATCATAGTTAAGAATACTTTGCTAACATGCCCGTTCTTTTTGTTTCAGTCGGTCGACAGTCCAACTGTTATACCAAAAAATATATAATATATTTTGTGTTTGTTGTCAGAGGAGTGTGAGTTTGCAAGGGAAATGTAATTTTCGGCGTTTGAGATAGCGAATTAGACGAAAATTGATTTCCCTTGCTAGGTCTAAGCTCCGATAGGTGGCGTCTTTGTAGTGCACGAGTGTTTCGTGCATGTGTTAAGTTCTTCATTCAGAGTTGGAAATCGACTGTGGACGGACTGATTATCTAATTTTAAATTTTGAAATATTTGATGTTGTTTGGTTAGTTCACTTATATTCGGTCGTTTAATAAATTGGTTAGAATTGATTGGTATGTTAGCAGTGTAAACATGATATCTAGAACCGGCGTCGAGTTCGGTTTTAAGTTGTCGTTGAACGTCAAGTGCGTTCGTTTTGTATGTGATTGAACGACATCGTGTTCGTTCTGTGCATCATTGGAACATTGATGCGTTCGAGTCATTTGTCATGTCAGTTGACGGTGTGTAGTGTACGTAGTCGTCCAGTATACTGTCGCGGTACGCTGTAAATCGTACGTGGTCATATGTTGACGAACGCTATATAAAGCGTTTGTTGTATCTAGTGTAGTTTGAACGCTATGTGAAGCGTTCGATGTCGTTCGTCTCGATGTCTATTGATAGTTAAGAGTGTTTCTACGTGGAACATATCGGCCTTTTATGGTCTTTAGTCGTATGACGTAAAATATTGTAAACGACATGAGCGCCATGAATCATTCTCAGGCGTAACCTCTTGAGTTGAATATGTCCGGTTTGTAGGTTTTTTCCTACACTAGTCCTCATTTGTTGTTTTATCCATTGTATTGATGGTTTGATGTTATATAATGAGTTAAAAAATAAACGGTCTACAGTCGGTCGACAGTCCAACTGTTATACCAAAAAATATATAATATATTTTGTGTTTGTTGTCAGAGGAGTGTGAGTTTGCAAGGGAAAACTTGTTGACTGTTTTTATACTGAACTGGATGTAAACTTTCTGTTACAATAATACGACCTTCGTCACTGGAGATTGATAACTCCGTTGAAGATTATTTGATCCTGTGTGTGACATTTCCAACAACCCGAAACGTTCGTGACGGGTAAACATTGAGTGGCGTTGACAGCCACATACTGTAAAAATAATGTTACTTGGTGGTCTACAGATACTTTGTAACCTTATCTATCTACTAAACGCATAGTGAAGAGTCTGGTCAGACTATGCAGATGCACAGACTGGTCAGAGTCTTTGATTTGCGCATATTTGAAATTGGTGGAAATCTCACGCACAGGCTCATTTTATCACACGGGTGATATAGAGCTTAGGGCGTATACTGACTCTATTTCCTTAACATGAATGTAGAGAGGATAATCGTTTATTCCAGTCTAAGATCGATTTTAACAACGTCGGATATTTGACTACCTGAATGAAATTGAATGATTTTGGAATAAATTTGATTGAGTGTGATGAGTAAGTTTTGAATGAAATTAAAAAAGAAAGGTGGGGGGATGGGAGGGGGGGGGGGGGGGGGTTATCCAATAAAGCTTTTTTTTTCAAGATGGACAAAATTGACGAAACTTTATACCTCTCTTTAACTAAATTATATATACTAGCGTTGTCAATAGCTTTTTATGTCTTCAAGAACCAAAAAGACGTTTAAAAAATTTACAAAAACAGTATAGTCGAGATTTTTTCTTGCGATTCTTATTTTGAAAGTAGTTGTTTATCTTTTTAGTGGTTTTGCGACGTTTTTGAATGGTTTGGTTTAATCCGAAGGATAAGAAAAGAATAAATCTGTAGACAAAAAATGAGCCTGTGCGTGACATTTCCGACAATTTGAAATGTTTGTGAGGTACAACCACTGAGTAGCGTAGACAGCCACATACTTTAAATATAAATTTGCCTGAAAATCTACAGATACTTTTAGATCATATCTATCTACTAATCGCATAGCGAAGACTCTGTACAGGCTGTGCAGATGCACAGGCTGGTCAGAGTCTTTGCTTTGCGCATATTTGAAATTATTGGAAATCTCACGCATAGGCTCATAAAGTAACATTGAAGGTAAATTTAATAATAATTCCATCATGGTGTCATCAGTCGGTATTGCCGTAGGAAAAGTCAAGATACTAGGTACAAACTCTACTATAATATTATTGAGATATTTTTGACTTACGGGATAAAATTTCCCGGAAACTTTATCTTATTGTGATGTTGTTTAAATAATCACGATACCTCTACAGTAGAAAACGTCGTGATGTTGACAAGGTGAATGATTCTTTAATTAATTTGAATGAGTGCGAAAAGTTAATTCTGATTGAAATTCAAGGGAGGTTTTACAATATCGATGATTTTTGAAATCCAAATAGAACGAAATGATTTATATTTATCATCTCCCTTTATTAAGATATACGTACAATTCTGTTTGTGTATCCTCTCGGCTCAAATAGACGATTTAAAATCCACACCAGACAGGAAATCGTTGAATAGTTTGATCGATTTGAATTGAAAGTTTATCGTCTTGAGCGGTTTCAAATATATTCAAATAATTTCGGAACATTTTGATCGATTTGAGTGAGTATTTGGAATGAATGATTGGAGCGCTGAGTTGATGATTTAGAAATAGTTTGAATAGAATGATTGTCAATTTCACGGATTTATTAACCCTTTGCTGTTAAATCCCTGCTTTTTACGTGCCTGTGATTTATATGATTAAGAAAACATTGTGAAAAAAGTAGAAATTGCTTCTGACAAGCAATTTCTTCTTTTCCCACACTATTTTCTATTCTACTGAATGTTTTTTTTTTTAATTAAATCCACTTTAAATTTTTGTCTGCAAAACCTTTGAATTTGGACAGGTCAAAATTCTGTAAAACAGGAAAGTGTTAAACCTGTCTTGTATCTCGTAAAATATGCCACCATACTTATCCATTATCCTTCTATTTTCTATCACCCCAGTACCGATTCTTGACTCCAGTTCGTATTATCAACGTGACTGTCTACGAAACTTTCCAAGTCGGTAGCTTAACCCGAATAGCAACACGTGATCAGTCCTCTAGCCAATGGGAAACGCTCTGGTCAACATCATCAGTGACGTTTTTGACATCTAGTCGAATGTTTTCACCACCAATTTCGGTGAGTAAGTTTTCATAAAACGCGTGTTATGCATTGATCAGTAATGTGGCATGAAGTGGCAAACACAAGCTCGATTTAATATATTGATTTATTCTCAATATTGACCATACACGACTTAAATTGTCGGTAAGATTACTAACATATTCAAGCTTAGACCGTTGGCGTACTATTGATTATATTCGGGTAGCAAATAAGTGTTTCAACAAAAAATCTCTACAATTTTAGAAGGCAGTCAATCCAATTAATAAAATCAATCAAAATATTTTGTAGGGTTACAATAAATTAACTACGGATATTCGGCTCGAAGTTGATGTGTCTGCCTCTTGGTACCAAATAGACGCAGTGAGGGTATGCGGAGCTACTAATATAGGTATCCAGCCTTATATACGAATTTATGTAGATTTAGAACATCGTGAAATTGATAATGTGAATGATTTTGAAATTATTTTGGAATTATAGTGAATGAATGTCTTCACGGTCCAGTCAAATGCTTAACAAATTCACACTAGCCATTAAAATCGTAAAATTATTTATTGGATTTGAATATTGAAAGTGATCGGGTTTTTTTTTTTTCGATTGCGAAATGGATTTTATTTGTGTTAATTATTTTGCGGCGTTTTTTAGCTGAAGTGATCGTCAAATCTCCGTCGCTCGTCGCCAGAATTCCGTCGTCGATATTTTCTTGAATGCGCATAAATTTCAAAATCCTAGATACGTTTATGTAGAGCTACGCTAGGATGTGTCGCATTTTACATTGAAACAAAGAGTGAAATCCTCTTCTCTGAAAGTGGTTTGCAGAAAGCTTTTACTTTTTATTTTCAATGGTGGTAAAAGATCGCTAAATTCGTCCAGTTGGACAAATTAGCTATAAATAATTACGCGCCTTTAATTTGATCTATGCACTTTTCTGTTTTTGTGTTGTCATGGGAAAAAATAGGTGCTAAAACAACGATGGTAACCCAAATCGTTCAACTTTTATTCGATTCGATAGAAATTTTGATCAATTTCAACGATTTCGAAGCGTTTTTGGAAAACATTGGAACGTTTTTTCAGTGATTGGAGTGAGTTTAATGCATAATGATTGTATCAATTTAATAAATGTATTTTTGATTATTAACATTTATACTGTCATCGTTTTTATACCAATTTATTTTTTGTTTTCTTTAGTTCCATACCAGTCCATGAAGTACAATGAAGGCGCTGATTTCTCTACAACCGACAACGACGCCGACAACAGTTCTAGTAACTGTGCTGTCGTTCAAGGCGCCGGTTGGTGGTTCAATGACTGTACGAGTATCAATCCAAATGGCGAGTACACATCAGACGGGAGTCCGGGTTCGAACAATGGACAAGCTGGCATGATCGTGTTGGGATGGCATGGGCTGAACACTGTACAGAGTTCGAAACTAATGTTTAGACGAAAAGTCTCCGCTTAAGAATAAAATCATAACAGAGTTCAGACGAAATCGTAACTGGTAGTTATAACTCGGCTATTGTCTCATAAAGAAAAAAAATATATCTAAAATAGTTCAGCATTTTGTTTACTTTTTTCCAATCAAAATGAATATATGAAAAGAGAATGGTAGAGTGATTATTATTTTTTTTTTTTTTCAGATATGAAAGAATCCGGAAACTTTCGAATTTAAAAAGACTCTAACAAACAATATTTTTAAGTTTAACTTAGTAATAGTGAAAAAATGAAAAGATGTAATCGGCTAGATACAGTGGAAGTACATCAGTTTTGTATGAATCATTTCTTCAATGTACTTATATCCCCTTTGTTTGCGGTTAGCAAATGGTCCTTTAAAAAACTTATCTCTTAAGGACTGTCTAGGGAGAGATAAGCTTTTTAAGCACGGCGGAGAATCACGTGACATATCAATGATAAAATATCGTTAATAATTATGTTAATTTGAGACCATTCTGAATTCGATTTGAAGCAGAGAAGATGGGAAAATGTTAGAAATATTCTGAATGTAACAGATCTTTTTAAAATTCTGCTGATAGAAAAGTTATTTACGACTAAGTAAAAATTTACTTGGTCGTCAATAATTTTTTAATCAGTAGATCTTTAAAAGATCATCCACATCCCGCAAATCCCCAACGTTTTCCCACTTTCTCTGCTTCATATCCGTTTCAAATACAGAATTATTGAAATCTATCGAAAATAGCTCGAAAAAGATCGCGATATAACTGACATTATAGAAATTGTAAGCTCCTGATAGGTTCTTGAAGGAATAGGAAGCTATTTATGGAACTTGTATCCATATTTTTTATATATAGGAAGGTAATAAATATCGCTAATCCTCAAACAAAATTTGCGATATTAGAGAGCTTTTTTATTTTACTCAAAACTAAATCATCGCACTCATTCATTTTCGTTCAAAAATCATTTCAAAATCATTCCCCTTGTCAAAAACACGATGTTATCAACTGTAGCACACCAGGGGTCCGTTTTACTAAACATCTTACGATCAATTTGTGCGTAAGTCAAAAATTAAAGTTGCTTTTACAATAGTAACTAAATATGGAATTCTGGCATGCATTATCGCATTGGAATCAGACGATTCCTATGAGATATTGCAAGGCAGAATCTAAAATTGAATAAAAGCACCAGGTACGATTTGTGATTTTGACTTAAGATCAATTTTTTCGTAAGATGCTTAGTAAAACGGGCCCCAGACTCCCACTTTCATATGACGGGTTGTCATAGATCCGATTCTACGCGAAATAAAGCAAATGAAGCAATCGCATACGTTTTTATGATATAAATTGTCAACATTTTAACCCAAATGCGACATTTCCCAATTTCATCAGACCAGTTTGGTACTCGATCGATGTGTCACTTCGGGTAACCGTCAATGGCAGGTATGGCGTAGGAAGTTATAGTCACTTGAAATACACAGGTAAATATATGCTGCAAAAAGTTAGAGTCAAAGCGTTTGACCCCTATAAAATTTCTAAAAGTGTTGTTTATATCTACGAATCTGTGTACAGTTTGTTTGTTTGTTTGAATGGGTTTTACGCCGCTTTCAACAATTTCGCAGTTATATCGCGGCGACCGGAGCACCTAACAATGGATTCCTGGTATTTCTTTCACCTGTACTACCATTACACCCTTTTCTAGCCTCTGACTGCTATCTCACATACTAGTAGGTTTACGATTATCTACCCATAGGTGGGAGACAGACGTCGGAAAGGATATTTGCCGCCACCGGGGATCGAACCCACGACTTCCTGATTAGAAGTCTTATGCCTAACCAACTGCGCTATGGTGGCGGCGTGTGTACAATAACAACAAATGTGTCCTCTACATAATATCCGAGACTGACAGTGTCAGTTTATCAATTAACCTTTCCTGTTTTACAAAATTTTGGACCTGTCCAAATTCAAAGGTTTTGCAGACGAAAATTCAAAGTAGATTAAATCTAAAAGTTGACCATTCAGTAGGGTAGAAAATAGTGTGGAAAAAGAAGAAATTGCTTGTCAGCAGCAATTTCTTCTTTTTGACAATGTTTTCTCAATTTTAAAATCACAGGCACGTAAAAAGCAGGGATTAAACAGCAAAGGGTTAATCAATGATAGACAGCGTTCAGATGATTTCTACCACAAGTAGAAATTACAAAAATACTTTTACGTCTGAAATCTTGAGAACATGTTAAAATAACGAAAGCTGAGTTTGAATATGCAAATGAATGGTATTTTGGTTCTTTCCGTTGGGAGAAAATAAAGTACAATCTCTCAATTTACTAATTCAGCCGAACTGTGAAAGTTGGTCATCAAAAATAGAAGAGTACGTAGATTTAAGGTGGAAGAGGACAATAAAGTTTTTTGAGAAAAGTTGATGGTTTTTGGTATAAATGTAATCTTTGAGTTAATGCTATTTCAACGGTGTTCATTTTTTGCTTTTTGATTTAAAAATAACGTTACCATGACGTCGAAAAAATCACGATTTGGCGCGCTTTCCATAAACGACCCTATTCCCAAGTGCGGTTTGATATAAGACGTTTTTTTCGTTCAGCGAATTGCATCGAAATGATGCTTAATGAATGGTCATAATCCAAATGCTTTATGAAAATCTTTGTATCTAAATATATAGAAATGTGAGTTGGTTGAAATCAATATTCAAATTTTTACTGTACCAAAAATCTCACCTTTTTACAAAATCTAAAAAAGTCAAAAAACGGCCAGATGAAATGTGATTTCAAATTTTGATATTATTTTTTCAAAGTCTAGTTTGGTGAACAGGGAAAGTTTTAAAAACTTTCTTCGGAAAGATTTTTTATAATTCGAATTTAAAGTTTGCATTTTGACGTTAAAACTATGACATTGACGTTCTAATTACAGCTTTATTTTTTCTATCTTTATTATGATTTACAGTCAAACCTGTGTTAGCGGCCACCTGTATTCAGCAAGCAACCTGTTTTAAGCAAGCGGTCACCATGTTCCCAAATGAACCAATTGCACTGAAATTGACCTGTATTAAGCAAGCACCTGTCTTAAGCAAGCACTTTTCGAATGTCCCTTGGGTGCTTGCTTAAGACAGGTTTGACTGTATTTACAATCGATTTGTACAAAAAGATCGCAAATGTTTGAAAATTTTACTTTTCACAAATTTTATCGTTGAATTTAAGTATTTCCTGTTTACACGTCAATGTTCATTCAGCGTCATTTTGGTGTTTTCCATTGAATTGAATCGTCTAAAATACGATCACTGTAAGCTTTAAAGAGAGTTTTGGGTCATTTGTGAAAAACGCGTGAAATCGTCATTTTAACGAATTCATGATAACGTTATTCAGAACTGAACATTAAAGAATATATACCGTTGAGATCACGCTAAGCCAAAGTTTCCATAGATATCAATTTTTATGTACATTTTTCTCAAAAAACGCTATTGTCCTCTTCCACCTTAATTTAAGGGGGTAAAGAATATCGCTTATTTCCTCCAACTGTTTTACACACCATAAAACCGGTTGTATCGGACACCGACCGGTTATCACGAACACAATTGAGGTATTACCGCAGACTGACAGTGGGTATATATTGATAATTATATAACGATCTTAGAGTGTTCCTTTCCAAACCATCTCGAAGATATTGGTAAATTGCATAATAATCTTCGTTTATAGACAATTCTAAAGGCCTCTCACGATTGCCTTTCTCACTTTCATAATGTTTCTGTTGAAGCGTTTTATCGCATGAATTTCACACAATGGTAGGATAGTTAATGTAAAATGAAATCGTGTATTTCTCTTCCCTCAGAATTGCATAGAAAAGTAGATATTGTTCCTAGAAAGTGAAGATACCGCTAAAATGCAAGTACTAGGCGTTTTCTGGAGAAAAGCAATCGTGTCTCGGTTTTAAAATAGCATCTGAACCAAGTTTATCATTTCTTTTACAAACATCTTAGGGGTGGTTTGGAAAGGAAAACTCTAAGACTGGTAAATAACTGTCTTTAAATACCCACTGCCACTCAAATTCAATAACTCAATTGTGTTCGGTATTACCGGACGGTGTCCGGTAAAACCGGTCCTATCGTGTGTTTTAGCTCCCTATAAAATCATAAAAACTCACTCATTACACTCATTCGAAATAATTCCAAAAACATTTAAGTTGTCAATTTCAAGTTGTTCTTAACTGTTCTTGTTCTTCGATTAGGATCAGTCACTGATGCGCGTCCAATTAGCGAGATCATCATATCCAATCGATCACGTTGTTGGGGCTGACCAACGAGCGACATACTGTTTATGTTCACAAGTTCGTTATACGAGGGTCGTCCACTAAACGACCTTTGGTCTGTATAAGCTAGGTGGTTCTGTGTATATCGTCCAACAAGCGATATTGGGTTCTTGTAATACGCCCTGAGGTCTCGTTTCATGCATCTGAAAAATATCATTTGAAAGAACCTTTATTATTACCGTATCAAGAGAATTATTTGATAATTATATCTGAAAATAACACCAAATACCCCAGACAGCAATCTTGTCTCATTAATGGGTTTGTCATGAAGTTTAATGTTCATCCTGTGATCATAGCATTTCGTCCAGTTCTTTCACATGAGTATACGTGTATGGCAGCGATATTATTTTACCAATCGTATCGTAAACGCTTCTATCTTGGACACAGAGTCGTTATTTCGATACACATGGAGTTAATATGCATATATTAAGGACACAAGTTCTGTCCATTTTTTTTAATTTGTTAAACAAAGCTTTTAACTTAAAAGATAATGCTTTGAAAACATTGCTGAGAAATATCGACCCCTTCTTCAAAGCATATGGACTTTTTTTCACCGGCATTTGATCACAAATGACGTTGATTTAGTCCCAACGATGTTAATGACTTTTTTTTAAATCAAAGCGCTAAAAGCGCTGAAGGCCTGGTTTATAAAGGGGCAAGGTGACAATTTTTAGATCTTTTGAGCAAGGCTTTTTAGGCGAGGGAAAACAAGGGTTCCAAACTCTCTTCAAAGGAAAAAATTCGAACGGTATGCTTACTATATATCGCTGAGTCCGCAAAAAAACTTATTCCCAAGGTATAGATTACTACGCCCGATACCGCTTTACAGACAGGCGCATCTCGCCTTTTTATAATTTTAGTTGGGTTGATTGGTTTGCTACTAGTCAGTCAATTTATCAATTCGATCATACCGTCTAACAATCGTAGTAATGCTATTTTTCAAAGGGCTCAAGCTCCTCGGCTCTTTCTTTTACATTGAATTGAATTACATAAAGAAGTTGTATTTTACTTTTGGAACACAGTGAATTGAAAGAGTCAATTTCTTCCTTTCCAACAATATGGTCAACCCTATTCTCATACCCAATTATTTTTTTTTTAATTTCTACCCTAGATGTATATCAAATTACACTCATGTTGATTTATTGTATGCAACCAAGTTGGCCCAGTCTAAAATTTTGTCGTCTATTTATGGATTTAAGGATGGGCCAATTTAGATTAATCCATTACAAGACAACAAATATTTAGACAGGTCCAAATTGTAAAGGGTTGCAGATTTTATACTATTTTTGGGCAAATTAGTCAAACTTGTGGCAGAAAGGGTAGATGATATAAGGGAAAAGTGTTAGCTAGCAGCGTCTTCTTCTTTTCCCTTTTAGCAAGGTCATCCGTCAAGACCAAATAAAAAAGCTATGTATCTTTAACACAGCAGTGATTTTGGCAGTGATAAGTAAGAAAATATCTGTTATACATACTAAGGACAAGGTAAATAATCAAGGCTATATTCAAGAAAATTGACCTCGTGTGTTGTTTCGTCTATTTAGTTCCCTAGCCTTCAGTACTATCAGTACTTTGATTTTATTACAGCGTAGTGATGTGCAAGCACTGCTTTGAACACACAAAGCACTTCGTGCCGCACAAATGTTGATGACGTATACTAGACCTTTTATTTGCGCGCATGAGCACAAAAAGGCTACGTAGTACACATGTTGTTCGGTTTTTGACTCGATTATTTTTTTTCCTATGCGATTTCCAGGATACAGGGTTGTTTACTATTGCCTGCTAAACCAGGCCAAAAAATCCAAACAAACAGAACTCTGCATTCGACATAGCACTATATACAGCTTTTAATTAAATCCTTTCTGTATTGATAATCCAATAGGAAAGCGTTAAAAAAGTTGGTCGAATATTGATTGCCTTTCAGAAACGTTATTTTCATTTAAGCACGTTAATTTTTTTTTCGAGTTTGTTTGTTTTTGGATTATGAAATAAAGACGTTTTCTTTCATTTTTGGATTAACGAAACATGCATTCAGTAAATATACCGTTGTTTATGAAGCATGTCCTCTTTTTCTGATTTCAAGGGTTCACTACGTGCAGAAAGAAGACTTAAACCTTTAATATTTGATAGAGTATTTCAAATGTTTCTTAGATCTAAAGGATTGCAATGATTAGAGACGAGTGTATTTTTCACTGCGTTTATATACTGAGCGACTTTAAAAACGCAATTCTTAAAAATGTCACTTAAATGCTAATATTAGTGAATAGACTCGCACTGAAATATACTTAATTTGTTACTTGAACAAGTTACCTCTAATCCAACATCAATGTTATTTTGAAACATTCTCTTGTATTCCCAATACGGGGACACTTTTAAGCATACCACGAAAGTTAAAATTTCTCCATAGCCCTACTGCTTGAACGATATTTTCGTTTCAAATGAAACAAAAGCCAAACAAATTTTAGAGTTTGGTTGAATGAATCAAGAGGTCAAACAAATCATGAATACTGCGTTTAAGCACGTTTGGTGCAAAGACGACACTTAAACGTCGTCTTTTTTACCAGAAATGACGTCACTTATATGCTGTTCCATTCCGTTCGTAGAAACACAAACGCTGTTCATGTGAATGCAGTTTTGGCAAACAAAGTCTGTTCACGCTTTTAACCCCTTACCAGACAACTCGTTTAGAACTGAGATGTCATTTTAAGCGTGTTTACGGCGTGACACTAACGTCATTTTAACACGTTAAGTCTTCTGAAACTCCGTTTTGGCAAGGTCCTACCATGCAGATGTTTAAATATTGAACGAATTAATCAATAGTTTTAGTCTAATCGACGTTAACGACGTTCCGATTTTAAGGAACACTTTCCCTTTTGACTTACTCAATTAAGAGAACATTCTTTGCAAAGCGAGTGAGTTGATTTCGCTTCTTTTAACGGTTTTTGAAATGTCTATCGTTGATTACCCTCCACACTTCTGATTTGTTAAATCAATCAACCATGAAAAGTGCAATGACAAAGAAAGAGTGAACAGTAGATTGCTATGCCGAAACTAACCAAAGCTTCAAATCAAATCAAGATTAAGTCGATTCAACAGAGGATCTTGTTTGTATGATTTCAGCTAAATTTAGTTAAACCAAATCTACTTTTCTGTACTCAAATTTCAAATTTACTTTGTTGCGTTTTTAAAGTCGCTCAGTATATTAATACTCCAATAAACACAAAAAATACACCCACCCATCCGTTTATCAAAGGCACATGCGACGATTTTAAACTGGGACAAGTTTTTAGCTTTACTTAGATATAAATCATATCGTTGAAAATACATACCAAGTTGAAAATGAAGTGTAGGGATTCAGAACTTGATATATATCTTACGACAAAACTTACCGACAGTCTCGGCCTATTCTCCTACATTCTCCAAAGTAATAAATTCCACACAGACCGGAGCACACGGGCCTTTTTGTACAACCCTTCAAAGGGCGTCTTTCTTGCCAATCTGCCTGAATTACAACTAGGCAGATTCCGACTTGGATGAGGGCAAATACACCATACTTCATCTTGGAACGCCGAACAAAGAATACGCTTTGACCGATAAATGTCTTGAAGGAATGACTAAGGACCTTGTGTAAATGTTAAGTATTCGCATTGATAATAGTTCCTTAAGCGAAAAGAGAAAATATGAACAAAAATGCGATTCTGCCAAGGCTCCTCGGGCTAAGGTGCCGAAAGCGTGGAATTTTTTTCTTTTTCATTTGACTTTGTATATAATGAACTATCAAATAAACAGGTGTGTGCCATTCCATCAATTGCATGTTTGCATGATGAGCAGTCATTGATGAGCCTTGACAATCACGCAGTGGATTACAATTACTCTCACAGTGGGGAAATATAAAATATGAATGATTTTGGAATTATTTTGGAACTTATATGAATGAGTGCTTGGAGCGAGATTTGAATGGTTTTCAAGAGAGATGAAACATGAGCGTTAATTTCGCCCAATTAGACGAAATAAGCGTAAAGTGTTAAACAGTTTTGAACAAAATGGCATCGCCAAGTAGAATGCTTTTGGAATTATTTTGGATTTCATATGACTGAGTGCGCTGAGAATGAGAACATCGTGAAATTGACAAGATGAATGATTTTGGAATGATTTTGGAATGATTTTGGAATAAAATTGAATGAGTTTGTGGAGCGAGTTTTGATTGAGTTTAATGTGAGGTAATCCAATATCGCAAATTTTGTTCAGGATGAACAAAATTAGCGATATTAATAACCTCATTTTATAAAATTAGCATATACATGTATTTTCTATAAAAAGTTGCCTATTTCTTCAAGATCTAATCAGACGCTTACAATATCATTTAATTCAGTGAAAACCCGCCCTTTTCCCTAGCTATTTTTATCTTTTAACGAAAGTTGTTGTTATATGTTTTTTCAGTGAGTTTGGAGCGTTTTTTGAATGGTTTAGTGAATATTTGAAATGAATGAATGGAGCACTGAGTGGGTGATTTAGAATGGTTTTGATTAAGATGAATGCCAATATTACGATGTAACTTAAACAGAGTTTAAGTAAAATACTGAGATACTTTTCCTAGACAATATTTTCAATATTTCTAAATGACCGATTCAGGATATACACGGGTTGATAAAAAGTTTCTTGGAATTTCAAAAAATTAATTTGTTGTAAAATTTAATTCTAGCTATAGGGAGTTTGGCGGATTTCCTTCGCTATTGTGCAGGAGGCTTTTTTTAGATTCAATTTGATATGATATTGCCAATTCTTGTGTTAAGATTCATGTTAAGTGTTTGAGACCCAATATTTAGGGCACTTCATTAGCCAAGAAAAAGCAGTTTGTCCAGGTATATTATATATCAAAATGAAGTTATTCGTGAGCACAAACAGTTAGGCAACATAAGACCGACATAGCTATAGCGGTATAGCCAAAACATTGTGGAAAAGGGTCATTTTGTACAGAACAAGCAACTGCAACTGCATGACGGTTGCATAAAATTGCCCCGTATTTTAACAAAGTACAGTCTGAAGTACCATCCAGGTAGTGCTATAACCTTAGATATAAAACTCAGTCTCAAAAGGCTCTTTTGAAACAATCAATTTCCATTTATTTTGTCAACATACATGTCAAACCGGTTTGGTCTGTTTTCAAAATAGATGTAAGGTATGGTGCAACATCACACCATAATACTGTGAAATATTTTCTGCGATTTATTTCAAATTATATATTTTTTTTATTCAATGATCTACAATATAACTATATATTTATCATTCTGTGAAATAGAAATTGAGATATTGCTAAACAACCTTACAGGTATATAAACAATTAATGTCTATTTATGTTGTGATAACACACCATACCCTAAAAAGATCTACACGTTTACTAAATTAGAATGACATATATGACATATGTGTTTATAAAATAAGTCAAAATGAATTGCTTGCATAGCTACGTTTTGGGGCTGAGTTTTATACCAATGGTTGTAGCACTACCTGGATGGTACTTTAGGCTAGGCTTTGTTAAAATATGAGCCAATTTTATCCAACAGTCATGCAGTTGCTTGTTCTGTACAAAATGACCCTTTTCCACAATGTTTCGGCTATACCGCTATAGTTATAACAGTCTTATGTTTTTCAACTGCTTGTGCTCATAAATAGCTTCATTTTGATATATAATATTCCTGGACATACTGCTTTTTCTTGGCAAATGAATGCCCTTAAAAATTGGGTCTCAAACACTTTACATGAACCTTAAAGAATAACTCTTTAAATAGATACATGGCAGTCAGAATGAAGACACGATGAGTACAGTTAGAAACACCATGGAATTGATACTCGTGCCATACTGCAGGCAAACCACGGTATTTGTATGTTTATAAACACAATTTAGACGAGTTCAATACAGATAAATTTTAACAAACGATTTTTTTATGTTTCTTTTCTTTTTTTCTTTCGCGTTCTCTGACTATACTTAAAGATCGAAGAAACGCGAAACAACTGATATTTTACCATCTTTTGACTTTAGACAGGCAAAAGTCATGAGTCATAGCGTTAAAGTAAATTACTTTCAAAACCGACTTCATCAAAAATAAACTAAAATTTAAACAGAAAAAAGCAATGAACATCGAAAGAGAGAAAAAAAGGGTTTTGTGATGAGGGTTGACTATAAGTCATTTCAAATCACTCAATCAGCAGAACAGAACAAAATATTCTATTCAAAAGACGTGTCCAAGATAGATTGTCAATACCAAAAATAAATATGAACATATCAAACATACATCACGCTCCATTTATTCATACCAACCACTCACTCAAATCTTTCAGAAATACTCCGAAATCATTCGATAATAACACAGAAGCAAGCGTTCACAATTTTAAACGTCGTTCAATCGAATAAATCTCTCATCGGTTTTATTAGCTGGTATTGATTTGTAAGCGTCTTCGAAAAAAACACTTTAGGTCCCGGGTCGATCCACGGCTCTCATCCTTTCCGACTATTTGTCTGTCACCAAAGTGTCAATAATCGAAGAACTCTGTGAGATAGTAGCTGTAGGCTAGAAAAGGATGTGATGGTAGTATTAGCGAGAGAAATACCAGAAATCCCTTGCTAGGTGCTCCAGCCTCAGCGTGGTAACTAATATATTGTTGAAAGAGGCGTACACCCTATTCAAATCACACAATCAAAGACAAACATAATCTTTTATAGAAAAGAACCTAGCTTTTCCTCAAAGGTGGTAATAAAATACGGATAATTTCGTCTAAATTTGACAAATTAGCGATATGTATTTCTCTCCTTAAATTTCATTAAAAACTCGTCCCTCCCACTCATTCAATTTCATTCCAAAATCATTTCAAAGCATTCACCTTTTCCTTTTCACGATGTTTTTAACTAAATGAGTCACGACGAATAATGACAAGGCGGTTAAACTACAGGTAAAAAAATATTTCCTTTTAATTTAACGTTTGCGAGCGTTTTATCATACAGGACGCAGGACAGATAAAACTCGATCTCAAATATTCTAAGTGGCACTTAACCTAGCTTTGATTGAAAATTGAATAACTTTAAATAGTCTAAAAAAGCTTAACATTTCCTGTAACAGCGTTAAAGGAACTAGTTTCATTTTATTTTAGGTAAGGCTGAATTGCGTGTCTTTTTTCATTCATTTTTTTTTATCTTAACTTTTCAATCATTCAAATTTATGTAAAAAAGAAGTCATATCGCAGCATTCTGTATTTCTATCATTTTCTTTAAAAGGATGGGGTATAGTGTTCAATGTTGTTGTTGTTTTCCCCTTAACTCTCAATAGGCAAACCTTTATCCTCTAAATTAAGGTGCGTGTGGATTTTCATAGGTGAAAAAGTAGCCAGCCATGATAACAGATGTTTTATCAACTTTCATTAAAAAGACTTTCTTTAGTGGAAACTTATTAAATTGTTTATATGGCCTGTTGTTTTATCTTGAAAAAAGTAAAAATAGATAAATGAATGAGTGAATAAATAAATATTCGACACGAAAATTGCTCAAAGGTCGCAATGGCCTGTAGACATTTATATAGTGTGCTGATATTTACGCATGCAAGGTAGACTCCATCTTTGACCTGACAGGGTGGAGCCATTCGGAACATCACTCGGCCATTTCCGTAAACTGCAACAGATCTCGGGTGTATGTAAGGCGGATAGGTATGTAACAAAATCGTGCATTTTGTTAGGCGGAAACAGTGTAAGAAAAAATAGCACTGTAGATTTATATCTTTTACAGTAAATAACGGCTGAAAAATCTTAATTTTTGAGAATGACGAATCATTCTCAAAAATTAAGATTTTTTCAGCCGTTATTTAAGCATGTAAAGATATTTATATTAGAATACGATGGTTTCACGTCAGTGGCTTAAACGAGTAGCGTTGGCAACGTCGAATGTTTTCACTTACAGTTTCGATGGCTTACGCCATTTTAACTGACGTCATCGAGTTTTTCCAAGGTTTTCCCGTAATTTTTAAAAACAGTCCGTCTATGTACATCCGAGGTTGATCGTGAGATTGGCCGAGTGGTGTTCCGAATGAGGGTGGAGCCTGAGTAAAAATTCGTTGCATTTAAAGAAAATCAGCTCTTTGAATATTTACTCACTTTTCTAGATATTCTGTAATATAACTTGAAACTTTTACCGTCAATGGTTAACTAAACCCTCATAACTTCAGCTTGTACAAGTAACTCAATTATGAAATGTGTTCACTTTGATCAAGCATGTTAATCTTTTTCGTTTTAGGCTAACGCTACCTTACACCAGTTAACAATAATTGTCGACTATCTTTTGAAAGAACTCAACGTTTTGAAAAATGTGGCTATATCATGAAATGTAAAAAAATCTTTTCTCTGTAACTATTGTTTATAATTTACATTTAAACTTTCACAGAATCAATAACCATCATTATGTTACCCTTCAAAATTATATTTGTTTAATGATACGCCTAAGATTTCTCTTAGACCTGTAAGCATAACCTCCTTGAAAATAAACTATATCTTAGCTTATTTCTTTCTAAGCAATTTAATCTCACTGGTCATAGATTTGTCTGGGTAGAGATTGCCAGTGGGGCGATACATGCCCTCTCGGGCCTCTTGTTTTAAATAAGAAATGGCAGATCAAAATTTCTTTATTTTTTGACAGGATGGAGTACGGTCGAGCATTTGTCCTATTGACATTTAGTTAATGTCTAGTGTTGGTCACTGTCTGTGGACATGGCGTTACAAGTATGGATTGCTCAATAAGACCGACATGTGATGGTCGCTGTGGCCCATTTTCCTTCGGTTTTTGCAGGCGAAAACACGGCTCGTGCAAGTAAGGGATACTAAACTCTTTCAAAATGTACGCAAATTTTCCCTAATGCTATAGAATTGAACCTTTCATATGTCGGTCATAAAAAGGGATTTGAGCCTGTGCATGACATTCCCAACAATTTGAAATGTGCGTGAGGAGCAAACATTTAGGTGCAGAGACATCCAACTATTGTAAATGTAATGTTATCTGATGGAGTACCAGTACTTTGAGATCTTATCTTACTTCTAAACTCACAGAGAAGACTCTGGTCAGACTGTCTTTGCTATGTACATATATCAAATTGTTGGAAATCTCACACAAAGGCTCATTCAACTTCGTAGAATAAAAGGAATTTAATTACATAGAGTTGACGTCATGACGTCATCAAGGGGCTGACCCGGGTTTTTTTTTTTTTGGACCACATTGAGTAATTGTTCATTGTTTGGAAATATTTAACCGATTTTTATCCGGAAATGGCATTTATTCCGTAAAGAGACGCATTGGGTTGAGCTTTGATTAATCTGAAGATATATGTGTAAGAAATGCAATTATGTGTTACGTATTAAATGTGTACGCCTTCTGCGTTGCTTTTTGCCGAATGCAGTTTCTGACAATGATGAAATAAAACAAAAGCAGGCAATGAAGGCCACGCATGAAACTGCACGCTTGTCCGTTCTGATCTTATTCTGCATTGTCTGGTGAAAAAATGCAAAAAAGCATCACGGATATGTCGTCAACAGTACCAGAAGAGTAAACTCAAAAATGTCATTCTGCAATAGACAACATCATGAAATTGACAATGTGGATGATTATGGAATAATTTGATCATAAATGAGTGGGTGCGATGAGTGTGTTTTGGGTGAAATTAAATGGAGGTAATCCAATATCGCAAATTTTGTTCGGGATGAAAGTAATTAGCGATATATACTACGTCCATTTATAAAAATATGCATAAAAGTTCTTTAAATAGCTCCCTATTTCTTCAAGAACCATTCAGACTCTTGAGATTTCAATTATGTCGGTGAAATCGCTATTTTCTATCCATATTTATTTTGAATGTGGTTGCTGATCTTATCTTTTATAGTCATACTGGATCGTTTGAGGGTTTAAAAAAGAGTTCGGAATGAATGAAAGGAGCACTGAGTGAGCGATTTAGAATGGTTTTGATTGAAATAAATGTCAATTTTACGACGAAATAACTGAATTTGTTATAAGAGCACGCAGAAAGAAATGAAGAACAGGTGCTATCGAAAGAAAATGCCATGATATACAATGAGCGATACGTACAATACGCCGTCTCCCTTACCGTTTAAGACGTAGCTTTATATCCAATGGATGTCACATAATTTTATAACCCGGTATTACCTTTTATCATGCAATGAAGCCTTATTGACCTGATATCACCTGTCTGGTAACATGTCATGTTAGCAGACAGTCTATTTTCAGAAATAATTTGCATACACTTTTACCTGAATTTCTTTGATTTCAAGGGTTTATTATAGTTAAGCTTGAAAAAATGTTGCATGATAAATAGAATAACATCTAAGTGTCTTCAATTATCAATGTTATCTGGTCTCGGCTGGGAGAAATTATCATGAGGCAAAGCCTCGTCATGATAAATTCTCCCAACCCCGACGCGATAACATTGATATTTTATGACACTAACATGTTGTTCTCTATTTAGCAATCACGCGACGTCTGCTGATTCTCCAAAAATGACTAACAATTTTGTCGTAGGGGCCCAGACTGCCCAAATAGAATATTAAACATTAGGGATATGGGCAATTTCTCTAAAAATCTAGGAGCCTAGCCCCAAATGTAGGGGTCGGGGGCGACAGGGACCCTGCTAGTTAGCTCGGCTGTTTTCGGAGAAAATCCGAGGTATTGCTATATCCTTCGAGTCGTCGTCGTCGTTGTCGTCGTCGTGCGAAAACTTTGATATTTTGTTATATCTCTGGTTCTACTGAAAGCATTTACTTGTAACTTGGCACACATGTTCACCATCCAAAGAGCAACCTATACTATCAAGGGGGATAACTCTACATGCATTTTTGAACAAATTATGCCCCTTTTTCAACATAGATTTTTCCCACCATCCAGCACTCAACAGCCGAGCGTAGGCACCCGTAGGCGGTGCTCTTGGTTTTTTTTATACAGCCTCCTAGCTGCAATAGGGTAAGCGAGATTTTGGTGACTAGCTGACGATACAAAACGAGTAAAAAAAATTATCAGACACTAACTCATAATATAAATTATAGTGCTAAAAAATTGAATCAATTTTCAATATAGATCAATACTGTCTTCTGACGATTCCCTAGATCTGGGAATAAGTGCAACACTATTGTAAGTGCCTATATATTTAAAGGCGTTATTTGCCATGTGCTAAGGCAATTGCACTTTATACCCCTATAAACGCAGTGACAAAGACACTCATCCCTATAATGTTATTTCAGGTGCTACGTTAGACGTGCCTCGCTGATATCCCAAAGATGAAACAGAGAAATGTCCATCCGGACATATGAAAATACTTGAACCATAATAGCAAGACTCAAACTTTTTTTTTATTATTATTATTATCGTTACTATTATCATTATTGTTGTAATAGTTTTTATCTTTTTATTGTTGTTGTTGGATAAAAAGTTGTCCGTTAAAACAGCCCTGCGTTCACTATGATAAAAGCGTTCAAATTGTTTGTGAATTATACCCGATTTAGTAAGTGTTCTTGCGTGCAAATCGGGGTATAATTTGCAAACAGTTTGCACTGTTTTGCCATCCTGAACGTAGGGCAGATTTCAGTTCACTAAATGTAATATTTCGTCCAAGATGAAGAATAGGATGGTCCTGGAGATTTTTTCCCTCACAGTTTCTTTTACCATGCGACTTTTCTGTTAAAAGGTACTTTGAAAATACGTCCGAAAAAAAATTCATTCAGTGTGATGAAGTTGTTCATTTCATACATTGTTAAAATGAAAAATAGTCTTTTCATCTCTTAATTACAAAATGTATATATGTGCGCTTCTTAAACATATTTCATTATTTTTTATTTAAACACCACTATCATAATGAATATTACAAGTTTCAAATCATTATCACAAGTTCTATCATTGTCATTCAGTATTTTCTTCTTTTTCTACACCTTTCCTTATTATGATTATTATTATCACTATTTACTTTTACCCCCACGAATAAACAAGGCATCATCGATTTTCTGCTAAAACCTCGAAACTACAGCTTCATACAAGCTGTAATTACGAAATTTTAGCCGAAATGGACGGTAAAATGGTTCCAGCCAGGTTGTCTGTCTGTCTGTCTGTCAGTTGTCTGTTTATCTATCAATGCGTCTGTAATAGAATCAACTGATTAAGAGACATTACATTTTCATCTAATTGTTTCCCATGGCCCAAGTCTTATCGTTTTGGATCTCGAAACTCATCTGAAAAAGTCAAATACATTTAGTTACATCATGAAATTGACATTCATCTCCATTAATATAATTCTACGTCGCTCACTCGCTCCATTCATTCATTCCAAACATTCACTCGCAAACTATTCAAAAACGCTGCAAAATTACTACAAAAAATAAGACCAACAACTACATTCAAATAAAATTAGCTAGAAAAAAACCTCGCTATTTCACTGATATGATTGAAATTGTAGGCGTCTGATAGGCTTTTGAATAAACGGGAAGCTATTCTTAGTATTTTTTGCATATTTTTAAAGGGAGGTAATAAATATCGCTAATTTTGTTCCTCCCGCTATTGGATCGCCTCGCTATATTTTCGCTCAAAACTCACTCATCGCACTCAATCAATTTCATTCCAAAATAATTCCCAAATCATTATCCTTGTTAATTTCAAAATGTTGTTACCTATAGCAGAACTTTGTCAGATATCTGTTTCTATGGTGTAAAGCAAGTACTTACGCCAAACGACAAATATGCTTATCAAACAATAAGCGAGTCAGTTATCTTTAAATTTATATCTATTTAAATATGAAACAACGCCTTTTGAAATTAACATGTAACTAGTTTTGAAATCAATTTATTTTTCAAGATGAATATTTCAGAGAGGGTTGCCATTGGTCAACTGTCTTAAGGATAGAATTGCCCTAGTGTTAACCAGAACTGTATTGTTATAGCTTTTGCATTAATCAACATATTTTTTTTCTTGAAATGCGAAACATGTTGTTTCAAAATGAGTTTTTATTTCAAAACAAGTTGGTATGCAATTCAAATACGATTTTGAGGGCATTTTGTATCACCAACCCACTATGAAACAGTTTATTTCAAAACGGGTTGTAACAGTTCTTTTATTGATATGGATCTGAAACACTTGCTCATAAAATTGTAATCCAGTATCTTAAGCTAGTGTCACATAAACGCTGTGACACGTCAACGATTCGTATAATCGGTGCATCGGTTGATTCAATAGTGGATAATTCTGAGATAGGCGACGGATCGATGAGTTTTATCTCAAAGGTTAAAACCTGGCGACAAATTGGCGACGCCTTCAAGTTTTAGATTTTTGGAAGTTGATATCGTATCGACGACTAATCGCCGGCAGATTATTTGCCGGGCTTTGGTTGATTTTATAAAAATCGCATACTTTTTTTTTTTCCTTTTTTTTTTGTTGGGGGGGGGGGGGGGGTCTGTTTTTGGGCGCATCGCCGACTAGCTCACGTTCTTCGTTTACGTGTTAGCACGCAACGTTTAATCGGTCACGCAAGTTCTACTTCATATCTAGCTAAGAAATAAGACATCGTCACATCGGCGGTTTATGTGAATGTAAAGTTGTGATAGCCTCTCTGGCGTCTGGCCTTCGCTGTTTTTCCCAAATTGACCGATGAAAAAGAGAACTCGCCGATCTGTCGGCGTCGGCGTCGCCGATTTTTATGTGAATCTAGCTTCAAATCTGCGTCTTGTATACCAAGAATACTAAGAGTCCATAAAATAATGTTTTTTTGCTAAATGACATCATATTTGCATAAAGGAAAAGTTTAAAACTAGCTAAAATTGTTCCTGGTTGTAGCCGGGTTGTCTCTATGGGATGATTGTACTGCCTTGCCGTAGAAGATAGCTTTTATAGCGGCGTGGTAGAGCAATCCCTTTGGGATGTATAGGTCCCGTGTTTGAAGCCTAACGAAGTCGAATATTTAATTGCGGGTAGCAAGGGGATACAATAATAATTTTTGGTTGAATTATTTCTAAGCGGGGGGGGGGGGGGCATAAGGAACTCTACCTCAACCAAATTATTGGAGGTGGGCTGGCCTATCCCGCGCCCTTGTATCTACGCATATAAAAAACCCGGGTTATTTGAATATACAAAGACCCGACCCCTTGGATGTTTCTCAAGGTCGTTCAACAGACGCAGATTGCTTACGAAATATAATCTGTACCTTGTTAATGTTGATGAATCATATCATCTTACTAGCCAAGTAAGGATTTTTTTGTATATTTGTTTGTTATTGAATGGGGCTTAACAGTACTTTAAACAATTATCAGTCATATCGCGGCGACTGGAGTAGATAATTTCTTGAATCATTGAAAATACGTTATAAGTGCACTTCTCAGTTCCTAAACAGTCTACCCGGGACCGATGCTTCGCTCGAAAAACCATGGGACACCGTTTGCCTTGACAGTTCATATATCTCAATGCTAGAAGACAGAGAGGACCCTTCAGACCATCTCTAAACAAGGACACATTTCGATGACTTAAGGTAGTGTGATGTCATAGATACTTTATCGTCAATTGGCGATGACAATGTCGTAAATACAGCTTGGACAAAGCTGTATTTACGACATTGTGATCGCCAGTTTATGTTATATGAACCCCCGCGTGATATTTGCAACAGTTTCACGTGTGCGCGCAGTGCAGAAAATACCATACGTGATCAACAACATACTACATTTAGACCTTTTAGTCAGTTGTTATTTACAGATATACGTGTGATGATGCTGACTTATGTGAGTATAAATGTCGATACACGTGCTAATTCTCAAATTATTATTGTCACTCATTTTAATCATTCTAGTTTCTCAGAGGAATATTTTCAAAGGTAGGAGCAAAAGTAGCTTTTAAGAAAATTTCGAAACTACTGCTTTGGAACATTTTGCTAGTAAAGAAGAAGCAATATTCCGTTCATAACTTACCAAAACAATTTGATCGTTGCTTGTTATACAAATAATAGCATGGATATACTAAAAAGGATTGAATTCTTATTTCTTCACTTGTTTGAATGGCTTTAAACGCCGCCGTTAACAAGTTTTCGACTGGAGCACCTAAGAATTGATTCCTGGTATTTCTAGCACTAGTACTACCATTGAATTTTCTCCTATTCTCGAGTTGCTATCCCACTTTGACCATCTATCTATTCGTGGAATATAGACAATTATCGGAGAGGAAATGTGCCATCGCCGGGGATCGAACCTTAGCTCATAAATGAACATGCACGTGTCTAGCTGTTTAAGTAAGATGAACCGTAATAGTTCCTCAACATTTGGGAACTCCTTATCTTTTACAATATTGACAAAAGGTTTCATAAGGAAATCATTAGGAAACTTCGGCTAACACTGTTAAAGCTCATTACTTCCGAAAAGTTGCGGAACTATTACGGGTGCACTACCTTAAGTCCATTTAACCCATAAATAGACAGTACCACTTTATGACGCCCCTGTGTGACTCCGAAATTTTTGGAATGATTCCGGAATGACATTGAATGATTGATACAAGCGATTTTTAATTGAAATTAAGGGGAGCTAATACACTACCGATAATTTCGTCCTATAATCTATAATATATTACCTCCCTTTAAAAAAAATCAACGTTTTTCCTTGTTGGATATCTTTTGAGGCTAGTCAGACGCTATGAAATCCACATCCAATAATAAAAAGAGCAATCACTTGATAGATTTGAGTGAAGGGTTACACGATTTTGAACGATTTCCAGTCGTTTTTGAGCACATTCGGAACGTTTCTTAGTGGTTTGAGTGCGTTTTTGGAATGAATGAATTGGTCGCTAAATTCGCCAAGATTCGCTTTATTACCTTTATTTTCTAGACTCGGTTAAAATCAGCTTGCTCAAAACAGATCCTATCTTTCTGTAAGAAAATCGACTAGTTTAACCTAATTATATTTACAGAATGAAGAACGGCTGTATTTTCGTCCTTGTAACAGTTTGTCTATGTCTGATGGAGAATGTTGACGGACAGGGCTGGTCGTGCACAATGCGCCCATTTTGTGTGGGAAGTTGTCGCCCTTTCAACATGGGACAATGTGACCGAAGATACGGATACTGCGCGTAAGCTATAGTAAAGGGTTTATTCACGTTTTTGAGGGCGATACCATTTGCAAAGCCCCGAAGATATAGTATAACAACCGTATGTTTATAGTTTAAAATTTGAGGGTCTCTGCAAATGTTAACGCCCGGAGAAACGTGAATTGACGCTTTCATTGCATATAAAGAAAGACTACAGTATTTTTCTACCAGAAATAGAAACGCTTTGTAACTAGCCCCAAAGCCACGAAAGTGCCGGAAAAATTGCGATATGCATTACACTGCCACTTTTGTTTTTACTGAAGTTGCTTTTTAAATTTTTGACGTCACAATTCAACGCATGATGTCAGTGATTTTATGTTCAGTTATCATTAGGGAACTGCATTGATTTTATTTATGCTCTATATTTATTTCAGACATAGAAAGTGATAAAGTGCATAGGCACAGACCGTGGAGTTAAGTGGAAAAAGTCGTTCGTAAACGACGAGTGAATTTACTGATTAATCCTAGTTTTCCCCCGTTAACGCCCTGGTTTACGTATGGCTTGAAAGACCCGAAACCGACCATTTTATGCAATAATATGTATTGTCCAAGTCTTTGCGAGAGCCGGACAACCGAACAGGATTTTTAAGGGATAAATTGTGTCCACCGCGCACCTTGAAGTGACTGGTAACTCAAAGGTAGTTTCGCGTGCTTTACGCTTGGAACATTTAAGAACTGATCAGGGCTTTTCGTAGAAGTACCTGGGGAGTTTTGGGCCCGGGTCTCCTTGTATCCTATTTATTCTCTCTCACAGCCGATACCTTATATGCCTATTTCCATGCATTTGTTCTTGGTTATAAAGGCATACATGCTCAAGTTTTAGTGAGTGATTAAAGGTCGATTTTGGTTAAACATGTACTTCACTAAACTTTGTTTACCGTGTTTGATCTTGTTTTGTCTTATAACCCCTTTACACCCCCTAAGAACTGTTACAACGGACAAATACCTCTGCATGAAAACACGTTAAGGATTCGCAATGAAAACACACACGATTTCTGTACTCACGGAAAACAAAAACGCTATGCCTTTCAAAAAATATCTTTTATCCATCGAATTTAAAAAAGACAAGTGTAGCTTTTATAGTCTGATACTCCGCATGATCATTTACCTTCATATCTTATCCTGCAAATAACTAGAACTTTGAAGATAAAAGGGAAATTAGAAATAATGTGTGTCATTTTTCAAAGTAAAGGCATTATAAGTTTTTAGATTGCGTTTCATTTTGGAAATTCATGCAATCTCAAACAATAATTCCAATTGAATAATTGGTAATATTTTTCCTCCCTATTATCACAGCTGAAAATAAAAAAAAAATCGAAACAAGAGCTGTCACTGTAAGATGACAATGCCCCCGACACCGCTTTGATTTAGAAGTTATGGCCAATGTTAAAGTTTTTGGACGGACGGACGGACGGACGGACAGACGGACGGACAGACGGACGGACAGACGGACGGACGGACGGACAAGTCAAATTTATTATGCCTCCCTATCGGGGGCATAAAAACATAATATAATATATGTTACGGTGCATGACAGAGAGTGTTACAGTATAGTAACTACATCACTATTACAGGTTACAGATTCTTATGGAAATTATTTCTTATGTTTTATGTATTTGAATGGGATTTATTAGCTATTCTAGCTATGATTTTCTGTCTGTCCGTATGTCTATCCGTCCGCTCGTCCCATAAGAGTCCACAATCTCTATCCGATTTACTTCAAACTTTCAAATAATGATTATACCAACATCAGAAGGAAACAAAAAGGAAATTTGATTACAATATCGTTGTAGCATAAGAGTCAGGGCGGTGAAGTAATAATGCAAAAAGAGCCTTATGGTAATTGGTGAAATTATCCCAACCCTTGAACTCAAATTTAAGAACTGGTTCGATATCTAGTACAAGAAGTTCAAGAACTAGTTCTAGAACTGGTTCCAAGCTAGTTCGACTGGTTTTGAATTGACAATTCACGTTCTAGAACCAGTTCTTGAACTTCTTCGCAGGGAAGGAGGCGTTAGAGCGTTAGATAAGAGCATGGCTTGCTGTTTTGACCTTTTTTGTACAAATCTCGGAGATAGTTCAGAAGGTTTAATTGTTTTTTTCTTTTTATTTAGACCGGTTCTTTTCCCTTCAATTCTCGTATTTACTTCAATGCAAATTAGTGTCCATTTCCAATCAAAATGCGAAACAGGACATTGTTGTGCTTAGATTTATATTTTTTAATAAATTCACTTCAGTGTTATATTTTCCTTAGCATTTGAAAAGCAACTTAAACAACGCACTTAATTGATGGTACCCATTTGAAAACAGGTCTAGGTTTAAATAGGCACCGCGACCGATTTATTACATTTTTAAAAACAGCAAAAGTAGATTTATTTGAACAAAAGTTTCATGTTGGAAAGTTTCATATTGGAGAAATGTTGAGAGAACAATCGCAACACCGTCATTTGCAGAAGAGATTTAAACCGATGATCTTGAGAATGTTCAATCCATTACGATTTGCGGATTTTAAGGCTACACTTTCTTGACAAGATACCTTTCATTTAAAGCAGTTTAATGTTTTACGATGTTGATTAGACTACCATGTATTGGCATTCTTATAATTAACATTTACGAGTGCTTTCTTTCCTGAAAGTAAGACAGATATAATTGAAAAGAAGGAAGTCATACTGTTTTTCATAAATTTAAAAGGAGACCAGAGTGTTATTTTTAGATAAATCGCACTAAATGAAGTTTAGGGACTTTTCTTCCCGCCTACCTCGTATTTCGCAGAAAAGACCTAGATATAAGATAATTCGAATTTCGTTGCGCTTTCCTTTTGTGTTTTTAGAAAGTCCTGGCGTCAAGAAACCTTGGATTTTTATATGCAATATCAATGACAGAGTTTGTAACGCTGTAGTGAAGATACTGTAACATACCAAAAGAATTAGGCAGAGTTCGTAACATACGCATAAAATTAAAATAATGCATATAGGTTTCGAAACAGAAGACTTTCCTTTTAGATAACGGGTATAATAGAGAAGACTGATGGGTTTTAACGCCAAACAGATAAAATGTTTCAGTATTTCTTCTTTCTCGTCTAAAATTCTCAAAAGAAGTAGACGAAACACTGTTTTTCGATCAAATTTACATCAAAACTCTTTTTTACCGAAATATCAATATAAAAAATATTTCGATCAGGATTATTCATTATCTAAGGAATGGAATAGGAATATGTAAAAAGTCTTACGTGTCTTCTGGATGGACAAATAATGTCGAAACCGACATGTATTCAAACAAATTAGCAGACGCCTTAACAATTTTCATTGCGAATCCTTAACATGTTTTCATGCAGAGGTATTTGTCCGTTGTAACAGTTCTTAGGGTGTGCTTTAGTTTATACTATTTTATTTTAGTTCGATTGCGACGAAAGCTTAAGCTTATAGAATCGCTCTCGAAAGCTCAATCCTGATGTTTTCACGTCCCCGAGAGAGAGGCAGTGGTTTAAACCCACTGCTACCCGTTTTTACAGCTGGGTGAACTAGGGCTGGCTATTAAGTGTTTTGCTCATAAACACACCCTGTCGACAGTGGGGCTCGAACCACGGACCTCCAGGTCACGGGTCGAGTGCATTTACCACTAGGCCACCGAGGCAGTCAAACCCCCTTTGAAAATTACGGAATCAGAAATCGTTTCTTCATGAGTCAATTTTTTTTGTATTTCTAAGGTGATCATTTTTGTCAATTTTGAAGCTATTTAACATCAGTAGAGTCTAAGCATGATATGTTCAACAATTTCGCGCATGCACACAGTTGAGACTGATCAGTCTATGCAGCCGAAAAGTCTGATCAGAGTATTCGCTGTGCACTAACAAAGTAGATATTGATTAATATTTTTTGATGCAATAACAATAAGATAACATTTCATTCAGCATTTTTGACTGTCAAGGATCCGCATTGTTTCCCTTAAACGTAAATCTGAAATTATAGGAACTGTTCTATACACGCTTAATATTTTTTTTTCAGGTGCTATCGACTTTCAATACGAGAAGTGTTGTACTTGACTGAAAATAGAAATGAAATGGCGATGGGGCGGGACAAACCGAAGCTATCTGACTCACCTACGTTTATTTGACCCGTCACGCGAAAAAGGGTCTTCTGGGAACTCCGTGAAATAGAGATAAGGGTCGACATTTAACGCGCTTTCCAAATAACCCTCTTCAATCTTATAAGGACTATTTTTTTTCAATTTGGAGTAACGAAAGAATAGAAAATATAAAGAATTGAACATTGTTCAATGTACGTAGATCGATATCAATATTCGAAGATTATTCAAGCATAAGTGTAAATATATTTTTTATTTTAATCTATTTATTTATTTATTTATTCTTTTTAGATTATAGATATTCATAGATTTTAAAAAAAAAATCTCATCGTTTTTATTTCATGACATAACGCATCAAAGATGATCATATTACTAGCTTAAATTCCACGGCGAAATACAATTAACGACATGACCGGTGAAACTACCTATAGATTTGAAGGGTACGCATGTAAAGCTGGGTTCTATTTCATCAACAGTTTACGAACGATTTTATCTCGAACCAAGTCCTCTGTTCAAGATTAAAGCGTTCGCGAAACGTTTTCAAAATTATAGCCCGCTTTGCTATTGTTTACACGTGCAAAGCAGACATTCATTTCCAATAGAATTTGTTTTTGTTTTATTCTTAACGTAGGACAGGGCAATACTGCGCCTATGTTGGGTCCGTATTATTTTCTTTTTTATTCAAATACTTGTTATCATTTTGTTTTCAATTAAAAGAACAAGAATATCGACTTGTAAGAAACCTGTTTATTATAGGAAAATCTGCCCTTAATTAGTACGATTTAGTTCAGACAATTGTCGAAAAATTTGAAATTGACTCATGAATATGTATTTAACAAAAAGGGGCATTTACATGACTTATTTATACTTATTGTGTCAATTATTTGAAACAATATAGAATACAGATGTAATATTTGTAACAATATAGAATACATATGTAAGTATTACATGAAACTTTAAAGCAACATCCGTCATAGGAGGATCAGCACCGGATGTCTGAATAAATGATGGTTTTAATGAGCAAAGGACACGGGGGTCGATTTCAAAAATCATTAAATAGAAGAAGGTGATTTGTAGATGTTTAGAAGATATGGTTTGGAATTTTACGCGCAAACAGTCGTTTCAATTTCGAGCTGAAGACCTCAGTTGTCTTGCAGTTATTGTTTCTTGGATAAAGCGATTAAGAAAATGTGCAAATGGTAATAACTTCTCTGTCTGATACAACGCGAGGCCTACCTCAACTCGACCCACTTCTCCAGTGGTTTCAAGCCGATTTGTTTAATTTTTTATTGGTTAAAGCGTCGCTTTCAACTGTTTACTTTTACTATTTAAATACGGCGTTGGTGCACCTACCTATGTTTTCATGTCATTTCTCATAGTAGTACCAGAACATTTCATCAGAGCCACCAACTACCCTTCCTACTTCAGCGAATCGTTATTTTATTTGTGAGATACAAATGACGCAAATCACAGTATTTTTTGTCATCTGCGGGATGCAAGTATAAGGAGCCACAGGATAAAAATCCAGACACTTTACCGACTGAGCTAATCGGGCTCAGCTGTATTAGACGGAGTTATTTAAGTGTGAATTGTCTGCCTCGAGCAGCCAGCCAATTTAAGGGGTAACATGATTAACAGACATACGGCTCTAACAGACATACGGCTCTAAGAAAACCGACAACCTTATGTCTATCTTTTTTCGTGAAACTGTTAAGGAGTACGTTTGCATGAGTAATAAAAACACTCGAAATGAGATTCGGGTAGCCATAACTTGAGTATGTGACAAAAATCGGAAGAGACAACTACACTTGCCCGTTAGCTACTCGCAGCCGTGCTAAATGTTGAATCTGTGTAGTCTCTGTTGTTAGCCCAGTAAACACATATAACCAGAAATGGCTTACAGTCACCGCAAGTCATCCTAAACAGACCAAGACGTATTTAAAGTTTCTTTTTTTGTATATTTTGACACTTTTTCATTTTTATATGACAAATTTCGAATAACTTGAAATGAGCTCATATATGTTTACATTCTTTTAATACTAAATAGTACTTAAATACTTTAAAAGAGCGAGTTAAAGAGATTTGTTCTACTTCAAAGCCTATTGTTCTACTTCAAAGCCTATTGTCATTTCGAAAGTAAACAATTGAAAAAGTCAACGAGAATGCGTAAGAAAATTAAACTCACATGTGTAAACAAGTGCATCGCATGACTGATGGGTGCTCGACGGTGGATAGATAAATTAAAGTGATGAAACGGCATATTTTATACAAAACTCATTTAAACTTTCATGGTTTATCTTTTGTTATCAAACATTAATTCCAGCCCTGTGATTCGAATGATAAAACGGTATAAACTTTTTGTCAATTTTTATCTTGCATTAAACCATTGGGATCCGACACACGATGATTTATACACAAAAAGAAATGATAATAGAAATTTGTATAAATATAGACAAGGGTTTGGACTCCACTTAGTCCCTTCCGACCCCCTTCCGTCCGAGAGTCATTTTAAGAGAAAGTTCTAAAATAAAATGCTCGATAACAAGCCAGGTCATAATTGTGTACGTTGTAAATATGTATTTGACACGCCCCCCCCCCCCCCCCCCAAAAAAAAAAAAATCAGGTTTTTGTATATCAACCTTCAAGCGAAACATATTACGCCCAAATCGGGTTGTCGGTTCGTAACACTCATGGCATCCCTAAAATGCAATAGAGGGATATGCCAGGCGAATGACACTGTCTAGATGGATCACTTGTGATTTTCTATAAAATTTAGGATAAAAAATACTATCAAAATTGGCCAGTGTACGACTCTCCCGTCGAATATATTTGCTACAATTTCGGAATTCTTCCTATTGCACCGTTGTTTCATCACTGACAGAATTTGTAATTTCGTCCAAAGTGTATCGTACAGGATAATGTATTGGCTCGTCATAGAGCAAATTTACTTTAGGTATAGCGGGGTTTCATTGACCCAAATCTGGCCCCTGCTATTTAGATGATTAAAAATGTGATTGTTCCTAATCAGTTTTCCATGTGCTTTCATACATAACATAACATAACATAACATATAGTTTATTCAGATAAATGACTTGAACAATAATGTTCATTATCATTACATAGTAAATTATACAATTAAATATGCAAATACATGCAACAATGGCAAATAGATGAAAATATTTTTACTTCTATATTATATATTTAAATCTTCGCGGAAATAACGCATTATTGGTGTTCCTGGCGCTTTGGCATTTCGTTCATAGGAATGAATAACAAACGGTATTGAATCTTATATATAGTTTCTTAATTAATAAAATATGTCGGTAATTGTTGTTTAGGCACTTTTTCCTCAGAGGTCAGATTCGGGTCAAATAAACCAAGGTTTGTATCTGTAAAAGTGTGCGAGAAGTCAATCCTCGAAAGCAGCCGGGATAGGAGGGTGCTTTATTGGAGCTCAATCCCTTGTCTATATGTAAACCTAACTTTTTCTAAAATGTTTTTCCGTAGCTAAATCATCATGTCCCGGATCCTTGTGGCTTGAACATGCACGTGCGTACAAAGCTGGGTATAATTGACAATCATTTTGTCATCCTGAACGGAGAGTGGGTTTCAAATGAATGGCCTGATGTTTATGATATAAAGATATTACAACATTACAAAGATTACGTACGACGATGAGGTCATATATTTACTCACCCGAAATGTGAGACAGTAACCACCGTGTATCAATGTACACCGGATATAGCGATTAGTGAGTCGAGGGAAATATCTACGAAGTGGGATCCATGGTTAGTATTTCTTTTATAATTTCTGTGTTTGTTGTGATTTTACTTAGTGAAAAACGAATTTACACCACTGAGGTAGTCGGTTATGTTTGTCTCTTTGGAAAGCATGAAATAATTTGTTTTTGTCATAGAATAAAGGAAAATAAACCGTATCATCACTGACAATTTTCTTGGCCTTCTGCGAAATCGAATGAAAATGCTCATATTTTACGTAACTGGCCCACGATTTACTTTGCTATACTTTCTTTGTTGTCCAAAGATTTTGCATACTAAATTTTATTGCGAGATTATTTTTTGTTTTTGGAATATTTAGATAGGAAAATATCTACCGGTGTACGGCCTATAGCAGACAACTTCAAATCAGTGTACGAACGATAGAAAAAGTAGTGTACGAATATAGCTCAAGGGAAGGGTAAAATATCCTTACTTAAAAGAGCGCAAAATAAGAAATAATGTATGAAAACGCCTAAATGACTCTGTAGTAACATTTTGGCGTTTTCGATTAGGATTCTTTTCTAGTTTTTTTTTTGCGAAAAACGGGGGAATCGTTAATCATATTGATTAAAAAATATAGATGATAATCATTTACAGAACTTTATGAACCTCTTAACATAATTATTCATTACATTGATTGTAAACATATTTTTAGCATGGTTTTCTTAGACAACGGCTAGTCCCGTTGCAGAAGGCAACTTCCTGTGAAACCAAGTTGTTTCGTTGAATTCAATTTATAAGCTAAAATTTCGCATTTCTACGGATTAAGCGTCAGGTTAATGTCAGACTAGTTTTACGAACTGTTTCAGAATCGGATAGCAGGTCGATTTCTTCTAATATATCAGAATACTATCATTTAAATGTTTACCCTATCGTCCTATGTCATTGAATACTCGCGGCGTTTTAACCATGGGGTCTTTTATTTTTTCAAGATACCTTTCTACATCAAAATATTAACAGATAGAGAGAAAAAAGGTGTGATTTTTAACAAGGTTGTTAAAGAATCACGATTCCACCCAAAACATTTGAGCGGCCTCAGACGATTTATGATATTCACATGGTAATAATTAACGCGTATTTTCGAAGCATGTTTATTCACGCACATCAATTTGACTGATAACAATATTGAATTGACATATATTTCCTATTTCTAATATCCCCGAAAAATAAGAACCAACGAATACGTTAGAAAAGACATCATCAAAATCAATTTCAAGCCTTCTCAATTGTGGTTCAAAATGGAAGCGCTTGGGAACGATTTGATATTCGAAACGCATGACTGGTTGAAATACCGTTTACCTACATGATGCAAACGTTCCCAGATAGGTAGGGGTATACAATAATAAATATAAATCGGATTGGTCTCTTTACCGTTTGGAAATTGATAGATTAGCCGAAGCCACATACAATTGTGTTACAATCCAATTTCGTTTTGTAGATTAGTATAGTAAACCTACTACACAAAATTCAAGACACAATCTCTTGCAGTCGAAGGCTGTTGTTGTAAGAAGTTCTTGGTGACAAAAGTTAGCTTAGTTTTAGAACGTATATTCACTGGGGGATTTCCATTTAGCATGGTACCGTTGCTTTAACGTTCAGCAAACGTTTTAATCGTAAACATATGACAGGGTTTGGCTGAGTTTCTTTGCTCTCTAAGTCGAGACAGAGAAAATGACAGCGAGGATCTCGCTGATCCCAATTTATACATATCATACTTGTCTAAAGCCTGTTTAAAAGCACACAATTACCAAGGTTTGGCTATAACATTATACTGAAACAGGTATTCATTTGTGGTAAAGATTAAATTAGTCATGACAACTGCATTGGTGAGGGAAAAGGCTCCATCGAATGTACAAAAGACAAAACGATAACTTTATCCATCTAACACGTTTTAATTTAGCGCTAGACAATCCATTTACGAAATATTTTTTTCTTGCTATAGGCCGCACACTATTAACGGGAGATTTGCTATACGACGTACACCATCTCCCTATAGGCCGTACACCGGGAGAAGAAACAACATGTGAATTTATCGGTATATTCACTTCATACAAAAGGCAGGAGTGTTTCTAGTGATTTTCTGTGTTATGTTAGGCAATTTATAATGGGTTTTAGTATGAGATACTCTAAAAGTGCAGTCAAAACAGTATTTTCGCGATGGACAAACGGAAATCATCGGTGATTAGGGGGGTATTTTTTTTAATTGTAGCCGCTTATGGATGCTAACCAATCATTTTATACGGGTTGATAGCTACATGATTATATCAGTAACGCCTGTCTTGTATGCTTACAGGGAAGTTTTACGTGATTTAACAGAAAAAAAAGAGAAAAAAGCTCACCTTGTACAACACCCGTGACATTTCCCTCGACTCACTTATCGCTATTTCCGGTGTACGTTGATACACGGTGGTAACGAGAACGGTCAGACCTCGGTGAAACTGCAACCTGACATATGTTGTGGTATGGTCTCTTTTTGTGACAACACCATGCGCATTTCTCCATTTTAAAATGTCATTTGACCCTTTTTGACACTTTTCAGCTCACGTTAGTACAAGGGCTAATATAAGTTATAATGATCGACGTTGTCCGGCGTCCTTCAATGACAACATCTAAGAAAATGCCCCCCCCCCCCCCCCCCGGAACTATAATCAATAACAACACCATGAAAGTGGTATTCACTTCAGTTAAAGTAATTCTATTTCACTCACTCAGCGTTACATTCATTTACTCCAAACACCCTTTGGTTTTTTAAGCTCCACTGTACAAAGTCAGCGGAGCCTTTGTCGCGGCGGGTCGTCCGTCCTTAATCCGTGCGTACGTGCGTAAACTTTTCATTCAAACATCTTCTCTTCTGAATTTACTGGGTAAAATTTCTCCAAATTCACAGAAATGAACGCATCACCAAAAAAGGGTTTGCAATGGTAAAATATAAAGATGAGCCTGTGCGTGGGATTTCCAACAATTTAAAATATGCGCAAAGCAAAGACTCTGACCAACCTGTGCATCCGCACAGTCTGACCAGAGTCTTCACTATGCCCTTAATACATAGAAAAGGTCTCCAAGTATCTGTACACCATCAGATAAATTCAGCTTACATCTCACAGACATTTCAAACTGTTGGAAATGTCACGCACAGGCTCAAATAATCTTTTTCTCTGAAATCACCGGTCACAATTTACAATAATGAACATCAGGACTCAGATTCTTTCGTTTAATTCTGATCGGGCTGATAACATCGGTATCTTGGGGTGACGTTTCAGAAAGTAGATCAAAGGTTCAAACATGGGTCAAAGGTTCAACACAATGCCAGGACCAAAGACAATTATTATCAATCTTTATTAATGCTTTTATACGTGCCTTGACCTCATAATTCATTTTTTTAGAAAGAAGGTCAGAGGTCAAGATCAAGGCTTTAACAAGATGCCAGAAAAAAAGACAATCACCTACCAACCATTATTATTGACTTTAAAAAGTCCTGACCTAATTATTCAATATTTCAGAAAGTAGGCCCAAGGTCACGGTCAAGTTCAAGGGCTCATTATGATACCAGAATAAAAAAAACAATCATCTACCTTTTAATATAATTATACAGTCCTAGACCTAACAATTCAATATTTTAGAATGTAGATCAAAAACAAGACCTTGGTCAAGGGTTCAACATGATGCTAGTTTCAACAAAGGCATTCATCTTTCAACCATTAGTATTGACTTAACACAGTGCTAGCCTAGTTAATTCAATATTTAAGAAAGTAGGTCAAAAGTCACAAACAGGGTCAAGGGTTCAACATGATGCCATAATCAAATCCAATCATCTACCAACCTTTAGTATTGACATAATACAGTCCCAGCCCTCATATTTAAATATTTTAGAAAGTAGGTCAAAGATTCCAGTCAGGATCAAGGGTTCATCATGATGCCAGAATCAAAATCAATCATCTATAAAGCGTTATTATTGACCGGTCCTACACAAAGTCATTCACATTCTATGCATAGTAAGAGATAGTTAGTTTTCTGTATTTCTCCCGTTTGGCCCCTTTTTGCTGACGTGAAAGTTTCAAGTACCTGAGTTCATTGCCCAACAATAATTTAACAGAGAAACCTGAATCATTTCAGTGAAGTTAGGTTAAATTCTGTTAAGCAGTTTCAAGGAAAAAAGATAAATAAAAAGATCCCAAAGACCATTCTAGTGGGGCTAGGTTCAATTATGTGCAATAGTTTTACAGATTTTTTTTTAATATTTCCCCATTCTGTTGGCCCATTTTCGGATCATATGAAAAGCCGTATTGCCAATGTTATCAATCCAATCGTAATTCAATGAAGGAATCTGAAAGAGTACGTCTATAAAGTTTTATTATATTTTGACAAGTTGTTTCAAGGAGAAGACTTTTTTTTATATTCTCATTTGGGGCCCCTATTTTGGTGAAACGTCAAACCCGAAATTTGATCTTTGACCTCTAACTGTGGCCTTGGCATTAGATCTAAAGACTAAAAACCTGCCATTGACAACTTTACCTACAATTGTGTAACTGACTGGTGGAATATGCGACTAGTTACCGTAAAATCCATTGAAATATATACGAAGTACTGCGAAATAGTAATAATTAACCCCTTTTTGAACTTTGACTCTTTGAGCTACATACAAGAGGAGCACACATGACTCATCGTCCCGTGATGTTAAATACTTATGCTAAGCTTTTGAAAAAATAAATGGATACCAGAAATATGGTGTGGTAAAGATTTTTTCAACCGTTTTGACCTTTGACCTCCTAATGGGACCTTGACCTCCAACATCTAGGCTTGAGATAACAAGAAGTAAGTCGCGTGCATTTGAAATGCAATTCTCGAGTAGCCTCCCCAAAAACATTCAATTATTTATAAATTTTGAATACTTTGAATACTTTTTCTTATAATGATATAAAAATGACTTTTTTTTTTATTTTTTATTATTCCCTTTTATCCAACAAAAAGTCATGATCGTTTTTTTCCACATATATTGGAATAAAAACGTTTTATCAGTCTACCTTTTAACCGATGTGGTACCTTTTTTCAAAATATATGAGTTTGATCTTCTGTGAATCGATAGGCACGCTTTTATTTTCAAATACAAATGGAGGGGTCTTTTTTACGTACTTTTTTCATAATCAAGATAAGTAGACCCTACCCACTAACATAGTAAATTTTTCAAACCCAATCCAATGCCCCCTAGATTAAAATACATTTTTGTACTCGAATAATAATGTTTTGCTACATCATATAAAAAAGTCAGGAAAACTGTATTACTTTGAACTCAGGGGTTTGTCGATCGTGATGAACCCTTGACCCTGACCATGACCTTTGACCTACTTTCTTAAAAAATTTATTTGGGCTAGGACTTGCTAAGTCAGTACGTAAGGTTGGTAGATGATTTTCTTTCTTTCTGGCATCATGTTGAACCCTTGACCCCTTTAGACCTACTTTCTAAAATATTGAATTATTAGGTCTAGGACTATATAAAGTCAACGATATAGATTGGTAGATAATTGTCGAAGATTCTGGCAGCATGATGAATCCTTGACCCTGACAGTGACCTTTGACTTTCTTTCTTAAATAGGTCAAGTCAATAATTAAAGTTGATAGATGATTGTTTTTGATTCTGGCATCATATTTTTCCTTGACCCAGACCTTGATTGTTGATTTACTTTATTGAATATTCAATTATTAGGGCTAGCACTATGTTAAGTCAATGATAAAGGTTGGAAGATGATTGTCTTTGATTTTTGATGAACCTTTGACCTAGTTCTTGGCCTAACACCTACTTTCTTAGATTTATAAGCTAGGGTCAAGGACTGTATTAAAACAATAATAAAGGAAAGTAGTTTATTGTCGTTGCTTCTGACATCATGATGGACCCTTGACCCCTACCTTGACCTTTGATCTACTTTTTTGAAGTTTTTACAATAAGAGAAGAACTGTATTAAGTCATAAAGAAAGATAGAAAGATGATTGTCTTTGATTCTGGCATCATGATGTACCCTTAATACTGACAGTGACCTTTGACCAACTTTCTTGAATATTGAATTATTAGGGCTACTACAGCAATAAATCAATGATAAAGGTTGGTAGATGATTGTCTTTGATCCTGGCATCCTAATGATCGTTGATCCCAATCTTAACCTTTGGCCTACTTTTTAGAATATTGAATTATCAGGTCAAGAACTATATTTTGCCACTAATAAGTGTTTTGGATGTTCCTATTGTATTGTATCCTGTAAAACCTTTGCCCCTAACCATGACATTTGACCTACTTTCTTAAATTTAGAATAGTAGGGTTGAGGTCTGTATTTAATCAATAGTAAGATTTACATTTTCTCAGACCTTGACTTGCTTTTAAAAATCACCATTTACTGAAATTTCACTTAAAGCAAAATATTTTTCTTCTGGTTTCCTTGTGGCAATTCCATTTGACTGATACTTGGTCCTCCTGGGCCTAAAGTATTTCTTGTTTAACAAACACATATTTTCCTCTGATAGGACTTTATACATTGTTATTCAGTATTGAACAGTCGCAAATGATGCATTAATTTTTTTTAATACTCTCTCTCATAATTCTTGTGATTCTTAAAATAGACACGCAAAAGCCCCATCGAACTTTTAGAAATATACGTTTATGTAGAACTACTTTCTATTAGTCAAATGACAATAGAGTGCCATCATGGCCATTTTTGATTCTTAACTATTATTTAATCAACCCTTAACCCCCATTTTGGCGATTCACTCTCGACATATTATGGTAGTGGACCCGTAATAGTTCCAATTTCGGAAATCATGATCTTTCACAATGTTAACCGAGGTTTCCTAATAAAATCATTGGTAAACCTCAGTTAACACTGTTAAAATTTGTGATTTCCGAAACGTTGCGGAACCCTAACGGTGCCACTACTTTTAAACGTTATTTGTCAGTAAAATATACTTTGACATTAAGGTAGTGGACCCGTAATAGTTTCGCAACGTTTCGCAAGAAATAAACTTAACAGTGTTAACTGGTGTTTCCTAATGATTTTCATGAGGAAACCTCGGTTAGCATTGTGAAAGTTCATAAGTTCCGAAATGTTGCGGAATATTTACCTTAGAAAGACATGAGGATAGAGGATATTTATTTCATTGTCAGTAGTGGAGAAACCTAGCGGATTTTTTTTTTGTCCTGTCTGATACCAAACCACCCGTTCGTTTAAATCCTGCAGTTCCAGGGGCCCGTTTTACTAAACTTCTTACGAAAAAACTAATCGTGAGTCAAAATCACAAATCGTACCAGGTGTTTTCATTCATTGTTAGATCGCAAGATCTCATCGGAATCGTCTTTAGGAGACGATTCCAATGAAAAGATACATTGCATAATTCCACTTAGTTATTTCTGTAGAAGCAACTTAAATTTTTGACTTACTCAAAAAATGTTAGAAAGGTGTTTAGTAAAACGGGCCCCAGGGTACTAAATTACTAGCATAGGTCAATGTCCACATGTAAGTTAGGGAAAGAAAATAAGAGAATTCTAAATCTATTCGAAACTACTTTAAAAGCCAGATATACAGTTAGACACGACGTTAAAATTGACAAGTTGAAAATTATTGGAATGAAATTGAATGGGTGGACACAGCAAGTCTCCTAATGAATTTCAAGGGATGTAAAACATGATCGATAGTTTCGTCCATTAGCGATATTGCTTTACCTCCCATTGATAAAATCTACGTATTGTTCTGATTTTGTGTCTTCTCGGTCAAATCAGACGCTTAAAAATAAATATCGGGCGCTTAAAAATAAATATCAGACGCTTAAAAATAAATATCAGACGCTTAAAAATAAATATCGGGCGCTTGAAAATAAATATCAGCGCTTAAAAATAAATATCAGACGCATAAAAATAAATATCGGGCGCTTAAAAATAAATATCAGACGCTTAAAAATAAATATCAGACGCTTGAAAATAAATATCGGGCGCTTAAAAATAAATATCAGACGCTTAAAAATTAATATCAGCCGCTTTAAAATTAATGTCAGACGCTTAGAAAATTAATATCAGCCGCTTTAAAATTAATATCAGACGCTTAAAAACGCTTAAACATACATACATACATATATTTTATTCGGCATAAAATAGTTTACAACATATTTATAGCCACATACATTACAAAAAATAAATCACACAGAGAAGAACGTACATTATAATAGAGAAGTAGCTCTCTTTCTTTGGTGCGGAAGGGACAGTTCACGTCTCTTTCGCTCCAAACAAAGATTTCTTGTTAAATTTAATCATCTATTATTCGAGAGATCTAGAATCCGATTGTTCAATAAATTTGCAAATGCATAAAGATTGAAGGTCTCTTTTATGTTTTAAGGTTCCGGATTTCGAGGCCTCCCTGTAACCTTTCGTGAAAAGGGAACAGTTCGTCACAAAATCCCAAACCGCTGGTTCACATGGTCCGAGTAACGCTAATGTTGGCCCTTCCTCGAAACTAAATTGGAAGGGATAACGAACGTTTTTTTTTTTTTTTTTTAAATTAATCATATTGAAAGCAACATATGAAAATATCTACAAATTTATTAATTGGCATACAGTATTCAAATATTTGGCAGAACAAAATATGGTTAGTTGGACTTTACAAGAGCTGTAGTTACGAGGTTCCTGAGAGAAAAATGACAGAATGTGTCATCATGATTTAGCTCTCTCTTTAAAAGCATAGTGGATAAATTTAGACAAGTTGAATATGGTTTTGGGGTTTTTACTTGACATGAGTGATTCAAATTTTGGAAGACTAGGCCATTTACAGTAGTAGGGTTTTAGAAATTTGTTCTTAAATTATAGAAGCGCGGGCATGTCATCAAAAAGTTGTATTCGTTTTCTACTAGTCCTGTATTACATTGTGTACAGATACGATCTTCTCTTGAAACTCCTTCGTAACTACCAGTTTCGATTTTTAAATCATGCGATGAAAGCCTAAATCTAGTTAATGAAATTCTAAATTTATTGATTTTCACCTTTTTTAAGTAGTCCTCTAGTTCAAATTCTTGTTTATATAAACTATACATTTCTAATCGTTTAGAATTATTAATGTTTGAGTACCATGATTGCTTTAAATTATCTAAAATTCTCATTTTTATCAGATTTATGTCTAAGTTTAACGTTGTTTGATTCAACCATATATAACCTAATCCTAGTTCATTAAGTGATTGTTTTATTTGGTAGGCCCAATTATTGCCGTTGTATGAGCGATTTAGATCAGCATCCTCTTTTAATTTATTGTACTTGAGTTTCTTAAGGCTAGAGTCATTATTAGGTTTTAGAAGCTTTATCCAGTATTTAAACATTATTATTTTTCTTTGAATTTTCATTGGATATCTGCCGGTTTCGCCGTAAAGTCCGTCCAGATTAGTTGATTTTTTCACTCTAAGAATTTTTCTTAAAAACTTTGTATGAATAATTTCTAAATCTTTGCAATCGTAATTTCCAGTGATTTCTGATCCGTAATTTAATATTGATCCTACGAGACTATCAAATAATTGTATTTGTTCGTTGATGTTTATATCTAATTGGTTGAATACGGTAAACAAATTGTGTAATGCATAAGATGCATGTTGCGCAAGCCTTTTTTGTGTTCGATGTATTTGTCCGTTTTTGAAGAAGTGAATGCCTAAGTATTTAAAAGAAGATACTATTTCTAATTTTTTGTCATCTAGTACAAAATCATGAATGGTGGGTCGTCCGTTTTCAAAAACCATTATTTTCGTTTTGTCCGTGTTGATCTTTAATCTCCACGTGTTGCAATAGGTATTTAAATCGTTGAGTAGCGATTGGAGCGCGGTCGGTGTATGGGCGAATAAAACCGCGTCATCTGCAAATAGTATGATGAATAATTTAACTTCGTCTAGTGTAAAAAGACCTTCTATATTTTCGTCAAAACAATTTAGGATGTCATTTACATAGTAGAGAAAGAGAATGGTTGATGTCGGATCACCTTGTTTGGCTCCGATGTCGGATATAAACGGTGTAGACAGATTTCCTTTATATCGAACTGCTACCTGAACTGCGCTGTACATACTTTGTATAGATTTTACAAATTTGGAACTTACTTTCTCTTTCAGTAATTTTTCAAAAATGAAGTAACGGTTTAACTTGTCGAAACATTTTTCGAAATCAATAAAAACGCAGTAAAGTTTTTTACGCGAATGTAATGTTTTCATGATGATTGAATGTAGCAAAAAGATACAGTCAGTAGTTGATTTCCCTTTTTGAAATCCAAATTGGTTTCTATTGATTTTATTGTTTGATGTTGACCATTTTGTTAGTCTATTAAGAAGGATTTGTGAGTAAATTTTTGCAATAACATTTATTAGAGTGATTCCTCTATAGTTTTTAGGGTTTTCAATATCCCCACCTTTATGTATAGGCACAATTATCCCAGATCCCCATTTAGTAGGATATTGTCCTGAACTGTAAATATTGTTAAAAAAGATTTAAAAGAATAGTTGAGATATACGAAAATGCATGTTTGTAAATTTCAGCTATGATATTGTCCATGCCACAGCTTTTATTATTTTTTTTGCGCGAAAACTGCAGTTTCTAATTCTGAGAAACTTATTTCTCTATCGAGATCATCGTCTGTAACAAGATTACTCTGATTTGAATTATTGCTATTATTATTATTATTATTATTATTGTTATTATTATTATTATCATTATTATTATTATTATTATTATTATTATTATTATTATTATTATTATTATTATTATTATTATTATTATTATTATTATTATCATCATTATTATTGGTAGTAGTAGTAGCAGTATAATTGTTGTTGTTGTTAACATTATTATTGTTGTTATAACTTGTATTGTTGCTGTTGTTCATTTGATCGCTATACAGAGATTTGAAATGATTAGATAATTCTTCTATATCCAAGTTTTCTGCTTGTTCTGGTTGTTTTTTGTATTGTTTTTTTACCCTGTTCCAAAACTTTTTAGGGTCTTATTTACTGAGAGTCGACAAATTATCCTTTTCTTTTAAGTCGAAGGCTTGTTTTGTTTTACGCTTTGTTAGTTTATACTCCTTTTTAGCTTGTAAAAAATTTATTTTTATTACATTGTCATTCTTGTTTTTTAAGAATTGGTTTCTTGCTTGAATGAAATGTCTTCTTGACTTATAGCATATATCGTTAAACCATGGTTTTGTGTTACGTTTAGACTTTCGTTTACGTTGTTTTTGCGGTGACTCGAAAACAGTATTTGCACAGTCGAATAATATATTTGTGAATCTATCGCTGATTTCATTAACATCATTATTTGCAAGATTTTGTAGCATATTTTGTATATCAATGAAAGTTTCGCTTTTTGAATCCAGTAAATTTCTAAAATTAACTATCTTGCTAGCATCCCATTTTAAACGCTTTTCGGATGTTTCATCTGATTCAGAGCTTTGGTTATTATTTAATTTTTTTGGTAAATTGAATTCGATTCCACAATGACCGGAAATATTAATATCAGACGCTAAAAAAGTAATGTCAGGCTCTTAAAAATTAATGTCAGCCGCTTTAAAATTAATATCAGACGCTTGAAAATTAATGTCAGACGCTTAAAAAGCAACAATCGTGCAATTATTTGATCGATTTGATTGAAATATTCATAATTTCGAACGAGTTCGGAGCATTTGATTTCTATTACGCAGCATAGACGATTGAACACTCGCTCAATCTTCAAATCATTCATTCCAAACACTCACTTCAGTCACTCAAAACACACACCGAAATAGTTCATAAACTATTCGAAATCGTTCAAAAAGATCACCATTTCATTCAAACTGGTTAAATTGCACGAGATTATAAGCTCGTGTCGATTATTTCAGCGTCTAATTAGTACGCGAAGACACAAAATAAAAAAGTAAGTCGATTTCTTTTAAAATGGGGTAATAGATGAGCACTTATTTCGTCTAATTGGACGACATTATCGGTTATGTATCACGTCCCTTGAAAATCATTAAACGTTCGCACGTCACAATCATTTTATTTCATTAAAAACAAGCCGAAATCATGCAACTTGTCGATTTCACGTTGTTCCTGAATGTGACCCGTTACGCAAAAAGGGGCCGTTTGGGAACTCCGAAAAATATATATTTCTAAAAAGGGAATAGTGCTACCGGCCCTGCGTTCAGGGTGACAAAACTTAAGTTTATACTAATTCATTTTAGTTCGAAAGCTTAAGCTTATAGAATCGCTCTCGAACACTCAATCCTAGAGTTTTCATGTCCCTGATAGAGGGACAGTGGTTTAATCCCACGGCTGCCCAATTTTACAGCTTGGTGAACAGGGGCTGGCTATTAAGTGTTTTGCCCATAAACACACAGCGGCGACAGTGGGGCTCGAACCACGGACCTCTAGGTCACGGGTCGAGTCCATTTACCACTACGCCACCGAGGTAGTCAAAACTTTAAAAACTCTTTGCCAATTTTACCCCTCTTTGCTCGTAAGTTCATGTGCAAAACGGACTGAATTTGACAAACAGTTTATACCGTTTTGTCGTCCTGAACGGAGGGATGTTCATAGAGAAATGAATGTTTCCCCTCAGAATAACAGAAGATACATGCATCAACAACTCTCGATTCAATTCCTAATACGTTTGTATTTCCTTCAGTCCAAGGGTTCCCAAACCGGCCTGGACCTACAGTATTTTCGATGCGTCAGAGCCTCGGTACCAGTCTCAACATAAAATTGATTAAGCAAGTTTCTTGACATTCAAATCATCAAACTGTGATTCATAGTTGTTACGGGGGATAGTACAAGGATTCATGACGATACTACTGCTGAGATCCGCCATGGTTCTTTTACGTGCTCGGTGTAAGGCACCGTCTCACGGGGCCTCGGTTTAACGTCTCATCCAAAAGACAATTAGTTTGTTAGTGTGCCAGCCCGAGAATTGAACCCACGCCGTCGAACTTCAAAGGTTTTGAAGTCCGGTGCTCTACCAACTGAGCTTATCGCTTTACGCTGTCTCAATTTGCATAGAGTCCTTGTAGTATGCCATTTTCAAAATGCTCTGTTGCTTAATGGAGAAAAGTCTTGAAAAATAGTAAATTGAAACTAAGTGCAAACTACATCTTTGCGAGAATATTAAGCTCTATCAAGATGTTACTTGATTTGGTTTTTCAAACTCAGTAACACCGGAAAACGTTGTTAAACAACTTTCAGGAAAATTAATATTGATTGACCAAAAGATTTCAACGATTTTGCAGAATAAGCTACAGTTTCGACATTTAGGTCGCCCATAATTTAAATGTTTTCTTTTCATCTTCGTGGTCATACAGTTAACAACATCGTGAAATTGACATTCACCTCAATCAAAACCACTCTAAATCGTTTATTCAACGCTCCACTTTTTCATTCCAAACACTCACTCAAAACGCTAAAACCCATTGAAAAATATAGAATCAACAACGTCATTCAAAATAAATTTGGATAAAGAAAAATCGTGATTTCACAGATATAATTAAAATTGCAAGTGTCTAGTAGGTTCTTGAAGAAATAGGGAGCTATCTGTAGAACTTGTATGCATATTTTATCAAAGGGAGGTAATCAGTATCGCTAATTTTGTTCATCCTGAACAAAATTTGCGATATTTGGTTACCTCTTATTAAATTAACTCAAACCGCGTCCCACACACTCATTCAATTTCATTCCTAAATCATTTCAAAATTATTCATCTTGTCAATTTCACGTTGATGTTAATTATTTACTTCTAAAAAAATGTTTGAATAATAAAAACGTGAGCTCTGACAGAGTTCAGGGGCTAGGCTCAAGGTCCATTGAATGAAAACCAGCAAAGATATCAAAGTTCTATTCAATTTTCACCTCAACGTCCGACATACCTATCCAGTCAGGTTTATTGTATCGTCATTATTAGAAAATCGACCCACTTTACACGTGTTACTACGTCACACGTTTTTCTATTGGATAATCGGCTTTTCTCATTATTTACACGTTTATCAATCAATTTCGACTCGAACACTCAACTTTTGGGTTTTGGTCAATTTCAACATTTCTTAAGAAACAATATACTTTGAAAAAGAAAGCTAATAGAAGTTAGGTACAAACAAACGAAAGGAAAATGGATTTTTGGAAAATTTCTGTGGTGACATTTCTCAGTTTGTGCTTGGATATCTGTGTGTGCCAACATTTTACTTCATCGTTTGAAATAGAAAACTTGTTGGAAACAGAGAAAAAGTTGCTCGAAAAATTTAATGATTATTTTAAAAGACAGCAAAAGAAAGGAATGACATTTGATAGCGGGGTTTTGAAGTAAGAGATTTTATTTGAGTCTGTGCGTGAGATTTCCAACAATTTCAAATATGCACAAAGACAAAGACTCTTACCAGCCTGTGCATCCGCACAGTCTGACCAGAGTCTTCACTGTGCGTTTAGTAGATAGATATGGTCTCAAAGTATCAGTAGACTATCAGGTAACAATATTTACAGTCTACGCTACTCAATGTTTACACCTCATGAACAAATTGTTGGAAATGTCAAGCACAGGCTCATTTAATATTAGTAAGCCGTACGCAGACGCTTAAAATACTGATATTACAGTAAATAACATAGTAGAATGACTGCCTCGATAGCACAGTGGTTAGAGTGTCGGTATCCTGATCCGAAGTTCTGGGATTCGAGTCCTGGTGACAGCGAGAGGTGTCCCAGTGTGGTGTCCGTTGTCTAGAAGTAGAGCGTAGGCCTCTTGACTCAAAGGTCCTGAGTTTGATTCCCAGGAGCGGCTATCGATCTATGTTCTTTCATTGACCCACACATTTGGCGCGAGTACTGGTGAATTTTCCAGGAAGCAGAATCGAGAGGGATTAATCTAAGTTGTAAAAACTTGTTTTCCAATCGATGTTAAACAGGTTTAGACCAAACTCATCTCGTGACGTTTAGATCTTATTAAATGTGCTACATCACATCGTACACACGGAAATTTAGGTGTGGTAGTAAGGTTGTTGTCCCATGACAAAGAGGTCATGAGTTCAAGCCGGATCATTTCGAAATAAATTTCTATTCGTTTTATGGGGCAACATTGTTTGAAGTTCTTATTTTGATACAACAGTGTTGCATTAGGCTATTGGTATTCTGCACAGAATTCTTTCCGCCTTACTTTAAAGTGATTAAAATTTTGATAATTGCAATTCAATGTGTTGTATATTCATCACTGTAAATTAAAACTTTGCATTGCGAGGTCGTACTTGAAACGCAATGAATTGTGAATCTCAATTTTTGCTGATCAAAAAAAAAAACCCAAGCGAAACTGAATAATTGCAGTTTAAAATTTCAAAATGTATCTATTTAAATAAAAGATACATGACGGGAAGGATCATTTGATTTCCAAAGAGAACCAACAAAACAGGCTTCGGAGAACATTTGTCGAAATATTTGAATCTCAATTCCAAAAAATGACGTTTATTCTAGGCCCGTACTCTGTGGAAGGCGGCTACTCTCGTGGCCAAACCGGTCGAATTGCAATAAATGTTGAAGTGTTTAAAACAAAATTTAGATACAGCAGAAAAAAAGGGTTAATCCATCAAAATTATAATTTCAGATTCATCGAAACTGCAAATCAACGAAACAGTGAAGTGAACCGAAACCATGATTACGACAACCCTATTACTACATATAATATCGTAAAAAGGGCAGTTCAGGATTGGTCTAAGCTAAAGGAGAATTTAACATGTAACGAGGATAAAGAAGATATGGAATGCCCCATACTGACTGGGGCTGATGGTAAGGAATCATTTAAGGATCTTTTTATGTTTTCATGCAATATCTTTTTGAAGACATCCTTTTAGGGTAGTGGACCCGTGTTAGTTCCGCATTGTTTCGGAAGTCATGAACTTTAACAGTTTTAAACGAGGTTTCCTAATGATTTCAGTAGGAAACCTGGGTTAACATTGTGAAAGATCACGAATTACGAAATGATGCGGAACTATCAGGGGTCCACTACCTTAATTTCTTATGCATAAAGGTTAAGTTACGTGCAGATAGATTTTAGCTGTTGCGGGTGAAGAAAATATTTTTAATTATTATTATTATTATTATTATTATTATTATTATTATTATTATTATTATTATAATTATTGAAATTCAAAGTCAATGATTAGTTCTCTAATGGAGAGAACCTAATATTTATCCATTCGAAGATATTTCACCACTCCGATCTTGACGAAATAGAACCTTAGGGTGAAAAATATATACTTTTTCTCTACTTTAAAAATGAAAAAAAAGCATACACGCATACTAGCAACTTATTAAACATATCAAAGCAAGTACGTGATATTTGCAACATTTTCACATGTGCACAGTGTTACAGTCGACAACATAGTTAATTTGACAAGGTGAATGATTTTGAAATGATTTTGGAAAGAAATTGAATGAGTGCGATGAGTGAGTTTTGAGGGGAAATAAAGGTATGTTATCCAATACTGCTAATTTTGTTCAGGATAAACTTTAATAAATTATGCATACAAGTTCTATAAATAGCTTCCAATGAATGAATGAATGAATGAATAGCTGAGTGAGTGATTAAAAACGGTTTTGATTGAGATGAATGTCATTTTCACGATGTATCTTAATGTAAACCATGTCAGTCTGTTCATTTGTGTGCTCAATTGATAGCTAAGGACCCATTGTCTCTTTTGACAATCACAAAATTATTTCAAATGCACTTTGTTGTTCTCAAAGCTGCTGAATGTCTGTCCATCGCGTGCAATAAAATTGTTGGAAATATCACGCACATACTTGTATTTGAAAATAACAGTGTACATTTACTAGAGAAAATCAATGTGTCAGCCATCTCTCTCATAAAGCCCAATAAACAAGCTGTTGCCTTTTTTCATTATATCGGGCTTATATTATTGGATGACGCTCCTATAATTTTTAGATCAGTCCATTTTTATACAATGTATGTTCGAACAGTCACACGAAAAAATATTTTCTCGTGTTTTTTTTTTTTTTTTAATTTCCCACCTTTGAACGTAGGTGATGCAGCTGTTCTTTAGCATATGTTAACAGCCGTTCTATTACTCGTTAATAACGGGCTAAGATTAAGATAAACTAAGTCTGACAAATTGAATGATTTTCAATAAAATTGAATGAGTGGGATTAGCGAGTTTTGAATGAAGTTAAAGCGATGTCATTTTATATCGCTAATTGCGTCCAAGAATCAACATCTTACACCCCCTACCTACTTTTCTTTAAACAGATTTTTGTGTCTTCACGAATGGTTCCAAATCAAAACAGACCAATTAAATAAGGAATAATTTGCTCGATTTGAGTGATGTAAAAGATTCCACTAAATTTCGTGCATTTAATTAGTGGAAAAAATTGTTTTTATTTCTCAATGAAAACAATTTTGAGTACGCAGGAATTTCGTAAACTTCAACAGCTTAAAGCTTCGCGTAATCATACAGTTTCAAACCTCCATTCAATCAACAAATATTTTATAAGTCTGTACTTTTTTTCAAATATGGGCTAATTATATCCAACAGTCTTGCAGTTGCTTGTTCTGTACGAAATGACCCTTTTCCACAATATTTTGGCGATACCGCTATGGATATGGCAGTCTTGTGATGCTTAACTGCTAATGCTCATGAATGGCTTCATTTTGATATGTAATATGCCTAGAGATACTGTTTTTTCTTGGCAAATGAAGTGTTTTAAGGTTCGGCCTCAAACACTTTACATGTACCTTAACTGTAGCGGACTTCAAACAAACTTAAATGTTCCTTGGGTGACCCTTCTGCATTTTTTTCATGAAAGTCTTATGACTCCAAAATACGAGTGTGGCAGGGCGGTTCTTTTCTCTTTTCAGCACAATGTCGCCGCCATGGTCCTTAGATGACCCGTCTTAAAAAATTACCGTTTGTACACCGAATACTGGCCTGACAGGGCGGGGCTTATTTTGACCCTGAAAATTTAAAATATCTCCTTACTAACCAATTGGTGGAAATTAACGTAACCTGGCAGACATAATCCTAGAGTAAACCTCCCCAAAACTTTTTTTTCTTGAAATTTTGATTCTACCCCCAAAATCTTGGCCTTGCTGAACAGGGCTTATTTTGGCCCTGAAATTTTAAAACACTTCGTCCTCAGTAATCAACGAGTGGCTTTAAACAAAATTCTTGTGAGACCTTTCTTATAACCGAATGATTTTTTGATTGGCATCGAAAAAATGGTCAGGACATGGCGGGGCTTTTTTTAACGTTTGATTTTTTTTTACATTTTTTCCATAGAAGGTAATGGGCCTAAACCTAGTAAAAGGGTTCCTTTCATGACCCATTTTTTTAAAATTTTGTTTCATGTAATTTTGTTTGACCTTTAAAAAAGGGCGTGAAAAGGCAGGGCTTATTTTAAATATATGGTCCTATGCAACCAATGATCGGATTTAACAAAACTTGGCCTAAATACTGCTTTGAAAATCCTTTTCTAAATTATTGTAAAAAGTTTCTCGACCCCCCCCCCCCCCCCCCAAAAAAAAAGGGGGATGTGGCAGGTCCTGATCATGAAATCATTAAACATTATCTTTTCCCTTACCAGTGGGCCGATTTCAACTAAACTTGGTAAGAATATTGCTCAGATGATTCTTTTCAAAATTCACGAAATTGATTTATCCCATAATATGGGCGTGGCAGTTGGGGGGGGGATACTTAGACCCTGAAAACTTATTGTTTATATCACCACGTCGCATTTAGATTTGTAGAAAATTAGAGACGGTATATTCATCTGGGGTCCGTTTTACTAAACTTCTTACGAAAAAAATATCGTAAGTCAAAATCACAAATCGTATCTGGTGTTTTCATTCATTGTTAGACTCTGCCGTGCAATGTCTTTCCTTATTTAGTGAGTCCTATAGAAGCAATTTTAATTTTTGACTTACGCAAAAAATGGTCGTAAGATGTTTAGTAAAACACACACCTTGGCAAAATACCCATTTAGTCAAATTTTTACTTGGCTGTTTAAATGGGCTATGTAAAGCGTTGGAACTCACTGCATAAGATGGGATTAATTTGTCGGTGGAATTTTGCGAAGATAAAATGTAGTGGAAAAACAACGAAAAAAGTATTCAATATCAGTGTAGATTTTTTACAAGAAAGTGACCAAGAGTCCTACCAAAAAAATTAAAACAATTTAAAGAACCCTTGCACTAGAAATAACCATGCTACCAGTTATTCATCAATACTCTTAGAACATCTAGATGTCACAAACAGCTTGTTTTGGCACATAAGGTATGACACGAACACCCCCCCCCCCCCCCCCTTCAGCCCAAATAAATAGATATCAGGTATAAGTTAAATTAACCCTTCTCCAGCAGATCACGAAATATTCCTGTTGGAAACAAAGCGTTGGAAGCCAGTATAGACTAGGATCTGTCTGCACAGTTGTGCAATATACTGCTTGACCTTTACTTGATTTTTGTGGTAAAAAAACTGAAGCAGTCTTGTTTACACATAAAAATTAGAACATTCGTTTTTTTTTTTTTTGTTTTTTTTTTTTTTTTGATTTAGTAGGATAAGGGTTAAAATTGTGTAAGACTAGGGAAACGAACCCCCTTTACTCTTTTTATAGAAATTCTGGATCCGCCACTGCAAGGTAATCTAAAACTTCTTTGATTTCTATTTCAGTATTCGATAATGTAATGAAAGAAACCGGGGCAAAATGGCCGACAGAAATTGACCTTCACCTTGCCGTCGACGCCATTTTAAATGTACAGAACGTGTATAACCTAACAATAGACCAACTTAGAAAAGGAAAGATAGGGATGGCAGTGGTACAGCCACTCGAAGCAGAGGACATATTTTTCATCGCCAATTCTGCGAAAGATTCAGGGAAGGTTTACGAAGCGATAAAATGGTTTGACTATTTGGTGCAGCACGCGGACGAGTTTTTGTCACGTGACTTCTCGTTGGGTACCCTGTATAGAAGACTGGCTGCATCATATTCGCAGGTATTACTTAAAAACCTGTTTTCTGATGCTTAAAATGGCTTTAACTTCTTTGAAACGTGTGGTTTGGCTTAACGACTTATTGAAATCATTGATACAGTTAACAATATCTTGAAGTCGACAAGGTGAATGATTTTGGAATAAATAAGGAATGGAATTGATTGAGTGTGTGGAGAGAGTTTTGGGTGAATTTAACCGCAGGTAATCCTATATCGCTAATTTTGTTCAGGATGAACAAAATTAGCGAAATTGATTACCTCCCTTTCATAAGATATGCATACAAGTCCTATTGATAGCATATTTCTTCCTATTTCTTCAAGAACCTATAAGACGCTTACAATTTGAATTATGTCAGTGAAATCGCCATTTTTCTCTGTCAAAATTTATTTTGAATGACGTTGTTTAGAACGCTTCTGATGGGGTGAATGTCAATTTCACGATGTTAATAACTGTATTGAAACAGTGCACCAAGAACTGAGTCGACTAACAAATACTTAATCGAACACGCATTCTACTGTCAAGGGGAGTAACAATACTATGCAATACTTACAAAAGTAACGAGCTTAATGGTGTATTTACGCTTAGATATTTAGTCAAGCGCCTGCAAATAAAAGACCAATCGGAAATTGTTTGCCTCTCTGTTAATTCAGTTTTGAAACTGGGGTAATAAATAACAAACTTTTTTTATCCCCAATAATTTACAATATATCGTTATTTTTTACAGCATGGAATGCGATCTAAAGCAGTGAAAGTTCTAGAGGCCTTCTTACAGACAGGTATGTTTGTTTTTATCCAATAACATACTTTAATGATGTTGATGCAGATTCAACAATGGCCATTAGCCTATTATGTGTATGTATGCGCTTTATCTCAATTCATCGCCATTTGGGTTTGAAAACAGTCGTTTATTGAGTGACATATAATTGGGGCAGTGTTATTTATGTTTAAATCTTTTTAAGGAACACATGCAATTTACAAAAAGGTAAATAAGGCCTATCTAATGAAATCAATAGATTTATGGCAATGTTTTCCAACATATATTTCATTTCGAGATAAGGTCATCAACGGTCAATTGTGGACAAACTTTTGAATGAAACTTATAATGAGGTAGAATGCTCGTTCAATATACGATTTTGTTGACATCAGTGAGCAAATTAAGGATCTACGTTTTCATAGAACACTTCACGCGGTCTAATCAAGATCGGTACTTGTCGCACTATTCAATATGGTACTTTGTCGTATTACAAATATTCGCCGCGAGGTCTGTACAGGGCAAAGTACACAATTGAAATAATAATGTTAATAATAATAATAATAATAATAATAATAATAATAATAATAATAATAATAATGATGTTAATAATAATAATGATAATAATAATTATAATAATGAAAATAATAATGATAATAATAATAACTTATAACAATAATATATTCGTCAACCACCTTCTCTATTTTTTTCAATTTTGTTCAATTTCAATTTTCTATTTGTTCAGTGGATTGGTGAAAGTCAATCATCTTGAATCACATCCGGTTTTTTCATTCATCTTTACTGCGCCGACTGGAATTCGGCTGGTCATTTGAATGAGCAATACATGTGTTCATGCCAAAGGCACGAGGAAACGTCATGATAGAGTATTGGTTAGCGAGTCTATAAGCCCAAGATTTCGTTGCAACCGAACTAAAATCAAATACAAAATACTAAACAGTATGTAAAGTTCAACAGGCTTACATCGAATTATTACCAACCCTGCATTCAGGATAACAACACATTGCAAACTGCTTGCCAAATATATACTCCGCTTTGCACGTACAGTTTTAGCAAAGCGGGGTATAATTGGCCAATAGTTTGTACCGTTTTATCATCCTGAACGCAGGGTAGATACCACCTCCGTGATTTCTTGATATATTTGAAAATTGTCTTAGTGTGTTTAACGAAAAATTCTTAACAATAAACCAACTGTTATGATAACAGGAAAGTAGATTGGACGTAAGTGTAGTAATTTTGGGTCAATTTTTCGGTAATTCGGCTCCTGGTAGTACTTTGCTTAATACGCAGGAAAAACAGTATATTCCTTTAATGTTTTCCGATCGTCTGTTGAGATCATTTTGGCATGTTACAATTTGAAAGCAAAACGCAGTAATTTTGTTTTAAAATTGTATGCCCAATTTTAACCTTACGTTGATTTTTTTTTTCGCAACGTCATCCTCAGTTATGTGTGTGACGTTATGTAAACAAACGTTCGATATGACGCGCTTTCATGGCTGCGCCCTTATTATTCCCGAGGTCTATTCCGTAGAATCGCCGAAGGTTCCCGAATGAGTGTGAGCGCTATCATAGCTGATTATTCGTTCGTAGCCACAAGGGACTGCAAAACTTTAGCGGTAGGACAAGAGGAAGTGCGCCGAGGTTCAAATATGATTAATAAGGCAAGGATTGGAAACAAAATCTTAAGGTCCCGCCGAGATTTGAACTCGGATCGCTGGATTCAGAGTCCAGAGTGCTAACCATTACACCACGGGACCTGTCTATAACTCGCCATGATTTAAATGAAATTGTCTATCTATTAGATTATCTTTGTTTAAGTAATGTACGTTGGTATGTCGACCTACTTAAGGGTTTACCGCGATTTGAATTCACAGAAACTGAGTCAATGGACATGAAATTAAACACTCATACAAAGTAATGTATTGGACCAAAACTGATATAGTAGCTTTAAAATATTACTAAAGAATGCAAAATAGTTTGGATATGTAGAAAAAAATATCAAAAAGTGTCTTTAAAGCATGAAAATATGACACATTTACAACATTTTCTATTTGCGTTCAACTAAAGATTCAGTTGCACAATAGACAAAACAAGAAATGTCTACATGTAGAGGAAAAGCTAAAGAACAATGAAGGAGGCTTAAATTTTGCATTAACATTTCACATAACTCACATTTTGCATCTGAAAATGACCAACTCCAGAAAAATGATTTGCAAATGGCAGACATAGAGTTTGTTTACATTTACTATTCCCACGCCAAATGATATTTCATTCATAAAAAGAAAGTAGACCGCTTCATAACATATGGTGACCAAGTTAATACTATGTCTGAACATTTCAAGTTGTTGAATTAATTTTTACCTGTAACCTGTGCGTCGGGACCATTAAATTTCACTTTAAAGAGGAAGATGAATATCAAAACTATATGATTTACTTTGATTTTTTATTGATATTTGCAAAATAAATAAAAAATACCCATCAAAATATAGTGGAAATACGTATGGTTCCTTTTGGTCTCCATAGGTAAGATTATTTGAAAGATTTCTGTTGTAAAAACATCACGTGAAATCTACGTTTAGCGTAAATTAACAAAATTGGCTGATTTTATCGATTTAACTTAAATTATTTGGCGTTTCCGTCAGCCTGCATATAACGAATGATGTAATGAACAGAAAAAATGGCAAAAACTACCTTGATCTATCGATTAAGCTTTTGATTTTCCAGGTTTTCTTCAATTTTCAACTTTTCGCGGAAAACCCAACTACACTTCCGGTTTTTGTTCTTGTGCAAAAAGTAGGCCCATTTTAATTTAGACTGGCTAGCCTGTCCTCATTTATCGATACTAGCTCCTAAAGTAAGCATGGACACCATTGGTCCGTTGCTTCCTCTCGTTTCATTGGTCAAAATGTATTGAGTCCTTTGATTGGTCATCTCACGTACGAGCGTAGCGTGTTTAAACTGAAGAAAGGGAAAGAACGGAATTTATCACTTTCATGGTTTTTATTGGAGCTTAATAAATAAAGTATCATATGCTAAAGATTTTGAATACACAGTTTCTACCCAGATTTTTTTTAATAAGGTTGACTTTTGATATCCAGATTAGTAATTATTATAATTTTGAAGAAACTTGACTCTCTCTCTCCTCTATTCTTCTTTCTCTCTCTATTTCCCTCTCAAAATTAATAAAACGCATAGTTTCTAATCCCAAAAACTTAGTTCTTCGTTTGTCAAGCGGAAAACGGTTTTGATAAAAGATAATTTATTACTGCATTTTCAAACATTATTTATAATCAAGACAACAGGCTTAAACGCTTGAAATACCGGATAATAAGATGACATTTGATAACAGTCAATCTAATCCTAAAAAAACCTGTTGTTAAGAAAGTGTTTTATAAAAAGAGTGCAGAGTTTATATAAACCTATTGTTAATAAAGTGTTTTATAAAAAGAGTACAGAGTATATATTTAGAGTGCATATATTATCATACGGAAAAGGTGTCCTCCAGGGAGTTGTATTAAGTGTCCTTCGATTATACAGAAGAAAATAGGAAACATTAACGAAATTAAGTGTTACTTTTTTTCCATTTTGAAAAAGTACAAATTAACGTTTTTGAATTGCCTCACCCTTTTAAACCTGTACTCTCTAAATAAATTTCTGGCATTATAGAGAATATACCAATTAGATATGTAAAACAATCAATCTCCGCGAGCCTCCTTTTTGAATGACTCAACCATACCTGTCTTTGAATGTGGTCTGATTATTCGGTCATAAAGTATTTACAACAGATTGCGAGCCGCTGGGCAGCATGCCAATGTGTGGGTAGATCAGGTGACCTTGTTCTGTTAGGAATGTATACAACAAGAGGTATATAAAGGCGCCCACAGAGCGGTGAGCGGGGAGAGACTTCTTTCGAAGATAAGAAGGCAGACAAATTTTAGTTAAACGTTTATTAAAGAAGTGTAGTGTAGTAAATTTGACTTTGATTCATTTCACCAATATAAATATTGGTGTCACAGTCTTTCTTTATACGAATTGCTGCAAAATATAAAGTATGATTATGACCACATTATTATCAACATGTTCTTCACAATTCCCTGTTAATAGTAGGGCAAAATTTCACAATAGAGCTTGTGATGGTATCTCCTTTGTTCAATTGAAATTACTCAAAGGCTGAAGCTCAACAAAAGAAGTCATATTTTCATTCTGATGTATGAAATCCCAATATTTTATTCGTCTTTAAATTAAAGTGGTAGATTTCGCAAACGAAACGTCAAAAAAGGGCCACCCACACTTGGATTGTCTTTTGAACTCAATAACAATGATACAATATAATTAAAAGTAATTTTCAAGCGCAAATTTTGCTTATCATAATATCTTTTTTTCAATCTATTACCATGAAAAAATATGTTTTCAGGATTTTTGAAAGTAAAATAATGATTTTGTCTGTCCGTCTACATGAAACTCCTGGCCTATTACAACTTATTGTTTCTATAATAAGGGAAAAGTGAAGAGTCTTTCTCAAAATAGGTACCAATTTGCATCGATGCAAAAGAGGATGATTTTAAAGGAGTCGTTTTTTTGTTTGTTTGTTTTTTCTTTTTTTTTTTTTTTTTTTTTTTATATGATATCGAGTATTTCTATAAAATTAATTATGTTTGTGTAATTCACTCGTAAAGTATATTAGAATGAGTGTGTCCTGTCTTTGTTCGTGAACCTTTTGATAAGATATTGAAAATCGCCTATATCTTTTCATGGATGAACCCTGTACTCTCTAATTCGGACCAATCAAATCATGGATTATTTAACGAAATCGTTGCGTTTTTCACGAGATATAACAAGTAAATAGCGAGTTATGAACGGTAAACATACGTGATATTTTAGTTTAAAATTGGGTACCGTCGATATGAAAATACGCATATCCAACAAAAGAAAATTGGTCATTTATTGTGTCAAAAGTTTAGTATAAAAACACAAGTTTTTAGTATATGTGTACATATTCTTACTACTTAGCAGCCTTAAGAGTGGAAAATGCGAAAAATTCTCATTTACTAAGTAGACAAAAGCATCATTCTGGAACCATTTTATAGTCTAAAATTAATTTGGATTAAGCTAAAATTAAGATATTACTACATACAAACCAACGTATTTTTGTGTAATTGGTGAAAACACCGGTCCTTATACAAGTCAATCGGACTATAATAATATCACATTTATATGAATAAGGGTATTGGTCTTTAATTTGAAACAAACCTTTATAGATGTAATGTGAGAGAGTGAAACAAGTAAATTGAGGTGTATTTGTATTGAAATAAACCAAATAATAAAGCTATTTAATTTGTCATCTTATTAAAAAAAACTGTATAAAATGTAAAAATCGAGCCATTAATTGTATATATTCTTATATGACATAAAAAAAATAATTTTTGCTTTTTTTACCAAATGAGTATAAGTTCTGACTTGGTATTGACTGGTTTTAGCGAATTTGGGGTCGTTTTGACTTTGGGCCGTTTTGACTTGAGGCCGTTTTAACTTGCTCTCGAATAAGTATGAAAGGTCCCACTCTATTTTTTTTAGAGGAGTGATATTTTTATCTCTTTTTCGGTGAAGCGGTTCATAACAAATTTCCAACGGCAGTTTTTTTATTTGACAGCTGAGAAAAACAGAACAATAGCAAGGATTTCTAAGTAGAAATCAAGGTAAATTTAGTCTCATTTTTAAAGTAGAAATGCCCAAGAGTGATAATCGACGGTCACCTTTGGCTTTCAAGGAATACGATCGTTGCAATTCCTTAAAACATCTTTGTTTACATGTTTTGTTGTTGTAAAAAAAGGCTGCCATGTTTCCTTGAAAATAAACACGTGTCTTTCAACGCTGAAATATCTGTCCCACAGGCATTTTAGCCAAAAGTAAGCCTCGTTGATTGTACTCTGGATATTCCAGTTGACGTCTGCAAGTTTTTGTCCCAAATGCATCGGTACATTTTTCAAATGGATGCAAATGCGAAAGTGCAATGTGGAACTCTGTTTTCAGCTACAAAAGCATTCTTTGCAAATATTTTTATCAAAAACATCTTCATTTCCCCTTTTTAATACATTTTATAAGATATTCAGTTGACTTTGCATTAAGAAAAGCCTTAATTTTGCATATAAAATTTTGGCCAAAAATACAAATGGCCTCCATTTATATTTGCGGCGAACCCTTAAACATTTATGCAATTGGGTATTTTATTGTAAATGCAATAATGCTAAAAAATATGAAGATAGAATTTTTTTATAGACCCGTAAGAGCTGAAATAAAAAAAAATTGTCGCATTATATAAATTTTTATATCGTTATCAAACTAAAGAATAATCATCATTGGCTTATGCTGTATAAAAATGATAATAACTGTAGGCTGATAATGTTTTGCAATTCATTTTATACATATGGTCCCGTGGTGTAATGGTTAGCACTCTGGACTTTGAATCCAGCGATCCGAGTTCAAATCTCGGCGGAACCTTTTCGTTTTGTTTACAATCCTAGTTTATACTTGACCCTCGACGCCCGTTCTCTCGTCATACCGCTACACTTTTCAAATCCCTGCTGGACGTGAGTGCCGGGTGGCAATAATTGTATATGTGTACATTTGAATATCATTTCTTTTTAAACCTTCCGCTCTAGTGTCATTATTTTATCTTATTACTATGACGCAGCACACGCTGTTGGGTACGTTTATGTAACGTCAAAACTGCGGAAATCTATCCACAACGTTTGCCTTTGCGTTGGTGTATATTATTACAGAATTTTAACGTTGGTGATTTTTTTCGAATTTTGTCAGTTCAATTTGTACATATATCACAGCCCGTTTTATTTTTATTCTTATATTCAATAGGAAGAAATGAACTCAATCGACAAACAATTTTGGAATCTTATATATGAAAATGCTTATTGTTAGGTAACTCGTTGATTCCCCCTTAAACCTCGAAGCTACAGCTCTAATCAATACTCAATAACGATGTTTGACAATCAAACAAACGAAATTATCTTTTTATCACAATAATCACAATAATTTCACCATATTCTATCACAATCTCCTATAGACGCGGGCTATCCGCTACATCAAATCACATCTAAAGTCATAAATCAGTAACGTGACATTCGACCTCCACACGCAAAAATGATTGTCACACGTTTAATATGGTAAGAAAAGAGATCAAATTTCATCTACAAAATCTATTAAAAACAATATTTTATATTTGCAATTATTTCGAAATCGAGTACCGTTTTCGTTGTTTTCTTGACCGTACAAAAATATGAAATTTACAAATGGCGCAAAGTTTTGCAAGCGTGACATTTTTTCTCCACATCGTTTATTGGAAATGAAATAAAAACAACTGAATATAATTATTTCAAATAAGACCTTCGCAAACAATACAAAAATATTTTTTACACAAAAAATATTTTAAGATTGTAATGAAAAATAAAGATATTACAGATCACTTATCTTCTAAGTAAAGGGCGTAATGCCTGTATTTTCCGTAATCTTACATTTTCATAGCCGAGTTGATAAAGCTATCCATGACTTTCTTTTTTAACTTTCATTCGATTTTGCCGATGGATCATTAATACATGTCACTTCCGACATAGCATGAGGTCATTTTCAACAAAATATGTTGTCAGGATTAAAAGAAACTGCTGAATAAAATATATGGAGAGAAAAACCGTGTTACATCTTACATACAAATTTTAGCCGAACGTCGCAATTTTTCCTCGCTTAAACTTGCATAATGTTGTTCTTTCGAATTTGAAAATGGAACTCGATTATATGTAATTTAATTACGAATATTTTGATATATAGCACTTGTGAGAATAAATCATATGGACTAATATAGCAACGTAATAACTGTAGCGAAACCGCAAAATTCTAAACGTACCCAATAACGTGCGCTACGTCTATACAAATATTCGTGTGATAACATCGCTAATGATATTTTTCATGATATCACATAGTTATTTTTAGAACAATGATATGATGCGATTATTTTTAGAAACTTGCGTTTCAGTTAGAAAAATCGACGAAAACAATGCAAATAGAGGTTATAAGATAAATATAATATGTACTTAGCGTATATCATGATAAAAAACATCTAACTCGATTTCGAGAATTGATAATTGTTTCGACAGAGCCTCGACATTGATATGTTTTTTTTCATACAAAACACAAAGTACGTATTATATATTTCCAGCCCGGGAAAAAATGCCATGTAAGCATACCTGAGCTAAAAGAGTGTACAATATTATAATGAGCAAACATACAAAAACAAACATACAACTTCTCAAGTTTATGATATCTTTTTAAAGTGCCTGTGAACATTTAGTGGACTATTATTGTAAATTACGCCCCGTTCATTTTGAATTAAAGTTGAAACATTTGTCGACATTCGGTTGGAACTCTGCCGAATTATGGGCGTAAGTTTAACCAGGGAGGCGTTTTAAGAAATTGTTAATTCTCAATTGAATTTCTGTCAGTTTTTCATTTTACGTTTGTCAAATAAATATATATTAAACTCGTCTAAAGTATGTGTTAAAACATTCAAAATACCTTGATTTGCCTATAAACTTTTATCATATAGTAAAGGTACAGTTAATCACATAGTGAAAAAAAAAATATCTATCAAATCCATTCCAAATCGCTTTCTGAGCGCCCCATTCAATGATTCCAAACACTCCAATTTCTAAAATTTTCTCCGAAGTTGTTATACAAATCGCTACGAATTCATTTAAAACAATCACCATTCGTTCATATCGATAAAATTATTGCCCCGTTTGGTTAGCTGCCCTGCGTTCAGGATCACAAAACGGTTCAAAAATGCCAAATTTTACCCCGCTTTGCACGCAGGTGCACGTGCAAAGCGGGGTAAAATTGGAAAACTGTTTGAACCGTTTTGTGATCCTGAACGCAGGGCTGGTATTGCTTTAAAGTGCATGCTCGGAACACCCGAAAATGCGAACCGCTTGCTCAGATGAGACGGTCTTACCTTTTACAAACAACAAAGGGCCAAAGGGCGATAATTTTTGTCTAATGATTTACACCAATCATTTCTTCGTACAGCCAATATTTTCTGATTTTTTCCGAAATTGGTTGGTGTTGATTTTAAGATTCAATTTCAATCCAAAATATTTCTAGTATTATTCACCTTGTAAATTTCATGATGAACTAAACTGTAGCAGTTTACAAAACAAATTATGACACGTTACGTTAACGTTAGCTCAGACTTATCGGAAGCTCTCGTATGAACTTCATTGAATATTATCCACTGTAAACCCGTTTATATAAAAAATCAATTAAATTACTTTTAACGTTTAGAACTTTGCAATGTTTAAACCTTTATTGCGCTTACCCTTTTGAATTTAGGATAGGTAGCGTTGAAAATAAAACGTCAACGACATTAAATCAATTTGGCGTGGGCCTTTCGAATTGCAGAGAGCGAATTACAAACATACTCTAAAACCTCTCTTTTTTCTCCTCTGACTTAGGCCCGCAAAGTTTTGACGGGCTTTGTTTATGTATATACATGTGTTCAAGTTTTTTCTTTATTTCGTTTCAATTCTGTATGGTACTAAGCACAATTAAACGTTGATTTTCTTAACCACAAAACTTTTAAGGTTGTATTAATTTGAATAACAATAACGTGTCGTATTTCAGCTTAGAAAATAACTTCTTGTATAACACACCTAGGTGAGAGAATCTTACGTTTTACAATCAGCAAATGTCTTAATTTTTGTATTATGATTTACCATTACGATTTTTCTCGTTCAGGTGATTTTTCGGGATTTGTGCGAAAACTTCCTGTGGGATATGTAAAGGAATAAAGTCGTAAGGAATGACGTAAGTATGCTTTATTTATTTTTCAGGCTCTAACGATAAGGGTGTGTCACGTGATTTAGAATTCCTGAAATCCAGCCAGAGTAAGGAATCGTCAGACGAGCCCGAAGATGTACTGCGTTTTATAGAAAGTTCCAAGAAAACCGAAGAGAGGTTGAAATACGAGAATATATGTCGTAATGCTTTAAAGGTAGGAAATACATGATTCTATGTGACCAAAATGACGTATCTACAGCCTTTTTCGGTACTCCTCTAGCGACATCTTGTATTAAACGACCAATCTATTAAGTGACCATGGATAAAAGTCTCTTAACTGTAAGCAAAATCTCAGCAAAAGTGGAAATTCATAAACGAAAATTTGTTTATTAGGCTTTTGATATCTTGTGATGTTGGAACTCATCTGAATCGTATCAATAAGACGATTCTAATGGGTTCCAGCATCAAAGGAATCAGTGAGAGTTGTTCGACATTCTATATGTGCCATCAATATGACCTATATCTTTTTATCAAGAAATTTAGTACTAAGCGACCACTCCGTAGAACGACTGTTTTTTGTGGTCCGCTAAGTGGTCGCTTAACACAAGTTTTACTGTATACACTCCTCAAAACTCCTAAGCGGCCACTTGCCTTTTGGTCATTTGTTATATATGCCGCATGGTATCTTCCCGTCTTCGCTTGAATAATTTAGCCAAATCATTTATAAAGTAAAAAATAGAAAAATCAGTGAAATAATTCAACAATAACTGTTTTAAAATTAAACGAAAGTAGGAGTACCCTCGATTTCAAAGTTAGCATTAGTGGGTGGGGTATTTATGACATTTCTTGTTAGTATAAGGTTTGTGTAGATATTTTTGGCATTTCTTATAAATTTTAGAAGTCCACAGGCGTTGTACCACCGATGTTAGTACACGATTGATAGGCTTTGCGTTTTTCAAGTATCGAAAAAATCAAATTTCTCTTAAAAGTGTCAATTTTGTGACTTTTGAATTTGAGGGTACATGCATTCAATTCCGTCTTTAGGACTTACTGATGCATGATTTTACTACACAATTGGATAGGACGATGATTGAATGGCCACTCTTTCGAAAGACAAAGTTCACATGTCAAAATAAAAGCGGCAAATGTTTGGACAATGGGGAAATGTAAGGTGGCCGCTTAGAACTTTTGAGTAGTGTATGTAATTTTCGAGTACTTATTCTTCAAAATAGGAGTAATCGAGGAGAGTCGTCGTATTTATTCCTTGTCCGTTTTTCGTAAGACTCGTTCAAACCGAGAAAAAGATCGAAGGGTGCCATGAAAATTTGGTGCAATTTGGGGAGAAACTAGCGTTTAAATATTTTGTGGGAGAAGGAGAAAATGCTTGTTGCAGTTTTCAAGTTTCATTCTACATGCACTACCAAAGAATTGTCTTTCAGATGAGAATTTTTTCTCAATAACTTTTGTTATCTCCTTCTTTATAGTCTCAACCAAAGCTACATTTCGATATTAAATGCTAAGCCTATTTTCAGGACCCGGAAATCCTTGATTCTAGCCTGTATTGTCACAGTAAACCCCTGCATAGATCATACGGTATGTCCAAGATTGAGGTCCTGGCACGGAGACCACGTGTCGAACTGATGTATGAAGTCGTTAGTTCGAGAGACGCTGACAAGATACAAACTTACGGAGAAAAATCGGTGAGAATTAAATTTACGCTCCCTGGCTATGATTGCCTGCCATGCATTCAAGATGAAACGTATTTATAAATGGTATCCCGCTTTGCGCGTCTATTCACGCGCAAATCGGGTTACAATTTCCAAACGTTCGCAAACGTCTTTGCAAGCTTAAATTATGGCAAAAATGGACATTGGCGCTAATTTCCAAGATGTAGAAAAATAAACATAGTGACAAAAGGAGAAATTACTGATAACAAGTATTTTTCTACATCGTGATCTACACTTTATCAGACTAAAATTCGAATGCCATGTTCTCAAGGGTCGATAATTGCTTTTTTTTCTGTTTGATTTTTTTCAGATATGTTTCATCGGAAATTATTTATTAATAAGTATCAAGAATTAATTGATTTATGAAAGATATATATCTATGTTTATCTTTCAAATGCAAAAAAACATGTTCTTAATTGTCAAAACTCGAAATCCGAAATACACTCTTCAAAAAAGCTCTTTGACATTGAATACATATTTTGTTTAAGACGAAAATATCTTTATACATTTTAAGTAAGTCAAAGAAGGTGAACTCAGGCTTCTTTCCACTAAATGAAATTAGAATAAATGAATTTTTATGCAAATAAAACGATTTGTGTGCAGGAATTGTGTCTAAGAGATGCGTAGCTAAGGGAGAAGGGAGGTACTGACCAATCATATACTAGCTGCAATGCATCCACCTGTCTAGTTTGCAATATGCGATCGGGACAAAATAATATATTGTTTTGATGCTTTTGCCGGATTTTATTTAAAAACGATGTGATACCAAAGTGAATTATTATGATCTAAGTTCATTTGAATTTTCCCACATTTGATCTTCGTATGTAAACGTGTATGTATTTTCCGGCATTTCATTAAAATTCCCTACGTTCAATTCAAACTGTATCTTTCTTGTCATTTACCCCATACGGAGTTCTTTGAGAGAGATTGCAAGTTAGTTTTGATGACTATCGCAATTCAGTAACACAAACGTTTCCTGATTAAAAATTCGAAATGGTAAAGTCGATTAAGACCGTTACGTCGAGAGTGTCGAAAGTCCAACCTCTTGAATCTTGCTCTACACTTTTTAATCCAGAGATTTTACACCGTCAAGAGACTAAGAATGTCTTTCAGGTTTGAGGTTGTTGTTACAGTAAAATAACCCAAACGTCGTTGCGATTTTCGCCGTGTCTGACGACCGTTGTTTTTACGTGTCAGGCTTATCTGGCTATACACATAAAGCAGTGAGTCGCGTAAAAGTGGTGCTTTAGCACGGATATAGTGTGTCCCGAAAGTCTTTTATAACGGCTTGTATTATGAATCCTGCCTTAAAGCGACCTTTAGCTTTATGACGTTGTTCCTTTGTACATTTAATTATATTTCATTTCAAATCAGTTCAAAGACGTTTGATTCAAAATGCGATTTAGAAGTGGCATTTCATTCACATCATGATGAAGAACTTTCAGGACTATCTATTGATTCTGGAACTACACGTGCTCTTTACGTCGTTATGAAGAAACGCGATCAAGTAATTCATCACAATATGCGCGAATATCTTGAAATATAAACACTGTTTACAAAACAATCAACTTTTATCGAAGAATATATTTGAAACAAGAAAAAACCCGATTATCAATCGATGTCAAATTGCTTTTTTGAAGAGTATATAGATAAAATCACATCAAAGCTTCACTGTTATTTGTTTATATTGGGTTCCTGCAATAAATTCAGCTAATTCCGTCCTTTTAATAGATCTATTTGATTGATTTTATTTACAGTTTGGTAAGAAGCACGCTCGACTATTTCCATTAAAACAGACTAGCAAATCGTCCAAACAAGTTCTTGAAAGGTACATGTATACAAGTATTGTTTAAAAAAAAACCTTTGGATATTCAACGATAATCGAAACGACACTCGTCTATTGCCGTAACTTTAGACGTTCGGAACGTAAACTGGTCGAGAGATGTTCCGATGAAATTTTTAGGATTCTTGCGTAGTAGAAAAACAGAAATAATGCCAAATGCTTTAGGCATCGAACGTTGTACTTACAGTCAATCTTGCACGAGCGACCACGTCTTTTAAGCGACCATTTTTAATAAACGACCGCTTTCAAAATCCCCTTCTTTAAATCGAAATATCTGAAAAAATAGATATCACTGGTATAAAAAAAAATATTGTAAATGAATCATTTTCTGTTAAAACTCACCAGAATCGTCTCAATACGACGATTCTGGTGAGTTTTTACACCATATGATTCTCGAGAAGTTCGCAATGTTATAAATATTTGATTTCTTATTTGTAAACAAAACGCGTATTAAGCGACCATTTTCTTTAACGACCGCTTTTTGGTGGTCCAATTCCTGGTCGCTTAATACAAGTTTTACTGTACTTTCTATCATTCTTCATCTCCGCGTTCAAAACGAGACTGATTTCTGAATATTGCCATTCAACGCACAATCAAATGTTTAACTAAAGACTGTCAAAATACTTTTATGAATATATGTGAGAATTTTAATAATGGCATTAGTTTGTCAGACACTTTAATTAAGCTTAAGCTAAAAGATAGATTTCTTGATTTCTGATTTACCAATGCAAGGTTAAATATTCGCATATTTGATAAAGCTTGGTTTGGTTATAAAAAAAGTCTGCATTATCAAGAACCCTATAGCTTGAATTATATACCCCCTTTTGAAGTATTTCCTTTCAAAATTCATAACTAACTCTTCAACGTCTGCTATTTTTGTTATTCCAGCGGTCCTCTATGTGAAAGTCGGAGATATAGATTACTCGTTAATCTAACTAGTCGGCTTGAAGAAATCACGAATTTTCAAATGTATTATAAATATGGGATGGATAGCAGCGAATGTTATACGGTAAGGATAGATGTGGATAATAACACTAAACAGCATCGTGAAATTGAAAAGGTGACCGATTTTGGAATGGTTGGGGAAAGAAATTGAATGCATGGGAAGAGCGGGTTATGAATCAAATTAACAGAGGTAAATAAAAATCGCTAGTTTCTTCCAATTGGACGAAACCGGCGGTATCTGTTTATGTTTCTTCAGGGACCAACCAGTCGTTTTAAAATGTACATTAGCCAATGAAATAATTGGATGATTCGATCGTTTTGAAATCTTAATCTTTCGAACGATTTCGTAGCATTTGTTAACGATTTCCGGGTGTTTTTGAGTGATTTATGTAAGTGTTTTGAATGCATTGAAATGAACGCTGAGCGAGTGAAGTAAAATAGTTTTGGTCGAGGCGATTGTCAATTTCAATATGTTTTTGACTGTTTACTATATCGAAAACGGTGATAGTTTTGTTTTCACCGAAACATTAATCTATAGACCGAGCCTTATTGTATGAATAAAACAAGGTCAGGTTTCTGGGTTCATACCAAAATGAAAACATAAAAGATCATATTCTTTACTGATAATTAATCACAACAGGTGAAATGACCTTGAGTGATACTATAAATATATTTTCTTTGTTCAAATTCTTTTTGTTTTCTGTTCGGATACATGTATATTACCTGTCATTCGTAACATCGCTCGGATTTTTCCGTAATCTGAAAAGTCCCTCAGACCCCATTTTAGGTGATTCGTTTTCAGGGTGGTACGTTGGTCGATTACCGTTAAAATAAAATGTTTCCGATCGTCTGTGCAGATCATTTGAGAAAGTTATAATTTTATGACAAAACGCACTAACAATGCGTTTTGTTATCAAATTCTAGAATTGCCCGTTTTAATCTTTCTTTAATCTTTATTTTTCTCTATGTAATTTTGACACTTGTAACGTCATGTAAACCCATGTGCGAAATGACGTTTTTTTACGGCTCTGTTCTCATTAATCCCGACATGTTTTTTTTTTTTTTTGTTGTTGTTGTTTTCGGTAGTCACCTGTATACTGCATTGGTCACGCAAAAACACCTTGGAACTCCGTGACATTAATATTTGAAAAGGAAAAGGGTTCCAGTACAGGCCAGCATCTTCGAAGGAACATAGTGGAGTTAGAACCCTTGGCTTGCGAAGATGACAGGCCAGCTGCTGGTCGCACTTTTGAAAATCTTATAGTGGAAGGTATAAATTCCATTAAAAAAACAAGTGCAAAATTTTGACCTAAGTTAGTCTGCGTAGTGCACGCAGTAAGACTTGTGTAACGCACTGCCAAGATTTACCTTCCGCCTGACGAGTCATGTTTAACTTAACAATTTCAGAGCTTTCAGGACTTTGATTATATTTCAGATTTTCAATGAAGGCCTGGGAAGCATTCAGAATTTTATGATAAACTCATGGGTAAGTGCTAACTTCTTACATCTGTGCCCCGTCTGGCAAATACAGACCATACGAGATCTCTGTGAAAATAATATTCAAAAATGGTGATCGAATTTAGCGCAGATCAGGAATGTTTGCTAATGATAATTGAAAACGTATGTACATGTACGCACGGATGGACGTACCCGGTGATACTAATAGAAGGCCATCTTCAAATCGATGTTAAACATCACCAACACAAATTAAAAGCCCTTCCATGTCGTGGTTTAAACTTCTTAATTTATCTGGCTCCGGTGGGATTTAAACCTGCGCGGATTCTGTGTATGCGCGTGGGTTCAAATCCCGTCATAGTCTGAAATCCTTTTTTTCAATTGTGGTTGAAAAAAGACCGTAGTCGCTTCAATCGATGAGAGCTGTGTATATTATTACTGTTGATATTTAATTTTACATCGAATTGGAAAATTTTGTCATAACTTTAATTAATCCCTTTCGATTCTGTTTCCTCGAGTACTAGGGCCCTAATGTGAAGGCCTAAGAACAAAAGACCGAAAGTCGTCCCCGGGAATCGAAATAGGGACCATTTGGTTTGAAAGCTGATGCTCTTTTTTTGTCAAGGGCGTAACTACCGTTACGCACATTACGCAAGTGCGCAATAGAAATATTCATCTTTCATTATATCGTGAATGAATGATCATAATCTAATTCAAGCTGTAGTTACTTATTTTATTATTCGACAAGGCTCAATCATAAAAAAGGGGAGCGGACGAAGGGCATTCGACTTTCGTCACAGTCCACTTATCGCCTTTATCCTAAATTTTCTTTAAGACAGAAAAGGATTATGAAACAATCGCATGTGAGATATACACCTGTCTAAAAACGAAAACAAGGTCCCGCCGAGATTTGAACTCGGATCGCTGGATTCAAAGTCCAGAGTGCTAACCATTACACCACGGGACCCCATTGACAACTGATAATTAATTCATAACAACAGTTTTCTTATCGAACCCCCTTTTTTTGCCTATCCGTTACGAAATATATTTAAGTGTTTTTTCCCCTGACAGGCTGGAGCCGATTTTATTGAAGATCGAGGTAAAACAACTTTTTATCGATATCAGATCACCATTATTGATAAGCGACATATATACAAATAAACAACCCTCTAACATAAAATCATATCTTAATTACAAGTGAACTCTTCGGATTGACGAGCGATATTACGCGTCGAACACCACTTAAAAACCCCATACAAAATTATATCAATGTCTTAAACGACCCGAAAACGTACATTTTATGCAATAAGAAACATTGTAAAATTGGACTGTATCCTTGTATGACGTTACACGACGTAGTGATTAGTAACGCTGTCGCACATTTAACGTATGTGTATAAATCCACTCTTTTGTTTAGAAATACTATGAAGTCCTAAGCCAAACTCTGAAATACCATTTTAGTACGTTGCACTCCAAAGAAAAGGAGCTATAGGAAGGATAAATCTCAGCACCATATAAGCAGCTTACAAAATTTCAGCAAGCTCTGATATGATGCCTTTATTTTATAGATTATGTTATAAATTATGTCTTCGGTATTTCCAGGTATTACCCGGTAGATTTCAATCAAGTTTCAAGGAAAACACAGAAAACGATAGTGCACACTTTCTTTTGTAACTCTGTATATTTACGAAATTGCACTGATTTTGGCTTGTAAGATTTCCGACATGATCGCAGCATACTTTATCAAGGTGTTGTTACGATATCTAGGTCACCTACATGATTATGTAAGCTTTGGTATGAAGTCTTGATAACTTTGTCAAAATTAAAGTCTTTTGATAGGTTAATCAAATTGAATGTATATACGATACCTTACATAAGTATAATTAGGGATTTAGTTATTAGACTTATGTGAACTAAAAAGGACAATATCTTATTATATTATCTATTTCTTTTTATTTAATATCACGAACAAAATTTAAAGAACTAGAAACCAAGAGGCATTTAAAGGCACTATCCTGTATGATTGCGTGTGAATAATGCTTGCCCAATATTATGTTTAAAGGTGGTGTATTTTTATCGAACAATCTAGACAATCGTTTGTGATAAGACGAAGCTTATGACATAACGAGATAACAATTCTAAAGTAAGCTTGGACCAATGTCGATTTTTTGTGTATTTTCTCGATCATACCTGCGTCCAGGATACGAAAACGTTTGCATACGTTTCAGAATTATTCTCCGTTTTGCACGTTTGATAACGTGGTAAGCGGGGCTCAATTTCACAAGCGTTTCGCTTACGTTTTCATCGTTAACGCAGAGATTTTCTTTTCAGATATTCATACATATCTCTCATTTAATGATTACATCCATGCAAACTTGTTCATACATGTATGTGAGGTAGATTGATGACATAAATATCGCCACTACAGCATAAATAATATATTTCTCGAATACAAAATGATGCCTGGTTTTAATTAACTAATAAAAATTATAGTAATTGAAAATGCTTGAAAATAAATAACGTGATTGAAAACATTGAAATGATTGAGAAATCGCTTGATTTAAGATTTTTTCTCCGTCAACTTCATTTTATGTATCCCATAATTACTTAAGGAAATCAAGATAATATACATTATGTAAAAAATGTTAGTATCTGAACGGTTTTCAGTTATGACATGTATATATTAATATATTTCACAATGCATTCTTAAGTATTGATTCGACCAGGTAAGTAAATAGGTAATAAGTTTATCGGCAAATTGTCAGCGTGGTCCCGTGGTGTAATGGTTAGCACTCTGGACTTTGAATCCAGCGATCCGAGTTCAAATCTCGGCGGGACCTGTTTTTGTTCCAACATTTAACAACTAGTGTACAACGGGCAATTGTTTCCAAATCCGTTTCTTATGTCTTAAGACATTACGACCGAATTTTATTCAGTTAAATTTTAACTAACAAAATCGGACTATTAAATAATCGCCTGTGTTAAAGATATACATTTCCTTCCGCAAGTCCGCACACTAGTTTGACAAGCACATGTCATCTAAGCCACAAATCGATCACAAATCGTAAGCGTACTATACTGATCGTTCGATATATTCTTTAGTTTGAAAAAAATGGCGATAATATCTCATTCACACATTTGACAAGACGTTTATTATGATCCAGACATTTCCTATCTTCGGAAAAGTAATTTATATCACATCGAGATAGAGTTATTGCTTATTTAGTTAATAGAAAATACATTATTGTTCATCAGTTTCGTTATGTTATAACTGAACGCAGATATATCCCTTGGAAGGCATAAGAGGCGAAGCAGTATAATAATAACAATAATAATAATAATAATAATAATGATAGAAGAAGAAGAAGAAGAAGAAGAAGAAGAAGAAGAAGAAGAAGAAGAAGAAGAAGAAGAAGAAGAAGAAGAAGAAGAAGAAGAAGAAGAAGAAGAAGATATTTTCTTTAAATTAATCTCGCGAAGTCGATATTCGTGTTCCGTTTCACTTCCGCTAATGAGGTTAAGCTTTAACGTATGTCTCTTATTACTGAAGATGTTAGTTTTTTTATATATATATATAAAGGGAGATAACATGTGTTCGTTCTCTTTTTCACACAGCCGAAGGATCATACCCCTTATCCATTCTCTGGTAACCGACTAGCGACAATCATGGTACAGGTATGTATACCCCAAGCCTCTTAATCATTATCCTTCGAGCCAGTTTGTAGCCGTGTTGAGTATAAGGGGTGTTTGTACTGCCTAATCGTACTAGCTAGCTTTTTATAGGGACGTGGTAGAGCATTCACTTAGGGATGTAGAGGTCCCGGGTACGAATCCCGATTCATTGCGGGTTACATTTGGTGCCCACCGTAAATAACCCACATGGGGTGGTGGTTATGTGATTAGGTAGTTGATGATGTTGAATTGAGAAGATTCTGGATGGATCTTAATTGTCGAGGGGGCGTGTGTAGCCGTGTTGAGTAAAAGGGGTGTTTGTACTGCCTTGCCGTACAAACACCCCTTATACCCAACACGGCTACACGGTTTATGGTAGGCAAGACATAATTGTGTTTTTTATTGCGTCCGTCCGTCAGTCCACCCGAATACCTCTGAGGTTATGGATGTCTTTGAAAGTAACTTGGCACTGTTGATGACAAAGTCCTCCTAGATCGAGAGTAAGAGCGTCGGTCTCGCGCTACAGAGTTCTCGAGTTAGACTCCATTGGTTACCGATCTGCGCTCTTTTGCTGGTCCACAAATTGTACATGTGCACTTGTCCTCGCATATTATTTTTCCAGAAAGCATTTGGCTTTATCTAAGTTTTATGATTTTTTTTCTCAATCGATGTAAAAGAAATGAAGCAATGAGAAATGGGGCATTTTGAAATCATGGAAAATATACATTCGCTAACCAAAATGTAGCATGTTTTCTGGACAAGATGTATTTGCTAAACTCTTATGCCTCGGCTTCTGCAATTTTCAGAACTTTACAAAATGTTTGACCTTCAAAGATTACCTTGACCTTGACAGATGACCTTGGTTCCAACAGAAGATCTTATCACAAGCAATACTCATTTGAAATAATGAAGGCTTTATGCCTTGCCAATCAAAAATTATGCCCCATGTTTTTTTGTTTGTTTGTTTGGTTGGGTAGAAGGGGGGGGGGGGGGGGGGGACAGGTAAGTCAAACAATATGTCCCCCGATTTGTCGATGACGGGGAATAAAAATAAAGACAAATTATAGTGGTAGGCAATGATTGAGGGTGAATTAGTGTACATGTATCAACTTGAAAGAGCGAAAAAAAGCGACTCTGGCATGACTTCTCAAATTGCGCCTTTTTTTAAACCTAAAATAAGGATCATACTACCTCCCTTTATCATTACCTTAGAAATGCTACCTTAAGATTCCTGTGTCTTTTCGAGTGTCATGGCTCATTTCTATACAATGCTTATTAGGAAACAGAAATAAATATCTTTTTGAATTACTGTAAATTGTTCTTTTTATATGTGGTATATTCTTGCTAATTCCTAACAGTTGTCGGATGTACAATTCGGAGGCCAAGTTGTGTTTCCTAGAGCTAACCTAGCAGTTCCGGTGATTAAGGTAGAACATACCATTTTAATTTTTAAACCATCTTTTGAGTTGTTATTTTCCCCTTTTCACTGTTCATGGCATATTTCTGCTGTACACAAAGCTTTGGCAGGAAGTATAGGCTAAGATCAGCCCGCACAAACGTGCGCTCTGATCCAAGCCTACACTACCCACTTTCTAATAAATTATTGTCCGAAAAAAACTTGAGCCAAACTTGTAAAATATGGCCCCCAAAATTGGCAATTTTATTTGAAATAAAATTTGATTTCAGCAGTAAAACACAAAGTAAAATACATAAGACTCATTATAAAATTTGTTAAATTGGTTTTCATCGATGACGTTTATGAACCACGCAGTAGCAACAGAAGTGTCTCCCTTTATCCTTGCTTAATTCCCATATTGTTGGTTTTTATGTTTAATCCGTGGACAAAGTACTAAAAACGACAATCTTTCCAGTAACGAATTTTCTACTTTGATTCTTCATTGATTCTTAATTGTTTTGGAGTTTCAAATGAATAATTGTGAGTTTATAAGTAAGCTAACGTTCCCGAATTTTTCAGGGATCAGCTGTTATCTGGTGGAACGTAAAACGTGACGGACTCCCAGATCCGAGGTCCCTACATATCAGCTGCCCCACCGTTGTAGGTTCAAACTGGGGTAAGTCAATTGTTCTGAGCTTCTAAGTTTATGTGTAAGACATTACCGGAGATCAGGTTACCGTATTTCATACAGAAAAGTAGGTATATGGTGGACGGGCAACCCAGCCCTGTTACTTCATCTTTAGTTAGCCGATTTACACAAAATTTTATTGGGATGTTCCTGAGGTGATCCTCTCCAAAAAAAGCTTAAAAATGAAATCGGTTAAAAACTTTGGTTGCAATAGCAACCAAATATAATTTTTAAAGAAAATCTCTCAATTTCTTGTTTTGGTGAACCAGGAGCCCTACCCTACAGCCTTGAAATTTGGCATGGATCATCAGCTCATACACCTTTATGTAAAAAAAAGTAAAGTGACTGTTGAGTCACTAGGGGTAGAGGGTAGGGCTGTAATCAAATTAGACATCTTAAAAATAATTCTTCTTCTAAACCAGGTCCCCAATAGTCTTTATATTTGGCATGGATCATTAGAATATGAACCATTACGTAAGTAGCGAAAATCATAATCGTTGGGCCATCAGGTGTAGAGCAACAGGGGGTACTCAGGCGTCAATTTAGAAATCTAGTTTAGAATTTAGAACTTGTTTTCAGGGAAGGCGCATTGTGAAGTCGATATTGCTTTAGCGACCACTTCTATTAAGCGACCAAATTTATCAATCCACCATCATAAAACAGTCTCTTCATCGTAATCAAAATTTCTGGAAAAGGTGGGCATTCTTAAATGAAAACGTTTCTTTGTTGTTGGAACCCTTTAGGGCTCTTAGTATCTTAGTATTTAGAAATATTGTATTAAGATACCATTCTCATTAGTGTCGGCTTTTTGGTGCCCCCTTACTGGTTGCTTATCATAACAAGTATTACCGTATTTTACTCTTTCAGTTGCTGTCAAACACATCCTATATAACAGTCAGACGTTCCGAAGACCATGTGAGGCCACCACCAGATAACCAAACCCAGCCATTAGTATTAGTCTACATTATTCTTTAGACATTTAACTTATTATATCTGTTCTATCCAATTTTTAACATTTGCCAAAGATGACGTTTGAAAATATTGTGTGCGTAGAAAGCTAGTGTAACACACTTTATCTTATAATTATCCAAATATCCGTGTGAAAATATCCCATATGATATTTTTACGATATCATATAGAAATCTTTAGAACAATGAGATAATGCGATTATTTTTAGAAACTTGCATTTCTGTAAGAAATATCGACGAAAACATGACAAATCGAGGTTATAAGAAAAATATGATACATACTTAGTGTATTGTGAGAAAAATAATCAAACTTGGTTGTGGTTAATGATAATTGTCTCGCTAGAGCCTCGACAATTATCAATTCCCACAACCTTGTTACATATTTTTTTCATATAAAACACTAAGCTAGTGTAACATTATATATAGTAGTCCTCAGTTGCTGTGTAATTAGACAGAGAGATTTGACATACCAGGAAAACTATGATCCAGTACATGTCATGTTCAACAATTGCATGTGTGAATGTTAGACACGCAAGTCGTAGTCAAGAAAGTCACACAATGCATTAAATCAGGGATGGACACTTACACCGGTCCTCCGACCCGGAACCTGTGAGTTTTAGGGAGGACTGATACTTTATTTTATGACGCAGGTCCCTCTGGCCTGTGATTTTTAGTCTGTCAGTGATTTCGTTTGAAACCATACAAGTGACATCTTTCATGTTGTGTTTACAGAACTCTTACTCTTGTGTCTAGAAACCCACAAGACGACTTGTTGGGAAAACACTGTTGTAAAAGAAGAAATTGCTTGCAACAAGCAATTTCTTCTTTTTCCATAGTTTTTCTAGTGTCAGAATCCTGTGTGCATGGACACGCAAGTAGAAGCAATAACAAGCACACAGTGCATTCAACATATCACCGGATTTTTAACAGAGCAATTGGGTAGATCTATCTACAGTTAGAAACATCGTGAAATTGACAAGTTGAATGATTTTTTCCTATATAGTTCGACCCTGTCTATATAGACTATTGTTAGCCATTTATTTTTGGCCAGGTCTCTCTCATTTGCATATCCACTGCAACTTACCTCCTATTAAAGCCGTAACATTATGATAAGGACAACCTTTAACTATTTATATATTTAGACGATGTATAATGCTTAATATAACAAATATAAAATTCCATTAGTTTTGAAACACCCAGTGTTGCTTTATTGACCTCCAATGTTTGACGATACAATTTCATACATCAAGAAATAAATGAATCTGGTTCCAACAGACCATTGAATTAACTACCGGTAAGAGGTTCCGAATGCCTGGATTACTCAATGGAATTGCAAATCAAAGGGCCACTTGCAGGGAAACAGGCCACTTGCAGGGAAACAAATTCTACGCCACTCATTTATTTCATGACAGTGTCACACAGGAAAATTTGTTGAAATCCATCCAGTTTTTTCAAATATATAATCCATTCCTGTTATTTATCACAATAATGCAGCCTCAACATTCTTTTAAGGCCTCTTACTGATTAATTCATTTTTGTAGAAACTAGAACTGTCGCAGAGTGGACTAATACCCCCCACAAGTACTTTGTCAGAATGCAAGTGCTATTAGTGCAGGATGTGTTTGTAACAGATATTGAGGTCATATGCACCATTTGCATGAAGTTTCATGATTCCAGATCGCTTGGTTTATGAGTTAGAGTCCAGAAATGAAAATTGAACAAAAATTGACGGTGACCTTGACCTTTGACATATATGACCCAAAAACAATAGGGCACTTCCTTGAATCATAAGCAACATTTGCATTAAGTTTCATGATTGTAGGCCACTTGGTTCTCGAGTAAGAGTCCGGAAATGAAAATTGAACAAAGGCTGACTGTGACCTTGACCTTTGACCTATGTAACCCAAAAACTATAGGGCACTTCTTTGGGTCATAAGGAACATTTGTATTAAGTTTCATGATTGTAGGCCACTTGGTTCTTGAGTTAGAGTCAGGAAACGAAAATTGAACAAAGGCTGACTGTGACCTTGACCTTTGACCTATGTGCCCCAAAAACAATAGGGCACATCCTTGTGTCATAAGGAACATTTGCATAAAGTTCATGATTGTAGGTCATTTGGTTCTTGAGTTAAGAGTCCGGAAACGAAAAGGTCTACGGACGGACGGATGGATTGACTGAGGGATGGACAGACAGACAGACATGGTGAAACCAATATACCCCCCTCTACTTCGTAGGTGGGGGGTATAAAAAACCAAAGATAGACACAGCAGACAGGCATCGAACCTCAGAGCTAGGCAGTCCACACAGCAGGTTCAGGGCTTGTGCTTCGAAGTCAGGGGTTATTGACCCCTAAAATATCAATTTCTACAGGACAATGCTTCTGTTTATATGTAAAGACAACAAAACGGGTGGACAATGAGTCGATACATTTTAACTTTAATGATTGACTTTTTTTATTGCCACCTTTGTAACATAATATAAGATCTGTATCTTTGGTAAATCAAGAATTTGGTAATTTGGAACATAGTAAGAGAAGCATAAGCAATCAATGAATAATTTATTTTTTTTGTATTTTACAAGTTGACGTGATGACATTCTAATATAAAGTTAAAACGATGGGCAACAGTGTCAATTTTTAAATTTGTGACCCATCATGCAAAAAGGAACCATCCAGGTAGTGCTTTAAGCGTTGATCCTAGTCAGACTGCGCTGACTAACAAGGGTCAAAACTTTCTTACTTTTCTAGATATTCTAGAATGATCAATCGTCAGTCCCTTGAAATATTTTTTTAAATGCGACCTCTGGTTGGCCTATGCTGGAACCAATCTCTTATAAATATTTATTTTACAGAGTTCTCAGATGGTCCCTTTTTGTGTGAAGGGTCACATTTACATTTACACAATTTATGACACACAAGGCGCCAAAGGGCAACAAGGGGCCAATAATATACTAAATCAAATATACAAGCGAATGCTTGCTACCCTGGACCTTTGAACCTTTACTATTTTTTTAATTTATAAACTTGCACAAATTCAAACAGATTGCATTACGACATTGAAAAGGGATGGAAATTGGCAGAATCAATCTTGTCAGACAGAAAATACTATGGAATAAGGACAATTTTGCTTGTTAGAATCAATTTCACCCTTTTCTATATTTTCTCAAGTATAATCTTAGGGACAGTGAATTCTGGGACTATGAAAAAAGGTTTTACAAGGATATTTCGTGGGCCATATCAAATAACAATTTTCATAAAACATTGTTGTTAGGTATGAAAAAACTCATAACTACAGCCATATTGTAGCCCAAAACAGCTGAGTAAAAAGAAAAATTTAAACAAATTTACAAATAATAATGAGCATAATAATCATAAGCTTATATACAGTATAAAATAACAAGATAGAGTGCTCCACACATCAAAATCTACACACAGTGGTGAGGTATTGTCTGAACTCAATTGAGCCTATCTGGGTCATTTTTAATTATTACTTATGGACACCATCCTTGCGCTAAGTATGTAAAAATGTTTGTAAATGTTTTACAAATATGTGCTCACATGCAAAGTGGGATATTTTTGTAAAATGTTTCATCATGATTGCTGGGCATGTAAGGACTGGGATCAGCTTACACAGCCACATGTATTGGTAATAATCAATAAGCAACAGAAAACTATCTATGTAGAGCTCAGAGAGGTAACTCTAATCAGACTATGACTGTAGCTGTACAGACAGATCAGAGGTTTTGCTTGGATTAAAGGTTACATTGTTTAAAATATCACATACAGTCTAAATCTTTTTACAACTATGTATCCCTTAACAACAAAGGAGTGCGTTATAAGCTTTGGTGATGCAAGGGTTCCTCAAATAGCATCAGTATAAGACCTGTAAGGTAGTGGAACCGTTAAAGTTCCACAACATTTCAGAACTCGTGAACTTTCACAATGTTGACCAAGGTTTCCTAATGAAAATCATTATGAAACCTCGGTTAACACCGTTAAAATTCATTATTTCCAAAACGTTGCAGAACTATTACTGGTCCACTACCTTACTATTTACTAACTATTTGATACCCGGGTTTGTTTTGCACTAGTTATGCAGACTGACCAGAATCAAACTTTTATTTTACAAAAAAATTCTGAATGAGGAATTATTATTCTTCTTTACTTTATAATTATCACCAATAAATGCAAATTTGATTGACCTACATCTTCTCCCAATATTGTTTGAAAGAAAATTCAAGCAGAACTTCAAATAAGCCTCTTTCCACATGAAGGGTATTAAATGGGAATCGTAATTTTACAATGATTTCATTACTATACTTTGCAAAATAAATACACAAATAGTCTCATGATTACAGTAAACAACATTACTCATCTTGGAGTATGGATATCAAGATGAATAATCAATAAATTTTATTGGTTAAACCTAATTATTTTACATCCATTGGGAAACAAGTGCTAACAACTTTGGATTTATCCCTCTTGACTCTGCTTCCTTCAAAATTCTCCAGTGCTCTCACCAAAAGTGTGGGCCAATGACAGAAACTAAATTGATAGCCAAGATTCCCAAGAATGGAAATCAGGACCTTTGGGTCAAGAGGCCGACACTCTTCCGCTAGACCAAGGACACCATAACTAGTCAAGAAGCCAGTGCAAAAACTGACCTTCAAAATATTTTTCAAGCAATAGAAAATCATGCAGCAGTGGTTTTTTGCTTGATGTACGAAAAAAACTAAATATACTTTTCAAAATGACCTTTCTCTCTACCAATAACTCTCAAACACAAGAATTCACTTTTTCTTGTCCCTTAAAATGAATGAATCAACAGGATTATGTATGACTTTTCATTAAATTAGCACAAATGAGATCAGCTATATACATTAAAATAATTCCTCTAAGCCATGTTCAACAAGGGAAAGCTATAAACTACAAGCATTTTTTCTTACAATCCTGAAACCAGACTATAGCCTATAGTACATTTGTATCCTAATTTCTGTATCAAGTAATGCAAATACTGGCTTCAAGAAGATAACATTTTGATTGCTCAGTGTGGAACAGTTGTAACTGCCTATGAACAAATAGGCAGTTACAACTGTATCACGCTGAATGATCACTTCGTAATGATTTTTTAATCGTAAACACATGCTTGCAGTTATCAGCTTTTACAAACAAATACAAGAGGTTGGTTAAATAATGAATTATAGCACAAAATGAAAACAGTTGAGTATATAAAAATATAACAAGAAATGAAAAAAGCAATTATACTAATTACCCTAACCCATAAAAAATTCATCTTGCATCAAATGTCTTCAATAGACATAACAATTTGTTGGGACTTATAATCAAAACTAGAAGAGTTATCAATTGACTCCAATGTAGAACCAAAAGACGGACCTTTCCATTACAGTTGATTCTGCCCTGCATTCAGGTTGACAAAACAGTGCACTGAACCCTCGACTTATTTTCTCTAAAATGTTCTGTTTTTTACAGGAAAATCAGGTGATATGTGCATATTTGTGGGGCTGGTTTTTGTCTATACCTGCTGCCAAAGCAGAAGTATTCTGGATTCAGAATGACAGGGGGTAACTCTTTCTTACTCATCAACAAGGAGGCAAAATATAACAAGATCAGGGCTGTGCTAGCTTTTGAAATAAGGGAGTCATTGACCCCTTGACCATAAAATACTGGGGGTCAAAGCTGGTTTTGAAGGGGTCACAAAAGGGCAAAACATGAAAACTTATGGGTCTTTAAAGTAATCCATATAACTTCACACACTTTATTGTTTGGTTTCATTTATATAGATCTTTTGTAATAGTATGAAGAAAACAATTGATCTATATAATCTTTTACATTGCTAAGTTTGCACCACTGGAAATTCAGTGGGTCAAATGACCCCCTGCAGATAATTTTCGAGGGTCAAAATAGGGGTTTTGGGAGTCAAAACCCTGGTTTAATGGTCAAACACGAGCCCTGAAAATCTACCTGTTACACTGCTGGACCCTTAACTATGAAAAACAACAAAAGGGAATAAATAAAAGATTAAGCTAGGTAGAGTTATCGCTCTTTAGCACCCCACTCTGTAATCATCAGAGGAACATAACTACCAAGTTCCAAGTCAATTGGACATAAGGTGACAGACTTAGGCACCAGCCAAGTAGTGGACGACGCCCGTACACCAAACACCCGGACACCACAGGTGATTACATAATATGTTCTGTCTTTCGACTTTGTTGTGCTTCTTATTCACCAAGAAAGAATAAAGAAATGGTGATAGACTGGAGGATGAACAAGTTAAAACAGAGGTTGAAAACTAAAATTACCTGAAAAGTGATTATCTATATTATTATAACCCTTATTCTACTGTATTTATATTTTGTTTCAAGCAAAATGTAATTTCAGGACATAACAACCACATTTTAACCGAGTTCTTGTAAAATAAGTAATAATCAGGCAGTGTAGACTAAGATCAGCCTGCGCCTTTGTGTAGGCTGATCTTAGTCTATTCTGTCTGAAAACCTTTAATGTACAGAAGGAGAGTGTTGTGAACAGCAAGACGGGTAAATAAATTGAGGAATTCATACAAATAAATTAAATTAAATGTTTACTTTGATTCTAAACACCCATTTATAATTGTGACCTGTCTTGCAAAAAGGGACCATCTGGGATGTGCGAAAAAATGTAGACTCTTCTTGCCAAACTGGGCAAATTGCCCAGACTGACCAGGGTCAACACATTTCAAAGCATAGTTTTTTTTCTGAATCTAGAATGAATTTTCAACCTTCTCATATAATAGTTTATGAAAAACACCTTTTGTTTGACCTCTGATGGATCCAATCCCCTTTTCAGATATTAACTTTACAGAGTTCCCAGATGGTCCCATTTTGCTTGACGGGTCACAAATATCAAAGACTAGTCAATATATAGTAAATCTCCAAATATGACGGCATTCTATTCTAAAAGTGCAACCTTGTCTGTTTACATTTGGTGCAATATATAAAGCCCTAAAAGGTAGTACTACATTTAACGCGAAATTAGGATTGGGAAAAACTGTTGTTGATTCCTAGTATATTCACGGGAAGAATATTTTTGCAGTGATCCCTATAAACAATTCATTTAAAAAATTAAATTGATTCAAACTGATGTTACAATAGTTTAGAACAAAAGTAAACAGGTAAAAAACAGCCCATTCTCTTATCAAGATTTGACATTATTCTCTCAGTCAGAGATGCAATTATTTCAAGAAGATTAGAGAAAAGTATATGGCAATTATTTGACTAGAGCAGTAGGTTCTTTCAATGAAAATAATGATATTTCAGCTTAGCACTAAGGTAATAAAATGAGAGCATGCCAGTTGATACTCTTTCAAATACCCAAGAGTCGGGGAAGTGAATTGAACAAGGGGCCCAAGAGGGCCTGTATCGCTCCACTGGCTTTAAAATCTTTAGACTTTCATTAAAAAAAGCTTACTTTAAATGAATAAATTAACACTCCGAAATCTCCTAAGACCTATTTAATAATTATTAACTGGTTCTGGTCCATATTGCACCAAAATACTCAAAGACAATGAACCTGCAACCCTTTACCCATCTTAATTAAACATAAGGTTCAGAAGGAGATGTTCAAAGATACGGCATTTTTTTTTTTCAAAGTTTGACCTTGACAGATGACCTTGACCTTGTCACATGACCTTGACTTTGGTACCAGCGGATGCATTGAGATCTATCATCATGCCAAATATTAGCTTTGTATCTTGAATAGGCTTGAAGATATTGGCAAGGTTAAGTTTTCGGGTTAAGTTTCCAGAACGGACAGACAAACAGACAGACGGACATGAGTAAAACAATATGCCCCCGATCTCTCGATATGGGGCCATAAAAATTTCGGGCTCAAAATAGGCCCCACCCTGCTATGCCCATATTTATGGACCAATCAAATTTTCTTTAACAATTTAAGTAAAGGGTCACCCAAGGAACATTCTGTTAAAGTTTCATTGATATCGGCCCAATGGTTTGGGAGGAGGAGATCTTTAAAGATTTCAAAGTGAAAAAATGCCACGCCCATATTTGGGGGCCGATCAAAATTCTTTGAACAATTTAAGAAGAGGGCTACCCAAGGATCATTTCTACCAAGTTTCGTTAAAATCAGCCCATTGGTTTGGGAGGGGAAGATGTTTAAAGAAAAAGTTTACGCATTGATGCACGGACGCACGACGGACACTCCTCCATGACAATAGAGTGGAGCTAAAAACAAGTTAGTAATACATCAAACCAATTGCTTGGATGCATCCTCTTAGAAATAGAAACATCAAGAGAACAGTAGAATAAATGGGAATCGGTTTCATGATTAAATAACAAACAACAAAATAAACAAACATAGAGGCTGAAAATAAAGCAAACATTTAAACCAAAGTCAAGGCAATGAGATGAAATCAATTAATAAAAATTCTAAGCAGTAATTTTTTTCAAGATTGTCACTTTTGAGAAAGAGTATGGAATCAAATAAAGAAAAAGTCATTGTTAGACAACCAATATGTTAAACCCACAGTTTAAGGTAGTAGACCCATAATAGATCCGCAACATTTTGGAATGCATGATCTTTCACAATGTTAACCGAGGTTTCCTAATGAAATCATAAGGAAACCTTGGCCAACACTGTTTAAGTGCATGCCTTCCTTGCGTAACTATTACGGGTCCACAATCTTAAATAAAGATGTAGTTAAAACATAGTTGTTGCTAACAGATATTAACCCTTGAACAAAGAAAGATTAAAACTAGAGGCTAAACACAGATTGATGATCATGTTCTACATGCATTTTTTTCACTTATTAGTCATTAGTCATTGGTTCAAACAATTTTCATTCTTTAAACCATATTTAGTGACTATTTTAAATGCCTTCCCTTGTAGTGATGTGACAAACATAAAATGTTAGCATGATATTATTATGCAATAAAGATAAACTTAAAGGAAATGTAAAATATGCCACACAGAGATATCTTTTTCATTTTCAAAAGCATTAAAAAATTTCATATTGATCAACTTTATCATCCAAATGATGCAGGTTGAACATTTGATTACCCCCTTTATACTTCAAACTATATCAGTATAAGCAGGAAGAAAAGACACTTATAATATGACCAACGTCACAGGAGTAAAATAACCCAATTGAATATTTTTGATATTACATGAGTTTTATTACACTAGTGGAATAACTATGCTAATGAGCTAAGGACAGATAGCAACATTATATGTTTGTTGTGAGAATGACGTCATTATGTGTTTATGCATCTTTTCATCTTACCTACTGAGTAAATATTAAATGAAAAGATCAATCAGACAGGTTTACTGGACAGGCCGATTTTAAGTGGACCCGTAATAGTTCCGCAACATTTCGGGCCACATATTCTTTCACAATGTTAACTGAGGTTTCCTAATGAAAATCAAAACGGTCAAAACTGTTTAAGTTCATTACTTCTGAAATGCTGTGGAACTATTACGGATCTACTACCTTAAACTGCATTGAATTTTTATGGACATTCATTTCATTGTCATGATCAGTCTATAAAATCTTTATTCATCTGGATATTGCCACCTCTTACACATTACTATGAAAACATTTGAATACAGCATAACTTGTGTTAAGGGACCACTCAGGGAAACATCAAAACAACTCATTTAAGATTGTTACATAAAGATTGTTGCATAAGTCTTCCTGAAGCCGTTGATGTTCAAACTCATTAGACTCATCTTATTCGGGGATTTTGCTAATGGTGATGGGACTTTTTGAGATGGTCGATAAATAAAATTGGTTGCTTAATAGAATTGGTCTCTTGAGCAATATTGACTGTATTATCTTTTTAGCAATGTAGACATAATCATACCTTGATGACTCAAAGCTCAAACGTGTAAAGTGCCTAGACACTGAAATTGATACTTACAGCCTTTAAGGAAGTGGACCCATAATAGTTCCGCAACATTTCAGAATTAATGAACTGAGGTTTCAAAATGATTTTCATTAGGAAACCTTGGTTAACAATGTGAAAGTTCATAAGTTCCAAAATGTTGCAGAACAATTAGGGTTCCACTTCCCTAAAGACTAGGACATCATTTAATTTCTGAAAGCTTTATTTTGATTCAAACTTGGGTAATGGAATTGAATCTTAGGCTGAGGCTCTATGTCTTAACAATCTAGGAGAGAAATTCTGTTTTTATGGATTATTTTAATATTTTTCATTATTTCATAAAATTCATACACATAAAGTACAGATCAAATCAGCAACTTAATTTAACAAATGTATGGGTGTAAGTTCATGAACCTGAGCTTCTATTTGAAAAGTAAATATGGAAAAGGAAAAAATTGCTTGCAAGCAATTTATTCCTTTCCAATATTTTCATCTGAACACTTCTAAAACATTCTTGTTAATCTTTTTCTACCCACTCTTCAAACCAATCTTTTTAGAAATGTTGTTAAGTAATGTTACAGTTTCTACAGAATGTTGTCAAATGACATATTTTATGACAACACAGTATATAACGTCTGTGGTTGGAAATTGGTTGTAACAACAGCTGCCCGAGCACACCGAGTGATCCATCACGCCTCTTCTGTCACGTAACCTCGCTTCTCTCCCGTCATTCTTTGCTGAAATCGAAACAGCAGGCATGTAAGATAAGGTATATGCAAATACAAGAGGACAAAGATGCTCCTATATTGCTAACCTTAATCTTTTTGACTCTATTAATTAAAATCAAATTTTTCAGAAAATTTATAATTGTACTTGCAGCTTCATGACTCCTGCTGGAGTGCAAGCAAGACAATTGTCATTAACCCTTGTCATGCTGAATAAATTTACACTAAAAATTTTCATCAAAATCAAAGGGCAAAAAGCATTGAAGGTACCAACAGTAGGTCAATTTTCGAAAAACTAAATCTATTGACAATTCTGGTTTAAAAATGATAAACAGGTGGTGTAGACTAACATCAGACTGCAGCACATATGTGCAGGCTGATGTTTGTCTATAGCTCCTACCAAAGCAGCATGAAAAGGGTTAAAGCATCTTTTCCCTTGATATCAAATAGATCCTTTCCATTTCCGATAGGGTATATCCTTGTGACCTGACAATTATTCTGACCAAATTTCATAAAGATTGGGCTATATTTGTGGCCTCAAGAGGGTTAACAAGAAAATTTTCACTTGATTCCCTTTTCCCATGCTAAAGCATGGATCCTTCTTATTTTCAATAGGCTTCATCCTCGTGATCTGACAAACATTCTGACAAAATTTAACTAAGACTGAATAACAATTGTGGCCTCTACAGTGTAAACACTAAATTGTTGACTGCTTACAACACATGACGCACGACAGACATTCAATGACCACAAAATCTCACCTTGAGCTTGATGTGCTCTGGTGGGCTAATAAACCAACAAGTATGTCAGCCATCTTGTTGTTCACAAAGAAGACAGTATAGACTAAGATAAGCCTGAACAGACGTCCAGTCTTATCTTAGCCTACACTTCTGGCTTTCTACCTAAATTCCCCTACCCTGCCAGCTTTTTTCTTAATAATTTGTGGGTAAACATGAACAAGACTGGTTGAAATGACCCTAACTTGGTAATTGTTTGATACAAAATTCAAAATCAGCTGACCAAGGATAAATTTCATGTTTATCCTACTTTATCCTACTTTGTTAATGTTGTAAAAAGGAAATCTAACAATATTATGATGGGAAAAGAGAAGTTCTGTGTCTGGGATTTAATGTCACTATCAACATTATTACAGTTATATCATGGTGACTGGAGCACCTACCCATGGTTTCCTGTCATTTCTCTCACCAGTACAACCACAACATTTTATCCAGGCCACCAGTTGCTCATCCCAATTTGGCATACTACATCTACTTTTCATACACCCATAGGTGGGCCAACCCTTTCCTGTCTAACAAATTTTGGACTTGTCCAAATTCAAAGGTTTTGCAGACGAAAATTTAAAGTGGATTTATTTGAAAAATAACAATTCAGTAGGGTAGAAAATAGTGTGGAAAAAGAAGAAATTGCTTGTCAGAAGCAATTTCTTCTTTTTTTTCACAATCTTTTCTCAATCATAAAATCACAGGCACTCAAAAAGCAGGGATTAAACAGTAAAGGGTTAAGAAATCATTAATGTCATTTCTGTCAAATGTATGATGAAAGTTGGTCAAGCCAGTGTTCGAACTCATGACCCCAAGATTTACAGCCAAATCGAGAGGTCAGTGCAACACTATTGTAAGAGCCTATATGATTATAGGCATTTACAATAGTGTTGCACTGACCCCTCAAAATGGAAAATCCTTGTTAAAAGCAATTATTGTTTTTTCCAAAAATATTTTCTGAAGTTTAAAATCACAGTATCATAAAATTCAGCATTGTTGGCTCTGCTGAAATGTTGATGTTGTACGGGTTTGAGATATAACAGGTATAACAGTCATGATTCGGTAATTCTTTTCAACTGCAGTATTACTGAAATACCGAATGCAGTGTTGAAAACTATTCATAGATAAGGTAGTGGAACCATAATAGTTCCGCAACGTTTTTGTAGTAATGAACAGTGTTGACCAAGGTTTCCTAATGATTTCCATTAGGAAACCTCGGTCAACATTGCAAAAAATTATGAGTTCCCAAATGCTGTGGAACTAATATGGTTCCACTACCTTTAACTTCAAAATATTTCATATCCTTCTCTTTGTTCTATTTCTTTTTCTGTTTCTGTTTATAGCACAAAATTTGAAAAAAAAAAATTATGTCTTGGTAAACTTTAGTATCGAATTGTGTTGTTTTGCATTGAGTAAATAATGTTTTACCTGATCTAATTCCTTTTTAGTCTCATCTTCAATCCTTCTTATATCTTCCATCGTCATACCATGCCATTTATCTGTCCAACAATGTACTTGTCGATGGAATGTGGTAAACAATCGACATTCTTGCTGCAAAATTTATTATGACATTCTATATTGAGGATTATTGAGAAAAAGAGGTAGATTATCATTAGATAAACTCATCAACTTACAAGTGAAATTATCAAAAACTTATACCTCCATTTTGTTCATTTAACCCTTTGCTGTTTAATCCCTGCTTTTTACGTGCCTTTGATTTTATGATTAAAAACATTGTGAAAAAAGAAGAAATTGCTTCTGACAAGCAATTTCTTCTTTTTTAACAATATTTTCTACCCTACTGAATGGTTATTTTTCAAATTAAATTCTCTTTAAATTTTCGTCTGCAAAACCTTTGAATTTGGACAGGTCCAAAATTTTAAACAAGAGGGCCATAGTGGCCCTAAATCGCTCACCTGAATGAACTGTCAAAAATTGTTAAAAGTAGATTTAGAAAGAATAATGAATTCTTACCAAATTTCAGGTCAATTGAACTAAATTGAATGCCTCTACACTGCTTACAAGGTTTTTCTAAGATTTGACCCTGTGACCACATATTTGACCCCACTTGACCCAATTTCGAACTTGTCCGAGATTTCATCAAGACAATCATTCTGAACAAATTTCAAATTGATTGGGCAATAAATATGGCTTCTATAGTGTCTACAAGGTTTTTCTAATATTTGACCCCGTGACCTCATTTTTGACCCCACTTGACCCAATTTTGAACTTGTCTGAGATTTTATCAAGACAATCATTCTGAACAAATTTCATGTTGATTGGGCAATAAATATGGCTTCTAGAGTGCATACAAGTTTTTTCTTATATTTGACTCTGTGACCTAGTTTTTGACCCCACTTGACCCAATTTCGAACTTGTCCAAGATTTTATCAAGAAAATCATTCTGAACAAATTTCATGTTGATTGGGCAATAAATATGGCTTCTAGAGTGCATACAAGTTTTTTCTAAGATTTGACCCTGTGACCTAGTTTTTGACCCCACTTGACCCAATTTCGAACTTGTCTGAGATTTTATCAAGACAATCATTCAGGCTAAATTTCAGGTTGATTGGGCAAAAAATATGGCCTCTAGAGTGCATACAAGGTTTTTCCAAGGTTTGACCCTGTGACCTAGTTTTTGACCCCACTTGACCAAATTTCAAACTTGTCCGAGATTTCATCAAGACAATCATTCTGACCAAATTTTAGATTGATTGGGCAAAAAATATGGCCTCTAGAGTGCATACAAGGTTTTACTAAGATTTGACCCTGTGACCTAGTTTTTGACCCCACTTGACCCAATTTCCAACTTGTCCGAGATTTTATCAAGACAATCATTCTGACCAAATTTCAGGTTGATTGGGCAAAAAATGTGGCCTCTAGAGTGCATACAAGGTAAATGTTGAGGCCACACGACGGACTACACACGACAGACGACGGACATCCACCTAACCACAAAAGCTCACCTTGAGCACTTCGTGCTCAGGTGAGCTAAAAACAGGAAAGGGTTAACCCTATCTGACATTATCTAAGCAGCGCTCAATAAATGTTGCATAGCAATTACGTGCATAAAGGTGTGCTTTTAAGAAAATTTGTCCTTGAATTTTCATATTTTGTTATAATCTTGTATTAAATAAATAGAATATTCATTTGTTTTTTTGAGTTAGACTGATTAATATTTTATTTTGTGAACAACAAATAGGAAAAGAGCCCTTTACCTTTTGATATTTGAAAATTTCAACAGGCTATGTACTTTTATGTCATCTTTTTGTTTTGAAACACCAAGATCTGGATGTTATTTTCCAATATTCTATTTGGGAATACCTTTTTTTACTTCATGTATCATTTGATTATCAAAACTTACAGAAGACAGACCAGTACAGGACAAGTTCGGTTAATGCTATCTCTAGGAAATAAAAACAAGAGCACCGCCTACAGGTGCCTACGCTTGGCTGTCAAGTGCTGGATGGTGGGAAAAAATCTAAGTCAAAAAAGGGGCATAATTTGTACAAAATGCATCTAGAGCTATCCCCCTTGATAGTATAGGTTGTTCTTTTGAAGGTGAATATGTGTGCCAAGTTTCAAGTGAATGCCTACAGTAGAACCAGAGATATAACAAAATGTCAAAGTTTTTGCACAACGATGAAGACAACAAAGACGACACGGAGGCTATAGAAATACCTCGGGTTTTCTCCGAAAACAGTAGAGCTAATTATGTTCGGGCATCATATGTTACAAAATTAGAACCACTAAATTAGAAACACTTGCACTGCTGATCAACAATTTTAAATGTATTTTTAACCCTTTCAATAACTCCAAAATTAATGTGTTTTTGTAAATTTACACGCGTAAACACATCTTATCTGTAGCTCTGTGTAAATGTGATATGTTTGGGTGGAGTCTTAATTTGAATTTATGAGTTTAATATAAACATACTTGATAAAGAACCACTAGATTATACTACCTACAAATATGCCTACTGGTTCCAGAGAAGAAGATATTTTATTCTAAGATTTAGTAATTTGCTTCTATGTAAAACAGGATGCGCCCAGGTAGAGCCCAAATGTGACCCGAAGGTCATGATATGAACTTAGTAGAGGTCCACTAAATGATGCTACATACCAAATATAAAAGCTGTCTGCCTTGTAGTTTCAGAGAATAATATTTTTAAAGATTTTCACTTTTTGATTCTATGTTAAATGGGATGGGCCCTGCTGTAGCCAAAATATTATATATTAATTGATATAAACAAACTAAGTAAAGGTCAGTTAGATGATGCTACATACCACATATGAAAGCTATCTGTCTTCTGGTTTCAGAGAAATTTTTTCAAGATTTTTCTTATTTTCCCCCTTTTTGTTGCTGTGACAACCAGATAAAGGAAGGATTTTGATTATTTGAACAAAATAGGTAAAGCATGATCAAAGGAACAACCCTTTTTAGTTTCATTAAGACTAGCCCCCAGGCTGAGGAGGAGAAGATGTCTAAAAAAACTGTGGACAACTCATGACTGTATGATATCAATAGCTCACCTTGCTAAAAAGTGGACAGATGTATAGACATAAACCAGTCAAATAGAGTTTGTTATATCAATATCAAGTCCTTTTTGCACACGTTCAAAATGAAAAAGACATGGTAGTTGATCCTTAATAGTTCCGCAATGTTTCTGAATCATTAACTTAATCAGAGCAGACTGAAGTTCCCTACCGATTTCATTAGGAACACACGGTAACATTGTGAAATATCATGAGTCACAAAATGTTGCAAAACTATTATGGGTCCACTACCTTAAACTACTCACCCTGTTAATAAAAGGTTCTATTCTACCTTGAATTCCAAACCATTTAAATTTTATTGTGACTAATTTGTATGCACACATCACTGGGTCTACAGTTTCCTGAAATCAAACATTCAATTTTACAATTAATATGAAATTCTTTCACTATTTCAGGTAGAGAAATATCGAAAGATTATTGCTTGGCTATCTCACCACAAAAACAGTGAAATAACCAGTAGGTTATTATATCCTGTTTTCATTTATTTACCCTTTTCGAGATCAAAGGGGCCAACTAAATACAAAAAGGCATGGCATTGACTAGTAATCATGTGTAAAATGATATACCCTATTTCCCCTAATACAGTCAACTCTCGTTATAACGACCATGTTTGTTCCCTACAAAAAAGTTTTAATAACGAAAATGTCTGTGTATTGAAAATCAACCTTTAAACTTGAGAGTTGATGCCATTTATTTACAACATACACTGTACAACACATAATATACTCTTATTTAACTGTTAAAAATGGATTAAATATCTTCAATACTTAAAACTAGGGATGGGAATGAATGTTCTAATATTTGTTTTTCCCGCGAATATTCGAATACGATTTTCGAATACGAATACTCGTTTTTATGAGACTGAATTTGAGCATTTGACTTTAATTTCTGGAAAGAAAAGTACAAGAAGTGGAAAGTAATTTCTCAATTTTGAAATGATTTTCTTACATTTATCTTCAATTGTATGTATATTGGTGTCAAGGAGGTACAAGGAAAATCAATAATCATGACAGGTTGCAAATCTTCTTATCAGCAGTCTGTCAGTGAAACATCGACCAATGTATAAATGTGTTAATATAACACCTTCGGAGAGTTGAAACCTTTCTGTAAAATTTTTGAATACCTTGAAAAAATTAACGCAACGCCTGAACAAAATTTAATATTTATCTCTTGACTCGATTTAAAAGAAAAGTAAATTACAGTTAAACTTCAGTAGCTTGAACACCATGGGGACTTAATAATTTGTTTGAGAGATCGGCTGTCCGACCAATCCAAAAAACTATAAAGGTACTAGAAGATAGGAATGCGCCACATCCAGTAATACATTGTATCCGTATATACGTATACTTTGTTGGTTCTTCAATTTCACTTTTTTTTTCACAAGATTTTAGATTTCTAACAATTGATCCACGGGATTTGTTTTTGTAAATGAATTAAGAAAAAAAAATGATGAAATAATTTTCAACTAAAGAGACTTTTTGTAGCATCTCCTTTGTTTACAAAAAAGGCTACCGTATTATTATTCCTGTTACGTACACAACCTCAATTGCAAGTGAAAAATTAATTCAAGTCAAATTTAAACACTGTTCAAATGTTGAACTTTAAATGTTTGTCGAGTATATAAATATACGTCAGTCTTTGAGAAAATGTAGATCCATCTTAATTTAAAACCCCAATTTCTACACGAGTCACTTGTTCGGACCCTTCTTGTCATACTTTCAAGCAGACGTTACCTATCTTTATGGTTTTTGACATCGCTAAGTTAACTAGTCGCCAAAATTTCAATCAGAGATAACATATAGTATTTAATGTAAATAGCAGATGGCCAAACTACAACTTAAATCAATTAAATAAAACAGTGTATTTTGTACGGAATGGGTAATTATGACACACGGTGCGTAATTGACAATAAAGGATTACGAGTTGAAAAGTGTGAAAATCACCTAAATATGACATCTTGTTTTTAGCGAGAGACCCTTTGTTCGAATTTTTCCAGGTGGAATATAATGCATTTTTAACTTCCAGACTGAAGAATGTGTTCGAGAGTTCTACCGTCCTGGTGTTCAAGTTTTCCAAGGTCGGAAACTAAGAATTAAGAGCGATATCTGCCGGGACTGTGATCCTTGTTCGAATTTTCCCTAGTGTTTGAGATTACCCCTGTTCGAGAGACCGAAGTTTGACTGTTTTGTCTTTTCACCAGCAATAATTCAAGTGCACCACCATTAATAATTTGCAATATTTGTCGATGGGCGACCGATTTGTCTTTTCTACTCATAATTTGTTCCGTATGTGTAAATGTCACGTCGTAGTTATGACTCTTTGATTGTCCATCGAGTATTCGACTTTTTTTCGGATTCGGGTAAATCTAATATTTTGTTTCCAGTGTATTTGTTCTATTGTACAACAATTTAGAATGCATCACCAAAAAGTGTTAAAAGTTGTAAAGTCTCTCAAAAACGAATTCAAAAGAATATGTTCTGGTCTGTCGACTCCAAAAACATGCAATCAAAGCTTGAATCATTATGTTTCACGAACTATTTATCGCACATTTTACACTGTACTAATTCTTATTGTCACATGAAAAGATGACATAAAGTCAAATGAAGACAAATAATTCAAATTTTATTGGATGTGATTTGATTCTCCAAATAAGTTCACCATTCCTCAGGGTGTGAGCAACGCAAGGTAACCCTACTTGGAGATTCAATAATGTCTCGGGTCACGCCTTCGGAATTTAGTAATTTTTAATTTCATATCTATCAAGCATATTTTAACAAAATATTTTTTCTGCAAATTAAGTAAGAGAATCTGATTTAAGTTAAATTGATTTGCAGAAGTTAAAGTAACCTGGAACAAGAAAAGGAATAGAAACAATACTTGGATATTCAATTTTGAATGAAACCAAAACAAATATTCGATATATTCGGTATATTTAACACATTTTTATTGTTAAATTTAATGATCCAGTCATTCAATTGAAATCAAATGTTGAAAAGAAGGTAAATTATGAAATTTTACCATCAGTATTGTATGTTATTTCAATAGGCAGAATCTTACGAAAACCGGTCTTTTTAAACAACGCACAAAAAGACCCGTAAAATAAACGAAAACCCACTTCCGGTTTATACAGTTTATAGTGTCCATTGCCACCTTTAGGATCATTTGTGTGAAGTTTTTTTTTTTTTTTTTAATTTAACCAGGAGCTTCAGAGAAGAAGATTTTTAACATTTAACTACGAAGGCAAGCACTTTGGTGACTAGACTGCCCATTAAACCCTTGCACAATTATGATTGTATGAGAATATCTGAAAGAGCATGTCGCAAGAACATATCCTATGAAGTTTCAAAGAATTCTAGAGGAAAGTTTCAGAGAAGAATTTTTTTTTTAAAAATTCACCATATGGGACCATTTATGATAACACAGTAGCCTCTAGCACCCCTGATATCAACACAATCAGAATTTAACAAAGAAATCTTAAAGAGCATGTTTTAAGAATAATTCCTGTGAATTAAGGTTGAATTCTGACCGGACGTTTCAGAGAAGATTTGTCTAAAATTTTACCATAAATAACTAATTTTTTATGTCCCAGCAGCCCGTAGCACCCATGATATTAACCCTATCAAAATATAAACACAGAAATCTGAACAATTTTTACCAAGGATCATTCTGGTGAAGTTAGGTTGAAATCTGTATACCGGTAATATTTTTAGATAAAAGTTTTTTTTATAATCTTACGAGAAGATCTGAAAGAGCATGATCCAAGAATCATTCAGGTGAAGTTTGATTGAATTCTGACAACTTGTTTCAGAGAAGAAGCAGATTTTATATATTTCACCATTCGTGGCAAAATGTTTATGCATGGCCAATGGACACACAGACAAACCACAGACGACCCGCAACAACATAAGCTCTACAGGACTTTGTCCAACTGATCTGAAAATTGATTTACCTTAACCTTAAATTCAACAACCCGTTACTAAGCCTCAAACCTAAAAATGATGGTTTATACTCTAAAATTGTTTAAATGAGAGTTCACTAATTTGCATCCTGAAACAAGAGCCGTCAGAGACGGATTATGCTCCCGGAATAAGGCATTGTCAGAAAAACAAGAGCCATGTTGGACATGGACATCCCCAGCATCAAAAGCTTGATAGTAAACTGAAGCCTACTAGATTAAAGATTCTTTTGTACTGTAAGAGATTTACCTCCTATAAAATCTAAGTATTGAAAATAGCAAAGGGCAATAACTCCAAAATTATGCAAGCAAGAGTTGAAGTTCTGGTGTATTGCACTTCTCCTCCATGAGATCTATCCACCCATAAAAATTCAAGTTGATAGCTATTATACTCCAGGAGATATGCTCCAGACAAATCTTAGTATCAAAAATAACAAAGGGCAATAACTCCAAAATTATGCAAGCAAGAGTTGTAGTTCTTGTGCATTGCACTTCTTCTCCATGAGATCTATCCACCCATAAAGTTTCAAGTTGATAGCTATTATACTTTAGGAGATATGCTCCAGATAAAATCTAAGTATCAAAAATATCAAAGGGCAATAACTCCAAAATTATGCAAGCAAGAGTTGTAGTTCTTGTGCATAGCACTTCTCCTCCATGAGATCTATCCACCGATAAAGTTTCAAGTTGATAGCTATTATACTTTAGGAGATTTGCTCCAGACATAATCTAAGTATCAAAAATAACAAAGGGCAATAACTCCAAAATTATGCAAGCAAGAGTTGTAGTTCTTGTGCATAGCACTTCTCCTTCGTAAGATCTATCCACCCATAAAGTTTCAAGTTGATAGCTAATATACTCCAGGAGATATGCACCAGACATAATCTAAGTATAAAAAATAACAAAGGGCAATAACTCCAATATTATGCAAGCAAGAGTTGTAGTTCTTGTGCACTGCACTTCTCCTCCATAAGATCTATCCACCCATTAAGTTTCAAGTTGATAGCTATAATACTTTAGGAGATATGCATAAGACTAAGAGAAATGAAAGAATAACTGTATTTTACACGCTAACGTAAAGGTAACAAACATTAAGCCCCCTTTTTCCATGATATTTATTTTTTTACGTTAATTTCAAATTGCTTATAGTAAAGGGCATCTGATTTGCTACTAAAATATGAAATTTCACTAAATTCTGACAGTTAGACTAAGAGAAATTTGGGAAAAACTGTTTTTTACTCTAAGTCCCCTTTTCATGTGACGAGGCCTCAAATCCAAAAACCGTCACAGATGCATCATCACTAAATCATAGGGAGTTCACATGGTAAGTTTCATTTGATTTGGCCCAAGGGTTAAGGAGAAATAGGTGGGGACGGACTGACAGACGGACGGACGGACGGACAGACGAAGCGGCGGCTATATGCTCTCCCTTCGGGGAGCATAATAAACCCTGATACCTCAAGACTTTAAATACAGTTAACTTACCATCCAACCTTTTCCTAGTGGCCCTCTGTCAGTCTTTTCTGATTTATAAATGGCGGGGTCAAATTCTTTTTTATAGTCCTACAATGATATACAAGAGGACCATGATGGTCCTATATCGCTCACCTTCGTCTCTTTGACTTCTCCCTTAGCAAAATTAAATACTTGAAAGACCATTAAATGATCATTAAATTTTTCAAAGAAAAACATAACTCTTTTTCTATGATCGCTGCATAAATTTCTATCCTTTTCTAAACAAGTTGCATGTGACCTGGCCAACATTCTGACCAAGTTTCATAAATATTGGGCAATATTTGTGGCCTCTAAAAAGAAAATAGTCATTTAGGCCCCTTTTCCCGTGATATGACATGGATCTTTCCAATTTTAAATAGGGTTCATCCTTGTGACCTAGCCATTATTCTGATCATGTTTCATGAAAAATTGAATTGTATTTGTGGCTTCTAGAGCGTAAACAAGAAAATTGTCATTAAGGCCCCTTTTCCCGTGATATGGCACGGATCCTTCCCATTTTCAATAGGGTTCATCTTTGTGACCTGGCCAACATTCTGACAATATTTCATAAAGATTGGGCCATATTTGTGGTCTCTAGAGTGTAAACAAAAAATTGTCATTAAGGCCCCTTTTCCTGTGATATGGCACAGATCCTTCCCATTTTCATTAGGGATCATCCTTGTGGCTTGGCCAACATTCTGACCAAGTTTCATAAATATTGGGCAATATTTGTGGCCTCTAGAGTGTAAATAAGAAAATTGTCATTAAGGCCCCTTTTCCTGTGTTACGGCAAGGATCCTTCCCTTTTTCGATAGGGATCATCCTTGTGGCTTGGCCAACCTGCTGACCAAATTTCATAAAGATTGGGCCATATTTGTGGCCTCTAGAGTGTAAATTGTCATTAAGGCCCCTTTTCCCGTGATATGGCACGGATCCTTCCCATTTTCAATGGGGTTTATCCTTGTGACCTGGCCAACATTCTGACCAAGTTTCATGAAGATTGGGCCATATTTGTGGCCTCTAGAGTGTAACAAAAAAAATGTCCTTAAGGCCCATTTTTCCCATGATATGGCACAGATCCTTCCCATTTTCGATAGGGATCATCCTTGTGGTTTGGCCAACCTGCTGACCGAATTTCATAAAGATTGGGCCATATTTGTGGCCTCTAGAGTGTAAACAAGAAAATTGTCATTAAGGCCCCTTTTCCCGTGTTACGGCAAGGATCCTTCCCTTTTTCAATAGGGTTAATCCTTGTGACCTGGCCAACATTCTGACCAAGTTTCATGAAGATTGGGCCATATTTGTGGCCTCTAGAGTGTAAACAAAAAAAATGTCATTAAGGCCCCTTTTCCCGTGATATGACATGGATCTTTCCAATTTTAAATAGGGATCATCCTTGTGGCTTGGCCAACCTTCTGACCAAATTTCATAAAGATTGAGCCATATTTGTGGCCTCTAGAGTGTAAACAAGAAAATTGTCATTATGGCCCCTTTTCCTGTGATATGGCATGGATCCTTCCCATTTTCAATAGGGTTCATACTTGTGACCTGGCCAACATTCTTACCAAGTTTCATGAAGATTGGGCCATATTTGTGGCCTCTAGAGTGTAAACACTAAGATTGTTGACGCCGGACGACAGACGACGGACATTCAATGATCACAAAAGCTCACCTTGAAAACGATGTGCTCAGGTGAGCTAAAAACAAACATGACTTGTCAGGCTGAAAGGAACCATCCAAGTGATGAATATGCATCAAGATATTGGACCTGCAGGGGTTAAAGTGTCATAATGAAAATTGAATACAATATACTGGTACAATAGAATGGCAATCCTACATTCAGAAAATATGACAAGAGTGAAGCCTACACGGTAACTTAAACAACCCAAAAGTTTTTTTGTACACATAAAATATCATAATGTTGCAAAAACACTTATAGTCTATTGCATGACTTCTCTTAGTGCTTTTCCTTGTTTGTTTGAATGGGGTTTAATGCCGCTTTCAACAATCTTTCAGATATATCGCAGTTCCTGGATCAACTAACACTGGACTCCTGGTACTTTTCACACTAGTACAAACATAACATCCTTTTCTAGCTTCCAGTTGCTACAGTAAACCACATAGGCCTTCAATTATCAACCCATTTGTTGGAGACAACTAGTCAGAAAGAATGAGTGCTGCCATAGGAAATAGAACTTTGGACCTATTGAATGATAGTCCAACACAATACCACTGCACTATGACAGTGGCTTGAATGAAGCAAGACTTACCTTTGAATTACTTAAAGGTGCAGCAATGTCTATCACATCCACTTTCCTCTTTGCTAATTGGTCTTTATCTAAATTGTGTATCTGAAATACAGTATCAAAGTGACAGATAGTGGTACAGTAAAATGTGAATTAAGTGACCATTTACAGGACCAAAAAGTGGTCTTTTAAGCAAATCATGGGGTCATCCCAAGACTTTTGTAAGTGTCTATACATTTATAGGCACTAACAATAGTGTTGTGCTGACCCCTCAATATGTTCAATAAGTATAAATTTTGTTTACAAATAAGAAACATTCTCTTGGTTGGAAGTGTTAGTTTTTTGCAAATTTCTTGGTTATCCTATTGTGGTATACTAAATAGAATAATCTCATTGAGATGATTCTAGCGAGTTTCAAGACCTTAGAAGTCATTCATGTTAATTTTTTATCCCAAAATATCTACTTTTTAAGATATTTAGAAATACCTAAATTTCATATCAAACTAATCTGATCTACATACCACCCTACTTTTACCAATAACATTTATATCATAAATATGATGCTAACTTAAAATTGTATGCTTATGTTTATCAACAAAGCTAACTTTATTGCTATACCATATTAGGAAAAGTGAGGCGTCAAAGATCCATTTTGAATTGAAAATGAAAGGTGATCATTTTTTTTTCGATACTCACATTAACTTGCCAATCTATACTTACATTTTCCATTTTTCCATTATCTGGGTAGTGCATGGTTTCTATTTTAATAATGAATGCATCTTTCATATAACCGGGATTCTGAAAATAAGAAGTTTTAAGTCTCATTTTAGAAACTTTGGCATCAGTATTGCTCAGACAACTAGAATCTACTATTGACCCATTATCACTGAATCCCTTACTTTCTTATATTATGTCCATATAGGGAGAACAATTTGAGAAAATTAAGAAATTACTTGAAAACAGACATTTCTTCATTTTCCACTTTTTTTTAAACTCCATTAATTTAGAAATGAGTCAGCATGTGACACTTCCACCAATTTTGCACGTGCACATTGCAAAGCCCATGGCCAGCCTGTGAAACCACACAGGCTGGCCAGAGTCTTCACTTTGTGCTCTGTAGATAGATAAGGTCTTAATCCTCTTCATGGGATCAGAGAATATTTCTTTTGCATTGTGTTGCTGCCAAGGTTGCGTACAGTCAGTTTATCACATACACATGAAATTGTTGGAAATGTCACACACTGGCTCAAATGTTATCTGCAACATCTTTCAAATTGGACCTGTCAAAAATTATATCATTTGGTGATGGGTTATATAACAAGGAAATATTGAGAGAACAACAAACGCTATATAATCATGATTGGCTTTGTCCAATGTGAAAATATAGCTCTTGTTGGTAACAAAATGATATATTCATTATTTTTACATTTAAAATAAATGATAAGGCTTTTTTTAAAATGCAAAAATGTGTTAAAGAACAAATTATAAGCACATAACCACATGCTCTGTTTGAATTATTAATGAGTTTAAAGGTTCACAAGTTCATTGTGAATGGCTCTTCATAAATGTCTTTTTTGTGCATTCTATAAATGTCTTTTTTGTGCATTCTATAAATGTCTTTTGTGTGCATTCTATAAGGTTAACATATAAGGTTTACATTAATATAAATCAGATTATTTTTTTATCGATTTAATCCTGTGTCTTACACTGTCATAGATATAAGATATAATATTCTTTAATACTTTCTGGTAGATTATTGAGAATAAAAATTTTGGTTAAAGTTTTTCTAAGCCCATAATAGGTAAAGGTCAAGTTGAAAATGTCAAGGACCTTGGTAACCAGTAAAAACCTATCATCTATTGACTGTGTATATGAAAAAATGATGTCCCTAGGTAAAATCATTACAAAATATAAGCAAGGTTAATTCTTTTGATTAAAGATTTTGTTTTAAGTTTTTCCAAGTCCATTTAAGGTCAAGGTCAAAATGTCAAGGCACTTGGTCTCTGGTGTAAGCATATCACCTGGTGATATTGCAATTGCACACTCGTCTTCAATTCCCCCACTTACATTACAACTATTCTATAGAATGGTGAAATACGACAGTGAGGTAAAGTTAAAACTCAACATTGAATTGTCAGAAATAAGCGTTCACGAGTTAGTAAACATATTTACTTATAAACAGCTTTAATATTATTGTGTAAGAATACTGTTTTAAATAAATGCATGACTTCTGTTGGGTTGACCACTTATGTATGGGCCACGCTATTGTGGGGGTTATGTGATTCACAAATTATAACAGTAAAGAGACGCTATAGAACTGTGGAAATGTCCCCCACCTAGTGTGTCTCATACATGCATAGTTAGTTATTATAGGATTCTGTATATGTTGGGCCAGTGGCCTTGTATTATGTGAATTAAATAAAATGTGTAAACTTGTAACCTTGTGAATGCATATATCAAGTAATGATGTCCCTAGATCAAGCATTCAGAAAATATAAGCAAAGCTACAGTTTTTGGGTTAAAATTTTTTCGGTTAAAGTTTTTGGTTTAAGTTTTTTAAAAGGGTCAAGGTCACTGTCTCAAGGTCATTTTGACATGGGTGCTTGTCTTAAATGAAAACCTACACCCTAATGAGTGTTAATGTAAAAAATAAAGCCTCTAGGATTAATATTGATAGAAGTAAGAAAACTTTAAACCTAATACTGATGCAAACACAGACATTGACAACCAAGGGTATGACAATAGATTTTCGAGACTTTTGTCCTGCGTGAGCTTAAAAAAGGACACATAAGATCCCAGTTTTTAGTCCTTTGGGTCCCTTTTTGTTGAGGTCACACTAAAACTCTGCACAGATAATTAAGTGTTAATAGTCCAATTTTTTTAGATGTACTTACCGTTATAACTGTTCTACAGTATGGGTAGGCATTCCAGGCCTTTTCATGTATTTCTAGTGATCCTTTAGGGGCTATTGCACGTACTATACCTGGCACTCGGCTGTAAATAGAAATCAACACTTTTCATACTGAATAAAAAATGTCTGCAAAATTAAACTCAAATTTAAGTGCTGAAGGTTCTGAAAGACGAAAATAGTATGCAAACATTTTCACTGAAAATTACAAGTCTTTACACACTTTTTACTGAAAAAAAATAAACAGGTGGTGTAGAATAAGATCAGACTGAACTAATGCGCAGGCTGATCTTTGTCTATATTTCCTGTTAAAGCAGAATCTTTCAGGTTCAGCATTACAAGGGTTAAGGCACAAATAAAACATGCTCTTCTTCAGATATCCTTTTAAATTAAGAGCAGTGCATGCTATGTACATCTGAAGGTGCTTGAAAATAATAGTAACAAGAGATGTTTGTAAAACATTCATGCCCCCCATAAAAGCAGGTCAATGGCCTATTCTTTGTCATCAATGAAATATAATGAGTAGAGTTATGGTTCTTGTGTACTGATATTCTTCTCAATGAGATCTATACACCTGTAAAGTTTCATGATTCTAGCTTGCATACTTTTTGAGATATATTCTGGACAAAAACAGTCTATGGACGGACCGACTGACAAACAAGTGTAAAGCGATATACCCCCTCCTTTTTGAAGGGGCATTATAATTGAGCCTACATTGAGTTACACAGTTAGATTAACTCATTTCAATCAAAATCATCCTTAATCACTCACTCAGTGCTCCATTCACTCAATTCGAACTCAAATTGATCAATAATGCACAAAAATCATTAGAATATATTAGACAACTGGTGTTCTTTTCAAATTGGTCAAATTATTCTAAAATTTTATTGTCCAATGTAAAAAAGTTGAAATCATCTGATTGGTCTGCAAATACGCACAAAGAATTTTGTATATCTTACTAGATGGAGGTAAAACCTTTTTGCTTATTTCGTCCAATTCGGTAAAATTATCGATTATGTCTTACCTTCCCTTGATAGTATAGGTTCCTCTTTTGATAATGAACATGTGTTTCAATAGAATGCCTTCAGTAGAACCAGATATATCACAAAATGTCAAAGTTTTTGCACAGTGACAACAATGATATCATGGCTATAGCAATACCTTGGGTGTTCACAAAAAATTAGCCTAGCTAAAAATTCTCAGCTCAGATCAAATGCTGAAGGGGCAGTTTGAGCACTCAGGGTTTACAATATCTGCCTTTACTAAGAGTCATTTGAAAATAATTATGTGTTTCAATCAATTTCTTTGAAAGATTTGAGAGCAAAAAATTGTTCATCTTTTTGTGTCCAAAATCTTATGGTAGGTATGGTACAAATTGGGGGAACATGATGATACTAACCTCTGTAAGTGGTATATTTTGTGTGTATATTGACCCTTGGTGAATGGTTCATGTCCTGCAGCAACAAGGGGATTCTCTGGATGTACATTTGTCTTTGAAGCATCCTGATTTACGTCAAAAGGCTCATTTATCAGGACCTCAATGCCTTCACCTCCACCAGTGTTCTCTTTACTTGCCTCCGCTACAGAGTACAACTGGGCAACTTGGTACTAGAGAAAAAACATGGCATATGGTATATCTCTGCTCTAATTCAGAAACATTAACTTTCAAGAAAAGCAAGATGTGTTTGTGAAACTTGAATGCCCCCGAACAGCAATTTTTTAAAACTTAGACATAGACATATGACCTAGGTATCTGTAGATGCAAATCCTCCAGATCTATCATCATACCCACAAACAGACAAACAGACAGATGTAAATTGGTAAAACAGTATGCCCCCAATTTCTAATGCAGAACATAAACATTGCTTACAACAAGTGGGTTTGAATGGGTTTAAACCATGTTTAAAAGTTTTTCTATATATTGTCTGACTAAAACACTGAAATGGGACATAGCAAGTCTGGAATCTATCCTTCTACAATTCCTTGGACCAATATTAAAAACTTCTTTATAATATTGGTCTATGAGCCATAAAAGGTTTATTTCAGGACTTTAGTGGTGTAGGAGCATCCAATTATTGATTCCTTATATTTCTTGCACCCATGATATAATTACATCCATTCCTAACCTCAAGCTGCTATCCAGCCTATCTGCGACAAATGTTGAATTAGTTAAAATGTGTCACTTTTTGGATTTAGTTTAAACCTATTTCTTTTACATCGATTGGGAAACAAGTTCTTACAAATTAGATTAATCCCTCTCGATTCTGCTTCCTGGAAAATTCACCAGTACTCGCGCCGAATGCGTGGGCCAATGAAAGAACCAAGATCGATAGCCGCTCCCGGGAATCGAACTCAGGACCTTTGGATCAAGAGACCGACGCTCTACCTCTAGACCACGGACACCACACAGACCACTTTTTGGATCAATCCCATGATCTAATCTTTGAAGATTGTGAGTCTGCTGAGCCAACAACTGGGCTATGACAGGAACCAAATATAGATTATAACTTAATAGCTAAGTTTTTCCTTCTTGAAAAAATTCTTATTTTTGTTTTCTTCCTTACACTAGATTAATGATTTATTCAACATGTAATCAAAATATCCAATAACCTTTTTTTAACTTTAATAGAATAAATAAAAAAATATACGAGAAAGATGGTATAAAATTTGTTATGAGAGTCAGAGAAAATGCTTGATATGATTTATCCCCTTTTCAACAGGTTTCAATAATATGCTGGTGAAGTTTAGTTTGGAACAGGTTTTCTTAGTCACCATGAGTCAACTCAGTCTGCAAGTTGCGTGTTTAGCACGAAACTATTGTAAGTGCCTATAAATATATAGGCACTTACAATAGTATTGTGCTAACCCCTCATTCATCCTGTTACAGACCCATCTACCACTGAGCGATCGGACACATATATAGCACTTGAATGGGGATTTCAAACAGCTGTTACATTGGTGGACAAAGTATTTTTTGTTCTTCACAGATTAACACCCTTTCACAATCAAAAGTTACTCATCACACAAAAAGGAACTAAAATGAGTTGCAGGGAATAAGACTTGCAGGGGCCTAGTCGCCAATGGCTCCTAGATTTAAGGCTGGACCCCTAGATATCTTAGGAAAATCCCTATGCCTCTAATGTTAAATATTGAATTTTTGAAGCCTGGACACCTAAGTTAGAATTGTTGGTCAATTTCCCTGAGTTGACTGACCAAGTAATATACTTTCAAGTTTTCCTGCTTAATTGAATTTTTGTTTCAAACATATTGCCAATTTTTGCGACAATTCAACCAGTCTAGCCATTTTTTCCCAAAACAATAAAGTAGAAAGCATGCGATAAAGGCTAAGATCACATGGCATGTGCCTCTGCAGACTCATCTTAGTCTTTACTTTATCCCACAGCCCTGTGAACAGATGCAATCCCTCAGGAACATCATGACAAGAGTTAAAATGTTAAGGTAGTGGAACCATACTAGTGCCGCAATGTTTCGGAAGTAATGAACTTTTACAGTGTTAACCAAGTTTTCCTAATGATTTTCATTAGGAAACCTCGGCCAACATCGTGAAAGTTCATGAAAGCTGAAATGTTGCAGAACTATCATGGTTCAACTACCTCGAGCCTTTCAGGGTTTTAGTCTGACATTCAAAAAATAGGGTCGAAGGACTTGATTATTAGGATCTTTGGGGTCCTTTCTTGATTTTTTTGAGTCCCTGCTCTTGGTATAGACTATTTTTTTTAGGCTATAATCTTGTATTTTCCTGCTGTACACAAATAAATCTTGGCAGACAGTGTCTGTCTATAAAACAAGATCAGCCGGCATAGATGAGCACAGCCTTATCTAAACACTGCCTGATTTCCTCTTAGTTGTTGTGGGAAAAACAAGGGCCAAACTCATTCAAATGTTGGAAAAGTTAATTGGCAATTTGTTAGAAATTTCAACAAAGCAGGATAAGGGTTAATTGAGGAAGAAAAATGCAAGGATATACATACTAGTCATTGCCAAATGTTATTTGAGCCTGTGCATGAGATTTCCAACAATTTCAAATATATGCAAAGCAGACTCTGACCAGCCTCTGCATCTGCAGTCTGGCTTCACTATGCACTTATAAGATAAATAAGGTCTCAAATTATCAGGAGATCATCAGGCAACTTTTTATCTACAGTATGTGGATGTCTTCTCTTGTTTCCATTTGCACCTCATGAGCATTTCAAATTGATGGAAGTGTCAAGCACAGGCTCAAATTCTATTTGCATAAAATCTGAGCACCTGTGACCAGTCTCATGAAATGAGAACATCTTGTTAGCGTGAAAAGTGTTTCAGGATGTGCAGTCTGATCAGGCTCTGCCTTTTGATTTTAGGCTATTTCTAGATTGATTGATTGAATCATCGAGTTTTACCCCACTTTCAACATTTTTTCAATTAGGTTGTGGCGGCTAACCTAACAATGGATTCAGCCTATTTCTCTCACCAGTACTACCATTACATCCTTTCCTAGCCTGCAGCTGCTATCTCACAATGACATATGTCTACAATTATCAACCCATTGGTGAAAGCCAATTAGTAGGAAAGAATGAGTGCCACCACAGGAGATCAAACCCAGGACCTCTGGATTGACAGTCCAACATGCTACCAACTGTGCTATGACAGCGGCTTATGCTCCCTATAGAATGATCCCATCTTTCCATATATAAATACTTTTGAAATGCAACCTCTGGTTGACCTAGGCTGGATTCAATCTCTTTTTCAAATATAAGTGACAAAGTCCTTTTTTTCTAAGAAGTCACATTTATATTATGATCATTAGCACTTGCCTCTACCTTAAGGCTTAAGCTCCAACATGATAAGCTCCTTCTTACACAATCATACTTGTTCATCCACCTTAAGAAAACAATGTTCAGAACATTGAGGAACAGGGAGAAAATACCTTTTACAAGCAATTTCTGCAATTTGCAGAAGTGTTAAATACTAAGGGAGACAATAAATTCTGTGATTTATTCATCTAGAAATTATTCCCAGCGACAACCTGCAATTGGGACAAGTCTAAATGTCTCTTGTCTGTCAATGAGTTAACAACTTAACATGTTTACATACCTCCTCCACAGACATGTTGAGGACAACTCGGCTGAAATAGAAAGAAAATCAGGTTAGTCTAATCACCACTTTTTAATTTATCCTCAGTGAATCGATCGGGACAAAAACCAGTGCAAAAACACAGCCTTGGTTTATCACTGATATACCAAGGCTGTGTTTTTGCACGATTGTCCCCAAAAACTAGACTGACTCAGAGCAGAGCAGATTTCCCACCTATAAAGTGCTTGTCCATAAAAAAAGCCATTTTCCATCAAATGGCAATAGCTGTCAAAAGTCAATGGATTGTAAAAAAAATATTGTTTGCACATCTCTGCTTGATACTTTTCACATTATGTAAAGTTTGAATGGAATCAGCAAATTAGTTGCTGAGAAGTTTAGGGAACACAAAACAGCTACAGATAGACCAACAGACGGACAGACTAACCGACCTACTGATCGACAAGTTGACCCCAAAATACTCCAGGGTTATAGTCTGACATCAAGAAAAAGGGGTCCAAAGGACTCCACCATTGGGATCTTAGGAGTCCTTTCATTTTGTTTGGGAGTCCCTGCTTTAGGTAAAGACTATTTCTTTAAGAACAATGATCTACTTTTCCTGTGCCTTTTAAGCTATTCCCTGTTTAAAGGTTAAGAAATTGTTGGTTATTTATAATTACTTGTCTCTCAACTTCAGGAAAGAATTGAATACTGTATAAAACAGTATTCAATTCTATTCTGATGTTGATCCCTAGAGGGTCCAAAGGATTGTGACTAATGTTTTAATATCAGTCGGATTTTGTTTTTTTTCTACGCGATTTTCTCGTATTCTAAGAAAATAAACAAACTCTTTGCTCTTCTCAACAAATTTAAGGCCCTAGAAATAGAAATTAAGGACTTTTTTAGGTCTTTTTTAAGGTCAGGGGACATTTAAGGACTTCTTAAGGCCAAAGCGTGATTTTTAAGGACTTTTTAAGACTGTGTGACTCTTGTGATAGAAACTCCCAGATAATAGGAACAAATTTTTTGCACCATGGCCATATTTTATTTGATAAAAGATACTATCGGAAGGTTACATTGGGACAAAGAAATATTAGAATAAAGATTAATGAGTTTGACTTTATTTTCCAGGTGTCACCGTGATTCCGAAAGTATGCATAGACGCTTCCACATGTCAAGTTGTTGATCACACCCGATCTTGTTGTTATTTGATCGTAGTGATTAAGAATTTGAACCAATGCTCTGCTTTGCATTTTCGTGTGTTGCCAACAGTTATTCAGACTACAGATTTCATTGGGCCTGTCTTTGTTTCCATTTTTCTTTCGTTTGGATAAACGGAAATATTGCTTGCAAACATCGCACAAGGCAAAAAATGTCATGAAGTCATTTCATTGCGAAAATTACTTACTTCATATTCAAAATTATAATCCTTATCACAGACCCTAACAAGAGGGCCATTGGCCCTAAAGCGCTCACCTGATGCATGGCTAAACAAAAGTCAAAGAGATCAAGAAGAAAACATTTCAGTTAAAAATGTTGCCTCTAAAGTACTAAAAAACGTTTTTGACCCTCTATCAAACTTGTGCAAGATTTCAAGGCAATTTCAAACTTGACCTAGGTTTCAAACAAACATATTGACCAAGTTTCAAGATATTTGAGTAAACATGTTTTCTTTTTTTAAAGATTTGACCCCAATTTTGACCCCACTTGACCCAATTTTGAACATGACTGAGATTTGATGGAGACAAACATGTTTCAAGACATTTGGACCAAAGATGTGGCCTCTAGAGTACACACAAGGTTTTTCCAAGATTTGAACCCTTGACCCCATTTTTGACCCAACTTGACCAAATTTGAACTTGACCGAGATTTGATGGAGATATACATTCTGACCAAGTTTCAAGACATTTGAGCCAAAAATATGTCCTCTAGAGTGCACGCAAGGTTTTTCTTATATTTGACCCTTTGACCCCATTTTTGACCCCACTTGACCCATTTTTAAACTTAACCGAGATTTGATGGAGACAATTATTGTGACCAAGTTTCAAGACATTTGGGCCAAAAATATGGCCTTTAGAGTGCACACAAGGTTTTTCTAAGATTTGACCCCTTGACCCCATTTTTGACCCCACTTGACCCATTTCGAACTTGACCGAGATTTGATGGAGACAAACATTCTGACCAAGTTTCAAGACATTTGGACCAAAAATATGGCCTCTTGAGTGCAGACAAGGTTTTTCTTATATTTGACCCTTTGACCCAATTTTTGACCCCACTTGACCAAATTTCAAACTTGGCCGAGCTTTGATGGAGACAAACATTCTGACCAAGTTTCAAGACATTTGGGCCAAAAATATGGCCTCTAGAGCGCACACAAGGTTTTTCTAAGATTTGACCCCTTTACCCCATTTTTGACCCTACTTGACCCAATTTCAAACTTGACCGAGATTTGATGAAGACAAACATTCTGACCAAGTTTCAAGACATTTGGGCCACAAATATGGCCTCTAGAGGGCACACAAGGTTTTTCTAAGATTTGACCCCTTGACCCCATTTTTGACCCCACTTGACCCAATTTTGAACTTGATCAGGATTTGATGGAGACAAACATTCTGACCAAGTTTCAAGACATTTGGGCCACAAATGTGGTCTCTAGAGCGCACACAAGGTTTTTCTAAGATTTGACCCCTTGACCCCATTTTTGACCCCACTTGACCCAATTTCAAACTTGGCCAAGATTTGATGGAGATAAACATTCTGATCAAGTTTCAAGACATTTGGGCCACAAATGTGGGCTCTAGAGTGCACACAAGGTTTTTCTAAAATTTGACCCCTTGACCCCATTTTTGACCCCACTTGACCCAATTTTGAACTTGACCGAGATTTGATGGAGACAAACATTCTGACTAAGTTTCAAGACATTTGGGCTAAAATTGTGGCCTCTAGAGTGCACACAAGGTAAAGTTTGACGACGGACGATGGACGACGGACGACGGACGATGGACGACGGACGACGGACGACGGACGACGGACGCCGGACAGCAGCCCATCACAATAGCTCACCTTGAGCACTTCGTGCTCAGGTGAGCTAAAAATATATACAGAGTCCCTGTCCTAATCAAAATATTTGAGAGATAACTGACTTCAAAATGCGCTGCCAACACCTGGCCTCGTCAAGGGCGATTTCACAACAACATGCTTTTCTCTTGTCACATGTGTGTACTCGACAGCCTTATCTAATGACATAAATAGTGGAATTAAACATATAGCTGGCCTTCTTTAAAAAAGTGTTTTTGCTGACCATATTCATGTTGGAACTTTTAATTTGTACCGGTCAGCGAATTTTGGATTTGAAAGCCTTTTATCCTCCAAAAGTTGATAAATTTCAAAACGTCCTTTTTCCAATTTTCATACAATTAAAAGGGGACACAAAAATAAGCAATTGATTGGCACTTGCCACATTATAGAGACGAGTGTCTTTTTCACTGCGTTTATTTGGGTATAAAGTGAAATTGCCCGGGCGTTATGATTAAGCCATGTGCTAAGGCAATTGCACTTTATACCCCAATAAACACAGTGAAAAAGACACCCATCCCTTATAATTGCAATCATAAAGATCGAAGAAACTACTAAAATACTCAGCCAAACATTAAAGCTTCAAGTCTACTTTCAGCGCGTATAAATTACACAATCTATCTTAACCCTTGTCATGCTGAACCCGGAATATTCCTGCTTTGGCAGGAGCTATAGACAAACATCAGTCTGCACATATGTTAGTCTACACCACCTGTTTCTCACTTTCAAACCAGAATTGTCAATAGATTTGGGTTTTCAAATGAAAATTGACCTACAGTTGTTACTTTCAGTGCTTTTTGCCCTTTGATTTTGATGAAAATTTTTAGCCAAAATTTATTCAGCATGACAAGGGTTAAGATCGTGTATTGTTTGTCTCGCTATCGAAGTGAAATGTCATATAGTAAAACAAATGATACACAAATAAAAGACAACATTAAAATTCGTATAGGTACTTATGACAAAAAAGAGTGTTTCTGCCAAGTTAGTCTGTAAACGGTGTGGTCGGTCCTAGTTGAGAGGGTTGCTTGAAGGTCTTCGTCGACTCCTATTTTCGAAGTTTAGGTCGGCTCAGAATCAGAACTGCATGCTTGTAATCATAAATTCTCTCGAAAATATATTGATTTATGATAGATTGAATAGCAATGTTGCGTTGATGATCGGGAACTAGGTTAACTCGAGTTCCTTCAACACAGGACTTGCAGATTGAATTTCGGGGGGTTCCCCAAAGACCTATTGCATTTTATACAGAAATAAAGTGCAATGGATTTCCCCAAGTGATGCAATTTAAACCAATCAGAATTCTTTATTTTATTGGATTGCATTTATGTACATGTATTTACACATGTATGGTTGATTTTAATGCCGAAAATCATTCCCGGCTGACTACAATTGATTGTGAAATTTCTTAGTTAATAATTGTAATCAGAAGGCAAAAAAACCTGGTTTTCGATTATAATTTATCGTCAGCCCATCACTAGCTAGTTCTTTGAATTGATGAATGAGTTCATTTTTAAATGATTTGTACTATTAAATCCACAATTCTCAAAGTAAAAAGGCTGTATCCACTGCCTACATATTAATTTCGTAGCCCAATAATGCAACTAGTATTGTCCATCAACATTCGTTATTCGTTATCCATGTTTCATTGCGCCATTCTAACATGACAATCTTTAATTGCACTGGCATAATCTAAATACAACTCTTCAAGTCTAGTTATGGTTTCTATTGCTACTGCCCATGTCTGTCAATTTGATTCCCTGTTTATTAAAAATTCTACTTTCACTACGTCCTCACCGTTTTCTTGAAATTAAAATGGATTTTTTATGACTTTTATAGAGGTGGACGATCTTTAGTGAACAGAAAAGTTTTAAATTCAAAATTTCAGTGAATTATTTTTTATTTCTCAAGATTTTCCCACTAGACCAGTCGGGCAAGCTCGAATAGAATTTACTAGCCCAAACAGACAATGTCATTCGGAAGTGCCTTAATTTATCAAAGATTTTGTCAACAACCGGGGAATATGATGTCCTGACTCAATATGGTGTCATGAAGGTTGTCAACATCCAGAAGCATTTTTAGCTAATTCTGTTTTCCACAGTGACGTCATTCGACAATGGCAGATAGTAACAGGGTATGCTTTCCCTAGCAACAAATTGAGAGTTATGGCTACAAATAGTTCAGCAAACAGATGTGCTGTATTTCGGTCAATTAATGTTGACTTGCCTACATGACTTCAGGCTACAGTGTTAACCATATCAAAAATATAAAAAATTTGTCTAGTGAAACAAAACAAACAAACAAAAACGGTATCATCACAATTAAGTACAAGGTCTTGATGTATCAAAAGATTACACAAAACAGTTATCATAAGGAAGCCAGCATACTGACCATATAAAATGATCCGATTTAGAGTTTTACAATTCATACTACATACAGTTCATTCTTGATTAAAGAATTTATCAAATAAATTCATTTATCAATATGATTAAGATTAATCAGCAAACAATAGACACTTTATAAACCTGTCTTCTCAAGATACGCAAGAGTTATTTGTCACAGCTTTCTAAGATAGCAAATAGAGTTGATTATCATAGCTTATTCATGATAAGGGAATATTGCTATTGTAAAATTCTACCAACTTGGATAACAACCATTGTCACATAATTTATCCCTTTGTTTACGACATCATCAGGCATTGTTTTAGACATAGCTAGATCTAAAAACATTTTTGGGACTTAATTCGATACAAAATCCTACACAATAGCCCACAGATGTTAAACACCATGGGGGTGACTTTGCGGCTGAACATTCTGGAAAATAAGTTCTGTAACATTGCACATAAAAAGAGACTTTGCAGTGCATGCTTAGGTTTCTGCAGGGAACTTGAATCTCGTTAAACTCCTATACAACTCAGCTCCAAATTTTTTGATTGAAACTAAATTTCTTCAATGCTGTTCACATGATGATTCATAATCTGGGGGAATTGACATTTTCATTATTCCTGGAAAATCTTATCATGAACTTAAGCTTTCGCAGGGCAGACGTATTTAACCCCACCTGAGCTTCAAACTTGTTTCTTAATAAAATGCGGCCCTAGTATCTTTGCTGTATGATATCTTATCACTTTTTGTCAATTTTAATTTTTACAGAACTCTGAATAGGTTGCCTTTATCTTATATCAAATAATTAGGATAATCTCATTTTCCAATCACATCTATTTGATATCTTATTCAGTTATGAAGTTTGGAAAAGTTTCTAAAATGGAGAACCTTAATTATATAGGCCTATGTGTCCTTCGATTTAGAAGACAAAGCATCTTATTTTACATATATTACAAAGAAACTTTAGTGTACGAGAGACAAAAAGGGATATAAAGTCACACTTACAATAAATCAGTAAATAAGTACAAAATATGCAATTTCTTATTTGCGTTAATTACAACTTAAGTTGAAAATTGTTGGTACACTGCAACTCCATTAAAACGCGGTGGTCGGGGTCCAAGAAATAAAACAGCGGAAGAAGTGGATGTATCTGCTATAACGCTGTACCCCCCCCCGGCCGCCGCCGACCCCCCCCCCCTCCCGCGGTGAACAATAACGTACCGCGGAAACGTAACAGACACAGAGTCAATATTGATGATATCGGATATCTAAATATACATGTACATATTTAGGCCGTCGTATTTTATATTTTTAAAACTCGGCAATGAATAAAAGAACAAACGCGGTTTATTGCTTTGGTATTTTTTATTTTAAGATAGTTTTGTTGTCCCTAAGCTAAACAAAACTATCTTTCATAAAGTAATATAGTGTGTATGGTTAAACGATCGCAGACTTCTCTTAGTTCTCTGAATCCCGATTTCTCGGGCCTACCCGCCCGGAAGCTGAGAAACACCGATAAAAACGATCTCAAAGGGTAAAGTTAGTAAAATCCATTAAGTTTCATAAGATCAACGAATTTCATACCGGGGTATTTCAAATATTGTCTTTTGGAAAATAGGAGAAAATAATTATATACGCAATCAAAATAATTAATACCCTACGTCCGATCGAAACTATACCAAAGTAATCGAATCTCTCGGAGTAGGACCGCATTCTTCGATGAGCGAGAAAAAATGCCGTAAATTGAGTAGCTACGACATTTGGATCGCCGGTTTGCGGAGATAAGCTTATCCATTTAATACATCATCTTCACGAGTCAAGGGATATCGAAAACTTCTCGAAAACCGTATAAGTAAAATGATCGTAACCCTTGGTTTGACAAGATGTTAATCCACGGCTTTGATTATCAGACAGTAGATCGTCAGGAGAGACAGTCCACACGAAAGCGAAGCGGCGCGGTCACTCTCAGTTTCGCGCCATTTTTAGTTTTTTTGTTCGAAGCTCTGAAGCGGGAAATGTAGGTTTATATATAGCTTCCTGTTTAAATCTTAATTAAGTTGTCTATTTAGTGAGAGATAGGAATAATTCATTTGGGCTTTGAATTTTCAAACCCTTTAAAACGTGACTATAATATGAATAAGTTTAATAAAAAAAGAAACAAAATTTTATCATATATTTACAAAAACGTAATATTTATTAGAAGATTCAACGGGATTGGCAAAGGGAGGTAATAAACAAATAAATTAGGTACGGAGCGAGTCGCTTTTTGAAACGTTTGTCAACAGCGGTAAATGTTCAAGATTTGAGAATATAAAACGAGATGAGCTTATTTTGCGAAAGCACGGCTTCTTCTGAAATTTATTAACTTGGATTTAATCGCATGCGAGCTAGACTTTTCGGTGTCCAATTACGTCCCAACACGGTCGACAAAGCGCAGTTAGTAGCGCGCCGGACTGTCAATATTCCGTGTTTCTCCGACGGCGGCACTCATTCTTTCTGACTATAAGTCACTCATCCATGGGTTGCTAATCGTAGACCTATGTGAGATAGCAGTTTGGGGTTAGGCAAGGATGTGTTGGTTTTACTCGTGATCGAATTCGGTACTCCAGCGGTAGTGATATAACTAAAGGCCTACGTCTGTCAGCAATCAAACTAGCCATTTCTCTCTGACCTGAGGCATTTATCGCCACCACTGCTCGCGGGAGGTGTGAAAAACAATTGTATTGATTTACCTAGCTTCGCTCAGTATCGATTTTAGTCTCGTAATTTTCACCTATCGATCTAAAATCGCGATGAAAACAGCGTTAACGGCGGATCGGGTAACATCGCCGCAGCATCCCAAAATGGTCAACCCCCCTAAATTTCGGGAGCCAAGCGGACCCCGCGTTATAATGGATTTAGCGCTCTAACAGATTTCGTTATAATGGAGTTGCAGTGTAACTGTTTCACCTACACTAATTGAAAACCATCTTCAAGTTCTAAAAGAAACATAAACCTAAGAAAAGTATGCTTATGACTATCAATCTGCTTTCTTTGTCATGAGAGAGTGTGCTATGATCATTCATCAACGATAATTTTCAACAGAGGATTATTTCGTTTACGCACTTGCGTAAATTGCGCATGGGAGTTAAGCCCTTGTGTACGTATATATTGTAGGTCAAGCAGTCAGCACACGCAAGTTTTCAAATTTCTGAACTTTCTATTCTCGTATTTTTGAGATATCAAACTTAATTTTATTGTCAAAAAGCTATGGGTAAAATTAATAGCTGCACAATAGCTCATAAGCATCAAGATTTAACCACTTATCGTCATCCTTACCCATATATTTAAGGCATTTAAAGAGGGTTGCTGCTGTTTTGTTTGCCCTTTTACTATGCCGTGTTGCATTACGGGAAATATCGATAAATGCCCGGATGTGCAGAAAACAAAATAATTTCCTAGCAAGACCCTTAAAATTCTGCTGGTTGACAGATCAAGGAACAGGCTTGTAAAGCATATAATTTTTATTCTTGATTTGTTTTTTTATTTGAAGCCAATTCACAATCGACTAGTTTATACCATGTTAATACGAAGAGCAATAGTACGAATCTAGGAGAAAAGGGGATAATTTGGTAATAGTTTGGGAATTATTGAATAATTTGGTAATTCCATGTTTCCCCTTGCAAACAATTGTGGTTTGATAATCCTTTACTATTTTCTAATAGTACTTATCATTTGACAGCTTGTGATTTGCAACTTATCATTTTTGAAGCATGATTCATTAAGCATGTCAAGTTTGTCAACCTAACCTATCGATCGCGACAGTGGTTCGATCAGGAAAGAGTGGTGATCGGTGTAGAAAAACTGATGATAGAAAAGCGAAATATTCGGGTATGTTGAAAAATAATTAACTCACTATTCATGTAAGATCGGCATTTTATCGGCCTATTTATCGGACTACGATTGATCGAGTGTTGGGGAGGAACACAGTGACGTAATTGCCCGGATATAGAATAGAAATGCTTGTTTCTTTTCCCATACTTTAATCGAACAAAGGAATATTAAAAAATGCGTTTACTGGTACCACTGTCGACTCATTTGGGATCAGTCAAAATTTCTTTAACAACCGAAGTGAAAGATCACCAAACTAAATCAATACCAAGTTTGATTTAAATCTGCCTAATGGTTAGGATGGAGAAGATTTTTAAAGCTGCTATTTCACACTTTTTCATTGAAGAAAATACAAAATTTATTCTTAGATTTGGAAATGTGTGTATTTTAAGATGATTAAGAATGGCCAAAGGGTATTGGCACTAAACCAACATATTCAATAATTTTGTAAATTATGTTTTGGAAGCAGCAAGATCAGAAAGGGATCCAGTCTATTAACTTCCAGTCTATGAATTTCAAAATCGTTCTTTTCCGTTAATAATCTTTTATTTTTGCTTGTATTGATATGAATTTTCTAGCTGTCAAATACTCTTACCTTAATCTTTGATTGAATAAGACAAACATGCGGAATGCACATGCATGAATAGTTGGCCTCAAATTGAATAATTATTTTTTAGGCGTTAGTAGATGCTTTATTTTTTTAGAATGAATTTCGCTAAATTCAGAGATATCGGTCTTTCTTTCCATGCATTTCTAGATTCAATCTTACCATTTAAAAGGCTTCAACATGATGAGATGGTTACTTCCGATTGATTTTACGAAAAATTTCAAAAAATTGTTTTCCCAGTCTGTGAAAGAGCAGCTTTAAAGAATTCATATTGAGATTAGGCCCCACCCCCAATGCCACGCCCATATTTGAGTATCAATCACAATTTCTTGAAAAATTTAAGTAAAGAGTCATGCAGGAACATAATTGCCAATTTTCGTTGGAATATGCAATATAGTTTGGAGGGAGAAGGTTTTTAAAGATTTTCTTATGGTCAAGACCATGTACGATCGATATTACTCACATACTAATAAATTGTTAGCAGCCATCTACAACTTTAACAAACAACTATACACCGGAAGCGGACAAGCCTATTTTAATGCAGATTGATGTAGAAGATGAGACTTTAGGTCTCAACAGCTCTACCGCAGCGAGGTATCGAGGTATCGAAAATAAGCTGAGCCCTGCCTAGACTGGTCCTACTGTCGACTCGGGCTTTTATGATAGTCGACAGTGGGGCCAGACTAAGCCCTGTCACGTCCATGTTTGGGGGCCAATCCAAACAATGTGAGTAAAGGGCCAACCAAGAGACATCCATGCCAAGTTTCGTTAGAATCAGTCCGACGGTTTGGGAGGGGAAGATTTTTTAAAGATTTTTGAGGGGAACGTGATGTTGCATCAATTCCATTGATCAAATGAAAGTTTCAATTAGATCTGTTCTTTCCCTTCTAAATTCCAGTGTAGGGAGGCCTAAGCTTTTTAGCCTTACACTATACCTTAAGTGTTTTATAGATTTGACTAGTCTGGTGGCCCTCCTCTGGACATTTTCGATAGAAATTTTGTCTTTTTTTTAAGTGAAGAGTAAAGATGACCATTTTCTGATGCATATTCGACATGTGGTCTCACCATAGATTTATTTCTGGATTCATAAAAGTGAATGATTAACTGATGATACCTAGGTTTCTGTTGGCTATACTGATTTTATTGCTTACGTGTTATTCATGTTGTTCATGTAGTTGTCGAGACCGGATGCATACTAGACGTAAGCATAAGCGGTTAAGCTTCTATAGGCCCTTTATCATGGTATTCCATAACTTGATATTGGGTATGTTCCCGTGAAGAATTGATAACACTTCCACTGGTATTTGACTATACTGGGTCAGGATACTTCATTGTAATCACATGGCGGGCCATGCACCCACTTTCAGACTGCCTATGAGTTCAAGCTTGGTTATAGCACATGAGTTCATTGATAATAGCACACATAGAATACAACACTAGATACACTTTTGTTGAGTGTCCTTTGTTATTGGCATCACTCCCGTATATCCAATAATGACCCTTACTAGTTTGTGTTTAGTTACTCCCGAAGTTATCTTTTAATAAATTACTGATTTTTTATTTATTTATTTTTCTAATGCATTTATAATATATTTGATATTTGAGATATACCTGAAATAGTGCTATAATTACCGCCCATTTATTTGGTTGGATTTAGTTATGACTCTAAGCTTGAGAACCAAGAATCCTGATTACTTTCTGATCTATTGTGAGTCCTAACCCGTCATGTGATCTCATATTGATTATGCCTGATATGATAATTCAAATTATCATTATTATTATTATCATTATTATTATCATTATTGAGAGATTCATGGGATATTGATAAAATAGGTATGTATTACTTTAAAAATAACATTCACTGGTTCATATATATATATATATATATATATGTATGGGTTTTTTTGTTTTTTGTTTTTTGTTTGTTTATACTAAAACAATGTTGATAAGTTTAAGATTATTGTTATATTCATTTACACTGAATGAAATATTGGACTATTACTCTTAAAGCCTAATTACTAAGTATTTGGCCTTTGGCATTTATGTTCTACCTATGAAACCTAAGACCAATGTTAACTGGTATATCTATAAATATAGAGGTATGTCACTTTTGTCATGTTAGATTTTTTGTATTGCATATGAAAAATATCCTTTATGAACTGGTCCTGAAGACAATGTATTTAATAAAAATTTATAATTTGAAATTTAAAAAGTAGTTGGTGTACATACATATTTCTATTCATTTCTATTCTATTGCATTGATTAGCATGTTGATAAAACCCTTCGCTTAATCATAACATTATGGGTCAAACTTGTTACTGTCAAACCATTCTTTGTTAAGTCTTGATTTAAACGAGTTCACACTAGGTGCCTCCACAACTGAATTAGGTAGTTTGTTCCATAGACCTACTACTCTGTTGCTGAAACAATTTTTTTCTAATTTCAGTAGCAAATCTATGTTTGAATAATTTATAATTGTTTCCCCTTGTAGTAGCGTTATCACACTTAACTAGTATTTCATTGCATGTGATGTCTATCTTATTTGATAACTTGCAAGCTTGAATTAGATCTGCCCTCTTTCTTCTGTATTCTAGTGAGGGCAATCATAGTTTGACTAATCTTTGCCTGTAGGTCTTTGTTTTAGACCTTTGATAAGTTTCGTTGCCCTCCTTTGAACATTCTCTATCATAATGGCTTGCTTTTTGAATCTAGGGCTCCATATGACAGAGGCGTACTCCAGATGGGAACGAACAAGAGCTTTATAAAGATGTTTGAACATTGTTTGATCCAAATATGTGAATGGCATTCTTATCATACCTAGATTTCTGTTGGTTAGCTTTACTTTTGTTGAGATGTGTTCATTGGAATTAAGATCTTTGTCGATTATAACCCCCAGGTCTTTTTCTGCTGATGAATTTTCAATATTTGCAATTTCATTATCTAAGTTTTTCATAAAATACTCTGTTGCTTCTTCTTTACCTATATGTAATACCTTGCATTTTTTACTATTAAATTGCATTTGCCATGTTTTGGCCCATTCACATGCATTAAAGATGTTGTCTTGAAGCGATGTCTCGTCTTCATGGTTAAGTACTCTTTGGCAGATTTTTGTATCATCGGCAAAGAGTTGGATTGACAGGTAAGGTTGGCCGGAAGGTCGTTTATGTACACCAAGAACAATAGTGGTCCTAAGACGTTCCCTTGCGGACCACCGCTAATAACGTTTTGCCATTCAGATTGGACCCCATTTATTGTTACTCGCTGTTTTCTATTCTCTGGGAAGTCTGAAATCCATTTGTGAGTTTTTCCCTGTATACCTATGTTCCAATTTTTTTTTTGAGTAATCTTTGGTGAGGTACTTTATCGAAAGCAGCTTTAAAATCCATGTATACAATATCAGTGTTTATTTGTTCATCAATATTCATAGTCCACTCTTCTATACTCTCTAATAGCTGTGTGATAAAGGATCTATTTTTTCTGAAGCCATGTTGTCCTTTGGTTATCAAGTTATTATTTTCCAGATAATCAAATAATTCATTTTTAATAATTTTCTCCCTGATTCTGCAACAGATTGAAGTAAGACTAATAGGCCTCTAGTTTTCTGGCTTACATTTGGGTCTGCTTTTGTATATTGGGCTGACATTTGCATGCTTCCACTGTTTAGGAAGTTTTCTTTCCTTATACGACTTAATGAAAATTGCAGTCAGTGTTTTTTATATATTCTCTTTACATTCTGTAATAAATTTTGGGTGTATACCATCTGGACCTTGCATTTTTTACTATTAAATTGCATTTGCCATGTTTTGGCCCATTCACATGTATTAAAGATGTTGTCTTGAAGCGATGTCTCGTCTTCATGGTTAAGTACACTTTGGATTGGATCTATTTTTTCTGAAGCCATGTTGTCCTTTGGTTATCAAGTTATTATTTTCCAGATAATCAACTAATTCATTTTTAATAATTTTCTGCCAGATTCTGCAACAAATTGAAGTAAGACTAATAGGCCTCTAGTTTTCTGGCTTACATTTGGGTCTGCTTTTGTATATTGGGGTGACATTTGCATGCTTCCACTGTTTAGGAAGTTTTCCTTCCTTATACGACTTAATGAAAATTGCAGTCAGTGTTTTTGATATATTCTCTTTACATTCTGTAATAAATTATGGGTGATTTAAATCCTTTAGAATTTTAAGAATTTTTTTCGGTTGTGAATTGTATATCATCACAGATGCAGCTGCATTTTCTGTCTTTATCTGGAATTGGTAGAGTTTCTTTTATAAAGGTTGTAATAAAGTGGTTGTTTAATGTGTCTGCTATTTCTCTTTCATCTGTTTCAATCACACCATTAACTTCTAAGCTGGTTATGCCTGACTGGTTGGTAGTTTTTTTCTAACAAATTTCCAAAATTCTTTTGGGTCTTCTTTAATTTTTTCTGCTATGGCTTTTTCTTTTTGGTATTGACTCTCCCTTACTCGTTTAGTTACCTTGTTTCGTGCTAATTTGTAGGTTTCATAGGTATATTGGTTTTTACAATTTGAGTATTTAGTCCATTTTCTTTTTTTTATCTTTAATTGCTTGGATTGTTTCTTGACTAACAATGACATCATGGCTTCCTGGTGACTTCTTAAACTTTGGAATATTTTCATCTTTGATATTGGATACTTTATATTCGAAGTTGTCCCAGGTTGTCTGGATGTCGCTGTCATCATTGCAAGGTTCAAATTCCCTTACTATTAATGTATTTATATGTTGCCAATTGGTCTTGCTATAGTTGTACTTGTCTTGCTTTGGTGGGGAGTCTCTATTCTTTTTCTTGTAGAAAATTGTAAAATGGAGTACTAGGTGGTCACTTTTCCCTATACCAGGAAGGTAGTTTATTACCTCCATTATGTTTTCGTTGTTTGTTATGATGAGGTCTAGTATTAAAAGTTTAGGTTTTGGTCAAACGTAATACCTAAATCTTTTTCATTATCTATTGATTGTATTTTTGTAATAGTGCCTTTTTTGTCTTTTAAAAAGTATTCGTCTGCAAATTTCCCCCCATTATGGGGTGTTTTACACTTCTGTGGGTTGAACATCATCTCCCATGTGTTACTCAAAGCGCATGCTCTAAATATGCTGTCTACTACGTAGTGCATGCTATATCGAAGAGTTTGCCAGCCAAGCTCCTTCTGCATGTAGGTGACACTGTCATAATAAGAAAAAATAATTTGAACCCATCTTGCTGCTCTACGTTGTACATTTTTTACTTTGTTGATATAGGATGTTGTGTAAGGGCCCCAAACAGTTGATGCGTATTCTACCTGGGGTCTAACCAAAGTTTTGTACGCTGTTACTTTGGTCTTCTTATTTTTGATCTGGATATTTCTGCGGAGGAAACCTAAAGTTTTATTTGCATTAGATGTTATATTGTCAATATGCTTGTTCCTGGAAAGATCTCCAGATATTGCAACTCCTAGGTATTTGGCATTGTCCACGGTCTCCAATACATGTCCGTGTAGACTGTAATCAAAGAAAACATTTTTCTTTTTTTAGTGATATTTAGAACAATGCATTTGCTGGGGTTAAACTCCATTTCCTATTTTCCCCATTGCATTAACTTGTCTAGATCTTCTTGTAGGGTGAAACAGTCTTGCTTGTTATTTATAGCTAAGTAAACAGAAGTGTCATCTGCAAACTGAAACGGACTTGGTGGGTGATGGTATTAGGATTGATTGATTGAATGGAGTTTAACGCCGCTTTCAACATTATTTCAGTTATATCGCGGCGGCCGGAGCACCTAACAATGGATTCCTGGTATTTCTCTCACCTATACTACCATTACATCCTTTCCCAGCCTCCGACTGCTATCTCACATAGGTTTACGATTATCTACCCATTGGTGAGAGACAAACGTCGGAAAGGATATTTGCCGCCACCGGGGATCGAACCCACGACTTCCAGAGTGGAAGTCTTATGCCTAACCAACTGCGCTATGGTGGCGGCTGATGGTATTAGGAAGGTCTTTTATATATAAAACAAACAGAAAAGGGCCAAGCACCGATCGCTGAGGTACTCCAGACGTAACTGGTACTTCTAAGACTACTTTCTGTGTTCTGCCTATAAGAAAAGATTTAATTCACAAAAGGGTAGCACTATTTACTCCGTGTTCCTGAAATTTATACAAAAGAAGTTTTAGGTGGCTAACTTTTACCAAAAGCTTTGCCAAAGTCTTACAAAACTAGACCAGTTTGTTTTCCTCTGGCCAGTGGAGCTAAAAATGGGACCCGTTCGATTAAGAAGTAAGTTGGCTCTTTGACGTCTACCAGTTTACGGGATAAATTACCGATGGACCGAGTTCAAAACTGGACAAGTTGACCGATCACCATATGATATTGAATCTTGATATTTTACATTTTTGGTAATGTAAATGCCTTACTGTTCATTATAATTTACCGAATTGTAATTAACCGGTTACCATAAATAATGATAATGAAAAAAGATTATATATCATAAAAACGGTCGGTCTAAAATAGGAAATGGACCATTACCACGAAATGGTGCGAAATGGACCTTCTCGCGGCGAAATGGACTATTATATATGCAAAAAAGCATTGAAATGATAGTCAATGGTCGATTGTTTGTCTCAAATTATACTATCTAATGTCTTAAAGGTATTCTTATTCAAATTGTAGTTGTCGTGATTTAAACTTTTAGATTTAAGACCGATGTCTGCCTGCTGACGAAATGGATTATTGACAACTAAATAGACTTGCGTAATAAAATGGTATTATCATTTATTTGAATAACTTAAGTAACAATAAGAAAGAAAAAAAAAAAACAAAAAAAAACACACAATTCCTTGTTATATTAAACCGATGGTAATATAAAATAACTTTATACGATTAACTTACGATCCCAAGATCATGGGTAAGTCTGCGACTTCTGGTGATCCATCTGTTTTCGTTATTTAGGCTGTTTGTAAAGGGTAAAATCTCTAAGTTATTATCCTTGAATAGTGCCTAGCCCAAAACTTGACCTCCATTTCGACATCCCCTGGCTAGAAATGTCAATTCTGTACCCTATGTTGGGCCTTACCGATGGTAATCTAAATTAAAGGGTAAAATCTGTAAGTTAATATCCTAGAATAGTGCCTAGCCCAAAACTTGAACTCCATTTCGACATCCCCTGGCTAGAAATGTCCATTTTGTACCCTATGTTGGGCTTTATATAGGGGATTTTAGGAGTCAACTTCTATCTGGTATTAATTCATTGAAACACCATAATGATATCACACGAAGTCATTTTAGGTAGGTATAATAATCTAAGTAATTTATTGCAAATAAAACAGTCCGTTTCGCGGCCGACGACCTGTCAATTTCGTCGTATTGTAGTAGGGGTCAATTTTGCTGTGACTTTCCCATTTAGTCAAAAGTAATTATTCGCCCACGGTCACAGTTCATTGGTTTTCCCTCCACTGGTCAGTTTATCTATTGTAGTTTCATTGTTCTAGAAGTATTGGTTTAGGTAGGACATGCATTATGTCTTATGAAATTATTGGCAAAGGATGGATCTTTCTTATGATGTAAGTTTTCTGGATTTGTTCTTTTCTTATTATGTTTCTTGTCGTGATCTGGATTGATGATTTTGTAATTATCTGTTTGTTTCGCGTTTCGATGGATTGATGAGAAGAGCCCAATTCGGTTTTCCCTCCATTTTGTCCTTAGCGCGCTCGCCATCTTTAATTAACAATTACTTACTTTATCCTTTCTTGCACTGTTTAACTTTTAATATTTGCAGCTCTAACAGTCACAGTATGCAGTGATGTATGGAGAGTTGAGTTGAGATGTGTTGAAAACACTTAGTTCCCCAAATTAGTAAGTTTACCTATGTTGTATTTACCCTTAGCAATTAAGCGTTATCATGTAAAGCTTGAGTAGTAATTGTTTGTAAAGTTTATGTAAAGTAGTAATGCATCATTTCACTGTAAAGCGACGTTATTGGAAAGTTAAAATAAAATTGATCTTTGTTGACCATTGTTAAAGAGTAAGTAAAGTATTTGCTTTATAGATTATTGTTGGAAAAGAAGTATCATGTCATGATAATCCCTTTTAGCAATACTCATGATGATTTATGAGCAGTTAGACCGAGTCTATACTGTGCATTTAATTGTTTAGATTGTACTGCAAATTGTTGCTTTTATGTATTTCAGAGTGTGACACTTGACACTTGACACTTGATGCTTAGACATTTGATACTGTGATATTGATACCTGTAAATAGAATGGGAGTCGGGTCAAAAAGGCCCAATGACAAAAAGGTCATGGTCAAAAAGGCCCAGTACAAAAAGGCCCACTATTGAAAATGACCAAAAAAGCACAGTACAAAAAGGCCCACTATCGATTTTGACCAAAAAGGCCCACTATTGAATATGACCAAAAAGGCTCAATAATGATTTAGACCAAAAAGGCCCAGTATCATACATTTAAGGATATATGGAGGAAAATACATTAATTCTTATTTATACTTATAGTCAAAAGTATGAAGTTTCATTTGAATGTTATAAATTTGTTGATGAATATGACCCAAACAGAATGAATATATTTGAGAAAAGAATACATTAATTCATTTGATTTTGTATTAATTCTTATTTATTCTTTTTTATTGTTGACAGTAACTGTTTCATCTCTTTAATTCTTAATTGCTAATTGGTTGTCCTTTCAACAATTAATTAGAAAAGTGGCATACTTATGTTAATCTGTTGAATAGGAAATTGATCCCAAAGGTGTGAATATCATTGTCTTGTTTGTTTAAGATGGTATTTGGCATGTGTTTGAAGGTGTGAAATTATAGATATGATCCATATCATTACTTAATCCATCTTTTTGATTGGTCATAATGACATCATGTTGTTTTTCCCTCTTCTTCAATCATTATTATTTCTATCACTTTAAATTAGAATCACAGTGTGTTCACACTAATTTATAACTTAAAACATATAGAAATTGAATTACTGAATTATCATGCTGCATTGATGTGTTCCATGTTTTCGCGAAGTAAGACCGCGACAAGAAGCTGTAGAATGTGACTGGTGCAAAAAATGGCAACACAGAACATGTGGTACTGGTAGGTTATTTTTCATCTTCTATGAATATTTACATAGATTGTAATGACTAAAGTTTACAACTGCAGTTGACTTTCTAAGGAGCATTCATTGTTAAATTTTGTTTCTTTCTTAAGTATCAAGTCAATTTAACATCTTGCTCATTTTATGAAAAAAAATATAATCGATATTAATCAATTATAGACAATGATACTCGAGTCTGACTTATTAACTTTGTAATCTATCATACACACAATTAAATAGTTTGACAATATAAAAGTGGAAAGTAAAAACAGAATTCAAGTGTTGGATAACGATTTAATATTTTGTTGTGTAAAAAGATTCTTCAATATCATTAGCAAAAAGTCAATTCATTTTTTTAATCTATGTAACTACAGCTTTTGTCAATTTTTAGTTGTGTGTTTTCAAAACGATGAAAAACATTAATATGATTTATTATCGGGAAGAATTTTTTTATACAAGATAATTGTTAAAAGCTAGATCTATTACAAATTGAAAAACTCAGATTTTCCCATGAACTAATATCTCATTCACAACATATTTATCTTTTTTCAACCACGGATATCCAGATTAGAATACAGAGAGGCTGTTCGACTTGAAGTTCCAATAACTTTTGTGTGCAAACCTTGCCTAGACAAAGAAAACGTGTTGGAAAGTGATGTGAGTATTTTATTGAGTTGTCATGGCAAAAAACCAAGTAAAGCTTTCATAAATTTTCTTCTTATGCATTTATTTTGTTATTACAGTCGATTAGGTAACCAAACCATTTAAACTACAGCTGGAATAAGCTGTAGTTGCAATGTTTTGTTAACCATCTGTCAAAATCTCTTTTGTTTAAGTTTGCAAATCTTAATCAATAACGGGTGTGGAAGCTATAGTTTCGGATGAGACTTTTTGCTGTAACCATTGAATATAAGTTCATGTGTATTAGGAAAAATAAGGTTCTATAAAAAAAAAGCTTGGAGTCATCTCATGGCAAAGTCAAGAACATTGAGATAAAATATGTCACATAAAATTCACAGTGATGCAATAACATGATTTTGTTTGCAATTTAATATTTGAAATATCTGGATTTTTTACAGGCAGAAGATATCTCTGGTGGTCCAACTCAACTTGAACTCACAGCTTCAATAGATTACAACAACGCAGATCAGTATGACCCCCCTACGCTTGAATTGAGTGTGAGTGTGTCTCATGTATCAATCGGTATTACGAGGTGGAAACTGAAGTTTT